>JAZKJV010001000.1:0-672838 GCA_037367405.1 Ottelia alismoides | reverse complement strand
TACGCTATTTCGCCATGTTTTTTTATATTTTTTGAAAATTTATTTCGTAAATATTCATCACTATATCCCTATATTATGCTATTAAAATTTCGTGCGAAACAGAGATTCCTACGGCCTCCATCTAGGACAGACATTTTTTTATGGTAACAGAATTGCTAAAAACGACCCTTCTAGATGGAGTTCATAGGAGTCGCGCAAAATTTGAATGACATAATATAGGGATATATTGATGAAAATCCACGGAAGAAATTTCAGAAAAAAATAAAAAAAGGGGGTGAAATGGCGCGGGGGAGCCAAGTTAGCTCCCCCATGGGGCAGCCTCATTTTACCCTACACACAGACGCGCACACACACACACACACACACACACACACACACACACACACACACACACACACACACACATATATATAATATGGACTTAATGGAGCTGCCCCCTGGGGGCAGCCAACATGGTTGCCCCGCCCCCTTATTTCGGTATTTTTTTATTTTTTTCGAAAAATATCGGCATGTATATTCATCCCTGTATCCCTCCTATATGTCATTCGAATTTCGTCAGAAACAAAGACTCCTATGACCTTCATCGAGATGGTGTCGATTTAAAAAATCCTGTTATCGTTAAAAAATGACTGTCTGGATGGAGGCCGTAGAAGTCTTGTTTCTGACGAAATTCGAATGGCATATAGGAGGGATATAGGGATGAATATACATGCCGATATTTTTTGAAAAAAAATGCCGAAAATGGCGCAGGGGTTGCCTTGTGCAACAACCAACTTGGTTGTTACTCAAAACAACATCTATAATATATATATATGGGAAAAAGGGAAGCTGCACTCGGTGGTGCAGCCAACTAGGTGCACCCTGGCTTTTTTCTCCTTGCTTTTTTATTTTTTTTTGAAGGAAACTTATGGGGGATTTACTTAGTTTATTGTGTGAAATATGTGTTTCAAATTTCATGCAAAACAAACACTCCTATCATGCCCATCTAGATATGGTCATTTTCAATAATTCTGAAACCGTTAAAATGCCAAAGCCTTGATGGAGATGATAGAAATGTCGAATTTACTTGAATTTGGTATGATATCATGGTGATATATAGTGATTTAAATCCCCTAGGTTTCATTTCAAAAACATCAAACATAAATGAAAAAATACCTGGGTGCAGCTAAGTTAGGTGCACCCTTGGGTGCAGCTTCCTCAATCCCTATATATATATATATATATATATATATATATATATATATAATATATGAGGATGGGGAGCTTGCACCAAGGTGCATGTAACTTTACATGCACCGGCGCTTATATCTTCCACATTTTTTTACCTTTTCTAAAAATACCACCAAGTATATTCATCCATATATCCCTCCAATATGTCATTCGAATTTCGTCAGAAACAGAGACTCCTATGACCTCCATCCAGAACAGGTCGATTACTGCAATTCTAAGGACCGTTAAAATTACATGTTCTGGATGGAGGACATAGGAGTCTCTGTTTCTGACAAAATTCGAATGACATATTGGAGGGATATATGGATGAATATACATGGTGGTATTTTTCAAAATAGTAAAAAAAATGTGGAAGATATAAGCGCCGGTGCATTGTAAAGTTACATGCACCTTGGTGCAAGCTCCCCATCCTATATATATATATAGAGAGAGAGAGAGGTAAAATGGACCTGCCCTGGAGAGGGAGCTAACCCATTTTCCCCCATTTTTTATTTTTTTTGAAAA
Organism: Ottelia alismoides; assembly: GCA_037367405.1. Classification (NCBI taxonomy): domain Eukaryota; kingdom Viridiplantae; phylum Streptophyta; class Magnoliopsida; order Alismatales; family Hydrocharitaceae; genus Ottelia; species Ottelia alismoides. The sequence continues at coordinate 671,104 of JAZKJV010001000.1, read as the reverse complement.
TAAATTCATGAAAATTCATCACTATATCCCTATTTTATGTCATTCAAGTTTCATGTGATACAGAGACTTCTATTGACCTCCATCCAGACAATTACTCTGATCGCAGAATTGTTGAAATCAACCCCTTCTCGATGGAGGTCATAGGAGTTTCTATTTGTACGAAAATTGAATAACATAATATATGGATATAGTTATGAAAATCTACGAAATCATTTTTAAAAAGAAAATAAAAAATAAGAAAAATATGGTAGGGGAGCTAAGTTAGCTTCCTCGAGGGACAACCCCATTTTACCCTATATATAAATGGGAAAAATGAGGTTGGCCCATGGGAGAGCTAACATGGTTCCCCCGTCCTATTTTTATTATTTTTTAATTTTTTGAAAAACAATTTATCGAAATTGATCGCTATATCACTATATTATGTCAATTAAGTTTTGTGTGAAACGAAGACTCTTATGGCTTTTATCTAGACAGTCATTTTTTGATGATCGTAGAATTTTTGAAATTGACCTGCTCGGATGAAGGCCGCAGAAGTCTCTGTTTCTTATGAAATTTGAATGAAATAATATAATTATGAAAATTCACAAAAATATTTTCCAAATAAATTAAAAAATAGACGGAACCAAATTGTCTTCCCCAACGAGGAGTCCTATCTTACCCTGTATATAAATATATGTATGTATGCTGACTTCCTCTTGCTGTTTACAATGCATGCCACTCATTGTCTTTGTACGCAGATATTTACTGCTTTTTCCTTGAGACTGATTGATTTGTACTGATTGAGCAAAAAGACTGATAAGAAAGTGATCGCAATATCACATGATGGACGCTTGTTAAGACAAAAAAGATGGGGACAAAGGGTTCCAACTAAAAGTATCGTTATTTTGTGTCACCAGCTTCGAATGATCTGAGCCGTTGTTTTAACATTTGGATTGGTCCGGTTTATTGATTTACACCGGTTCCGTTCAAGTATCATATTTTTGGCACAATTACCTATTTAATTAGTTTTTTCGAACCCGAATTTACCTGTTTTAACCGAAACTGAATCGCTATTATTTTGAATTTACGATCTTAACTCACATAAAACCTTTAATCAATTATTCCACTACAAGTTCTTATATTAAATGGAATTTAAATATAACTTAAATTAGTATCCTTCTGTTGAGTATATTGTTTAAATATTATATATATATCCATATATATAATATGTAATATTGCATATTAAAATATAATTTACCTATACATAAGATATATAAATTAGCTGTGTAATTTATATCTATTTCAACTATATTTGAGTGTGTATTTTATACATGTTTTAATCTATTTCGTTTTGATTAACTGGTTCAACTACATTTTTCCATCGTTCTTTGATTCCATGGTTCAACCTGATCTGACCTTTTCAACAAGGTTTCCGATTCAGTTTCAAAAAACAATGCTTTGAGCAGCTGGACTAAGTTGGGATACTGGCTGCATAGACTTGAATTGTTTATTTAGCGTCAACATCTTGGAATCCTCTCATCATATTTTTGAGATTATGAATTTTCTACCTGGTCGGGTTACATGAGGTATGTGCGGAGCTCATCTCTCCGTCCATCCAACTGCTCATTGGCTGACTAGTACTTTGGATTGGGCCAAGCGGACGCTTGGGCACAATACATTGAATGGAAAGCAGTTGTGGCGGAGATGAAAATGAGTATAAATATATTTGTATCTGATACACTATCATATTCATCTCATACGTATTTTGATAATCATATTCATTTTAAAGTGGATGACATTCTTATATTCACACTTGTATTCGTATATCCATTTTAGTACATAAATATGGTCATATATTTAATTATAACTATATGTAACACCATTTTATGTTGCACAATCTAGTGGGTTTGGAAGGAATAAAAATTTAAGACGGACTGCTAGTGAGAGCAATTCAACTGAAAGACCCATCTTCTGCATATTAAAGATGTATGTGTTGTTAATAGGATCATCAAGGCATACATTAAACAGTAATTATCGAGATCAACATGAATCAACAACAAAGCATCATCGACTAATAGAAAGATAATCGTGCATTTCTATTTCCAATTCATGATCCAATTACATAATGTAAACAATAATTGATTAAAGCATTGATACATTATAATAGGGTAAAATCTGTAAAAGGTAAAAGAGCAAATTAATACAACAAACATGACAATAAAGATACTAGATTAGAGATTATCGAAACATCCATGTAATGGACTGTCTTGAGAGAGGATACCACCCCCACAATAGTCATACAAATGGTACGAGTGATCGGCTCAAATGATACGATAGCATATGAACGTCGTTTGTGCATACCGACAAGTTCGTTCTCGAAAGCACCTCAGAGAACTACAATCGGGATAGGAAGAACAGTCGCAGTCGCTGTGGAAGAACAGAGTGAAAGAGATATAAAGTTTTCTTGCAAGTGAAGAAAAAGAGTGTTCGGGAATAGATATAAGAAGACATAGCGTACGGCTTTTCATCTTTCGAAAATGCCCTTCAATGGATGCCTCTTCGGATTCTGAAACGACGGCTAAGTTAGAGCCATTGGTCAAGTCGAATTCTCCTAGTAGTTGAATCTCAACTAATCCGTAGGATTAATTTATTGGACTCGTAAAATGAACCCTACAGCACAAGTATCAAGATTCAAGATGACTCCCAAGCCTGAGCCAGAGACAAAGCGGAGCGCACGCGAATATGTAGTTCTCAATTCCTCTTCTCTACTATTGCTACAAGAGCTTAAGGTGTGAACTCATATATAAGTCCACCAGATTTTAGAACTACTAGATGTGGCACTAAAATATTAACCAAGACTACCCTTGTTTCAAATTTGAGAATTTCTAACTTCCTCCCCAACACCATTTGATTTTCCAATTGAAATCAAATACTTAATCCATTATAATTGTATAGATTTATCAAGTTAAAATCTAATTACATAGAATTAAATACAATAGTATGTGCCTCTTCTCGTGGGTTTTTTACCTGGCTTTGGTGCATTTTTTTTTAAAATGATATGATTTTCGGGCAAAAGTTGCCGTTATTTGCTTGGCTTTTATTTAATAAAGAAAATATTTTTTCTGGACGAATTAATATGACAAACTGTTGTCTCTTAGGGAAGATGAAACACTAATCACTTTGCTCCTCATTGTCAACTAACTAATATTTTATGCATGTTGCTCTCTTGGCTATACGTTTCCTTGGAAGAAATTGGCTTCATTTAAATCAAATTCGTATAATGCAACATCATCTCCTTCTCAAATCCTCAAGTTTTAAATGTTTCTTTATTTTTTTCTCTTCGGAATCATTTGATGTAGTTTGCATAGAAAGATAACAATGTATATTTGGCATCTTGCTAAAAAGCAATGGTGGAGAAAGTGAAGACCAATGGGTACATCCCCTCATGCCAAGTTTTCCATTACGTATCCACGTTTCACATAATAAGGCCAAAGTTGAATGAAAAACAACGTCTAGTTGAGTTGTAACCACGTGATTTGTGTGTCACTGACAATAACACGGGGTTCTTTGTTATCTAAGTGCTCAACCATTCATTCCATTTTGGCATCTATATCTAACCATTCTAAGGATTTACTCATTCGACTAATCGCCGAGTAAGTCGACCACTTCAAATAGATGAACCGTGGAGAATATGTGTCTTCCAAGCAGTAAACCATTACCGAGAACATTTCTCTCGAGGCCAGTGCAACCGTCGATAATGTGAACTCATGTACTCGGCGGTCATACAACCGCCGAGGTTATCCTCGGTAAAAAAACAATAGAAAATGCTCCCCATTCTCATCCGCATCATCACCGTCGTCATCATCAACAACAACAACAATCTCCTCCCAATCCTCCTCATTAAAGCCAATGAGAAATTCACGTGAAATGACGAGAAATTCAAGGTTGAATCTTGTATATATGTACTTTTATGTGTTATACAATCTTTTAATATGCTTAATAAATCTTAATTGACTCCAATTGAAATAAAACTAACTCCGATGTCTACATAATATTAACCTTATTCATTAAAAATTCTAAAAAATACTACTTTGTAAATATTGTAAATAAATGTAAATCCTGATTTTGAGGATAAAAAGCTGTAAAGTTGAATATCTCTCTCATGTAATGCCTACGAAACTCTACCCATTTTTTGGTTAATGTACGTTAAATTCTTTACAAAACAAGATCAAATTCAATGTAATCAGATTTCATACGTAAAACTTGGGTTCTGGGATCCAATCGTATATATTGGGCAAAATCGATAATTATACCTACTATTTTACCTACATAATTAATTTTTTAATCTATATATTTTTCATTTCTTTCTTTATTTTATATTCTAATTAATTACAAAAGAATAAAAATCCAAAAAAAATAAGAAAAACAAGAAAATGATGTATTCTAACATTGTATATAATGAACCAACATCTCTATATTATTACTTATATTATTTTATTCCATTTTTAATAGATAAAAATCTAAAAAAAATACTACTCTATAGTATTTTATAAAAATATTATACATAAATATTAATAAATAAAAACCAAAGATAAAAAAATTAAAACATAGAAAATTGGGTATTTTAAATCTATAGAATACATCCAAAAATTCGTACTTTCGATATATGGCTTATTTTGGTTTGGAACTCTTCGTGAACTTTGTAGATCTACAATTTTTTATGTTGGATATTTTTTGATTTGAGATTATTTGCTATAGTAAATTTCTAATTTTCTTTCGTCTTTATTTTAGTAAAATAGTCAACATGTCCATGTGTCTGAGCACCTTTGGATCCCACTTCAAATGCAGGTCAAAAAGATCCCTCGCCTGGTAAAACTCGCACTCAAACATATATAAGCCAATCACGAGCCTTGAATCATTGACCAACCTGGTCAACTCAATCCCCTTTCTGTTACTCCTCCTTCCTTGAATCCATCCCCAATCTCCTCAGATTCCATCCGATCTACTCCCCATATCTTCGAGCGCACCAGATCCTAACAACTACTAGATCTATCTGCAAACCCAATCAATCCCCAGACCTTCATCAAATCCCAATTAAAATAATCTGATTTCTCCCCAGATCTTCATCTTCATCGTCAACCCATCAGACCACCTAATAGAAACTTAATCCCCCATCATTATCCAACCATCTCTTAGTCGAATTGCCTTCAAACCATCTGTGAAAATTTCCCAATCTCCTGTGATTTCGCCCCCAAATCCCTAAACCCAAATCAGATCTCCAGCAATCTCCTTCCATTTCCATATCTTCTTCCCATCAGTTGTTAAAGTTAACTTTTCTTACGTCATGTTTGTTTTAGTATAAAATAAAATTATTATCCTTAAACTTAGTTTCTTCCATATGTATGCTACATTCGATACAAAGTATCAATAGCAATCAAGTTTTTCTTTGTTGTAATACGATATTAGAAAGAAATGATAATTATTTTACAGCTTTATTTGAAAATTTGTTATTCCATTTTTGATCTTGCAATCGATGGAGGCACATAGGTATCTAATCAGACATCTTTTTCGTTCTTAAATGGAAATGGATTATGATATAAATATACATATCCATGTATTGTTATACATTTAAATAAGTTCGTATAGTTGATATTTTATTTTATCTATATATCTACTATACCAACTTTAAAGAGGAAATAGATTTGGATACATTGGTATTTGATATGCTTCCTTATACGTTTTATATAACTTTTTCCGTATTCATTTACAAGAGGTACATATATAAATATCACTTTAATATTCGTAATATATTATTATTAAATAAATTTATTTATTATATTTGTTTCATTTTGGTATCTCTTATACCAACTTTAATATGCAAACGGATACGATTGCATCCTTATCTGATTCATAACTATATCCGTAATGTCATCCGTTCCCATATTTATTTTAAAATAGATACGGATATGAATGTCACTTTAATATCAATAAATATATATATCTATGTATATGTATTTGTATTTATATTTTAAAAATGGATATATCTAAGCTTATATATATTTAGCATTCCTCGACTATTTGCATCATTAGGAGGATATGTTTGTAACTATCGTGGAGGAATTAACAATGGTTGAAAATTTATATATCGCCTCACATTAAGATCCACTGCAACATAATTAGACTATAGTAACATTTTTCAAAACCCATCACTAAATCAATCATTGTTAAATATATAACGATGATATTAAATATATAACGATGATATTATTCATTGCGAAACGATTTTTATAATTGAAATTAACATCGAATATAAAACTTACCACTATATCATTAGTGACGGTCAATATTGTGATGCTTATCCGTTGTAGTTTTTCAAAAGTTTAGCTAAATTTGAAAAAAAAATAGCAAAGTATAAGTGTCGCTTCAAAATTTAGCTGCGATTAATTAAAATTTTTGAAAATGGTAACGAATAACCGTCGCTATAGCGATTGGATATTATATTTGTCATTAATTTCAATAAAAAATAATTTCTCAACGAATAATATCGTTACTATATATATTAACAAGGGTAAAATGGAGCTGCCCCCATGGGAGGAGCTAACTTGGCTCCCCCCGCCCCATTTCACCCGGTTTTTTTATTTTTTTTTTGAAAATTTCTTTCGTGGATTTTCATCAATATATCCCTATATTATATCATTAAAATTTCGTGCGAAACAGAGACTCCTACGGCCTCCATCCAGATATGGTCGTTTTTAGCAATTCTGTTACCGTTAAGAAATGACTGTCCGAATGGAGACCGTAGGAGTCTCTGTTTCGGATTAAATTTTAATGACATAATATAGGGATATAGTGATGAAATTCCACAGAAGAAATTTTCAAAAAAATTAAAAAATCGACGAAATGGAACGAGGGAGCCAAATTAGCTCCGCTGAGGGGCAGCCCATTTAACCCTATTAACAATGTCTGATTTTTAGTCAAAAAATGTCTGATTTAGTGATGGATTTTGAAAAAAGCATTACTATTATTGAATTTTATTGTAGTGACCAGAGTAAATCTTGAAGGAATGAAATCACGAATCCTAATGAGGTGTCGAGGAATGATGATTCCCATTTATAATGATATGAGGTTTCCACAGTAATCGTCATTTTTATCTTATTATATGTCGCAAGAGACAAATAAATGGAACAATGAATAATTCAAGAGTCCGTTCCATCCTTCATTCATACCTAACAAGGGGACTAAAGGTCTTATCAGCCAAATGGAAGGGAAATGAGAATGAAAAAAAATTGACTGAAAATTTATTAAAAATAAGACTATCCTAATTAAAACCCGCGACTGGTCAGAATGAAGCAGCCGAAATCGAGGACATAAAAGGCCTGTTTGGTTACTGGGTTGGGCTGGGTTGGATTGGGTTGGGGTATCCTCCTGTGAATAGTAGCTGTTAGGAGGGTTGGGATGGTTGGAATGATAATTGTGATGTAATATGACATTGATTATGTGTTATATTAACTTTTTTGATGATTATAGTATGTTTTTATGTTAATAACTGTATTTGAACAAGGTTAAAAACCATTATACCAAAGAAATTGTACGGTCAATACAAGTATTTCCAATTCAGGAATGCAGAGTTGGATACAGGGATATGCCAAGGTATCCCGAAGTACCTCACAACCAAACAGACCCAAAGGGTTCCTAGTGGACAATATATGCATTAATTGAGAAATTAACACATCGTACGACACATAAATTCGATTGGATGAGAACGAAATCTCAAGCACAGTGTTATGGTCCAGACATCAACATGTACATAAAAAAAGTCATACCACCCGTGATTTTCTAATAATGGAATCTTTTCAGGTACGGGCCATTTATCGCAGATTCCATTTTTAATACTCTCAACTGTTTAATAGTTTTTTTTACACTCATATATATTTTTAAACCGGTTCAACTAGGGATGAAAATGATCGGATACGAATATATATATATATATAATCATATTCTTATTTATTTTAAAATACAAATAGGAATACGGATACGATTGGATGCACACACCAAGTAATGAACTATGGTTCAAATCCCATTGGTACAATTTTTGTTAAAAAAACAGCTCTACTCACTTTACCTCTCTCCATCCTTTTGTTCAAAAAAATTAATTCCATCTATTCATTGTTAAAAAAAATTTACTTACTTTTAATATATTAATATTATAAATATAATTTTATATAGAATGTGATTGGGCTCATTTATTTCTCTCAGTATTTCTAATTCTCTTTATAAATAAAATAAATTTTGTTGTTTCCTTTTAAACATGATTTTTTTAACTAAAATTATAAAAATATCATCAATAAAAAATAGTCTATACCTTATTGAAAAATGGGTAAATTACAATTTGGGTCCTCATCTATGGGTCCGATCTCAAAATGGGTCCCGATCTTTAAATTGTAACGATTCGGGTCCCAGGGCCATTAATGTAAGGAATTTTTTGGGGCTAATGACGAGTATGCCCTTATTTAAAAGTTGGAACCCAACCCCTATTCCCTTCCCAACAAGGGCATGTTCATCATGAACCCCAAAATTTCCATTTCCTAAATGGTCCTAGGACCGGAATCGTTACAATTTAAAAATCAGGACCCATTCTGGGATCGGACCCATAGATGAGGATCCAAATTGTAATTTACCCTTGAAAAATTCAAATAATATTGAAATGCTAAGTTTATCAAATTTTAAAAATCACATTTGAATTTATTGACTCTACTTAAAAAATATCATTTGAAAATACTTTTTTTTTATTTTTTTACTTATACAAGATAGATGTATACTTAGCCCCCTTGATAAAATTCCTGGTTCCGCACCTGGTCATGCATACATATATATATATATATATATATATATTATTTGGATTGGTTGCTCTATAATATAATAGTATTTTAACTATATTTAAAACCCAATGCATGAAAAAAGTTGTGGTAGTGTAGCTGGTTAGGAGTTTGAAATAGGCAATCAAAGTTCATGGGTTCAACTCCCACCATCCATATTAATTTTAAATAAATTAAATGTAGTTCAACTTCGGTTGAACCTGGTTAAACTGGATCAAAAAAATAGATTGAACCGGACGTGTTAACTAAAATTTGATTATTCAAACCGAACGGATATAAATCGATTAATTGGACCAGTCCAGACCCGATTCACCGATCGGACTGGTCGAACCGGCCGATCCGACCCGATTTTCAAAACACTGCAAACCAATACCATCACAATTATCATATATTATGACCTACTTTTTTGGACTTCCATTGGTATAAATGCAAACTGTGACTTGTGATAAATTATATTTCGTAAAAAGAAAGGCTCTATGAATGGTAAAACAAGGACGGTCCACTTATCGATAAAAGGTCATTTTGTTGATGACAACATTAAATCATAAAAAAAAAAATAGTACTTGTTGTTTATAATTAAGGTATCTATATGTAATAAGGTTTTTTACACCCATAACTTGTATATTTTTAATATTAAGTACATAGTCCTCTGTAATCGGAAATTACATTCACAACCTTCAATAGTGTTTACTCTTAGAGCTAATCATATACCCATATCCTCCTGCTGCAAAATATATGTGGTTATGGGTATAAAAATCCCTAACCGTTGAGCACTATTCGGGATTGTGGGTGTGTTGAAGCGTATTTTTCAAGGTTTAAGTACCCGATTTTTACGTCGGATAGTCGTTGCGAACCCGCAAAAATACACCTCAAATAAATAAATTACCAGACTTAGCTATATTATGCACAAGGCAAAGTATAGGGTAAGTTAGGGTCGAATCCACATGGACAGGAAGATTTTGCACTTTATTTTGCAAGTAAAATACTTTTATAAATTGATGAGTTTGTTGCAAATTATTTGAATAACAAAATGAAATGAAAGTTGGACACAATAGTGCAGGTCGGTAAATGCTGATCACTCCCCTTCTATGAGGCAACCTCCAATTAGACTCATACGCGTTAACTCTTCGCGAATTTGGATATCATGGTGAGGCGAGTTGGATGCAATTACAACCTCGTATCGAGCTCGAACCTCGTGTTAGGTCATAGATCTCTAAGAGTTGAGGATAATCACCGTTAGATACGGATCGTCGCGATAGTCTTGAGGAATAACTGCACGAAAGAGAAGATGACGAAACAAGATAGATATAAAAATATAAAATAATAAAATAAAAGCAAGATAAAATATGATGGTCGACGGCTCGGGAGGAAGCCTCTGGAGTCGGATTCGCAGAAGGACCGAGGAAATGATGGTTGGCGGACATCTATGGTGTTGGATGATTTTTAACGGCACTTGGGGTGGAGCCTCAGGAATCGGATTCACTGGGGGTCCGAATGCACAAGTTGACGAAACCACTTTGGTTCTCTCGTCAACAATTAAGATGGATTATAAGAACAGATGTGGTGATTATGAAGAGAAGGAATGCTAGAGATTAGGAACGGGAGAAGTGTTGGAAACCAATTGTTGGATAATGGAATCAGATCGTGATGGAATGATCCCCAAAAGTCCCTCCCATGTGGTATTTATACATAAATTGCAGCCATTCCTACCAAGAAATGCATCTTTTCAAATTTAACGTAAGCAACTCTTCATATTGGTATTGCACCTCTTGATAACAGCACAAACTAACTTGACACCTCTTCATATTGGCATTACACCTCTTCATAAAAGCAAAAACTAATTGGGCATCTCTTCATATTGGTGTTGCATCTCTTGATATAAGCAGCAACTAATTTGGTATTTTTTCATATTGACATCTCTTAATCAAAGCATCTCATGTCTTTTAACATTAATGCATTAGTTGATCTTTTTTAATTCCCCACTAACGTTGCCCCATTTCACCATTTTCATTTTTATATCATTATTAACATAACAATGAAAATATGGTGCCACCATTTTTTTGACAACATTAGCTATTTCAATTAATTTCAGCTCATGGCACAAGTTCACCATATAATATTTACTAAGATATTAATTGAGAGTCAACCTTCAAGGTAATGCTAAAAAGTACTTGAGGGAAAGGAACACAAAATAGGTTGCAAAGAATATAAATGATCATCTAGAAAAAGGAATACATCTTGAAACTATTGCTAGATGCTGTAAGAGGGAGATTGCTTACAAGAGCCATGATATATCTAATGCATGATGTGGATAATGCGCTTATCTTGATTTATTTCATGGCATAAAATATATGTTTAAGTTTGTGTACTGGTGTGATAATGACTTAGTAATGTAATAAGTCGAAGATTCATCATACCCCCATGCTTAAGATTTGCTAGTCCCTATCAAGATGTAAATGAAGAATCTCAACACTCTAATGTAGACATATATGTAGACCATAGCCTCCAAGGGTTAAAGAATTATCTTTTATTTCATAAAGTTCAAGAGTAGAAATGAATCTCTTCCTATAATGCTTAGTCATCTCAAGTGTCCTCCAGACACGATAATGTAGAGACTTGCTCGATTCGGATTAAGTGATACCTAGCATCAATAATGTCATTAGACCTGAAGATAGACTCAAGTGTCAAATGTACTGAATTAACCAAGTGCTTCCATCCACAATCCTCTAGCTCTGATACACTAAGCCAGGAAATGCATGAGATGAAGGCTCGGAGTATTATTACAAGCTCCAGCTTCATAATTAATTGAACACTCAGCCCAACTTCCTTCAACTGGCCAACAAGAAAAATAATGGGTTAATTTGTGGAGTATTTAGGTTAAGGCTCATTTGATGGAGATGACTTTACTTAGGTTTAAATTTATACAAAAATATGAGTGAGGTCTAATATGTGACAATATTAATCATTCTAAGATAATTTTAGAGAAGAGGAAGATATAGATGGCATATGATGGTCATGAGAAAATAATTTTCGGACAATGGTTCTCTTGATTTCTTATTCTTTTCTCTCTTCTTTCTTCTTTTTTTCTCTCTTCTTTTTTTTCTTTTTTTGCAATATTTTTTTGCTATACTTCTATTTTTTGCAGTACTTCTTTTCTTTTTTCTCCTTTTTTTGCAATATCTAATTTCACTTTTCAAGAGAACCAATGTGCTTTAATACTTTCTCTTGGGACTTGGAAATATAAAAGGACATGTATTTTATTGTAAATGGAGGATAGAATCTTGAAGAATATTTCTCTTTTGATGCATAATAGAAGAAGACAGACAAAGAAGTCGAATGAAATGAAACAAGATAGGTTATTAATGGAAGAATTTCAAAGAAGTGGTGGATTTGAGAAGTATGTAGAAAGGCAAGCAAGAGGCTGGTGTGTGAAGGTTTCAAGTATGCATAATGGCAATTGCTTGACCAGATGGGAACACTCCCTTACATTTTATGGTGGATTCTCTTCCTCACAAATATTTGGTGGAAACACTCCCTATTCCTCTACTTCATGATAAACTCATCATCTCACAAACTCTGAGCACAACCATCGTCAGACCCCCTTAGCCTTTTGTATGTCAAGCTAACATCACGATACAAAGCTCTTGATCTTTTCAATATATAATGTTTGAGTTCATTATTGATATCAAGTGTTAAAAGTTGAATCGAGGCTAAGTCTCTTGATTTAAATGCAAAAGGACAAAAAAAGTCATAAGAATTGTAAGCTCATAATCACTTCAAATCTCGTACTTCGTGTAGTATTTAATGGTGAGGCTATTATTCTCCCTATATGTAAACTTAGAGAGTTGAAGTAGGGAAAACATTCAAATCCAAAATGTGATTGATTGTCCGGGATCTACCCTTTTTAATGGTATCGAATTAACGATTTCGTTGCAGTCAGATATATCCGGATCGATAAAAAATTAACCGCACGGATCGATGAATCGTCGAATGAAATTAAGTGCGGTTTATGTTTGTTTAACCTGGGCAAGCCCCAGGGTCGACTCAAGGAGGCAAAGTAACAACTCGGGATCAGATTAGATGAATGAGATCGCTGTTTTTCAAGTGGAATTTTTTATGCAATAAAAATGTCAAATGCAAAATAGGAATTGAATTAAGTTAATAAGAAAATAACCGTTTAATGTGAAATTAATCCAAATTAGGCAAGTTATATTTTTCCTGAAAACTTAATCCAATGACGAATGTAAAATGTATTTTTTTGGAATTTTTGGCTTTAAAATGCATAAATGAAAAATACAAACTTTTTTGGAGGTTTTATGCAATTTTTCGTATAAATGATATGCAAAAATTATGAAAAAATTACTGGAAGTGAAATATGATGAAATTAAGCTACACTAATTTTTTTAAAAATTTTCTAACACTTTATGATTTTTTATGAATTTTTTTATTGAAAATAGAGTGCTTGTGAGTATTTGATTCCTAATAAATCCACGAAATAAAAATATCCAAAGAAAGAATTATATCAAATAGATATTTTAATAAGGAATCCAAGAGAGTTGAAATTTCTCAAAAATAATCTTCATGTATTTAATTAAAAATTAATTACAGAATTCACTCTATAATTTATTCTATGCAGAAGACCACTATAATTTCGATGAAACTTGGACAGTAATTAAAGAGCACTTAGAGGCATAATATGATTTTTTCACAATTGTTGGAGCAATATTTGATTATGTGCGAATTTCAAAGCAAAAATGGGTAAAATATCACTGATTTTCAAACTCTGATTTTTAATAAATGATCTGGTACTCACAAAAATGTAAATAAATAGTAAGGAGATGAAGAATGCTCTACAAAATACTATTTTTTATTAAATAAAATGATGCTATTTTGAGATCCAAATTATCATGCGAAGTCAGGGGTATCAATGCAATACAGAAATGAAACAAACAAACTCAAACTGTGCTTAAGGGCAATTTTGGAATTGAAGGAAACCAACGGGCTAAATATGAAAATTTTCCAATAAAATAAAATAGATAGACCTTCGTGGGATCCCAACTTGTAACCCAAGTTAGGGCACGATGGCTACGGGGCGTCGGGAGCTTGCACGGGAAGCATTGCACGACGACGAGGACAGCAGGGGCTTCATGGATGAGACGCGCGGGCAGGAGCTAGGCGATGGCGCGCTGGCACGTCGAGGACTAGCGACCGCATGCGTGGCTGAGCTGCAAGGCGGCACGTGCTGCGGAGGTGAATGGTCTGGTGAGGGGGGCGGCTTCCTGGAGGCTGGGTGCGGCCGAAGGGCTAGGTGGTGAGAAGCCTGCGGTGGTACGCTCTGGGCGCAACCGAGGACGAAGACGTGCACCCGCTGGCGTGAGCACCTGCGGCTGGGACAGAGACACGCGGAAGCTCGGCCAGGAGGCGGGTGGCTTGCCGCCCGTCGGTGGTTGCGTATGGCTGGACGGCTAGGCGGCGAGGTGCGCGATGGCCGGTGCGCTCGCTACTGGGCGGAGCGACGCGCGGGCCGGGGGGAAGCAACTGGCGGGAGGTGGCCAGCGACAGACGTCGGCAGCGCTCCTAGTGGCTGCCGTCGGCGTGGAGGTGCAGAGGTCATCGGCGGCCACGAGATGGAGGGCTTCCTATGTCCTTTTTTATTTTTTGATGTAATATATTTTTTTGTTATATTTTTTTGTAAAAAAATAATGTAGAGATGAAATGAATAGGTGGATTGTGATGGTGGTGGTGGTGGTAGATGATGGTAACGTAGAACAACAAAAAAATTTGTTAGATAAATAAATTACCGAGTAAAAGGAGAAGAATACTTACCTGTAATGGATCGCCGAATTGTGGAGGAGCTATGGTGTGCGGCCTCTGATCGTCGCCTCGAGAAGGATGGCGGAATCCTTCAAAGCATAAGCAGCTTGTGCGGAAGTTGCGACAAGAAGTTGTGAGGCTCCTTAGATCTCACCACGATCGGAGATAGCCGAGCTCGTCGTTGCTCAAATCGTATCGTCCGTACTGTCACCAAGAACGAGACAAGGGCTGGAGCTCTCTCTCAAGAACAGTGGATGAAGAAAAATGGTGGAGGATGAGGGGAATAAAAAGAGGAGGAAAGGGAAGTTGGAGAAGAAGTTGAGAGAATGGAGTGGTGGAGAAAGAGGTGGTTTGGAGTAGAAGGCAAGTAGAGGGAGAAGAAGTAAAATGTGAATAAAATAAATAAAATAATATAAGTAAGTTACTAAAAATAAAGAGAAAATAAAGGTAAAAGAAAATATTAAAATAAATTAAAATAAATAAATAAATGTAAATAAATAAATAACTAAAATAAATAAAATAAAATAAAATAAAATACGAAAATAATGAAAAAATGAGGTGACACGTGGCGGCTCCAAGAGAGCCACGTGTCGCTCCCAGAAAATTCAAAAATTAAATATAAAGAAAAATCTAAAAGAAATAACAAAAGGGGTTAAATCAAAAAGTGGTCAACATAAAAGTTGCTCGTCTCGACGAGATCTACAACTTTTGTGAAGGGTCGAAAATCAAGAGAAGTCATATGTACAAAGTGTATTTTTGGTTGGTACATTATTGATATAAAATACTGTATTTTTATGTTTTCTAATTTTTTGTCATTTTTAAAAAAGAGAAAAATTAAAATAAAATAGAAAAAATATGAAAGGACTATTTACAAATTAATCTAATTTTTTGGATTTTTAATAATTAAGAAAATAAAAGGATAGAATAAACGGCAAAAATGTCAATATGTACAATATACAATAGGGGCCCAAAACCCAAGTTTTGCATACGATCTCTGATTTTAATGATGGACTTGTTTTGAAGGTCTTTGAATGTATATTACTTTAAAAGTGAGTAGACCTAAATCGGACACTGTATGAGAGAGAGATATGCATTTTAAGGCTTCTAGTTTCGAACTTGGATTGGGGTTTTATTGATCAATTTTACAAGTTAGTATTTTTTTAATATTTTTCTTTAATTAGTGTTAGTAATATATACACTATAGAGTTGATTTTATTGGATTTAGGGTTAGTATAAAATATACAAATAGGTGAAATATGGTGAATATTTACAAGTGAATTGGACTTCTTATTTAATGCAAATATGAATACTAAAATGCAGATATTATTTATACATGCATGAATGCTAATTATGCAATATAAGTGGAAATATGCTCCTAATTACTCGGGAACAAGGCTCTATTTTCAACTTTTAGAGTGATAAATCACAGATTCATCAACCCCCTATACTTAAACCTTGCTCATCCCCGAGCAACTAAATGAAATGATTTTGGATTCCATACCAAGGTCATGACCAAAAGGTTAAAATGGAGCTTGACTCGACCTTTGGATTAATTGTGTGGTGGAACCTTATTGGAATCTGAATTCAAGACCTAACAACCTTTAAGTTCCACAAGTCTTCTATTCAAGACGCCTCAACAGTTAGGTCAGAATAAATCCCCGAATTCAAATTTCTGATGACTATGATTCTTATTGTACAGTGTAAGTGTAAAATAGCTCTCCACATCAGAAATGGCTAAGAAGCAGCCTCCTCTAACAAGGTAACTCTAATTCTCCGATCCAGTAACTCTTTCCTCGAGGAGCGGGGTATTCCCTTCTAAGTTCAAGTGAGACTAGCTCAAGAGGAGGGGTGGAGAAAAGAATGGACGGTAACCAATGTAGCTACCTATCCCAGGATGCCTGATCAGTGTAGCCAAGTCACCCAGCTGTAGACTTCTTGCTAATATACATACTCCGACAGGTATTTTATTTTCACTTTGGCCTGATTTATTTTTTTTGGAGTTTTTTCCTTTTTTCTTTTTTTTCTTTTTTTTGAACTATATACAAGGTGCAACATGTACATCAGGAGTTTTTCCTCTTGAGCCAGTAGACTATCCCTCTTTTGAACCATTATTGCAACCCACAGCATCTCGTCTTTAGACATCAACACCACCAGACTAGGTTGAGATGCACTACCCTCCCTAGAGGAGGACGGATGTTTCCACCCGTGTGCTACTCCAAGCTAAAGGATTCTATTTCCTCACCACCTCATCAATGAATTGCTACGTGCATGGTGCTTGTCTAAGTTAGGTCACTATCTATAAGAATCATGTGTGTGCACGAGATATTCTTCTTAGACTAATCAAGATGACATGTGAACATAGACTCGTGGACTCAAAGAATTAAGTCACTTGACCTGAGAAATCTTAACTCCAGTTCCTATAAGGTTCCTCTGATATTAGGTGGATTAAGATCAAATCAAGTCCATCCTTGACATCTATTCATAACTTGGTTCAGAACCCACTAGCTTTTCGCATTGCATATGCCAGATTTGCAGATGAGGTGCAGATGACATGCTATGTAGATGAATGCAAGACTCTTTTTTTTAATGCAAGGATGATATGCGAGAGTAAATAAGAAGCCTATTTTTTTGTTTTGTTTTTTTTGTTTTTGTTTTTTTCAAAATTTGGTAAACATCCTATGTTACAACAATTTACAAGAGTTTTATAAGTATTAGACAAATTATATAAGTGTTATACAATATACAAGTATACATGTATTTTACATTTTTTTTCAATTTTTACAAAAGTTTTACACGTATTATACAACAAATATACAAAATTTTTTTTCAATTTTTACCCACCCCTAACTATTGCATAATATATACAAAAATACGTGAAAATACGCAAAAGTACGAGCTATGGGTAAAGTATTTATGTAATATATACATGCCCCCTATACTTGCGTGTGATATGTCCTCAGAGCACGAAAAGAGATGAAAAAGACATAGCTCGTGCTAAGCGTAAGAAAACTAAAATAACAAAAAGTATAGAAGTCTCTCCGCCCTCCTAGACTTAGGCTCTGGCAGTTTAAGTGTAGAAGAAGATCAAAAATGGGGCGGGCGAGGTTAAAAGGGGAAATGGAGGAGTATATACACGATGGGCATCAGTCCCCCCTATATTTAGGCTCTGGTCAGCCTAACTATAGGACAGGAGTGAGTGTGAGAACCGATGAGATCTAGAGAATATACAATGAATGGTGAAGAGACTCGGGTCACTCTCTCCCCTATACTTAGGATCTGATCATCCTAAGTATAGCCATAAAATAAAATGATATGGAGCCGGAGAGAGTGATTCGAATCAATGGGGAGGGAGGGAAAATATATACAAGGAGTGAGAATATACAAGGATCAAGAAGATTTGTGACAAACCTTCTTACGGGAGCGAGGAGGTAAGGAATATACAAGTGTGTCACTGTCAGAATCGTCCTTAGATGAATAGTAGTGAGGTGAAGGGATCGTCCAACGAGGGTCGACAAACGGCTGCTTTCTTAGATACGGCTTAAAGACAGCCGAACTGAGCTCACTCATATAAATCACTTTATCCGGACCAGATGAGGACTCCTCAGAAAATTCCTTCTCCGATACATTGAAGGAAACTTTCTTAGTCAGTTTTCTAGAACCTGAATCATTAAGAGGGAGATGAGAGTGACGCACCTTGAGAGGTTCGGGGGGAACATCTCGTGGAATCAATTCTCGACTTCCTTTCACTAGATAACTGACTAGAGGAGGGAGAAACCGTATTTTGATGTGAAGTCAATTTAGTCTTGGTTGTTTCCTTTGAAGGTCTGGGATGTGGTGCGGTGCTGACCATGGATTCCTCATCAGATGAGTCACCTTATAGATTGGAATATTCTTGAAGGGTTAGCACGCGTCTCGGGAAGGTGCTAGTGATCTCAGTTGGCTTGGCATTATTGGGCTCTTGTGTCGGATCATCAAAATGGTCAAGGCAATCAACAAAGGTCGTGTCCGACTCAATGATAGCTTCTGGTCGTGAGTCCTTACAAGCTGTCATGGTGGTGGTGCAAGCAGTTGATGAAGTAGAGGTATGGGGAGTCTCAGAACCAACGGTCGTCCGGATAGTCAGTCTCTCAGGTGTAGCAGAGAGGTGGGACTCATCTACCTCTCGATGGTCACGACTGTCAGCGGATGTACGGGTCACCTTAGAGTAAAGTGTATCAAAGAATGGGTGAGGTCGAAGCATTTCCAATGCTAAAAAATCGATCTCCCAAGTCTCGTAATCTATAGTTGCCTTAGCTGCGGCTAAGAATGGCTTCCCAAGAATAATCGGAGACTGAGTGAACTCTCCCCGGTGCTCAATGTCAATGACTGTGAAGTCTACATGGAGTAGAGCACCTTGGAAAGTAATGATGACTGAAATGGTTCCTCTCAACCGTTTGATAGATCGAATCAGCCAGCTGAATGATTTCTCTCGACTTCCAAAGTGGCCTGAGTTTGAGCTTGTCAAACACAGAGGTCGGGAGGATATTCATCGGTGAGTCATCATCGATTCTTGCATGGGTAAAGGTGGTGTCTTTGATTTCACATTCAACCATAGGCAACCGCTTCACTCTGCGGCTCTTGGTCTTTCTCCCCATCACCAAGGTGGTGGCCATAGACACTATGTGTCTTTCAGTCCTTGCCCTCTTATTACCCGACCTCTTGGGCATCATTTTACTCTTTACAAATCTCTTGAGGTCGGGGAAGTGATCTATGGCCTTTATTAAGGGAAGTTTGAAAATCAATTCTTCATAGAGTGTTTCCCTTAGAGCAAGATCCAAATTTTTTTAAGTCTTTTTCATTTTCTATTTTTATGGATTTTTCTGATTTTTCAACGTTTTTGGCCAAAAAGACCAAAAATCGGAAAAATCCATAAAAATATAAATTTCCTCAATCAAGTCAGGAAGATCATAAGGTGCATGCCTTTCTATTCGGTATGTTCGATCGACCATGTTATGCCATATGGTCAAGTTGGGATGTGTATATGTAAATTGTTGTCTGGTCCCTACTTGAGGTGAGACTGAAGTATGTGGGGGAATATAATTTTGCCAATCATCTGTCTTAGCAGTGGCTTGCTCTTCATTTGATTTCTTGATTTCAGCAAGCTCTCGAGAATAAGGACAGTCAACCCAAGATGGAAGTGGATACGGAGTGTTAGAATATGGAGTAGGTGAGAAATGCGAAGAAGTGGAGAAGTCAGTCAAAGTTCTGACTTTATAATCGGGTTGAGGTGGAACCAACCATGGGTAAGGTCTCTCGTGGATGGCGAAGGACACATGGAAGAAGGAGAAATCAAAGATGAACGGTATGTGGTCGATGAGGAATGACCAGAGGTCTTACGGTATGGGGACCAATATCCCGACATCTTGAGGAGGAAAGGATGAATGTAAGTAGATCGAGGTAGAAAATGTGCAATTACACAGGATAACACACACGGACAGACACAAAGACAAACGCAAGAGCAAACCCTGAGTTCACACTCAACACAGTGAAGGACCCGAAACTAAGTCTGATTAGTCTGATTAATTTTAAGTGTGAATTTTCAAGCAAGTAGCAAATGTTACGCGGCCTATAGGGGAGTCAGCTCAAAGCCGGATGCGTCTCCCCTGTTTAACCTATCTCCTAAGATACCAACGCCCTTCCTTTCTTCGCTCCTAATCACCAGCCGAAAGTTCAATGACCTGCCCCTATCTACCTACAGAGTAGGCAGAGGCTGACAAGGTTGTAACTTCACCCCTATCTACCTGCCGAAGCAGGCGAAGGCTACTAGCAACTTGTCGCGGTGCACCGCAATTTCACCCCTATCTACCTACCGAAGTAGGCGGAGGCTACTTGGCGCTGGTCAGTTGAACCCATAGTTCAGCCTGTGATATTTGATCGGATCAGGGTACGCGATATGGAAGGCAGGGATTTTTGGCTCTGCCATAGGGTGTGCACACGCACTCTAGTACCCTCACTCAGCCCAAGATCAAGGTCGGGGTTGCTCTCCTGCAAACAAAGGTTAATTTTAGTTAATATTTTTAGTCCAATTCAATTAGCAGCCCCGATTTTAGAGACTAGTTGTCACTGATATTAATCTACACAAGTAATCACATCTACCATCCATTCCCAATTCCTTTATCCTAGGTTAGAAAGACCGAGAGAGAGGGAGAGAATCAGAAAAAGTCAATGCGATCGAGAAAACTATGATGAATGCTTGAGTAAGAAGACTTACAGTACCTCCAGCTCTCTATAATGCGGGATGCAATACTGAATTAAAATTTTACACTAAATGAATGCAATCGATGAAAAGTTGTTCCTAGACAGGCAGTTCTATTAGTGAGTGAAGAACGAATTCAAATTTGGCAAAAGTCATGCGGTCTAAGTGCATCTTTTAATGGTGAAGTGTGGTCCTAAATATTACGAGCACAAATAGTCCTAGGAAGCTCTAAGAGCCGCAAGTGCAGGTCCTATTCTACGTAAAGCAACCACACAGCACACGGGGACACGTTTTATTATGACTTACACGTGCCAGAACCCAAACAAGAACCACTGTAAATGCAGACACTTTTTTTACAAGTTAACAAAAATGAAAATCTTTCTGGCGTCTCAACAGCCGACTTGATCCACGAATCGTCGGCCTCCGATGCACTTCGAGATGCGTCGACTTCAAGAAAGTCGCTCTAAGTCCACTGGGCCCTCGCACAAAAAGATAAAAATAATAGAGAGAAGGAAAAAAATAAATAAATAGAAAAATTATTGAAAAAATGGAATAATTACATGGTGGTTCGGGGATCAGACTACCCGAGTGAATGGAAAATGTAAATCTAATTTTCTAAAGTGATCCTAAGTTGTTTGCCTCCTCGGCAACGTTGCCATTTGATTGACCCATGATCTACCCTTTTTAATGATATCGAATTAACGATTTCGTTGCAGTCAGATAAATTCGGATCGATCAAAAATTAACCGCACGGATTGATGAATCGTCGAATGAAATTAAGTGTGGTTTTATGTTTGTTTAACCTAGGCAATCCCCAGGGTCGACTCAAGGAGGCAGAGGAACTACTCGGGATCAGATTAGATGAATGAGATCATTGTTTTCCAAGTGAATTTTTTTAATTTTTTTATGTAATAAAAATGCCAAATGCAAAATACGAATTGAATTAAGTTAATAAGAAAATAACCGACTTAGCCAAAGTAATCTTTAATGTAAAATTAATCCAAATCAGCCAAGTTATATTTCTCCTGAAAACTTAATCCAATGACGAATGCAAAATGTATTTTTTTTGGAATTTTTGGCTTTAAAATGCATAAATAAAAATACAAACTTTTTTGGGGTTTTATACAATTTTTCATGCAAATGATATGCAAAAATTATTAAAAAATTACTCGAAGTGAAATATGATGAAATTAAGCTACACTAAGTTTTCTAGAATTTTCTGAAACTTTATGAATTTTTCATGAATTTTTTACCGAAAATAGAGTGGCTGTGAGTATTTAATTCCTAATAAATCCATCAAATAAATTTATCCAGAGAAATAATTATCTCAAATAGATATTTTAATACGGAATCCAGGAGAATTGAAATTTCTCAAAAATAATCTTCGTGGATTTAATTAAAATCAATTACAGAATTCACTCTATAATTTATTTATGCAAAAGACAACTCTAATTTCGATGAAATTTTGGTAGTAATTAAAGAGCACTTAAAGGCATCAAATATGATTTTTTCACAATTTTTGGAGAAATATTTGATTATGTGCAAATTTCAGCGCAAAAATGGGTAAAATATCATTGATTTTTAAACTTTGATTTTTAATAAATGATTTTATGCTCACAAAAATGTAAATAAATAGCTAGGAGGTGAAGAATTAAATGCTCTACAAAATGCTATTTTTTTATTAAATAAAATGATGCTATTTTGAGGTCCAAATTATCATGCGAAGTCAGGGATATCAATGTAATACAGAAATGAAGCAAATAAACTCAAATTGTGCCTAAGGGCACTTTTGGAATTGAAGGAAACCAACGGGCTAAATATGCTAATTTTCCAATAAAATAAAATAAAATAGATGGGCCTTCGTGGGATCCCAAATTGTAACCCAAGTTAGGGCACGATGGCTACTGAGCGGCGGGAGCTGGCAGGGGAAGCATCGCACGACGACGAGGACGACGGGGGCTTCATGGATAAGACGCGCTGGCAGGAGCTGGGCAGTGGCGCGTTGGCACGTCGAGGACTAGCGACCGTGTGCGTGGCTGGGCCGCGAGGCGACGCGTGCTGCGGAGTTGAACGGCCTGGCGAGGGGGGCAGCGTCCTGGAGGCTGGGTGCAGCCAAAAGGCTAGGCGGTGAGCGGCCTGCGACGGCACGCTCTGGGTGTAGCTGAGGGAGGAGACGCGCGCGCCACCTGTGGCTGGGACGGAGACACGCGGAAGCTCAACCAGGAGGTGGGTGGCTTGCCACCCGTCGGTGGTTGCACGTGGATGGAGGGCTAGGCGGCGAGGTGCGCAGCGACCGACATGCTTGCTATTGATTGGAGCAGCACGCAGGCCGAGGGGGAAGCAGCTGGCAGGAGGTGGCCGGCGGCAGACGTCGGCGGCGCTCCTGGTGGTTGTCGTCGACGTGGAGGCGGCAAGGGTCGTCGGCGGCCACGAGCTTGAGGGCTTCATGTTTCCTTTCTTAATTTTGATGTAATATATATTTTTGTTATATTTTTTTGTAAAAAAACAATGTAGAGATGAAATGAATAGGTGGATTGTGATGGTGGTGGTTGTAGATGATGGTAATGTAGAACAACCAAAAAATTTGTTAGATAAATAAATTACCAAGAAAAAGGAGAAGAATACTTACCCGTAATGGATCGTCGAATTGTGGAGGAGCTATGGTGTGCAGCCTCCGATCGTTGCCTCGAGAAGGATGGCGGAAACCTTCGAAGCATAAGCAGCTTGTGCGGAAGCTGCAGCAAGAAGTTGTGGGGCTCGTTGGATCTCACCATGGCTAGAGATGGCCAAGCTCGTCGTCGCTCAAATCTTATCGTCTGTGCTGTCACCAAGAATGAGACAAGGGCTGGAGCTCTCTCTCAAGAACAGTGGATGAAGAAAAATGGTGGAGGATGAGGGGAATAAAAAGAGGAGGAAAGTGAAGTTGGAGAAGAAGTTGAGAGAATGGAGTGGTGGAGAAAGTGATGGCTTGGAGTGGAAGGTAAGTAGATGGAGAAGAAGTAAAATGTGAATAAAATAAATAAAATAATAAAATAATATAAGTAGGCTACTAAAAATAAAAGAGAAAATAAAGGTAAAAGAAAATATTAAAATAAATTAAAATAAATAAATATAAATAAATAATTAAAATAAATAAATAAATATTAATAATAATAAAATAAAATATGAAAATAATAAAAAAAAATGGGGTGACACGTGGCGGCTCCAGGAGCTGCCATGTATCGCTCAGGGACTCCAATTCACTTGTGGGCGGGGCTTGCTGATGGTGACTAGAGGATGAGTTTCTGTATTGGCCCTGCTGGCCATGCCGGTACTGCTGTTGCTGGGAAGGCAGTGGAGGTCCCTGGTTGCCCGAGTGGAACGTGCGCTTCTGTTGGTGCTGCTGAGGCTGGTACCCTTGTCCGGGCAGGGACTGTACGAAGCACGGTGCGGGGACAGAGCTGTTTTCCTGGTAAGGTAGGGAAGGTCGGTGTGGTTGACCGTTCCCTATCCCGGACTGTCTTCCGACGAGGTCATGGTTGTACCACAGCCCGTTGATCTCGAACACCTGCGGAGGCTCCTCGTATCCTGTCTCCACTTGTGGGTGGGTGTGTTGCTCCTGCTGATGGTATGTCTGCTCCTCTACCCAACTACTCTGAGGCCCCAGTCCCTGTTCCTGTACAAGATGAAGTCGGTGTACAGGTTTAGGTGGTGCAGAAGGGACAGGTAGCCATATCTTGGCTACCTTCTCAGTCAGTTCCTCCACTTGTTTCGGCAATCGTGAGAGTTCCTCAAGGTCAGTGACCCTCTTGTGAATATGCTCGACCATGGTTAACTTGTCAGCTATTATCCCCATGCTGGGGATGAGGTCATCCGTCAGATTCGCTACAGTCCTCCTAGTTGTCTCGTTGGATAGGCTTGAAGGAGACAACTGATAGGCCCTGGTGGCCTAAGATTTGCATGTTTCCGTCATCTGCTCTAGGATCTTCCATACGACATCTTCATTCTTGTTCCGATAGCTTCCTCCATAGGCGGCACTCACTAATCCCTGCATCTTCAGGGTCATGCCACCGAACAAGTTCTGGACTAAGATCGCTTTTGTAATGCCGTGGCAAGGGCATTTCTGCTTTAAGTCATTGAATCTGTCCCAGGCTTCATGGAATAGTTCATTGGGTCCATGGGAGAAACTCGCAATCTTGGTTCTCATCTGATTAGTCCTGCTGAGTGGGTATAACTTCTTCAAGAAAAGGTCCTTGAACTTCATCCAGGTCGTACATCTCACCCTGAGATTCTTCAACCAATGTGCGGCCTTATCCCCTAAGGCAAACGAGGTGGCCTTCAGCCTGATGTAGTCTTGCCCAACCCTAGGGTAACTAAGGTTGTTGCAAACCAGCTCGAAGTCTCTCAGGAAGGCATATGGTTCTTCGTTGACATTTCCATTGAACGTCAGCAGCAGGCTCAGAAAGTGGGGCTTCATCTTGAACGCTTCAGGGGGGACCTCAAGTACTAGCCAGCTATGTATTTCATTCTCTGCGGGATTGTAGGCGTCTAACATGGGTCGGTCAATTCCTTTAGCCTCAATCACCTGTCCCATCCTAGCCATCAATTCTGCATTTAGTTGTTCGGCTCTAGCTAACTGGGCTAGGACTTGGAGCATGGGGTCTTCTCTGTGTTCCTCCTCGTTAGGGTTTTTCTTGGACATTTTGTCCTCTTTTCTTGGGTAAATAAGATGGTCTAGGTTAGAGGACATATCAAGGAAGGGATTCTTACCGAGACGATGGTTTTCCTCGGTGAGATTAGAGAAGAGAAAAGGGTTGGTTTGAGGGTAACCACCCTGGGGTTGATGGTTCTCGAACTCAAGAGGGTCATGAGCTCGGGTTGGTCCAAGTTGCGCTTGGGCCGGTGAAGATGAGCTTCGTGGGGGGATCAAAGAAAGATTGATGAATCGGGAGTAGATATCCCCCCAGTCAGTCATCTTGGATGGCGAGAAGCAGAATGGGGAATTCTAAGTGTAAGATAGGATTTTACTCCTACCTGAAGCAAGCAATTGAATCCAAACCCTATTTTTCACACTCAACACCGTGAAGGACTCGATGGTGGCCCTCACTATCACTGGAGACCTCCTATTCAGACATCGCTCCAAGGTCTAACGATGGCAGATACAGGAAGTGGGAGGGGTCGTTGGATTTTTAAGGCGATGCAAGGAGGAAGAGTGGCACAAGTGGTGGAGTTTGTTGGTGAGGTGAGAGGAGTGGGGGAGATGGGGGCGTTGGGGATGGCCTGCTCCCCAAGCTAAGGGAGAGTGGGGAGGAAAAGGTGGAGAAGAGAGGAGGTGGTGCCACATGATGCATTGGGATGCGACCATATGGCGTTTATTTAAGTATTAAAATCGTTTATTTAAGTATTAAAATAATAGTAATAATGATGAGTAAATAATTAAAATAAATATAATTAATATAATTAAATTAATAATTAAAATAGCAAATAAGAAGAAGAAGAAGAAAAATGGGGTTGACACGTGGCGGCTCCAGGAGCTGCCACATGTAGCTCCCAGAAAATTCAAAAATTAAATGTAAAGAAAAATCAAAAAGAAATAACAAAAGGGATTAAATCTAAAGGTGGTCAACATGAAAGTCGCTCGTCTCGACGAAATCTACAACTTCCGTGAAGAGTCAAAAATCAAATGAAATCATTGTGCAAAGTATATTTTTTTGGGGTGGTATCTTATAGGTATAAAACACAACATTTTTATCTTTTGCATTTTTTTGTGATTTTTAATAATTAAGAAAATAAAAGGATAAAATGCAATGGCATTTTGGTCAATGTGTACAATATACAGAAGGGGCCCAAAACCTAAGTTTTGCATACAAGCTCCGATTTTAATGAAATTGGTATTGTTTTGAAGGTCTTTGAATGTATATTACTTTAAAAGTGAGTAGACTTAAATCAGACACTGTATGAGAGCGATATGTGCATTTTAAGGCTCCTAGTTTCAAAATTGGATTGGGATTTTATTGGTCAATTTTACACGTTAATATTTTTTTGATATTTTCTTTAATTAGTGTTAGTAATATACACACTATATAGTTAGTTTTATTGGATTTGGAGTTAGTATATAATATATACAAATACGTGAGATATGGTGAATATATAGGTGAATATTTACAAGTGAATTAGCTTCTTATTTAATGCAAATATGAATGCTAAAATGCAGATATTATTTATGCATGCATGAATGCTAATTATGCAATATAAGTAGAAATATGCATTTTATTACTCGGGAACAAAGCTCTATTTTCAACTTTTAGAGTGATGAATCACAGATTCATCAACCCCTATACTTAAACCTTGCTCGTCCCCAAGCAACTAAAATGATATGCAAAAGTGAAATGAGATTGGATTCCATACCAAAGTCATAAACAAAAGTTGAAAATAGAGCTTGACTCGACCTTTGGATTAATTGTGTGGCGGAACATTATTGAGATCTGAATTTAAGACCTAACAGACTTTAAGTTCCACAAGTCTTCTATTCAAGAATCCTCAATAGTCAGGTCAGAACAAATCCTCAAACGTAAATTTATGATGACTATGATTCTTACTTGTACTGTGTAAGTGTAAAATAGCTCTCCACATCAGAAATGACTCAGAAAAAGCCTCCTCTAACAAGGTAACTCTAATTCCCTGGTCCAGTAACTCGACCTTTGGATTAATTGTGTGGCGGAACATTATTGAGATCTGAATTTAAGACCTAACAGACTTTAAGTTCCACAAGTCTTCTATTCAAGAATCCTCAATAGTCAGGTCAGAACAAATCCTCAAACGTAAATTTATGATGACTATGATTCTTACTTGTACTGTGTAAGTGTAAAATAGCTCTCCACATCAGAAATGGCTCAGAAAAAGCCTCCTCTAACAAGGTAACTCTAATTCCCTGGTCCAGTAACTCTTTCCTCGAGGTGAGGGGTATTCCCTTCTAAGTTCATGTGCGACCAGCTCAAGAGGAGGGGTGGAGAAAGAATGGACGGTGGCCAGTATATTTACCTATCCAGGGATGCCTGACCAGTGTAGCCAAGTCACCCAGCTGCAGACTTCTTGCTAATATACATACTCCGACAGGTATTTTATTTTACCTTTGGCATGTCTTATTATTTTGGAGTTTTTTTCCCTTTTTTCCTTTTTTTCTTTTTCTTGAACTATATACAAGGTGCAGCATGTACATCAGGAGTTTTTCCTCTTGAACCAGTAGACTATCTCTCTTTTGAAGCATTATTGCAACCCACGGCATCCCGCCCTTAGATGTCAACACCTCCAGACTAGGTTGACATGCACTACCCTCCTTAGAGAAGTATGGATGTTACCACCCATGTGCTACTCCAAGCTAAAGGATTCTACCTCCTCACCACCTCATCAATAAAGAGCTACGTGCATGGTGCTTGTCCAAGTTAGGTCACTGTCTATAAGAATCATGCGTGTGCACGAGATATTCTACTTAGACTAATCAAGATGACATGTGAACATAGACTTGCGGACTCAAAGAATTAAGTCACTTGACCTGAGAAATCTTAACTCCAGTTCCTATAAGGTTCCTCTTAAATTAGGTGGATTAAGGTCAAATCAAGTCCTTCCTAAACATCTACTCATAACTTGGTTCAGAACCCAATAACTTTTCACTTTTCATATGCAAGATATACAGACGAGATGTAGATGACATGCTATGTGGATAAAATGCAAGACTCTTTTTTTATATGCAGAGATGATGTGCAAGAGTAAATAAGAAGCCTATTTTTTGTGTGTGTTTTTTTAAAAAATTTGGTATACCTCCTATTTTACAACAATTTACAAGTTTTTTAAGTATTATACAAATTATACAAGTGTTATACAATATACAAGTATACATGTGGTTTACAAAAAAATTTCTCCATTTATACCCATCCCATAATTATTTTATAATATATACAAAAATACATGAAAGTACGAGCTATGGGTAAAGTATAAATGTAATATATACACGCCCCCTATACTTAGCGTGTGCTATGTCCCCAGAGCATGAAAAGCGAGGAAAAAGACATAGCTCGTACTAAGCGTAGGAGAGCTAAAAGAACAAAAAATGTATAGAAGTCGTCCTGCCCCCCTATACTTAGGCTCTGGCAGCTTAAGTGTAGAAGAAGATCAAAAATGGGGCGGACGAGGTCAAGAGGGGAAGTGGATGAATATATAAACAAGATGGGCATCGGACCTCGCCCCCATACTTAGGCTCAGGTCAGCCTAAGTATAGGACGGGAAAGAGAGTGAGGACCAATGGGATATGGAGGATGTACAGTGAATGAACTCAGGTAACCCCCCCCCCCCCCCCCCATACTTAGGATCTGGTTGTCCTAAGTATAGTCGTAGATGAAAATATATGAAGTTGGGGCGAGTGATTAGAGTCGTGGGAGGGAGGTGAATAATGTACAATAATGGTGGGTATATACAAGGATCGCGGTATAAATCTTTCTAGATGTTGTTGATGGCGAGAGTTCACTGCTGCAAGGTCTCATGTGTGACTCTATGCGTATCTGATGAATCTGTCTCGCGCATGAATACAACCTCCTCAACATGGACTAACCGTTCGTTGGGTTTGACTAAGTGCTTCAACAGTTGTCCATTGACTAGGAATGTTTGTGCGTCATCTGTGAGATCTGAGATCTCAACACATCCATTATCATACACAACACGGACAATGAATGGGTCCGTCCACTTGGATTTCAGCTTGCCTTGGAAAACCTTCAGCCTTGCATTGAAGAACCATACCTTCTATCCAGGAACTAAGGTCTTTCATCTGATATATCTATCATGCCAACGCTTGACTTTGTCCTTGTATACTAAACTGTTGTCGTATGCTCGGTTTCTGACTTCCACAAGCTCATTCAGATCCATTTCTCTCTGTTTCTGCCCTAGGTGTGTGTTCCTATTGACCTTATTGATTGCCCATTCTGGTTTGTGCACTAACTCTGCGGGCAAATGGCACAGCTTCTCAAATACCATCCTGAATGGGGAGGTTCCTAACGGTGTCTTGTAAACTGTCCTATAAGCCCATAGAACTTGATCTAAGACCTGAGACCAGTCCTTCCTGTCTGGGCGGACAAGCTTCTGTAATATGGTTTTCACCTCCCTATTCGACACCTCAGCCATGCCATTGGTCTGTGGGTGGTAAGGACTAGCGACATGGTGTTCGATGCCACAATCCTTCAAGAGTTTCTTCACATCTCTGTTTACGAAGTGGCTACCCCCATCTGATATCAACACCTTGGCGATCCCGAACCTAGAGATGATGTGGTCTCTAATAAATTTACAGACAGTCCTGTTGTCTGCGGCTCGGGTTGGGATAGCCTCCCCCACCTTGACAGATAGTCTACTTCCAGAAGGATGTATTCGAATCCGTGGCTAACAGGGAATGGGCCCAAGAAGTCGATGCCCCAGGCGTCAAAGATATCATAAATGATGATAGACTGCATCAGCATCTCATCCTTGGAACCAACTGTTCCTCCCATTCGCTGGCATACTGGGCACGACTTCGCAAAGGTGATCGCATCATGAAACAGAGTCGGCTAGTATAAGCCACATTGAAGTACCTTCCATGCGGTCCTCATCCTGAAGTGGTGTCCTCCTGCCTCCAGACTGTGGCATAAAGTAAGGACACTATGATATTCCTCCTAGGAGTACACTATCTCCAGACACA
The DNA here is from genome assembly GCA_037367405.1 of Ottelia alismoides. Classification (NCBI taxonomy): domain Eukaryota; kingdom Viridiplantae; phylum Streptophyta; class Magnoliopsida; order Alismatales; family Hydrocharitaceae; genus Ottelia; species Ottelia alismoides. The sequence continues at coordinate 640,503 of JAZKJV010001000.1, read as the reverse complement.
ATCTGGTCCTTCAAAGAAAAGGATCGGATCCTCCCAATGGTAATGTCTCGAATCCGACTTCAGTCGATCTATGTGGCTCTTGGGCCAATCTTCGGTAACCTTCTTGAAGACAAGATAGTTCACGATGTTGGCGTACCATGGGAGTGAGTCAACAACAAAAATCGACTCGTCGGGGAAGGAGTCTCGAATCAGTGTATCATCATAAGCATTAAGATCCTCGAGACGGGAGAGGTGATCAGCTACTACGTTCTTCTTTCCAAGTTTATCACGAATGTCCAAATAAAACTCCTGGATAAGCAAAATCCACCTAAGAAGACGCGCCTTCACGTCCTTCTTTTCCATTAAGTATCATAGCGTTGTATGGTCTGTGAACACAACTACCTTGGATCCGATTAAGTGAGATCTGAATTTATACAAGGCAAACACTACCGCAAGCATCTCCTTTCTGTAACTGTATAGTTACGCTGAGTAGTATCAAGCACTTTGCTTGTGTAGTGTATGGCGAACGGGACACCGTCCCTCCTCTATCCAAACACAACCCCAACAGCAAAATCTGAGGCGTCCATCATGATCTCAAAAGGTAGAGACCAATCTGGGGTTTGTAGGATCGGGCATCCATGATCATTCCTTGTAATTGCTTAAAGGCTTCAAGACATTTGTCCATGTCCTTGCCTAAAAGCTCAGTTAGCGGCCGGGCAATCTTAGAGAAATCCTTGATAAATCTTCGATAAAATCCAACATGCCCGAGGAAGGACCGCAACTGTTTTACATTGGTTGGTGGCTGGAGTCGTCGCTCGATGATGGTGGCCCTCACTGTCACTGGAGACCTCCTATTCAAAGCTCGCTCCAAGGTCTAACGATGGCGGATACTGGAAGTGGGAGGGGTCTTTGTCTTTTTAAGGTGACGCAAGGAGGAAGAGTGGTGCAGGTGGTGGAGTTTGTGGGTGAGGTGAGATGAGTGGGGGAGATGGGGGCGCTGGGGATGGCCTGCTCCCCAAGCCAAGGGAGAGTGGGGAGGAAAAGGTGGAGAAGAGAGGAGGTGGCGCCACGTGGCGCGCTGGGATGCGACCATATGGCATTTATTTAAGTATTAAAATAACAGTAATAATGATGAGTAATTAATTAAAATAAATATAATTAAAATAATTAATAATTAAAATAGCAAATAAGAAGAAGAAGAAGAAGAAAAATGGGGTTGACACGTGGCGGCTCCAGGAGCTGCCACATGTAGCTCCCAGAAAATTCAAAAATTAAATATAAAGAAAAATAAAAAAGAAATAACAAAAGAGATTAAATCAAAAGGTGGTCAACACGAAAGTCGCTCGTCTCGACGAGATCTACAACTTCCGTGAAGATCCAAAAATCAAATGAAATCATTTGTGCAAAGTGAATTTTTTGAGGGTGGTATCTTATTGGTATAAAACACCGTATTTTTATCTTTTGCATTTTTTCGTGATTTTTAATAATTAAAAAAAGGATAAAATGCAAGGGCATTTTGGTCAATATGTACAATATACAAAAGGGGCCCGAAACCCAAGTTTTGCACACGAGCTCCAATTTTAATGAAATTAGTCTTGTTTTAAATGTCTTTGAATGTATATTACTTTAAAAGTGAGTAGACCTAAATCAGACACTGTATGAGAGAGATATGTGCATTTTAAGGCTCCTAGTTTCAAACTTGGATTGGGGTTTTATTGGCCAATTTTACAAGTTAGTATTTTTTGATATTTTTCTTTAATTAGTGTTAGTAATATATACACTATATAGTTAGTTTTATTGGATTTGGAGTTAGTATAAAATATATACAAATAGGTGAGATATGGTGAATATACATGTGAATATTTACAAGTGATTTAGGCTTCTTATTTAATCAAATATGAATGCTAAAATGCAGGTATTATTTATGCATGCATGAATGCTAATTATGCAATATAAGTAGAAATATGTATCTAATTACTCGAGAACAAAGCTCTATTTTCAACTTTTAGAGTGATGAATCATAGATTCATCAGTGATGCAATATGCATGAAAAATGCAAAACAAATTTTTTTTGTATAGTGTCCCCCCATACTTAAGATTTGCCATGCCCTCATGGTAAATGTAAATATAATAAACTGGGTGGAGAATGATAAGACGATGGGTGTGGGTAGACATTTGGAGAATACTTATTATTTATTTGTTTATTTTTTTATGTAAGCCATCTCCTGTTCTTATTTGATGTGTAATTTTAGGACATTTGAGTTGTTGTGAGAAGAAACTAGCCAAGATAAGAAGTGTGTGCTGGTTTTAACGCCCCCAGCGGGGCACCAATGTTAGGTGTACCCAATATTCCTTGTTAACATGACATCGTATTGGATAAACTGTGGTGATATTGTCCATGTGGTTTTATAATCATAGAAAGGAATCAAACACCTAATTGAGTAACCTTATGTGTGATTATATTTGGTGAAATAATAAATATGAAGGTGTTAGGTGGTGTCGGTATGATGAAGAAATCAAGATTGGAAACAGTGCAGTCAAATTTCTTCACAGGGTCTTCAAATTGATAGGATATGTCGAGATCAGGCTCAGACGGATCAAAAATTGGTGGATCAATATTCATTAAAAAAATTGATCTACTAAGTAAGGCTTGTCCTTATAAATAAATAGGAAAATATCTTCTTCTTTTAAAACATCATCATCCCAAATGACTTCGTCCATATTAGATACCTCGACACTTTGATCAATCCATTGTGGGCAACAAATCTGCGGTGAAGTTATAGGAAGATGAGATGGCACGTGTGTTGGATTATGGTTAGAAAAGGGATACATGATTGGAGTAAAGTGCTACTCATCATTGGTCACCTCTGGAGGAAATATGATCGTCGTGAGTGGATTATGCCGAAGATCATCTATGGTAAATAATCGATCCCCCAGAGTAGTTTAAGGGATTTCTTCATTTCAATCCTTTTATGATTGGGTAACATGTATTTTTCCCGATCTAGAAGTGGATCCTTATCAAAAGAAGGGAATTGAAGATCAATTACTGAGTACATTGACTCAACTTTCCATATTGAAGCGGAACATGTTTGCTTCTCTATTTCTTGATCAAAGATCGGTGTGGATTGTGTACTGGTTATATCTCTCTCTTCATTATTCCAAGATTCATCATAAAGATCAAAAGATGGCATCCCACTCTCAAAATTATCATAATTATCCACAGGATCCTCATGAGGTTCTAAGTTAATAGGATTTGTTTCTTGATCCCAAAATATTAAGGAATGTGATGTGTGATCTTGCTTTGATGCTGGTGTAGTCTCTCTCTCAAACGTTTGCACATCTTGGGTGGATGTGGGTAGGGTAGTTTGTGAAGGGGTGATTGTGTTATGACCAACTAGTAGGTGAGTGACATTGGCGGAAACATCAGACTGTGCAGTTTGAGAAGGTAGTTGTGGTTGAGAGGATAATTGGGAAGGAATTTCAAGAAATCGCTTTTGGACCTCTTGAGTTTGAGCTACCTGTTTTATGAATTTGATCAGGTCATAGTAGTCTGATGTGATGCCTGGAGTTGGTGTTATCCCTTGATGTGTTTGTAATTGTTGAAGGAAAGTGTCTTGTACCTCTTGTCGTTTTTCCATGCATTCTAATTGTTGTATGATACCCACAAACAAGTTTGGTTCTTCAGCCATGTGTCTAAGAGGTGATTTTAGGTTTATTAAACGGGATAAATATGAGATTTTCCTAGTATCCACTTGTCAATCAATCACAATACAAACAACAAACAAATTAGATTTTAGTTAAGCACACAAGAATCCAAAATTTATGAGAAATCTAAGGGTTCAAACTAATTTTGTGATTACCACAGTGCCTTTCTTCTGGTTCTGAGGCCAGCCAGAGGGTAAGTAGGCTGCAAGCCTTTATTAGATCAGCGTAGATCTTAAACCCCCCGTCATTCTTTGTTAAACACCTCAGAGACAAGTGTACTTAGCAAAGTAGGTTTCAGAGAACTATTACGAACCTAGGATTTGGGCTCTACTATTAAGGATATGTGTGCTTGTGAGATGTGAGAGAGTGCAACACACAAGTTTTCAAACAATCCTTTTATATCTTTAGAAATTTTATACGACCACTTGATATTAGTCAAATTTAAATTATGGTTTTATCTTTATTAATCGGCAAACAATTACTAGTCTTTTTAATGCATGTGAGACTAAGAGAGAGAGAAAAGATCATATGAAGATGCAATACACAAATAGATAATAGAAATTGATTTCTCTTTCTTTCTTTTTGTTAAGACAAATACAACACACAAGGAAAATTCAGAGATCCTATATATGCCTAAGTAAGAGAAAATTTATCACAATGTTGTTCCGTCAATGATCTCAAATGCTATTCAAAGTTGATCCTTTTCCACGAAAGCCGATTTGATGAAGTGGAACCTGTGAAGATGAAATACAAATTATAGTCAATATAGAAAGAAAAATTTTAAATAAAACAAATGTCATATGATTTCCTCTCCCCGACAATGGCGCTAAAATGTTGAAGCATATTTTCGAGGGTTTAAGTACTTGATTTTTACGTCGGATAGTCGTTGCGAACACGCAAAAATACACTTTGAACAAATAAATTACCAGACTTGTCTATATTATGCACAAAGCAAAGTATAGGGTAAGTCAGGGTCGAATCCACAGGGACAGAAAGATTATGCACTTTATTTTGCAAGTAAAATACTTTTATAAATTGATGAGTTTGTTGAAAATTATTTGAATAACAAAATGAAATGAAAGTTGGAGACAATAGTACAGATCGGCAAGTGCTGATCACTCCCCTTCTATGAGGCAACCTCAAATTAAACTCATACGCGTTAACTCTTCGCGAATATGGATATCATGGTGAGGCGAGTTGGATGCAATTACAAGCACGGATCGAGCTCGAACCTCGTGTCACGTTCTAGATCTCCAAGAGTCGAGGATAATCATCGTTAGATATGGATCGTCACAATAGTCTTGACGAATAACTGCATGAAAGAGAAGATAACAAAATAAGATGGATATAAAAATATGTAATAATATAATAAAAACAAGATAAAATATGATGGTCGACGGCTCAGGAGGAAGCCTCTGGAGTCGGATTTGCAGAGGGACCGAGGAAATGATGGTTGGCGGACGTCTATGGTGTTGGATGATTTTTAGCGGCACTCGGGGTAGAGCCTCAGGAGTCGGATTCACTGGGGGTCCGAATGCACAAGTTGACGAAACCACTTTGGTTCTCTCGTCAACAACTAAGATGGATTATAAGAATGGATGTGGTGATTATGAGGAGAAGGAATGCTAGAGATTAGAAACAGGAGAAGAGTTAGAAACCAATTGTTGGATAATAGAATCAGATCGTGATGGAATGATCCCCCAAAGTCCCTCCCATGTGGTATTTATACACAAATTGTGGCCATTCTTACCAAGGGATGCATCTTTTCAAATTTAACCTAAGCAACTCTTCATATTGGTATTGCACCTCTTGATAAAAGCACCAACTAACTTGGCACCTCTCCATATTGGCATTGCACCTCTTCATAAAAGCAACAAGTAATTTGACATCTCTTCATATTGGTGTTGCATCTCTTGATATAAGCAACAACTAATTTGGCATTTTTTCACATTGGCATCTCGTAATCAAGGCATCTCATGCCTTTTAACATTTATGCATTAGTTGCTCTTTTTTAATTCCCCACTAACGTTACCCCCTTTCACCATTTCCATTTTTAATATCATTATTAACATAACAATAAAATATGGTGTCACCATTTTTTGACAACATTAACTATTCCAATTAATTTCAGCTTATGGCGCAAGTTCACCATATAATAATTGCTAAGATATTAATTGAGAGTCAAGCTTTAAGGTAATGCTAAAAAGTACTTGAGGGAAAGGAACACAAAAGAGGTTGCAAAGAATATAAATGATCATCTAGAAAAATGAAGGAATATATGATAATTAATTTAAAAATCATTACATCTTGAAACTATTACTAGATGTTGTAAGAGGGAGAAATGGTTAATGTAGATTGCTTACGAGAGCCATGATATATCTAATGCATGATGCGGATAATGTGCTTATCTTGATTTATTTCATGGCATAAAATATATTTTTAAGTTTGTGTACCAGTGTGATAATGACTTAATAATGTAATAAATCAAAGATTCATCAGGGTATAATTCATGATTATTGAAGTAGAGTTATTTACATAATAGTGAAAGTATACACGGTTATGGATATAAAAATTCTGGCACAATACATCGTGGGGTTGAAAACTATATATACATCTAAAGTTGGGGTGCCTTACCGCATGTTGGATGCTACATATGTAAAATATTGATGATTGTAGGTCCTTGCTTTTGCATTCTTTATTAATCAATTTTAGGTGCTTAATTTTGATGTATAAGACTGACTTTAAAGTGATAAAAATATAAATTATGTCAGAAAGGAAGACAATTTTTTAATTAGGATATTTCTAGAAATTTATATGGTTACCTCTAATAATAAATATAAAGAATAGGATGACGACATTACATTATGTTTAATAATGAAGTCTAATTTGTTTATATCACCTAATATTTTACGTAAATATTTTTTGTATAAACGATCAGGATTTCATTTCATCAAAAAGATAAATTAGGGAAGTTCTCGATCTCAAGGACTGTAGCCGCACAACAAGCAAAGCAAAAGGTAAAACACCCTAGGAGCTTAGTACAACCGTCGGGCCTCCTAAGGGGAAAAGCAACATAAACTAAAGAGAGTTTTATGTGTGACAAAAACATCTACAAAATGTAGTGCGGTTAGTGCTACGTTACGGTCTTCTTAAGTATTTGGTTCCGGCTGGCTGGAGGTTCATTTGTGTCCTTTCTGTTTGGGATTTTATCAGTTATGTCCCTCTGACATATTGCAATATCAGTTATGCCCCTCCCTTTTTTGTAATATCAGTTGTTTCCCTATCTTCTTGCAAAAATCACAATTCTGCCCTTCTGTTAAGGTAAAGTATGGTATAATTGATATTACAAAAGGACAGAACTGTGAATTTTGCAAGAAGGTAGGGGCACAGCTGATATTTCAAAAAACTGAGGGGCATGACTGATATAACAATATTTCGTAGGGGCACAACTGATAAAAACCCTTTCTGTTTTGCTACCATCGGCTGACGGGTACGGGGCAGCGACTCAGGGGAGCTGGAAATTATGTTGCAAAAGTTGTGGCAAAAAAAGTATTGCTTACAGAGTTCCAGAATATAGATTGTTTGTGGTATATGGTAAAGGAGGTAATTTAGCCAATCTTTATTAGGCCGAATGGATATGGATAAATAGAGCATCATTAGCAACGATAGAGTGTAGTCGTGAATTACCCTAGAATATCATCGTACAACGCTCCCTCCAGATTGGCCACCAAGCTGATGCTTGGTTGGTAGTTTTCTACTAATGGGATAAGGAAAGTCAGCATGAATTATGGAGAATGAAAAAATCCTCAAGGCTCCCAACAATATTTGAAATATTTAGTATGAATTATGGTTAAGGGGCAATATAGAAATAGGTGGGTTACAATTTCCAGATTTGAGAAGAATAGAGGTCAAGCATTTGTGTATGCGATATCTGGGATTAGGGAACGGTCATGCGCCCGAAGCTTGTCATGGCACAAAGACTGTAAAAAGAGGGATACTCGGAGATGGAAGGGCTTTGTCTAGAACCTCATATTTAGTTTTGATCCCAAACCACCATGGCTAAACATGTCATAGATGTTTCGTGTTAGCCTTAATGAAGTCCTCCCAGGGATAGAGATTTGGTCTTGTCATGATGGAGAGGGGTGATGGTTGATGAGGAAGAGCTTGAGTATTTGTAGCTATGGGTGGTTGTTGGCTCTTCATGAGAGGGCTTTTAGCCAATTTTGCCTCGCATTGAGAGTAGCATATAACTTGGCAAGAGTTGAATGTTTATTTTTATGAGCGCCCATAAGGAGGGTAGGAGTTGTGATAGGGGTGGATGTCCATTACTACTATCAGTCCAGAATCTAGAAATGTTTCCCAGAACCTTTCATTCGAGAGGTCGCTGTTCTAATTGATTTGGAGCTAGTTTAAGAAAATTATACTAAAAAATAATTTATTACATGTTCTAAACTTCTTTAAAAAAATGCTAGTTTTTTTAAAAAAAACATAGCTAATTATCTTCTTATGTGAAGCATATTGAAATCTTTCAGAGGAATCATTAAAAAAAGCTATATAATAATAAATAACTTGAAAAAATCATCGCTACAACATTTGATGCTAAAAAATGATAGAAAATAATATTTATTGCAAAAATAAATGATATGTTTCTAAATTTATAAGAAAAAGATTTTGTTAATATGTTCATACTAATAGTCGTATGGCATAGCTATTTATAAAAAGATGGGCTTCTAATTCATGATTTTTTTCATCTACTTAGAATATTAAGTAGAATACGTCTATCAAATTTCACATAAAATATATTCCTAACTTGTCCATATGGATGAGTCGATTTTAACAACTCTGAAATCATTAAAATCCGAATCTTTTGATCGATAAGTTAGAAGTCTCAAATTAAGTTGAACTTTGAATAATGATATGGTGATATATTGTAATCTAAATCCCTCAAGGATTTATTTCAAAAAAATAAAGGGAAAGGGGGCATGTGTAGGTAAGTTACCTACATATGGGTGTAGGCTATCCATTCTCATAAAAAATGTTATTATGTTGCCAATTTTATAAAAGTTGTTCAAATATTCTTTTTTAATAAAAATGTGTTATTCTTGGATAAAAAATTATTGACTTGTTTATGTTGTATAAATGTAACAATATATTCAACCGATCTCCACTTTTCAATATTAACATTGATATTTTATGTGTATTTTGCATATTTTCCAGTGCAAAACACATGTTAATACTAGTTGTTCTTAGTATAGAACAATGACATTGCAATCAAGTAGATGAATATACAAATGCTTGAACCAAAAAAATAAACATGCAAATATATATGTGCATATCGCTCTATATCTATATGTGTTAAATAAAATATACATATAATCGACAAACTGATAACAAATAATAATCCCATTATCGTGGTTTGTGTATTTTATATATCAAATATATATATCTGTGTCTGATTGTTTAGGAGCTACTGCCTCGAGCTTTGTAGTACGTCTCCTTTGTCAGAGAGTCATGGTTGGTCCACATGGTCCAACTAGGAAAAGATAATGAAAATTATTTGTAAAATCAATAATGATTAATATATTAATTAATTAATTAAATTTTGATTATAAAATAAAAATGTTAATTAGTTTATGTAGTATTTTTTATTTTGCATTTTAAATTTTATTATTTGCTACACATAATTTATATATTTATACTTTATTTAAGTACACATAACTATGTTTTCTTGTATTTTTCAGAAGTTAGTTGTACACTTAAGTAAATTGATGTATTTATTCTATAGGTATAGATAATTCATCTATGTATTTTAGATGTATTATTTATTTTTATTTTATTTTAATGATTTTATTTCATTTTAATTATAGAAATGTGTTTTAAATACTATTTACAATATTATAAAAATATAAAATAATGAGGAATATAAAGAATAAATAAAATAAATATTTTATTCAGGTATAATGTACAATAGTGTTCAAAACCTAACTTTTGCATCTTACCTCAAAATTAAATGAAACCACTTCATTAAATATCTTATTAAAAGTTATATAAATTTAAAGGTGATTTTTATGAATTTTACGTTCATAAGGAGGAGATACATGTCTGGGAAGTTTGGATTTTGGAATTTTATTCTGAGTTTAGAAAGCACAATTTGTATTATTTTTGTGTAAAATAAATCTTATATTTTTCTATGCATTTTTATCTACAAATTTCATGTACAAAGTTTATTGATTTGAAGTATAAATATTAAAGAATAAAATAGGCCCCAAAATGGACTTATTGGGGATTTGTGAATTAGGGTTTTACTGTATTTTTGGCCCTTATCTCCCCCTACTTTATTCCTTGTAGATCCAATCATCATAACCCCTAGATCTCAGGGGTTAGGGTCATTGAACATCTATGGTATTCATTTCTTTTTTCTTTTCTTTTCTTTATTCTTTTATTTTAGCTTTAAATACATTATTTTATATAATATTTACATAATAAATAATATGTGTTCTTTTATGCAACATAATGTTATTTACATGCATTTAGATAGGGTTTAAAAACAAAAATGAAAGAATAAAGGTGATGAAATGGATATTCATCACTCATGTGTTATCACAGAACAACATGATGGGAAAATTAAAGGAAACTACGCCATGTTCTAGGTTGAACTTATGCAACACACTGCCTCCTTACAGCATCTGATGTGGCAGTATATTCAGTTTCTACCGTCGAATCAGTCGTGATGTCCTGCTTCTTGCTTCTCTAGCTCACAACACCACTGTTCAACATGAATACAAACTCTGAAGTTGACTTGTGGTCATTAATGTCAGATTGGAAGTCTGAATCTGTGTATCCTAAGACTTGGAGATCACTATCTCCATAGACCAAGATGTAATTTTGCATGTTTCTTAGATACTTGAAGATGGTCTCCACTGCATTCCAATGTTGTTCACCATAGCAGGATTAGTAATAGCTTACCACTCCCATTACGTAACAGATATTTGGTCTTGTGCACATCATGGCATACATTAGGCTTCCCACAGCTGATGTGTAAGGGCATCCAGCCATAGCCTTCTTTTCCTCGACACTTCGAGGATCCATCCCCTTAGATAGGTGTATATCATGTCTTACGGGAAGGAGGCCTTTCTTGGAATTTTCCATATGGAATCGTTCTAAGTTATTCTTAATGTATCCATGTTGAGATAATCTCAAAATCCTCTTTTCTCTATTTCTGAATAGCTTCAGACCCAAGATATATGAGGCTTCACCAAATTCTTTCATCTCAAAGGTATGGGATAGCCAGACCTTAATACTAGTCAGCATTCATGTATCATTCCCAATGATAAGGACGCCATCTATGTAAAGTACGATGAATATGGCTCGTACATCTTGGGGTCCCACATCATAATCTACACAGATCACTCTGCCTTGAAATATCTATTCACAAAAACTGATGCTAAACCTAGACTCATTAGGTGGGTATTACTGCTCCAAGAATTTGATTTAGAAATTCGAGACAAAGCTGAAGCAAAGAATGTCATGGCCGATCACCTTTCGAGACTCCCTCCATTAATCACAGATACAATCCCAATTTATGATAACTTTCAAGATGAAAGTATCATGACTGTCTCTCAACACCCTTGGTACGCAGACATTGTCAACTACATCATCACTTCCACATTTCCTGATGACTGAACAAAACACAAGAAAGATAAAACTAAAGCCCAAGCCCGATACTACCACTGGGAAGACCCTTTGCTCTTCAAAGAGGGTATTGATTTGATATGGAGACGATGTATCCCTGAATCTGAAGTCAATGATGTCCTATCTCACTGTCACACTTCTGGGTGTGGAGGACACTACTCAGGGAAGCGCACAACCGCTAAAGTCTTACAATGTGGTTTCTACTGACCCACACTCTTAAAGATGCCCATCATTTTGCTCAATCTTGTCCTGCCTGTCAGACCAATGGAACAATGACCTGCCACAACATGATGTCCCTCTAACCCGTACGTATAGTCGAAATCTTTGATACTTGGGGAATAGACTTCATGGGACCTTTCACCACCTCACAAGGCTATCAACATATCTTACTCACCGTTGACTACGTGTCATGTTGGGTTGAAGCCATTCCCACTCGCGCTGCTGATAGCGTCATTGTTGTCAAATTCTTGACCAACCTTTTCTCTCGATTTGGACTACCAAAGGTGTTCATTAGTGATGGTGGAACCCACTTCCTGAATGCTTTAGTAAAGAATCTACTTAAGAAGAATGGAGTCTAACATCATGTCTCAACCACCTATCACCCACAGATAAATGGAATGGTTGAGCTGCCAAATCGAGAAATCAAGACCATCCTCCAAAAAATTGTGCGCTCTGATCGTAAAGATTGGTCTCAACACTTACCTTCTGCTCTCTGAGCCTACCGCACAGCTTTTTGCACACCCTTAGGAACGAGCCCATATCGGTTAGTCTATGGAAAGTCGTGCCATCTACCCGTAGAGGTCCACCACAAATCACTTTGGGCAATCAAGAAATGCCATTTGGATTATGATGAGGCTGGAAAGAGAAGACTATTGGATTTATCTGAACTGGAAGAATTGAGATCACAAGCCTATGATAACAACCTGCTATACAAAGAGAAAATCAAGTTGTGGCACGATGCCAACATTTCGAAGAAAACATTCCAAGAAAATCAAAAAGTATGGCTTTTCGATGCAAAATTGAAACTATTTCCAGGAAAGCTGAGATCGAAGTGGAAAGGATCATACATTGTAACCAAAGTCTTTGATAACAGTGCAATAGAAATCTGTGACCCAAACACAAAAGCCACTTTTAGAGTCAATGGTCAAAGATTAAACCCGTTGTTGAACCCTCTGGTCCCATGCCTGTTTGTGTAACATACCTTCTACAGGAACAATAAGCAGTACACATCGCCAAGCTGAGGCATTAAATCATGCATTTTCGTGAGCCTCTCCTCACAGGTATCTTTTCTTCTTACTATTCGCATGTTTATTTTCACTGCATTGCATTAGATAAGTATGGGGGTACCCCTCTTCACAAAAAAACCTTTTCACATCACTCACCCCTTCTTTTGGTCATCCTATTACACATTGTCTTCACCATGAGGACATGGTTTCTGATAAGTATGGGGGGTGTGTCTGCATAATTTTCAAAATTGCATACTTTTCAAAGAAATCTTCAAAAATGTTGCAAAAATTCCCCTAAAAAATATTTTCAAAAAGCAAGAAAACCACCAAAAATGCATCCTTCCTAGTTTTATCCTATCTTTTGGGAAATCAGCTCTTCATTGCATAGATCATAGACTGAGGTTGAGTTGACCCTAATCCACTTAACTTCATCAAAATTTCACTAGGCATGAGTTTTTTAAGCTTTCTTCAGGTCCATATGAACTTTATTCTCTCAGTCCCACTAACTCAACTGGTGAATGAACTTCTGTATCTAACTAGATCACATGAGCAACTAGTAGCATTCTTAAACTCTTCAGTGGATATTAAGCAACTGCACATTGCACTTAGCTTGATTGAGTTTATTTTACGAGATGCAATTACAATCTAGTTGAGGTGAGAGTTGTCCTCTTGGTTGTGCCAATGCTTGAACCTTGTCTATAGTCAGTGAAGGAACTTGACTCAGTGGCAACGTGATCTCTCTAGTCTAAGTATGTCAGCAAATAAGCCAGTATCGTGCCTCCAAAGTCAATATTAAGCTGATATTACCTTTCATGCCAAACCCAAGACAAAAAACACCACAAAAAGGAATATCACAATATAAATGCCAAAAACCACCAATCATGAAAAGATATGCAAAGTAAAAGCAATGAAAGAAGACCACCAAATAACCCTTCTCCACCAAAAAGCCGTGGTAGCAGCCCAATGATGCTATCTAAATTCTTAAAAGAGGCCCAAAGAGGCCCAGGGTTATGCTCTTCAAAAGGAAAAGAATGAGAGCAACGGACCAAAACGGTCTACGGAAAACCCTGAAAGTTAAGTCCCATTCTCCAAAGAATTATGACCTACTTTTTATGCTGACATACTTGGGTGAAAAGAGAATATGCCTGAATTCAGGTGAGGACTGAGGGTATATGAGTAGGGAATCATTCGGTACCTCGATAGATCGTATTGCTAGCTCGTTCTCTTGACTCACGAAAACTAAACTATCACAAACACTGTTTATATCAATTCAAAGTCAAAGAGAATACTTGTTTCTTAGGGATGAACTGACCTGATCGACCTTCTGAAACCATGTCTGATTTTGTTGGAACTGAGAGGTTGTTGAAACTATAAAACTCAAGTCAAGTCGACAATTCGAACAAATCATTAATCCATGGGTCGACTCTACTGAAGTTTGTTTATTTATGTGGTTAGGATCTGAAAACTCGAGACTTTGTGGGTATGTTTGCTGCAAACCCTCACCCGATCTATCTTGGCTATTTTCCCTATCCATCATTATTACTTATCTTATTCTTGCTCGGGACTAGCAAAATTTAAAAATGGGGGTGTGATGATTGCACTATATATGGTTATAACATGCTTAAAATATGTGGAGTACAACCTTAATGTTTGATTTATATACTTCAATAGTGCACAAATTCACATTATACTTATTCCAATCAAACAACAAACAATGCCACTTAATGCATGATCTCTATGTATTACCTAGTTATATTTCTTATACAATAGAGATTACATCCATGGAACTCAATCACCTTTACAAATCTAACAACCCATACTCATATTTAGTCTAATATAAGTGAGAAAATAAAAATACCATCATGAATATATGTGTTCAAGTGCAAAAGATTGAAAGAAAGAGCATCATATCAAATCCAACACATTGGCATAATCAATTACCGTTCACATTTTATTAGAGGATCTCTTATGAAATTTACCCATTTTTCTTCCCCATGCATGCACGTGAATTAACTTCTCTCTCTCTCTTTATTAATTTTTGCATGGAACAACTCATGCACATCACCCCAACCTCTTCTCTCTCTCTCTTTATTAACTTTTTGTGGGGAGCAACTCACGCACATCTCTCACGACTCAAGGCTTCGGGAAGCCTCATGAACCCCTCGTCTCCCCCCAAGGCAGCCGACCAAGGTCCTCTATAAAAAGGCTTGAAGGAAAAGAGAGAGGGGATCTTCTCCTTCTTCCCCATTTCATCAAGCAACACCCACACCCGGGCCAAGCTCGTCACCTTCTTCTCGTACGAACTGCAGCACCCCTGTGCATATACGCACAGCCACCAACTCCCTTGTGCGGGCTCGTCCACAACAACCAGCGGGTGTGCTGCCACGTGCTACTGTCTACCATCTCCTTCCATCTCTCACCATCGGCGTTCGACCAAACCAGCAGTGCCCCACCTACGCGAGCTACCTCCCTCGTGCGTCCCGCACACCTCCTGTGGCCTCGTCTCCAGCCATCTTCTAGTTTACGCATGCACGCGTGTGCTTCTGGCCGTCATCTCCTCCTTGCTGCAGCCTGCAGCCTGCAGCTGCGCATCCCAACCCACAGCCATGCGCTCTAGCCTCTAGCTACCTCCTCCGCGTGCCGCTGGCCACCGTCTTCCTGTCATTTATTGACGTCTCCAGCCGCGCGCGGATGCGCGTCTAGCCACCGTCTTCTCCAGCCTCCAGCCGCTTCAATTACGCCTCCTGCGCATGTAGCCACCTCCCTCGCACTCCCAACCAGCGGCTCCTTCCATGCATGCATAAAAGAGAAGAGAGAAATCATTCTCTCTTTCTCCCTTTCGTTATCTCTCTCTCTCTCTTGTCTTATGCTACATTAATTCTTGAAAAAATTGCATGATCAATCCACTTCTTGTTTTATAGTAATGTTTTGATCGGACCATAGAATTTCGTAAATGATAGGTTTATTACATTGGAGGTTTATCAACTCTTCATCTTAATTTTTTCATAAATATTTCTCATAACGAATCCGATTCATCTAAATTCTATCCAAATTGTATTCATATCCTTAGGTTTGTAGAACTAGATCATTTTCTATCCTTGCGCGATTAAGTTGAAAAGATGTCTAAAATCCTAAAGATTGTTGCTATTTTTCTTAGTTCCTGCGGTTCGATACCCGACTTGCTCTTTACTTGATTCTATTCATTTCATGGTATTGTCAAGTTTATAAATTTTATTTGTTGAGATTACCTGCGTGCACAACGGTAAGTTAAAAATCAACTATTAAGACATGCAAAAAACTACTCAACATGGAAATAGATTGGAATGAAGCGGGGCGGAGCATCTCTGGCAATGGATGGTGGAAGGATAAGGGAAGCAAGATTCGCAAGGAGTAGAGGAGAATGGGATGCCTCGAAAGGTGGAGAAGGTGAAGGGGTTCGAGATGGTGGCTTCAGGTGGCTGTACTACAGGACGAACATGTGAAACACTGGCCGGGTCTCTAGAGCTTCGGCATACTGTAATCTTATAAATTATGCTAAAAAAATATGAACAACAAAGAAAATTCAGAATCAAAATGCCGGTAGAAATGCGAGAAGAAAATTACCTAACCGAACCTCAACATAGATTTAAGAGCTCTAGAGATGACATAGTCGGAGTGGAGCTCCAAGCCCTGGGAACCACACTCCGCCACCCTTATCTACACTGCGAACAAGGGGCAGTGACTCTTGTCACAAGAGCGGGCTCCAGCGAAGGGTCTCTAGGGTTACGAGTGGGAAAGAACAGATTAAAAATAAAAAATGGGAGAAGACGAAGATATATACACGGAGATGAGGAGGATCCTTTGACCTAAGGTTTTTGGTAAAATCGAGATGAATCAGCCTGAGGTGAGGAGTCAGCGTGAAAGAGGGATGAATTGAGATGATTTTTCATGAAGGTGGCAAGTTGCCTCAAGCAGTGTATCAATGGAGAAAATTCGATAAAGACAGGTCCTCACATATTCTGACAAGTCAGACCTAGGCTAAGGGTACAGTTGACCCAAGGTCAGTGAAGCCCGGGTCGTGGTTGGTCCACATCCGTCCATGTGAGGACAAACCAGAAATAAAATTAGGAAATAATTCATAAAGAAATAAAAACTGATTTTATTTAAGTCAAAACATTGAAAATTTTTACTATTCAATAAACTGTTTTATGGGTATTTTTATTTATTTTTACAACATTGTTTATTATGTGTTAATTTTACGTGTAAGAATAGGTATATTTATCTATGTTTTGGATATTTATTTTTTGTATTATAACTTGTATTATCATATGTAATTTTTTATATATTTATAATATAATTAAATACATATTTATATATTTATTTTATTTTTATGATGTTATTTATATACATAAATAAATATATGTATAGTCATTGTAGGTATAGTATACATATATATATTATTCTATTATTCATTTTAATGCATTTTCAGTGGTTTTATTTTATGTTTATATTTTTAGTGTATCTTAAATAATATTTACAATTATTTTAAAATAAGAAGATCAGAAATATAAAAAAATAATATATGTGAATACAATGTATAGATACATAGTACAATGGGGCCCCAGAAAGACAGCTTTTACATCTTAACTCTAATTTTAATGAAACTACCATTCGTTAGATAGATAATTTGATTTAGAATACAACGGAGGTGAGTTTGGTGAATTTTGAGCGTGTATGGAGAAGATATCAGTCTGTGAAGTTAGATTTACGGCTTTTTCATTTGTGTGTCCCAGATGCACAGTGTATTATTTTTATATGCAATTATTTTTATAATTTTCTATGTATTTCTATACAAGTTTCATATTGATCATTTTATTATTTGAGGTGTATAAAATGAAGAATAAAATAGAGGAAAATTGCTATTTTGAAGAATGAAAATTAGGATTTCTATATACAATATAAACCCTTATTTACCCCAGCTTTTTCCTTGTCGACCAAGTCAATATTGACCCATTCTCGAGGTTTAGGGTCATTCAATATATTTGATACTTCATTTATTTTCCATTTCTCTTCTTTATTCTTTTATTTTAGATTTAAATACAAGTATGTGTACAGGATTTACATACTAATTATAGATGAATAATGAATGCTGATTTGTACAAGTTAGTTGTATTTACATGTATTTTGATAGGGATTTAAATGCAAAATGAAAGAATAAACATAGATGAATGGATATTCATCACCCACCCCCATACTTACCTTTGCTAGTCCCTAGCAAACACTTATGAGAAGAATGCAAAAGAGAAAATAAAGAAAAGGAAAATAAACAAAGGTAGAATGATTGTAACTCTTAAACTTGTCTTTGCAAAATCAAACTTTAAAGCTCAGTTAAGACCTTTGGATTGTTAGTTTGTTCGGAACCTTATTGAGAAGAGGATTCGAAACTTAACAGCCCTTAAGTTTCACAAGTCTCTGTTAGGTCTCCTTGATAGTTAGGTCAGAATGAGTCACTTAGTACACAAACCCTTATGACTATGAATCTTACTTGCATAGTATATGTGAGTTTCAGCTCTCCTCATCGGAGGTGACAAAGAATATACTTATCCAGTAAGTTAACCCTAATTTCCTGATCTATCAATTCTCTCTTTGAGGAGAGGGGTATTCCCTTCTAAGTTCAAGTGCAATCGACTCAAAAAGAGGAGATAGAGAAGAAGAATGGACTTTAACCAATGTAGTCACTTATCCTTGGAGCTTGACCAAAGTAGTCAAGTCTCCAACTGCAGGCAACCTTGATATTTTGACTTTAAAGTAGAATGCCCTACTTATTTCATGCATACTCCGACGGGAAATGATTTTTCTTTATTTTGTGTCCGTTTATTCTTTTTGGAGTTTTTGATTTTGCATTTTTTATATTCTATATACAACAATATTTTTCATAAGGAATTTTTCTTCTTGAGCCAGTAAACTATACCTCTTTTGAAGCATTATTGCAACCCACAACATCCCTTCATTAGACACCAGCGCCACTAGACTAGGTTGGGGGGCACTGGCCTCCAATTAGGGCGACGGATGTTTCCATTTGTATATGTCTCGAACCACAGAATCCTGCCCCTCACCACCTCATCTAAGTTGAGTTGAGTGCAGAGTACTGGTCCAAGTTATGTCACAGTCTACAAAATTCATGTGTGTATCCTGAAATATTCTACTTAGTCTATTAAGATGACATGTGAACGTAGTCTTGTGGACTAAAATAATTAAGTTAAGCTAACCTAAGAAGTCTTGATTCTAGATCCTATAAGGCTCCTGTGAAATTAAGTAGATTAAGGTCTAGACCAAGCTCTAATTTTCATATTTTTTTAGACTTGTTCAATTGTCAAAATCATTCAGAAAAAATGCTTATGCAATGCAATACAGAATTTTTGTGAAATCAGATTTTCTGGTTTTGAACATTTTATGGGATTTTCAAAAGTTTGTAAATTTAGGAGTTTTGAAAACATTTCTCTAATTTTTGTGTATTTTTTGAAAGTTTATAAATTATTAAGGGTTTTTTTAAAAATAAAAGAGTTAGTGAATTAGTTGTATTCACATATTTACAAGGGAATTTATACATATTGACAAAGAATTTTTATACAATTTATGTACAAGAATTTGACATAAATATGTACATGTCTTATTTGAAGAATTTTTACAAATATATTATTTATAGGATTTTCAAAATAATTTGAAAATTTTGTAAACATTTGTCAAACATTTTGAAAACATATTTTGGCAAATATTTTTATAAATATTTTTTCAAAAAAAATTGCAAACAATTTTTTACAAACTTTTTACAAACATTTACAAAGAGCTAATTTTTTAAATGATTTGAAAATATTTTACAAAGATTTTTTCAAAGGTTTTCAAAATATTTTTCCAAATATTTTACAACCATTTTTCAATCATTTTGTAAAATAGTTTCAAACCAATTTTTCAAGGAATTTTTCAAAAAAAATCTACACATTTATTAGAGTGTATTCTTTACGGTCGATTTATTGTTATACCCAATGAATCACCATCTCATCAACTTTATTCTATCATTTTGGCCTTAAAAACCCTAGATAATGCATGTAAATAGCATTATTTTGTACAAATTAACATTCATTATTTATTACATTTATTATATATAAAATATTCTGTCTAATGATAAAAATATAGAATAAGGAAAAGAAAAGAAAGTGAATAAAATGCCAAAGGTATGTTATGACCCTAAACCCCAAGATCTAGGCATCTTAATGATGGTGTCGACAAGGAATAAAGTGGGGGAGGTAAGGGCCAAAAATCACCAATAAATTCCATTCTTTTATTCATCAAGAAATCCTTTTTGGTACTATTTTATTTTCTATTATTTATACATCACATAAAGAAACTTTGTATATGAAATTTGTAGATAAAAATACAAAAAAATTATAAAATTGAGTTTACATAAAAATAATACATATTGTATATTTATACTCTAAATAAAAAGCCAAAATCCCAACTTCCAAACCCATATCTCTTAAATAAAAACTCAAAATGTATGAAAATCACTTTAATTGCATATAACTTTTAATAAGCTATTTAATAAAGATGGTTTCATTTAATTTGGAGTTAAGGTGTGAAAGTTAGATTTTGGACCCCTATTGTACAATATACGTGAATAAAATATTCTTATTTATAGTATATAAATATTTATAATAGAATAAAATCAGAAAAAAAACATTAAAATAAAATTAGTATACAAAATAGGGTTTTTATCAGTTGTGCCTCTCCGAGATCTTGCAATTTCAGTTATGCCCATATCTTTTTGGTAATATCAGTTGTGCCCTCAACTTTTTGCCATTCTATCAGTTGTGCCCCTCCGGTTAGTTGCCATTCATTCCCAATGTAAACGAATGTTAACTTTGGGACATAATAGGAATTAAATTAAAAGTAAAAGCTGAAACAAGTCATTTTCTCATTTTCCTCCTTCCCCATCCTCTTCCTCCTCTCCCATCTTCTTCCTCTTCCTCCCTTCTCTTCCTCCTCCACCTTCCCAGAGCTCCTCCCTTCTGTCTCCCCCGCGCCCGTCCACCTTCCCAGAGCTCCTCCCTTTTGCCGCTCCCGCGCCCTCTGCCCTGACCTCCCCCCGCCCCCTGCTTCGAGCTCCCCCCCCCACACCCCCTACCGCCCCCACGCCAACCCACACCTCCAGGACCTCCCCCTTCCTCCGCCCCGTCCTTCCTCCACCCCCAACCGACGATCTCCTCCGCCCCCCAGCCTCCCTCCTACTCCCAGGTCGACGACCTCTCCACCCCTAGCATACAACCTCCCCCTCCTCCGCTCCGTCCTTCCTCTGCCCCCAAGCGATGACCTCCTCCGCCCCAACCTCCCTCCTCCTTCCAGGTCGGCGACCTCTCCGTCCCCAGCCTTCCACCTCCTCCACCTCCAACCTTCAGCATTTGTTTGTTCAAGATAAATTTTTTATTAATTGATTCATAAAAGTTCATCAAAAAATGAAATAAAAATCACCATTTTATCCGCAATGAGTGATATATCCGTAAAAATGCCCAAATTTTAATGATTTTATGGATGCATGAAGGTGTAATTAAGAGAGAGAAATTATGAAGAGAGGAAGAAGAACAAATGGAGGAGGAAGAAGACGAAGAATAATTCTAGACAAGTATACCCCTCTTAACTGCACCATGGTTTGAAAAAACCATGGTTAAGTAAACTCATTGACAATTAAACTAACGGAGGGGCACAATTGATAGAACGACAAAAAGTTGAGGGCACAACTGATATTACCAAAAAGATAGGGGCATAACTGAAATTGCAAGATCTCGGAGGGGCACAACTGATAAAAATCCTACAAAATATATAGATGAAATACCTATACTTATCAGTTGTGCCCCTATGAGATATTGCACTTTCAGTTATGCCCCTCCCTTTTTAGAATAGCAGTTGTTCCCCCGACTTTTTGTCACTTTATCAATTGTGCCCCTCGGGTTAGTTGTCGTCCATCTTCAATGCAAACGAATGTTAACTTTGAGGACACAACAAGAATTAGTTTTAAAAAATGGATCGAAATGTCCAACCGCTTCTTCTTCCTCTTCTTCCTCCCCCCTTCTCTTCCACCTCCTAGCCTCCCCCGCTGCCACCGGCTCCTCCCGACCGTCCCCAGCCTCTCCCTCCACACCCACGCCTCCCCCTCCTCCCCCGAGCTCCTCCCCACACCCTCGCTCCTCTCTCTGCCCCTAATGCCTCCCTACGCCCCAAGGTATAGTTAAAAGTACCATGGCGAGAACCCTCCTCCCTTCCTTCCTCCCACGTCTCTATATACCTAAATCCTCCCATCCACGTTTCTATGTCTCTCTCTCTGTAGCCAGAGATAACCACACACGTGGGGTGGGGGTGGGGCAGAGGTCACATAAAAAGATGGACATGGGTGATCACGGTAGAATGGGGGGACATAACTGATGAATCTCGTATTCATCACTCTAAATCTCATTTAGTAAGCTCAAATCCCTCAAAATCAACAGCATTCTTGCATCTATTCTGCATAATTAGCATTAGTGCATGATTTCATAAGAATTACATTTTAGCACAAAAATCTGCACAAAATAAGAAGCCACAAATCCATGCCAAAAATGACCTGTAAATAGCCTAACTGTCCGGATTTTTAACCCATTCATGCTAACTCTGAATGACTCAAAACCATTTCCACTGTGTACATATCACTAACAAGAATAAAGGAAAATACAAGAAAATAACAAACCCAAATAAGTGGACCAAAAACCCAAACCCTAATTTCAGGATTTTCGGATTAAAACCCTCATATCTCCCTCATCCAATGTCCGTTTTAATCCTACTCACTTTCTAACTAATGTACATTCAATTACCTTCAAAACAAGACTAAGGTCAAGTGAATCGGAGCTCATATGTGAAAGTTGGGTTTTGTGCCTCTTTTGTACATTGTGTATTTTAACTATTTTTGACCTAATATTTTATGTACATATTTTCTTAACTAATAAAAAGTCCAAAAAAATTGGATTAAGGTGTCTTTATTTATCTTTGATTTTACCGTAATTTTTCTGGATTTTTATCTAATCTAAAAAATAACATAAAAATTATAAAACCCAAAAATCATGGTATTCTATGTACATGGGATACCCCAAAAATTCACTTTGCGCAATTGATCGGTTTTGGTTTTGATGGGTTCATAAAAGTTGTAGATCTCATCGAGATAAGCAATTTTTGTGAAGAAACTTTTTTGATCCGAGGTCATTTACTATTTTTTTATCGATTTTACAAAACCTTTTATTTTCGAATTTTGTGGTGTTGACACATGGCAGCACCTGGTGCTGCCACGTGTCATCTATTTTTTGCATATTAATATATTCGTTTATTTAAAAAAAATAAAAAAAATAAAAAAATAAAGGGAACGCATGTGTGTCGCACGTGCCTACCCAGGCATATGCTCCGCACGTGTCGTGCCTCCGCCTCTCCCCCTTGTGCTTGCCACGTGGCGCGACAGGCGCCCTCCGATCATGCTTGATCGAACGGCGCCTGTGCGTCGTCCACCTCCCGCCTCCTTCCCAATTCGGACGCTGCCCCGCATCGTGAATCTCGTGCCGCCGCCTCCTCGTATCCCGCTCCGATCGTCGCGATCCTCCTCCGCATATCTCGCGCACCCATTCTGATCTCCAATCATCCTTCGTTCCCCTTCAATCATCGAGGTTGCCGCTGTTGCGCATCTCCAATCAAATCCCTCTCGTGACCTACATCCATCTCCGACCAAGAACTCCCCTATTTAAACATCCACGCGCCCCAGAGGTTCTCCATCCGCCGATTGCACCCGGAGATTCTTCGCGGCGGTGACAGCACCGCGTCGCCTCGCCGGCGAGATCCGAGCACCCAACGCTCGTTGCAGCGCCGCCTTCACGCGTGCCTCGCTCCGACTTTTGTCGTCGTTGAGCCCACAACATCGACAACCACCAATAACGCCCAGTTCACCTTCTCCTTCGACCATCGACTCTAGCTTCACCACCATCTCTGACCTTCATCTTCGCGCCACCAACGACAACGCCTCATCCACCTTCTACGGTTTTCATCAACCATCGCCACCGTCCACGACACCGCCAACGTCAACGACCACCAGAGCTTCCACCCTCCGGCCTCGGCCGGAGCCCATCCCTTCACCGCCTTCCGCTCCGCCACACGGACATCGCTGGCACACCACCGGTCGTGCGCCCTCCCCGAGAATCTCCGCCAGGAACGACCCCCACTCCGCCTCGCCGGACCACCGCTCCACCGCCACCAGCCACAGGCCAGGCTCGGGACCCGAGACCCCCAAGCACGTGCACGACACGTGCTTAGGGGGGACGTCATCAGCCCTCATCCCCACGTGTTACGTGCAGGGCACGTGACCGCGTGGCTCATTTGCATAAAGGCCCCAGAAGATCCCCTATATTGCGCACCAGTCCAGCCTCCAGAGGCACGTGCCCCTCTGAAATTTTGCACAAATACCCCCAGAACAATTGGTATTTACATTACAGTCCCCTCTATATTTATATTTATTTTATTTCATATTGCATATGTACCCCTGTATTTCCCAGTACTTTTAGACATCTTCTTTACATTATTTTATTAATCCAAAAATAGCATGATGTTTGTCAGTTAATTCTCTATATTTTGACACCTTATGTGCATTTTTGTGATGAATGGTTAATTGATAAATAATTATTTTGTGGAAATTTACGTATTTTGCCCATTTCTTGCTCTCAAATTCATAGTTGATAACCATTGCTCTAAAAATCCCCGAAAAATCATATATTGTAGAATTAATTGTACTTGACATTGTGCCCAAAAAGATTTGCATTTGCGTGCATACTTTGCTCTGTAAAAATCATTTTGCATATTTTAGTATTTAATTTTTAAAAGGTATTAAACCACACATTTTCAAGGTTTAGGATTTTTCTAAGATTCATCACCTAGTGATAGATCTTAGATAATTTTATTTCTTGAAAATAAGTAGGTTTAATATTTATTATAATTAAATATTAAAAATCATTTTATTTGCATTTAAAAATCCAAAAAAATTCATATTGCATCCAAAAATTCCAAAAAATTTACATTGCATACATTTTCATCGTATTTTACATTGTGGTCAAGTTTCATATTTTTTAAACATCATTTGAATGTAATTTACATTTTAGTCCCTAAAATAGGCCAAATTTGCATTCCACATCCTTTATTGCATTAAAAAATAACAAAAAAATCCGCCTCGAAAATCGTGAACGAACTTTGATAGACATAACTCTAGGTTGTTCTTTTGCCTCCTTGTGATCGACCTTGGGACTTGCCCAAGTAAAATAAACATAAAACCACGAGATCAAAATTGAATAAATTATTTGTGGTATTTCTTGACCGATTCCGATTGCCGCCAACAATGCACGAATAATCATTCTTTACGCCGAACGATAAAAACACATTCTTAACACTACAAATACGAACTCGTCAATAACACAGTCGTCGATGGTGATGAGCCACAAGATGGGATGGACCCACATGTCCTTCTTATGTGGATCCCACTTAGAGATCCTCTTTAAGGATGGTTGGGGAGGAGGGGCGACATGTACGCCCTCGTCGTCATCTTCTTCCTGAGCCTCCTCATCGAGTGGGTCTCCTCGTGGAACCTCGCCCATCACGTCGGTTACGCCTCCTCAATGACCTCGCTCACACGGTGGCCGACACCTTGCGGGTGGGCCTCATCTACATCTTGATGCTGGTTGTCATGTCCTTCAATGTGGGGTCCTCCTCGTGCCCATGGCCAGCCATGTTGTCAGCTTCCTCCTCTTCTCCAACCCCCTCTACAACAAGCGAGCGGAGAAAGGTGCTAGGAGAGCACCATCAAGTTGCCTCCCCTCAAGTGCTGGCGCTTTTTCCATCTTCTTTACCCCTTCCATTCCCTTTGTTTCATTTTCATGTATATGTGTTTCATTTTTTATGTTTCTATTTGGGTTTGCCTTTGATTTGGATTGACGGATTGAAGCTTTCGTTTCTTTCCTAGAGATGCATTTCTCTTCGAAATAATGGATTTTGTGAAGGATCTTGAAAAGTTCTGATCTCTTTTTTTTAGTTTAATTTGATTCCACGGAAGTCTTTAGGACATATTCTATATGGGAAATAGTTGTGGGCTTTTTTCCGAAGATATGCCCCTCTTAACTATACCATGGTTTGAGAAAAATATGATTAAGTTCAAATTATTGATGGCTAAAGTAATGGAGGGGTACAAGTGATAGAATGGTGAGAAGTCAAGGGCACAACTGATATTCCCAGAAAGGGAGAGGCATAACTGAAATTGCAATATCTCAGAAGGGCACAATTGATAAAAAAAACACTATATATTATATACTAATATTTATTTAAATGGTACATAATATATTTTAAAAAAATAATAAAAATATATTAATGTATATAAAAATAAGTTATAATTTTATAAAATTATAAAATAAAATAATAAAATCAAAAATACAAAATAAAAAATAAAATACTCAAAACATAGATGAATATACCTATAAATATACCCTTAAAAAGAATGGATGTTTACCCGTGAGACCCTATAATCTTTGCCAATGACCTCTATGACCTTTGAAACATCGATATTCCTCCCTTGACCCCGCAAACTTTGTAGCCCTTATCCTACAGACCCTTTGGTTAACCCCCATCCATTTTCCCATTAAAACTAACCGGATTCCGTTATAGGGTTTTACACTATACCCATTTTATTTGTCAAATTTACAGTCAATGCCATTCCACCTCTCCCTCCTCCTCCATATCCATTTCCCACCCCCTCCCTGTCATCCTCCTCAAAGCTCCGGCCCCCGTTGCGCTGCCCGAAGCCCCAGATCGACCCCCCCCCCAATCGGGTCACCCACCTCCCTGTTCTTCGATCCCGATATCGCCTCTATGTTGGTTGTTTCGCTTCCACTCCCATTTCGGTTGTGATCTGTGGTCTTCGTTGGCCAATGAGATGTGCTACTACGCGTGTGTGGAAGGTGAGTGCGTTGAAGCCCCCCCGCATCGAATCTCCCCTGCTCGAGCTCCCCCGCTGCACATTCGCCTGAAGCTCCCCCCTCGGCACCGCCTCCCTTGCTCGAGGCCTCGCCGCCAACCGCTCAAAGCCCCCCCTGTGCCTCCCTAGGTCGAAGACCCACGCCTCCCGAGGTCGACGCCCCCTCCCTCATCCACCACCTCCCCCTCCCCTCGCGGGTCTCTCTTGCTCGAGCCCCCCCCCCCCCCCCCCCCGATCGCCACTCGAAGCCCCCCTCCCCTGCTACTGGAAGCCTCCCCCGACCCTACCGCCTCCCCTGCTCAAGCCCCCCGCCGCCAACTACTCGAAGCCCCCTCCCTCGTGCACTGCTTGAAGCCTCCCTCGACCCTGCCGCCTCCCCTGCGCTCCCGTCCGTTTTTTTCTCTTGTTTAATTCTAACCATCCCGATCGTGGTTGGATAGATTAACTCATTTTTAACCTAAGGAAGTTAACTCTGCATGTGTCAATTTAACAGTAGGGTTTGTGGGTAAGACGGAGCAGTTTACGAGGTCGAGGGAGGAATATCGATGTTTCAAAGGTCGTAGAGGTCACTGGCAAAGATTATAGGGTCTGTCGGGTAAAAATCTCTAAAAAGAAACATTTAGTAATAAATTCGTAAAAATAAATAAAAATCATATTAAAATGCTATAGAAAATAATAAAAGAAATTTATTTTATAACTTTAATTTATTAAAAATCATTTATTTTTTTTGTAGATTTTATAATAATTTATGGGCAAGGTTTTTCCTGGTTGGTCAAAGTGTACCATCCAGATTAAGTCCATAGTTGACCACGATCAATTGTCCTTTCCTAGGGCTAGGTCTGTCAGACCTAGCATTGACCCCATCTTCGCCCTTTTTCTCCCATCGATGCAAGCTTCGATTGGGAAAGATTTCTTCTGCATTTGTCCTCGTCAATCTTCCCTCTATAATGTGTGCTCGATGCCTCAAGGAATGCATCATACAAAAGACCACCTCTATCTTCCTTCGAATTTTGAATCCCATTTTGCCCCATTGTTTCCCCCTTCTTGCGTCCTAGGGCTCAAGCGACGTGTCAGGTCGTTCTCCCAGTGATTAGGTGGATCGAAGGAGTGGAGTAGAAGGTGGTTCCAGTCATCTCCGCCACTCACAGGTGTGTTGTTCTGATCTTGTGGCTTCACATCCACTTGAGGTATTTTTCTTGCTTTTCTAGGTAGATCTTAGGTGTAGGCTTTATTCTCTACAGTTAGTTTTAGGATTTATAATTGTTTTAGCATAAAGCATTCGATTTGTAGTTCGTCGCAGCTTCGCCCACCGTGATACACTATTTCTCCAACCCGAAATTCGCCTTCATCTCGCTCCCTCATGCTTCCCATATGCCATGTCGTACTCCACTCAGCTTGCCTCCTCCTAGAGCAAGATCTCGGTGATCCACCTCCATCACCTTGCTAGAGTACCGCTGCCACGACCCATCTTCCACCCATTTCACTAATAAGATCCCTAGGCCCCTCCGTTTTGTGAACTTGGGTTTTATGTAGGACCTGGTGGGCCAAAGGACCCTTCAGGGGTCAATTTCGACTTTGCTAGAGGTACCTGGCGGCACTTCACTTCCCCGAGCTCGTTGTTCTTCATCGGTGCTCCAAGAGACCTCCTGACACTATCATCTATTCGGAGGAGATCTGCTCCATTTTCCCCCTGCCACGAGACTCTCTAGCGGTCGGAGGAGCGAGGGATGATCGATCCATGCTTGTCCCAGCCAAGTTCTTGGCGAGTTCTTCCAGCTCCCCTTCCACCCATCAGATCTCCATGCCTCGTCAGATTCAACAGTATCCATTGGATGCGCTAGTCCTTGATCATTGATCTCCCTAAGGAGATCTAATCTCTCCATCCAAGCGAAGCGTCATCGACTCCTCTCATGCAGACATGTGGTAGGTGGAAGACCAGGAGTTGTTGGATGGCGCACGTTTGGGGATATTTTGCAACCTTCACCCCCTTGTTTTTATAATTTAAAATTAATATCGAAACATCCATCTACCATTATTATATTTTGCAAACAGAACCTCGTAGTTTGCTTATTTGTTATTTAGTCCATTCCACGTCACCTCACGTGTCATCCCACGTGAGGCAGTAATTTTGCATAGATACCCTCACGAATATCTATATTTCTTTATGGTCTAAGAATTTTATTTCCAATTATATATTTTGGAAAATTTATAGAAAGGACCCGCATTTAAATTTAATTACACTTATTCCCTTTCCAGTACATGCATTTTATGGTTGTTTCTACTTTATTGCTTATTTAATGTATTCCCTAACTCCAGGACCAAAAAACCTAAAATAAAAAAAGAAAATACATAAAAATTTAAAAGCTCTAAAATCCTTCATTAAAAATCTAAATTTGGTAAAAAAAATCCAAAAATAATAATTCTATTTTATAATCTTCTTTATATTAGTGTTTATCTAATAAAATTGACTTGGAAAATTTTGGACATTATATGTTGTTTTTAGTTTCCATACTAATTCCATCTATTTATTTAATCTCTGATTTGGGATACTTTTAACTTTAAAAATAAATAAAAATTTTGCAAAATTATCTAAAAAATAACATAAATAGTAGAAAATATTTAAACCCAAAAATATTTGATTGTGCACTTGTTGTTTACTTTATTTGTATCTATAATTATCTTATCCGATATTGTATATATAATCTTATATATTCTTATATTATATATTTAAAAAGAAAAGGAAACTAAAAATCAGAAAATAAAAAAATTAAATTTAAAATTTAAAAAATGAAAATATATATAAATTAAAATCCAAAAATTACAAAAACAAAATACCAACAAAAGACACATAGACAAGAGGAATACACTTTTTTGGAATTAATTTTCCCGGTCTATTATTTGCTCCATGTGTTTGACACTCTACATACTTGCACCTATATACATCCATTATAGAGATATAATAAACTTTAACTCCACATATTTGCTTTTCATTGCTTTATACATATTGTGGATTAATTGGTTATTTATTAGGGTTTCGTGAGCGGTCATTACATCGATTGCGGTCTCGCCTTGTGAGATCATACGACCCTCGTTGAAACCCTAGTTTTCAAATGGCAATGTTGCTGGGGAGCAACATCGTATAGATTGGACTTTTACCCATGTTTTCTTGTTTGTCTATTTTTCTCTTTATTTCTCTTTATTTTTATTTGATATTATCTATGAATTGTCTAATCACCCTCTCTATTTGAATTTGTTGCAAGGTATGGTAGATCGAGGAGGCTCTTCTAGGAGCGCATGTGCACCCACATGGAGTAAAGCCAGCCTTTCTAACCTAGCTAACAAGAGCGCACGACAAAAGCTGACTTGGAGGAAATTTTGAAGACAATAGCACTTTCATTTCATTTCATTTTATTTTATTTGTAATTTAAAGCGAGAGAGAGATGTATTATTGTAATAATTTAGGACTCTCCAGGATATTACTACACTTCACGAGGTCTAGTGCCCAAGCAATTGTTTGGTTGGGGCCTCATAGTTTTTGTCGTGTTTTAATCGCTTTATTTTCTTTGTTTTTTGCTTTTATTTTATTTGTTTTGTGTGATTGAGCCCTAGCTTAGGATTCGCTTGCTCGATAGATTAAGGCCAAACACCTAATTACCATTGCATGCACCTATAGTTCTCGTTTGGACATAGTAAAATTTTGAATTACTTTTCACTTAGTCTTGTAACCGTGGACCGCGAGAGCCCTCATATAGTGTTTGCAAGACCCACTGTGGTGGGCACCGAGGAGGCTCCGAGATCGAACCCTTTTGTTCCTTTCTAGGTGATTAGCATATTGTTCTTCATGATAATAGCCAGTACTATTCTAGGGTAATTTCATCGGCTTTGCATTTGTGTATAGATAGGTTTCAGTTCTGCTTAGCATCCTTGCATGAAGAGAGCTGGATGCAAGGTGAGCATTTCTACTTAGCACTTGTCATCGCTTTCGCTTGCATTGCATTCCACACTCTCTCACTCATTTTGACCACATAGGATCTAAAAAGAATTGACTCCTCGATAGGTTCGTGCGTTCTTATTAAAAATACAAAAAAAGTGACAATCAATAAAATTGGGATTGTTAAGTTTGCTCGACACTAAAACAAATGACAAAGAAAATCCTTGTCTTCGGGAGAGCAACCCCCTCATTGTCTTCGCATTTAATTTGCTAATGTACACACTAAGAATTGGTGCCCCAATCCCAGGCCAACCTAATTGTTTGTACGTCATTGTATTTGCTCACCTAACTCCCAAATAGAAAAGATAAAAAAGACCGATCTTTTACTGTCATCATAGTGTTGAGTAGGTGAATTGAGGGGTTTGTTTTGTGTATACTTGTTTGTGTTTGTGCATACTCGATCTTCTATATGCATTTGCACCTTTTTCTCTCACATATCTCGATTTGACCTTTGTGCTCTCTTGAGCATTTCCTTTTGATTCGGAGATGGCAGACTGGAGCAAATTTTATCCGGACTTTGCGAATTCCTCGTACCCTCCAGCTGGTCCACCTCCATTTTTCAGGAGGACTTTACTCTTAACTTTTCCTTTTATCCATATCTGCCTTAGCCACAGTGTCAAACCTCGTATTTTTACCCACCACCATCATCCTTACATTTCCCAACATTTCACTCACCCGAGACTGACCTATTGGAGTCACCTCTTATGGAGTCCACTCTTGAGCTCTTAACCCATATGATGGACCATATGAGGTAAAGGATATATGACCTCACTAGTATAAATAAGAGCCACAATGTTGCTTCACCATTTAATGATATGGATTCATTTTAGGATTCCTATGAGAGCTTGCAATCATCCAAAATATAAAAATGAGAACATTTTAAAAATCCAAAAAAGATTTCAGGAGACAAACGGTAGAGTCAGCTTGTGAAGAGAGGCCACCACTGCCAAATCCTATACTCACTCTCTCTCACACACACACACACACTAGTTCCCAATTGTGACCCCAATGATGACACTTTATAGACTATTCTTAGTCATCCTTGCATAGATGCTGATTCTGATCTTCTCCCTTGTATGGAGGAGATCCAAAATTTCAAAAAAAAAATGTTGACTGACTAGAAGTGCTGGCAGCTATTCATGAGATTATTGAGGTCCCACTTTGCCATGTCATGACTCGATTATCTGCTCCTAAACACAAGAAGAAAAGGTGAAGGAGTAGATCTGAGCGTCACATTTGACCATGGCCACTGACCACGCCATCTCTCGTCATCCACACATTAGGAAAGGGAACATTGTCACACCTCTTGTGAGTTGCACGATCTCTGACTATTCTTGTGATAACACTCTCCCTGACAACAGTGCTTCAATTAATATAATACCCTCCTCATCAGTACATTCTCTTCATCTTGAGCCTCTCAAGAAAACCAAAATGATTGTCCAATTCGTTGATGGATAAATTAGGAGGCTAAAGGGTATTCTAGAGAATGATGTCATTCAGATTCAAAGAATGAGCTTCACTTCCGACATTCTCGTATTGCCCATGTAGACCTACCCATGTAGACCTCCGCCCCTGTGGAACATCCTCCAATCATCCTGGGACGACATTTCCTTGCCTATGCGAGAGTAATTATTGATTATGGATATGGAGAAATTCGCTTCCGTTCTGATATTGGGAGCGATGTGTTGATCACTACACCCACAACTGACCAGAGACCTGCATCCCACGAGAGCGTTCCTATGTTAGCCGACCCGAGGACTATGACCTTGATGATGATATCATGGAGTTTTGTTGTATGTTGGATGACATTGAGACCTAAGAATTTCCTCTCCAAGGAGAAAACTCGGAAAGCATAGACCTTGGAGTTCCCCCTTCCGATGAGTGGAGATGCACCGATGACATCCGCAGTATTTACATGATTAACGCTTTAGAGCGGATGGCAGACATTATAGAGACTGAAGAGGCCAAATTTGACCTTATTGCTTTCATAAATGAATTCGGGCCTTCTGATGATGACTTAGTTGAGATTTCACAGGACAAACCTGACCTGACTACTTCCATAGATGAGTTTATTTCTTTTTGTTTTGACCTAGCTGAGACTCCCAAGGCTAAACATGACCACACTACTTCTGTTGACCAGTTTGTGCCTTTCCGCTTTGAGACCACTGAGGACCTTCATCAGGTCGACCTAATCGGTTTGTGTCTGCTGATGACTCTGATATCGACATGCACCTTGTCAGATCTATTCATCAGCGATCACACAGGAAGGTCTGCTTTCTACCTTCCTGACCTATGTATATCCATTTCTTTGTATATCTGCTTTTGCTTTATTTCTTTCAATCTACTATTTTGCTCATCCCCCTCATTCCATGTGTTTTGCCTTACTTAGGAAGTATTCTATCTTATGCATAAGAGAGGTTGATGAGTTGAGTGATCTTTTCTTCTTTGCATTTTCATTTTTCTTTCAAAAGATGTCACCTCTACAACACTGCAAACTTAAGACGTACTTTGTCCTATGTATAGGGGGGTGTGCAGGTTGAGTTTTCATTTATTGATCCCCTCTATTGTCTCCTCTTCTTGTCTATATTTAGAGATATCTTACCCTAAATATAGGGAGAGACAGTCTGAGTGTGATCTATTCATTCCCACCCTTGACTCTTTCTGCCTTGTGTACAGTCTGCTATACTTAGGATTATTTCATCCTATGT
This sequence comes from Ottelia alismoides, assembly GCA_037367405.1. Classification (NCBI taxonomy): domain Eukaryota; kingdom Viridiplantae; phylum Streptophyta; class Magnoliopsida; order Alismatales; family Hydrocharitaceae; genus Ottelia; species Ottelia alismoides. The sequence goes on along the minus strand of JAZKJV010001000.1, from coordinate 607,152 downwards.
ATAGGGGGGATGGTCAGCTTCTCATTCTTTTTTTCTTTCATTCATTTCTCATTAGTTCATTCTTTATAGTTTTTTCTATACTCAGTATGAGTTATGTCTTCTCCTTTTATCTCTGATCTATGAGGACATAACTCAAGCTAATTATAGGGGGCGTATATATTGCACTAAGTATAGGGGGCGTATATATTGCACTAAGTATAGGGGGCGTATATAAAAATAACATGTCTATAAAAATAATAACATGTCCCTTGTGTAAATTCTTGAAAACCAAACTCTTGTAAACTATAAGATGCATTCCCATGTAAATATTTGTACATATTTCTTTTGCCAAAACTTTTGTTTTAAAAAATCCCTAAAATTTTGTAAAATTAAAAATCCCAAAAACATTTGCAAATTGCATAAAAATTTCCAAAACTTTTTTCAAAAATCCATAAATAGTTCAAAATTTAAAAATTACATCACAATTTTTTTTACAATGTGCATATCATTTGCGTTTTTCGGATTGAGTTTATTAATTGAATAAGTCTAAGTAAAATCTGAAGATTGGAGCTTGTTGGACCTTAAATCTACTTAATCACAAGAACTTATAGGAGCTGGAATTGAGGTATTTCAGGTCCAGTTGACTTAATTCTTTGAGAATTGTGAGACTTGTACACATGCACCTTTCACTTTGCTCACCTCAGTTGAAGTGGTAGAAGGTTGGATTTGCCGGCATGAGGCACAAGCCAATGGAAACATTAGAAGTCATACATTTGTGGTCATTATACCCCAACCTGATCCAATAGCGATGAGGTAAAGACAGAAGTTGTGGATTGCAATAAAGCTTCAAAAGAGGGATAGTCTACTGGCTCAAGAAGAAAAAGTCCTTATGTAAATGTTGTTGTATATAGTATTTCAAAAAAAATGGGAAAGAAATCAAAAACTCCAAAAAAATTGGGCATGCCTGATTGAATATAAAATACATGCCGCAGTGTACATATTTGTATAGTTAATAAGCAATCTTGAGCTTCAAAATCATATGTTTATGAGCCTGCAGTCGGATGACTTGGCTACACTGGTCAAGCATCCTAGGATAGGTAGCTACACTGACTACCGTCCATTCTTCTCTCCACCTCCTCTTCTTGAGCTAGTTTTCACTTGAACTTATAAGGGAATACCCTACTTCTCAAGGAAAGATTTGTTGGATTGGAGAATTAAGGTCACCATGTTGGAGAAGACTGATTTTACTTTTTAGTCGATGAGAGCTACATATCTCACACACTGTCCAAGATAGATTCATAGTCATAAGGGTTTGCGTATGAGTTGAAGTATTCTGACCTGACTATTGAAGAAACTTGAGCAGGGTTTTGAGATTCTCGAAGGATGTGATTCAAATCCGTTTCCCAATAATATTCCAACTACACCTAAAATCCAAAGGTCCGACTTAAGCTCCAAACTTTGATTTTTTGAATACAAGTTCAAAAATTAAAATTAATCCACTTTCTTTTTCTTTTCTTTATTTTTATTAGCTTCACTTATTGCATAAGTGTTTGCTAGGGACTAGCAAAGGCAAGTATAGGGGTGATGGATCTTCATTTCATCACCTTTAGTCTGTCATTTTGGCCTTAAAACCCTTAGCTAATGCATTTAAATAGCATTATTTTGTACAAATTAACATTCGTTATTTATTCCATTTTTATATAAAATATTATTTTTAGTGCCAAAATTATATAACAAGAAAAGCAAAAAAGAATAAAATTCCAAAGGTATTTTATGATCCTAAACCTCGAGACCTAGGCATCTTGATGACTAGGTCGACAAGGAAAAAAGTAGGGAGAGGTAAGGGTCAAAAATCACCAATAAATTCCATTCTTTTATTCATCAACAAATCCTTTTTTGGATCTATTTTATTTTCTATTACTTATACATCAAATAAATAAACTTTATACATGAAAGTTGTAGATAAAAATACAAAATTGAGTTTACACAAAAATAATACCCAATGTACTTTTTATACTCTAAATAAAAGTCAAAATCCCAACTTCTCTGACCCATATCTCCTAAATAAAAACTCAAGATATATCAAAATCATCTCTAACTATATATAATTTTTAATAAGCTATTTAATGAAGGTGGTTTCATTTAATTTGGAGTTAAAGTGTGAAAGTTAGGTTTTGGACCCTATTGTACAATTATAGCCAATAAAACATTCATTTTATTTATTCTTTATTATTTTTATAATTTTATATTTTTATCATTTTTTTAATATTATTTATAGTATATCTACGTATTTATAATAGAATATAAATAAAATATTGAAAAAAGTAAGTATACAAAATATATAGATGAAATACCTTTACTTATACATACATATATATACTTATATTTATTTAAGCATACATAATATATAAGAAAAATATAATAAAAATAAATTCATGTATATAAAAATAAGTTTTGATTTTATAAAAAAAGAAAATAAAAATAATAAAATCAAAAATACAAAATAAAAATAAAATACTCAAATATAGACGAATATACATATAAATATACCCTTAAAAAGTAACTTTTAATAAATAAGTTCATAAAAATAAATAAAAATCATATTAAAATACTATAGAAAATAATAAACATTTTTTTTATTTTAAAACTTTAATTTAATAAAATCATTTATTATTTATTATAGATTTTGTAATAAGTTCTGCTCAAGGTTTTCTCGGTTGGTCCACATGGACCAACCAGATTGAGTTTACGGTTGACCACTGTCAACTGTCCTTTCCCAAGGCTAGGTCTATCAGACCTAGCTTTGACCCCATCTCCGCCCTTTTTTCTCCCATCGATGCAAGCATCGATTGGGAATGCTTTCTTCTGCATTTTTCCTCCTCGATCTTCCCTCCATCACGCGTGCTCGATGCCTCGAGGAGTGCATCACTAATTCGCCCATTCCCCCTCAATTCTTCACCCCATCTAGCCGCTTGTACAAAAGACCACCTCCTCCTTCCTTTAAATTTTGAATCCCATTTACCCCATTTTCCCCCTTCTTAAATCTTAGGGCTCGAGCGATGTGACAGGTCGCTCGCCCAGCGATTAGGTGGACTGAAGGAGTGGAGTAGAAGGTGGTTCCAGCCATCTCCGCTACTCATCAGCATGAGGTTCTGATCTCGTGGCATCACGATCACTCGAGGTATTTTTCTTGCTTTTCTAGGTAGATCTTAGGTGTAGGCTTTATTCTCTGCAGTTAGTTTTAGGATTCATTAATTGTTTTGGCATAAATTATCCGATTAATAGATCATTGGAGCTCCGCACCGACGAACTCTCCACCCTGGTACACTATTTCTCTGACCCGCAATTCACCTTCATCTCACTCCCTCATGCTTTCCCTATGCCCTACTGCACTCCACTCAACTTGCCTCCTCCTAGAGCAAGATCTCGATGCTCCACCTCTATCACCTCACTGGAGTATCGTCGCCATGACCCATCTGCCACTCATTCACTAATAAGACCCCATGCCCCTTCATTTTTGTGCACTTGAGTTTTATGTAGGACCTGGTGGGCCAAAGGACCCTTCAGGGGTTGATTTCGACTTTGCTATAGGTACCTAGAGGCTCTTAGCTTCCCCGAGCTCGTCGTCCTTCATCGGTGCTCCAAGAGAGCTCCTGACACTACCATATGAAGCGGAGGAGCTGTAGCTCCATTTTGCCCATGTCCTGAGACTCTCTGGCAGTTGTCAGAGCGAGAGAGGATCGATCCAAGCTTGGCCCAGCCGAGTTCTTGGCAAGTTCTTCTTACACCCCATCCAATCGTTGGATCTTCGTGTCGCGCCAGATTCACCAATAGTCATTGGATGCATCAGTCCTTGACTGTTGATCTCCCTTAGGAGATCTAATCACTGCCGTCCAAGTGAAGAGTCATCTACTCCTCTCGTGCAAACACATGGCAAGTGGAAGACCAAGAGCCATTGGATGGCACACGTTTGGGGGTATTTTGCAACCTTCACCCCCTTGTTTTTGTGATTTAATACTTAGTATCAAAACACTCATGTGATGTTATTATATTTTTGTAATATTAGCAAACAGAACCTCACAAATTTCCTTATTTGTTATTTAGTCTAGTCCACGACAACTTGGAGATTTTGTAGAGACACCCTCGTGAGTATTTGTATTCCTTTTTTGTCCAAGAATTTTTAATTCCAATTATATATTTTTGGAAAAATTGCAGAAAGGACCTTGCATTTAAATTTAATTACACTTATGCCATTTCTAATACATGCATTTTGTGGTTGTTTTCTATTTATTAAAAATAGTATCAATGCTACAAAAAATCCCCCAAATAGGGTTAAGCTCCAGTTTTCACATACTTTCATACCATATTTTTAGTTTTGCAATTAGATTTTACCTATTTTATAAAAATCAAAAAAAGCACAAATATTCCATGTCTGCAGTATAAAATACCAAAAATATAAAAACAATTTGAAAAACTCCAAAAAATATATTTTGCTTATTTTTTTATTTCCTAACTCTAGGAAATAAAAACCCTAAAAATAAAAAAATACATAAAAATTAAAAAGCTCTAAAATACTTAATAAAAATCTAAAAAAATCATAAAACTCCAAAAATGATCATTTCTATTTTATAATCTTCTTTATATTAGTATTTATATATTTAAATTGATTTGGAAAATTTTGGACATTATTTGCTATTTTTAATTTCCAATATAATTCTACATATTTATTTAATCCATGATTTAGGATTTTTTTAACTTTAAAAATATATAAAAATTAGAAAAATTATCTAGAATTCACAAAAATATTAAAAAATATTTAAAACTATTTTTTTATTTTGCACTTTTTATTTATTTTTAGTTGTATTTATAATTGTATTATCCTATATTGTATATTTAGCCCAATATATATTCTTATATTATATATTTAAAAGGAAAAATAATTTAAATTTTATAAAATATAAATATAAAATTAAAAATCAATTAAAATTATATATAAATTAAAATCCATAAAAAATACAAAAATCAAAAACCCATAAAAAGACACATGGACAAGAGGAACACACTTTTTTGGAATTTATTTTCCCTGATCTATCGTTCGCTCCCTGTGTTTGACACTCTACATACTTGCATCTATACACATCTATTGTAGTGTTATAATAAATTTTAACTCCACATATTTTGCTTTTCATTGATGTATACATATTGTGGGTTAATTGTTGATTTATTTGGGTTTCGTAAGTGGTCGTTACATCGACTGCGATCTCATCTTGTGAGACCGTACGACTCTTGCTGAAACCCTAGTTTTCAATACCTTTACCCAATGTAGTATTTTAGCCATATTATTATTAATACAAAATTATGAGTTATGGCTAGCACATATATACAGTATATACGACCCCCCATACTTAGCGTGAGCATGTCCTCATAGTGATCAAAAGAGCATAAAGGAAGACATAACTTGTGCTAAGTATAGAAGAAACTATATTACGATGACTGAAAAAAGAATAAGGAGTTAATCGTCCTACCTATACTTAGGATCAACTAATCCTAAGTATAGCAGAGTGTATACAAAGCAGAGATGATCAAGGGTTAGAATATACAAAATCGATGGCTCAGCTTGTATCCCCCTATACTTAGGGTAAAGATGCCCTAAGTATAGAATAGAATGTCAACAAGTGGAGATATAAGCAAGGGATCAAAGAATGAAATTCCAATAAAAAGTAGAGAATAAACACATCACTGCCCCTATACTTAGGGTCAGAGATCCCTAAGTATAGGCAACACTTGGAGTGATGAAATAGAATGAGTAAGAACAACACGGTGTCTATATCCCTTTATACTTAGGATAAAGTACATCCTAAGTATTAGACACAAGTATCCGATAAGATAACTGGGGTATAGGACAACATACAGAAGACAGGAAGAATAAAAAGATGAAACATGTAGATACAAGAGGTAGAGATTGGTGAGGTTCCTCTCAACGAGTGTTAGGTTTACGCCCCTACACGGGCACAAAGGTTAGGATAACGATGTATCAAGGTTCAGGAGGCCATTTGTCAAGCGAATGGCATACTCTTGTCGTCATCTTAGTGTGAGAACAATGATGAAATCAACAAGGAGAAGAAAAACACATGAATATACACTCAAGTGGGTGTTTACTACCAGGAGAAGAGAATTGAAAACTAAGCCAGGAGCTAGTAGCATGAAAGGAATCATCAGCTTATATGAATGGAGTGAATGATCAAAATCGATAAAATCGAACATGGAGAAGGAAGGATCACTCCTTCAAGTCAATCACAGTTTCAATAAGATGTAAAAGTAAAGATCAAGAGACTCTCTGTGCAGCTCAATACTCGATGGACATAAGGTCAAAAGACCAGAGGAAGCATCGAATATCTCAAAGAATGACTCATCCTTGCGAAGATCTTCAAGGAGAGAAGACTCAAAGGAGTCAGATATATCAGAAGAATCAGAAGACTCTATTTCATGATCTGACAGATCGGATGCACAATCAAAGAGTGAAACTGAGTGCCAATAAGATGTTGCATCCTCTCACAGATAACCATCGAGGAGTAATGCAAACTGATCAGTGAATAGCAAGGCAATGTTGTCTATAATTTGATCCTCAAATAATATATCAATCTCATCAAATTGGGAGGATCAGAGGCTGATGTGAGGGACTAACAGAAATTGGCCTATCACAATGTGGTCCCTCATATAGCAACATCTGCTGAAATGACTCATCATATTTATCAAAATCATCTATGTGCTCTATGGGGATAAGGAATTCAAGATAAGGAAAATGGATCGACTGATAGGAAGGCTAAAATAATGCAGGTTCCTGCTTCGTGTCCTGGAGTATTGCAAGATATGGTACACCATGCTTCTGAATCACTACGTGGGGAACCGACTCAAGGATCGGTAACTGGAATGAAAACTCGCAACATCGGTCTCGTCCTCTAAAATATGAATCGTCTATGTGTTCACAACCTCAATCTGGTGTGCAAGATCAAAATCCTCAAGAATTACATCATACGTATCAGGCCCAATATCCACCAAAGATTGCACACTCATCCCAGCATCAACTCGGCCTGACTTAATCATATGATCTGTATCCTCAATGTGGGCCTCATCTTGTAGCACAACATGCCTAGGAGTAAGAGAAGGTGATATGGGAGGGAATGAAGAGGGTGGGAAAGACACATGAGATAGAATACCAGAAAGGAACCAAATGCATGGGGGATGAAGTCAAACTAAAACAAGGCAAAATTGTGATTCAAGAAGAGAGTCATTTTGAATTGGACCAGGGATGCAAGGGTGATAAGGGTAAAAAGTAGTCGCGAGATCCATCTGAAGAAAAGAGTAACCCATAATCATGAATCATACTATGATGGAAAAAGGAAAAAGACTCAAAGAATAAAAGGTTTGAGAACTGCTAATACTCAAAGAAAGGTGCACTTAATGGATCTAAAAGCTGCAATCAAACACAAAACAAACTCCAATTCACCTAATCTAACACAATGAAGATCGCAAGAGTGTGGTCGTTATCTTTTCAATTTTAAAGTTAGGCTATTTTCAAGCAGTTGATTTAATCAGACTCACAAGTGAAGTCTCCGAGGGTGGTTGTGTACAAGTCAATGTAACACACCTACTTGAACCCAAGACCACTTCATCTAAGGTTGGAGGCAAGTTCTTGCAGAAATAACAGGGCCCAAGAGCCAACCGCTTAGGGCACAAGTCCAAGGATGGGGCATTAGTCCTTATGGTTGCAAGCTCCACTTGGACTGGAGAGTACATGTATACAATGAGAGAGTTGCTCTTCCCAAAACAATGAATACAATTACATTTAATTTTAAGATCGCGTGGAGTTAAAGTCCTAATTTTATTTAGGTTAACAATTTTTTTGGTATTTTTCATGCAAACGCCTAATGAAGTTCCAATTCCTTAACTATCCTAAGTGATCCAAATAAGAGGAAGAAGGCGAGAAAGCAATGCAAGTTAGAAAATAATGATGATGAATACTAAGTCAAAAGGCTCACCTTTCTTTCCAGCTCTCTCAATGCAGGATGCTAGACAGGAATTGAAACTACACTATGAATGCACCGATGAAATTGCCCTGAGCAAGAATTGTTGTTAGCATGAAGCACAAATTGATCTGATCTAAGTACAAGCATATCAGAGAATCTATAGGCACATGAAATAATTAGGGATGTGTCCTTAGATTAATCAATTAAGCAAATCTTAGACTAAGGGCTTCATTCACACAAAACAAATAAAAAGAAAGGTGAAAAACTCAAATCATGGAAAACAAATAAAAATAAAGTAAAATATTGAGAATAAAATGTAGGAGGCGAATAAAACAAGAAAAATATAATTGGTCCCCAAGTGAACAATCACATGGCAAAATGGACCTGTAAAGTTTAAGTATTCTGAGAGTTTGTCCTTGTATTATACATATAATTAAAATGTCTCTCTCTCACTAAAAATAAAAACTATGTTATGTTAATCTCCCATCTCTCTCTTGAGTTCACTTCTGCTCTCTCTTATCTACTTAGTCAGAAAAGATGATCTCCACTTCATGAGGTTGCACAGGTCCTCCTAAAAAGTCATCCTCAATTAGCAAGCCCTCACATAGAAGTAAAATAAGAGAAATGATTATAAAAAATAAATAATTATTTATAAAGATAGAAAATGTAATTTGTCATTATAAACATTCTCTTAGAGTTATAGTAAATTTTAACTCACACACATTTGCATTACTTATCTATATTGTGGGTTGATTGTTTAATTGTCACCTGGATTGGGTACCACGTACTATGAGAGATACCAATACGGTGATTGATGGATTCGACTTGTCAGACACCGCAGGCCCTGCAAGACCGGACTCCTGGTATCCTGTCCTCATGCTTTTCAAATGATGTCGTTGTTGGGGTGCAACTTGTAGTATAGTCTGTATATAGTCGGATCTTCTTAGGATTGTTCTATTTCTTGCTAGAATAATTTTGTTTTGATATGGAAATTTGTAGGTTGCAAAAACACTACATCTCTTGTTCATATTTCCTTGTTTAAATAAAATTTAGAACTCAAAAAATTCCTAAACAGTTACACATGCATGCCAAGAAGTGGATACATTAATTGGTTTCGCCTCTCCTTTGTTGTTTATTAAGATGGTGATGTCTGCTTTCTTGGGAACCACATATAGAAGACCTACCCAGTTTGAATCAAAGATGGGATAGATAAATCTTGCATCGCACCACTTATTTGTTTCACCGCGACGTCTCAGAGATTTGGGTTCAACCGATGCTGAAACTCACAGGAAGGCTTGCAGTCATCCTCCAAATTGATGTTGTGCAAGCATAAAGAAGAGTTTAATAGGGACCTACTTGCAATTTATAGAAACTTAAACTTCATTTCAGAACGGATCCAACAAGTCTAGTGTTATATTTGCAATGTTTACAGAACTTCACCTGCACCTGCATGTGAGGCGAGAGGACCATTTTGCCAATAAAAGAAAGTTCAGGTCCTTAGTTATAATTTATATAAAAAGTTTACATTTTATTTAATAGTTACAAGACTATTTATGAAATACAAAAGGTGGAGGGGGTTTCCTGTACTTTACCCCTTCAAGATCTCCATTTAATAGTCCACTATCATCCGCTTAATCGATGGACGCCTCTGAATAGCACGTGCCCCTTCGTGGATCTATGATTGAGATTAGATCTATTGGGGATCTGATTGTTGAAGGCAGGAAAGATCCAACGGTAGCTGGGAAATCTGGAATGCTCTCCTGATCTAATAGTGTATGGACGACCTGGACGAACAGGGAAGAACGTCCTGGAGTGGTTGCTTCCATCTGAGATGACTCGCACCTCAGGCCACTTGGAGAGCTCCCAACTGTCTCAAAATGAAGATGGGCTCCTCCCGTAGTGATTGGAGGTGCTAATAAGGTACATGCCCCATCGATGGGAACCTGGAAGTCAGAGAAGAACACATGCACTTGGAAGCCTCCTCACATATCGATTATCCTCCAAATGAGTCTCTTAGGCGCTGCAACATGCATGCAAGGGAAAAGGGGACAAGGGTGAAGCTCTTTTCCTGTTTATTGGGTGGAAATGAAGTGGAATGAAGCGAGGCAGAGCATCTCCAAAGATGGGAGGTGGAAGTATATGGGAAGCTTGATTCGGAAGGAGCCGAGGTGAATGGGATGCCTCGAGAGGTGGAGAAGGTGAAGGGGTTAGAGATGGTGGCGTCAGGTGGCTGGACTGCGATCGAATAAGCAAAACATTGGCTGGAGCTCTAGAGCCCCGTCATAGTGTAATATTAGAAATTATTCAAATAAAAAAGAGAACAACAAAGAAAATGCAGAATTGAAATGCCATAAGAAAACGCGAGAAGAAAATTACCTAACCTAACCTCGATAGAGCTTTAAGAGCTCTCGAGATGCTACAACTGGAGTAGATCTCCAAGCCTTGGGAACCATGCTCTGCCACCCTTATCCATATCGCAGACCAAGGGGTGGTGCCTCCTATCATAAGAGCGACCTTCAACAAAGGGTCTCTGGGTTATGAGTGGGCAAGAATGGATTAAAAATCAAAAATGGAAGAAGAGGAAGAAATATACACAAAGATAAGGAGGCTCCTTTGACCTAGGGTTTTTGGGAAAATCGAGATGAATCAACTCGAGGTGAGAAGTTAGTCTGAAAGAGGGATGAATTAAGATGATTTTTTTCATGAAGATGGCAAATCACCTCAAGTGGTGTATCAATCGAGAAAATTCGATGAAAACATGTCCTCGCGTTCTGACAAGTCAGACCTAGGCCAAGAGTATAGTCAAGGTTTAGAAATACGGTATGCGATATTCGTTCGGTCAGGTAGTCTCGAGCAAGTAAGCGGATATGCGGAAATATATACGGATTATGCGGTTTGCATTATTTTAATTAAAAATATTAAAAAAATACAATAATAAATTGTGATTATAGAACATTTTTTATTATCTAACAAAATCACAAATCAAAAATTTCAAATAAGATAATATAATCAATAAGATATATAAGCATGATATTATAAATTGATTGTTTTTAGTGTATATTTTTTATTTAATGCATATCACATAAAATTTAGACTCAACAGGAAACACAAGAATTCTATAAGAAAACATTTAATTCATATATAGATTCTATAGATAACAAAAGATAAAGAATAACCATAGGTATACAAATCATACACCCAAAATTATACATATATATAGATCTCCAAGGGATAAAACTTGTTAACACAAAATATATGGAAAATTGTATTTGCATATAAAATTTATTAGAAGCACAAAATGTAAAATGCCAGAATGTTAATCAATTATTTCATGTTTTATTTGAAGGAATAGAATGAATTGCATTAGATAGAAAATTCAAAAGGTTGTTAGGAACAATGGAAATATGTGGATATGAGAAAAATACCATAGATTATTTTCATGAATGCAACATATACGAGAGTAATGAAAAATGCATCAATGTAAATGATGATATAAGAGTTGTTCGGAAAAAAAACCGAGTCAATGTATCATCAACATGTTATGGATTAAACAAAAAAGGCACATGAATCCTATATGCAAGTCTCTTGTTTAGATGTACGACCGATTGTGTGGCCGCATATGTAGCATAATCGGACCGCATATACGTTTTGACAGTATATTGCTGCATATGGCATATGCACTTCAGTCAAGTGACCGAATACGCATATGCGGCTGCATGGACCGTATTTTCGAATACTGGGTACAGTTGACTTGAGGTCAACGAACCATGGCATGTGATGGGCGATAAAACAGAAATAAAATTAGGAAATAATTCATACATAAATAACAAATGATTTTATTTAAAAAAGTAAAAACATGAAAAATATTCATTATTTAATAAACTATTTTATGGTATTTTTATTTATTTTTACAACATTATTTATTATGTATTAATTTTACAAGTAAGAATATATGTATACTTGTCTATGTTTTGGTTATTTTATTTTTATTTTGTATGTTTAACTTGTATTATCATATGTAAATATTTTTATATATTTATAATATAATTTGATATATATTTACATATTTTATTTTATTTTTATGATGTTATTGATATACATATATAAATATATGTATATATATTATAGGTATAGTATACATGTATATTTTATTTTGTTATTCATTTTAATTCATTTTTAATGGTTTTATTTTATGTTTATATTTTTAATATATCCTAAATAATATTTACAATTATTCAAAAAATAGAAGAGTAAAAGTAAAGAATAAAATATATGAATAAAATGTATAGATACATAGTACAATAGGACCCCATAAAATTGCTTTTTGCATCTTAACTCCATTTTTAATGAAATTATCTTCATTAAATAAATAATTTAATTTAGATTATTATGGAGTGAGTTTAGTGAATTTTGAGATTTTATGAAGAAGATATTGGCATGGTGTATTATTTTTGTATGAAATTATTTTTATAATTTTCTATGTATTTTTATATACAAGTTTTATGTTGATCATTTTATTATTTAATATGTATAAAATGAGGATAAAAAGGAAAATGATTATTTTGAAGAATGAAAATTAAGATTTCTATATATTGCATAACCCTTATCTCCCCCTACTTTATTCCTTGTCAACCAAGTCAATAGTTACCTAGTCTCAGGGTTTAGGTTCATTCAGTATCTTTGATAATTCATTTATTTTCATATTCTCTTCTTTATTCTTTTTCTTGGATTTAAATACAAGTATTTATACAGTATTTATAAAGTAATTATAGATGAATAATGAATTCCAATTTGTACAAATTAATTGTATTTACATGTGTTTTCATAGGGATTTGAATGAAAAATGGAAGAATAAAGGTAGATAAATGGCTATTCATCAACGCCCACATGGGAGAATGTCTCATCGTAGTTGATGCCTTCTCTTTATGAGTATCACTTGGCTACAAGCCATCCCTTGAAGGTGTCTACCTTCCCATTAGATCCCCTCTTTCTCTTAAAGATCCATTTATACCCAATGAGTCTTACCCTTTAGGTGGATTAGGATCCATACACCGTTCTTGTGCATGCAGTCTATTTCAGACTATAGATAGCATCCATCTATCCATGTCATGATCCATGAGCACTTCATCAAATGAAGTTGGATCATTGTCAGACTCTTCTGACACATGGAATGCATACCTTTCAGGTGACATAACCACCCTCAAACTCCTTCGAAGAGGTACGGGTGTTTCATCTTCATTTATCTCTTTATTTTTTTGCTTAGGAATCTCGGTATACTCAAAGGATTCTGTGAATTCCTTTATTTTATTCTAGTCTTGACTTTTAAGGAAGTCATCTTATAAGAATTTTACATCCCTAGAGAATAATACCTTTCAAGTCTAAGGTTCATAAAGTTGGTATCTGATATTGTCCTTTACATACCTGATGAAGTAGTACTTTCTGGTGCGACATTCTAGCTTACTTGTGTCCATGTTCTTGGCATGGACCGAGCAACCCCAAATCCTCAAGTGTCTAACACTAGTCTTGGTTCTGAACCAAAGCCCATGAGCAGTTTTGGGTACAAATTTGCTAGGAATCTTGTTAAGGATATATATTGCACTCTCTACTGAATATACTCAGAAATTAAGAGGTAAATGTGCTTTGCTCACCATTGATCGGACCATATCCATGATGCTCTTGTTTCATCTTTTGACAACACCATTTACTTTGGGAGTTATAGGAGGTGTGAGTCTAGTTACAATTCCTCACTCTTTAAGGAATTTATTGAATTCGTCTGAGAGGTATTCTTTACCTCAGTTGGATTGAATCCAATTAAACTTCCTATCGGTGTGGTTATCAACCAAAGCCATGGATTCTCTAAACTTTTCAAAGGTTTAAGATTTATGATATAATAGTAAATAAACCCATATCGTGAATGCCATCAATAAACATCAAATAATATCGGTATCCATTCCGAGTCGCAGTACTGAATTGACCACATACATTGGTATGTACTAGGTCAAGTATACCTTCAGATCGTGTACCTTATTTCAGAAGGGTACTCTGGTCATTTTACCTCAAATGCAAGGTTTGAAATTAGGTAAATCTTAGATATAAGAAAATCTAATGGTCCATCTTTTACCAATCTATTGATCCTATCAACAGATAAATGACCAAGATTTTGATGCCAAACAAGGTTAAATGATTTCCATCCTCTCTGGATCTTTTAGTATTTTATTTGTGGTAGTAACATTCATGACAGATCCATCATTGCACAATTCAAAGAGTCTACCAGAAGTTAGAAAATCATATGTAATATGTTTACCATAATGACTTTTTATGATAAGTTTATCACATAATAGGAATGAATATCCATTTCTAACTAATTTAGATACAGATGATAAGTTCTTTTTCACATCCGGAACATAAAGACATTCTCTAAGAAATAGTACTTTCACATTAGCTAATGATAGTCCGCACGTCCTAACGGTGACTACTGCAACAGTTGCATCGAATCCCATCTGTATGACTATCTCCCCTTCATCAAGTTTTCTGGTTTCTTAAAACAGATGTAACAGATTGCATACATGAACAGAAGCACCAGAATCAATGACATACTACCCTCTTGTGCTACCAGAAAATGATTTCAATGATGGAAGTAGATTTTATACTTGTTGGAGCCTTACACTTTTCTATGACTTTCATGTAATCTAGACAGCTTCTCTTCCAGTGCCCCGGCTTTTTACAGTGATGACAAACATCATCTTTCCTCGATGCTATTAGTGTGGGAGCTTGAGAGGATGAGCCAACAACTTGATTCTTCTTCTTCTTCTTCTTTTGGGATGGACCCTTCCGAGACCCTTGCTTCCGACCATGCTTTCCCTTGACATATGCAACCATTGCACTGCTAGTAGGATTCTCCTTATTCATGATGTCCTTATAGAACTTCAATGAATATATCAATTGTATCAACCTCAACTTATTCATGTGGTACGGTGCCACAAAGTTGTTGAAAGATTTGGGCAAAGATAGCAGTATGAAGTTTGACTGCATGTTTGCATCCATCTGTGCCCCAAGGGTATGTAGTTCAGAGAGGTAACCAAATATTTTGATTAAGTGCACTGTAACTGATGTCCCTTCCTGTATCTTGCAGTAAATCAGTTCTTTCATGAGGTTATAATGCTGAGTGTGGTTCACATCACAGAACATCTCCTTAAAATTCATCATTATGTCATAAGCATTGTCCATGTCCACGTATTGCTTCTGAAGCACAATGGACAAAGACCCCAGAATATAACAACGAGCCAATGAATGATCATCATCGCATTTTCCGTTGTATTTTGGTTCTTCCAATGATGTAGGATTTGTATGCTTATTCTTGGTGATCACATAGCCGGTGCACTCTGTAGAGAAAACAAGCTATAAATTTCAGAGGTAGACCGAATAATTTGGTTTGTTCAATTGGTTGACCTCCAGAAGTTTGCCAAGTGGGTTCATAGATTTCATATTTGAGATTTAGAAATACACTAATTAGAGCATATAAATAATTATATATTCAAATTTAATTTATTAATAAAGGAATTTTAAATTAAAGTTGTCTTGCCTTTTAATACTTTGAGAGTTCATTCCCTTATTAAACTTTCAAAGCAAGAGATATACTTACCATTATATCTCTAGTAGGATCTGAGATCTCCCTTCTACCTTTATTACACCCTAGTAATATGAGAAAATGTAACTTAGGTAAAGGAAGCTGGAACTCATTCCACCTTACAAGTCCAACTTGCAGCACCCATTTCGATCTTTAACACCCAAGCCTACCACCCCCAAGGTGATGTTGACTTGTTGTTAATTGAACCAACTGTCAACGGGAATAGTACTCACTATGCTCAATCCAATACCGCCTCAACTACATAAGGAACAATATTGGGGTCACTACGCATATGGCATGTCTCTTTCGAGAAGCAAAGAGCATAATCCATGTACACTTGTACGTCGGAGCTATGACTTTGCATAAATGTCTCTATCGTACAATCCATAACGATGGAACCCTTCGCCTTGACGAGAGACCATGGATGTCATATTATGATCCTCCATATCCCATTCAAATTTTAGTTAATTATTTTGAATTAAATTCCTATGATTAATTCTTCCAAGGGAATTACAGTTCTATTAATATTAGTATGTCTATTTTAATTAAATTAAATTAATTTAACCATAATAACTTAATTATCAATCCAATGTAACCAACAAATAATTTAATTTGCTTGATATTATTGTATAGTACACACCCTCACATAGTACAATTATATTATTCCAATCAGTTATTTAAAGTACGTAGAGATGTCCCATGCTACCCTTCCTTGAAACGAATCCAACCAGGTCAGACCGATAATGCTGGCAGGGAGTGCTTCCACTGCAAATGTAGCACAGGGTGTCAATTAGTTAATCCATTAGCATATCCACGAACTAGACACCATCATCGATTCAATTCAAGACAACCTAATTGGTACAAATTGTACTAAGAGGTTTTATCGATCATTTGCTCTTGATAACCAGTATGATATAATATAATAACCACTTAGAAAATTAGGCTTACTAAAATATTTTTAATATCCTGAATTTCTTGTCATATCAATCAAAACAAGTTGATTTTGCATGTAAAAGTTGAACTGTAACTATTATATTTTGACTAGGATTTTTATCATGAAACATTAATTCAAAGGAGGTTGATGATTATCAAATATTTCTCTAAATGTATGAACATCATTTAATCAGGAAAGTTTCATAATTTACATGATTAATATTGAGTGATAAACACATTAAAAATGTTTTTGAGATGATCCAATCATCTTCTGACCCATCTCCACTAAATATTAAATATCTAGGACAAACATAGTCATAATCGCATGAATGAAATTTAAGTGATTTTCTGATTTAATTACTAACTTAACATAAAATGTTTCGTGATAGGAAAATAGTAATAAAAAATTGTTTAGTTGCATATCTGAGTTTACATCCAAAAATAAAACACTACATGAACTTATGATTTTAAAACAATGCCCATTCGAGGCCAACCATTGGTGAATGTTTTGGAGAAATATTTAGACATTCTAAATACATTTAAGTATCGTAAAAAAATTCCAAACAAGGCACAAACAACATCCCTTTTATGTGAGTAAAAATGTATACAAAAAACATCTTCACAAAAATAACAAGTCCTCGTGCATCTGATATCCAAAATTTTACTCCCTTAGGGTTTGGATCACATCCACAACCTTCAACCTGGCTCTGATACTACTTGAGGTTCAGTATTTTGCCTCGTGCATCAAGGAAGCGTGAAGATTGTATCGTATGCAATCTACATCGACTAGTCGCACTAGTCATAAGAGACATCGGAAATAAAAAATTGTTGATGAAACCACATGATATGAGAACCATTCCCATGTCATTTTATCTTGATCACAAACAAGTATTAGGATTACCTCTTGTAGCATGATCGCGATCCATGTGTCTTTAAATGAAGAGACTTCCTGTTTCAAGTCTGATCCGACGAAGTGAGCACTTGCGGGCGCGTAGATTAGACGTGTGCTCCCTGCAATCCGAGTTGATACTTCGAGCATGGAACCTCCTTATTTCATCTCACAAAATGGTTAGTCTTCCTCACGATCGTGGGGCACTGAAGAAGATGGAGATCCGCTAGCAGTCGATCCAACAGCACAACGGTAGCGCGACGATGGCGATGCTCTCACAAAATCCTAGAGTGGATATCCACTATGGTTTGAGAAGAGAAGGCCTTAGACATGTATGAGAGAGAGAGAGTTTGTTGCTTAAACTTGAGTGTAGAAAAATCTAGGGTTGTTCCTTCTCTTATACAAAATTAGATGGTTAGGATGCACTCCTAATTGAAATCAATGTCCAGATTTTGTTGAAACAATTTGTAAGAATAATTAATTAATTTAAAAGAAATAAATAATATGAAGATATTCTGTAATCAATTTAATTCTAATAAATCAATTCAATGTAGAATAATAAGGAAGGAGGAGAGCCTCCTTCCTAATTAGGGTGGGCGGCCACCATAGAGATTCTCTCCATGTAGTCATCCATTCCTAATACGAATGGAGCCTCCTCCTCTTTCCTAATTGATGAGATTCTCAATCTCATTGTATTTTCCACATGTTACGACAAATTTCGTTGCTTGAATTTTCACAAAAATAATTCCTACTTTTTTATGAAAATTTCAATCATACCATTGATAATTATGAATCATTTTCATTCATCTAATGTTAAATGTAAATCGCATTTATATTTTACAATGTGAATCTAATAAACATTTAATTATTGGATTTTTTACCCGGCTGACCCTATAATCTTTGTCAATGACCTCTACGACCTTTGAAACATCATAATTCCACCCTCACCCCCATAAACTTGTTAACATTTACCCTAAAGACCCTGTGGTTAACCCCATCCATTTAACCGTTAAAACTAACCGGATTCTATTATCTTCTTTACATGATACCTATTTTATTTATCAAATTTACGATAAGTGCCACTTCCTCCCACCCTCCACCTCCAGCTGAACACTTTCGGCCCGCCGCTACCCGAAGCCCCCTGTCGGCCGGCCTCCTATGCTCGACCCCCTGTCACCTCTTGAAGCCCCTCCATCGCCCACCACCCGGACCTCCCTTGCTCGGCCCCCGTACAGCCGGTCGAAGCCCCTCCGGCACCCACCCCCACACGGGCCACCTGCGAAGCCCCCTACTTGCCAGACCTCCCCTGCATCGACCCCCCTACCACCGGTCGAAGCCCCTCCTGCACCCACCCCCACGTGGGTCACCTGTGAAGCCCCCCCACCCTCCCGCACCCACTCCCCGTGGCACCCCCCAACCCTCACGCAAAGCCCCCCCCGACCACCGCCTCGACTGCAGCCGGTCGAAGTGTTGGACATGCGAGCCCACGGCAAGCCATTATGCAATAAATGTTATTACGAATATCATTCCCTGATCTGAAATGAAGAATAACTATTTTGCATAATAGGTCCCTTAGTACAATTAGAATTATGTACCACGGCCATCTCGATGGTCATACAGTTGTTGATTCAATTATTGAATCATAGAGCTGGTGCTTGGATGAATATCTAAAGAGCTAGATTGAGGACTCATCAAGTACCGTCAAATGATTATTAAGAGATGATCTCCAGCCTGAGTAGGAGATGGCAATCCTTTCTCACATAGGCTGATATCTGATCGACCTCTTGATGCATGTCCTCTACATGGGAATAGAGATTAGGAGGTGTCAAATTAGTTAGGTCAAAGAGTTGACTTAACGAGATCGAGATAATCAAAGTCCTAAATCATATGCTGTCACGATACAGGCACACATCCTCTGACCGGAGACAGATGTGTTACTATATGTCTGAGTATGTACATTTGGCAGACCAATAGGTTGATGACCTAATCAAGGTCTATACAATGGTGTGCTGGTGTGCATGCAAGGGCATATGAGTAATACGATCTCTCAGAGGGATCATACAGGTTCATTACTGAACCGAAAGACATGAGCTCACTCATGAGATATTGGGAAGAATCAAATTCTGTGCACGGTCGTCTTGCTTTGGAAGCTTGACTGAATTTGTAAGTTTGATATATACTTTTGGAAAGTATATGATCAAGACCTAGGTAGATATATGCTTTTGGAAAGTATATGATCGATACCAACTCCCAATGATCAAATGAGAAACTTACTGATAAAACCCTGAAGAAGACAGTATAAAGTTGATCTAATACTTCGAGTTTATTCAATCTTCCAGTATGCATGATGTACATGTGTTGGGAATACCTGATGGTGATGTGATCATAAACGATTGTATAACCACGACGCTTCCATTCCTAGGGAGTGATGAAATGGGTTTGGTTTTTGTGACTCCTCTCATTAGAGAAGTAATCTGATCTTGGTCCAAATGTTGGACATTGATCTGAATTTGATTCAGATGCAATGAGAAGATTAGATTTGCGGTCTCGATTTAATCAAGCATCTATGGGAGGCCCGAGATCTGGATTTGAGATGTGATCTCAACATCCAAGTCACTATACGTGGAACAATACAATCGTCATGTCCTTATCTCCAAGTATCCGCGGAGAAAGTGCATTATCCTTGAAAGAGTTCATGGATAATTTCATTGTTGATATATGTATCCAAGAATCGAGAAAATTGATAATTAAATGTGATTTAATTATCATGGATAATATGAATATGATTCATATTATAAGGAGAGATATCTAAGATAATTAAATATGATTTAATTATCAAAAGGATGTGAGTAATGTGAATGTGATTCATGTTATTTGGTCACATGAGAAAAGGAGATCCAAGATGATTAATGTGATTTAATTATCATGGATATGAATAATGTAGATAGCACTATCCATATTAATCGTATATATTATAAATGTGATTTATAATATATTAGAGAGAGCATATTGTATTTTATATTTGTTGATTAATTGTTAATGTGAATTGGATTTACATTGAACGATTAATTGAAAATATAATTACATTTAGTTTTAGGTTGTGAATAAGATTCGCATAATTTCAAAGGCATGCTTGATATTTTCCACAAGATAATTTGGAATTATTTTTGTGAAAATATTGTCAACAAGAGATGATGATATATATCATGAGATAATGAGATCTCATGATAATTTGAAGAGATGGACCAAGTCCACCAAAGAGGAGTGGACGGCTACAACTCTCCATGAGGAGAAGAGTAGCCGTCCCCTCTTATGGGGAGAATGGTTTATTCTCTTCATTATCTTTTCTCTTATCAAAGATGATTTAATTTCAAATTTATTTTATTGATTTATCAATGAAAATTAATTTAAATTAAATTATTAATTGTTGCATTTTTACAACAACATCTTAGCCATTGAAAGAAACACAAATTAATCTCATCCATTGATTATGTGTATCCCATGGATTGTGATCCATGGACTCCCAAAATCCTATATATAAGAAGAGGCACACATTGCTCTTCGCATGAAACAGACAAGAAAAATGAATGCTCCCTCTCCCTCTTTTTCTCTCTACACGCCCATTCTCTCTATCTCTCATGTGGCCGTCCACCATGGATGCCCTACAGAGATCCTCCATCGTCGCAACGTCGTCGTTATGTTGCCCGATCATTAGCTCGTGGATCTCCATCTACTTCGGCATGCCTTTCTTGTGAAGAAGATGTTGTATCTCATTTGTCGATATTAGGAGATCTGTGGCTTGGATCATCAACATGGATTGCGAGAAGCACGCATCTCATCCACGCGCTCGCAAGCGTCTCCTCCGTCGGATCAGACTTGAGACAGTAGGTCTCTTTATTTAGAGACTCGATCGCAACCACGCTTCAAGAGTTAATCCTATTACTTGTTTGTGGTTTAGACGAAACGATCCGAGAAGTGTTCTTGGATCATGTCGTTTTGTCACATAGAAAATTTTAATTTCTGCTGCATCGAGCAACTAGTGCGACTAGTCGCTCCCGATCGCATTCGATGCGATCATCACGCTTTCGTGATGTGCTTGAGGATTTCCCCATATCCTTCAAGTGGTATCAGAGCTAGGTTGTCGAAGGTTTTGGATTAGATCCATTAACCTACGAAGATTCGGGCTCGTTTGGGTTCGTGAAGATTTTAGCATTTCAATTTTCGCAGCCATGTCTTGTGATAAAATTTCAGCCCTGTTTTAAATATTTAAACACGAAATTTTAAATTTTATAATGTTCCCCATTAATTAAAGAAACGGCAGGATTTGAGTTTCCATAATTTGGATTCCGTTTGCTCAAGATATAATCGTTTTATTGATCATATGTCCATTGTTTCAGGGATGGTGATTAGAGATGTAATTAAGATGTTAATTACGGTTTTAAAATACCTGAAAATGTGTGTTTATCACATGGTTTCGTTTTTAAATCAAGTTATCAATCTCTATAAATTGTTTTTGCTTAATTTGAATTTAAAATGAATGAGATATGCTATTTTTAGTTAGTGAGGGTCACTGCTGGAAATCGCATCATTATCCAAAACCTTGTGATTGTTGTTTAAGAAAATTGTGAAATTAATAGTTAATTTCCTAGAATAATTGTGGATAATATTTGAGAATTATTAGAACAATAATTGTTTCCTTAAATGGCATTGCCTCAACTAATGAATGATTAGATTAGATCTAGATCACCATTTGGTTGCTTGATACACTATCAACAGACTTGTTACTTGAATAGGTTTTGGGAATTTGTCTAGCAACTTTCCTTATAAACAAAATGGTTTTGATTATTACTATATGGTATAATTTCAGTTGAAAGACCGATGATCATCTCAAATATAAAATGATTAGCTCGGAATTATTTTTCCCTGAGGCGGATATGGTGACTAGTCGAGGAGCGTTGGGGTAGCAGGTTGCACCGTGTACGGTCTGTCCCACTTCTGTCGGTACTGGCCATGACAGCGGGTAGGGAACGAATGATGCTTGAGAGATCATAATGTATTTTCTAATTATTAAAATTCGAATAATATGTATTTGAGATAATACCATAATTCAAGTAACAATTAAGAATGTTTGTTGGATATTAATTGGATCATTAATTTAATATGATTAGATTAGGTGGAATCCAATTATAATTAAAACACTCTATTATGAATAGAGTTGTTATGTCCCTTGGAAGAATTAATCATAATGAATATGATTCATAATGATTAATTAGAATTTGAATATGAGGTGCAGGATCACATAAGTGACATCCATGGTCTCCCGTCAAGGCGAAGGGTTCCGTCGCCAGATATTGTATGTAGGAGATGCCTGTCCGAAGTGACAGCACCTGCATACAATCCATTTGGATCGGGCGCTTCACTTCTCGAAAGAGTAAGGTCGTGTACGTAGTGACCCCAATATCGAGTCCTCATATTATTGGGGCGATATTGGATTGCGTATAACGAGTATTAAGCATGTTGACGGTTGGTTCAATTAATGATGGGTCAACATCACCTTAGGGGTGGTGGGCCCGAGTGTTAATGACCGAATTGGGAGATGCAAGTTGGACTTGCAAGGTGGAATGTGTTCCCGCTTCTTTTTATCGGAGTCACAAGTTCTCATATTATTGGGATGTGACAAAGATAAGGAAGGAGATCCCAGATCTTGCTTGAGATATAATGGTAAGTATATCTCTTACATTGAAAGTGATTAAGGGAATTAACTTTCAGTGTTGACAAGGCAAGACACCTTTGATATAAAAATTCCTAAATCAAAGTAAAATAAGTATATATATAAATATATACACTTATGCAAAATTCCTTATTTCAGATTATCCTTCATTAAACCTGCTCAATGTTATATTCAATAATAACCAGTAAAATATCATGGATTGGACTCATGATCCAGATATTGTACTTGCAGTTGGACACATAATGTATGTGGTTACAATGTGCAAGTTTCCTCATAGTAATGAGGAGTGACAATTAAATAGACAATAGATCTACAACCCTAGGGTTTGTATGTCTCTATAGTCTTGATATCATCAAATGTACTTTGGAAGTGACATGTCGATGTTGATCGTAATTGTCAATTAATCCTTATAAAAATCTAAGAAGATATTCTGGCATACATATGTGCTCTTGACATTTATCATGAATGACATGGTTCACTACATCATGCAGAATGATAGCTCTATAAGAGATGATGTATTCAAAATGTTTGAATACCTACCTGAACCAATGTTTTAAGAGTCTAGATGGATGTAGACATGATGAGTGTCATCATTCTACTGTCTATACTCTAGTCATTCATGAAGCTTCATAATATTCATATTGTATGAATTTAATGAAGTATGTATAAATGTTGAAATGCTCTTACATTGAATTCTTTTGAATTCAACATAAGAAATTCTTTGTCTTGAATAATGGTTGTTTGTAGATAAAGAGAGCACAGTGGAAGCGTGGGTCGGACCCGTGTGAGAAGGAAAGTCAAAGAGTTGATTGTACTTCTATGACTTCCATATGACATCCAAAGAGTTGGATGAATGCCAATACTGCAATAAGTTGATGTGTTGATAGTATGACTATCAAGTCTGTCTAAAGTCCTTAGTGAAGGACTTAGATAGAGCATCAGAATAATCTACATATAATCATTGACTTTGACTTACCTATTTCATAAGATAAAGTCTGATAATTGTATCACAATCTTCTAATGACACTTGCAATTGGTTTCATATATATATGTATATTAGAAGATTAGAAATCTGATCTTAAGGTTTAATAGTCATCTACATGGATATTGATGTAATTGTTTCAATAATCTCTGTTGGATTGATAGACTTCTTAATTTCAGTGGGAGAGCCCTAAGTCTTAGAGAATGTCTCTATGACCTAGATATTAGAATACACTCATTGTTTGTTTCTAAATGTTGGAAATAAACATGAATTCTGGAATAAACCTATCATAAAGAGTTATGATGGATATATTTCAGATAGTAATCTGGCATCTAGTGGACTCTACTAAATTAGAAATTTAATGAATGGTTCACTAAGATTTCTAATACTGAAAGTTAAACCTTATAAGATCAATAGGAAAATAAAGATCATTTGACTATGATTTGGCATCAAGTTTTGGACATATGTCTGTTGATTTGATCAATAGACAAGTAAGAGATGAAACTTTAGAATGTCTAAAATTTTAAATCTTACATACTTATGAATATTGTATTTAAAGTAAAATGTCCAATACACCCTTCTTTTGGGAAAGGTGTAAGATGTCAAGGTGTTCAGGATCTTATACATAGTGATGTATGTGAATCATCTATATCATAGTAAACATTATGGATATGTGACATCTATTGATGATTATGTATGATATGAGATTTCTTCTCTTCACATAAGAAAACTTTGAAATGTTTAAAGATTTCATAATTTTGGTTTAAAACCAAATTTTGAAGAATGATGAAATGAATTTGATCTAACCTAGGTAGCTTGTACCTGTTAGATAAATTCAAAGAATACCTTATGGAGATATGAATATCATTTCTATCTCAATCCTCCTAAGACACCTAAACTCAATAGAGTTGTAGGGAGATACAATTAGATCATGTGTGACATGATTTGATAAATGATTAATCTTAGCATAGTTATCTCTTAGTTTCCAGGTATGTATGTAGTAGAGACTACATTATATATCCTTAATAAGATTCCATGCAAGTAAGCTGGAATCGAGCACTAGAGAGTGCTACTTCATTAGGAAAATAAAGGTTGGTATTGGATACCAACTTTATGCCTTGAGATTCTTAAAAAGATCTCATCTCTGAGAATGTGATTCTTAGAGGATTGAGACTCTTGAGAATCAAGATGAAAATGAAGTATAGGAACTAAGAGAAGATAATGAGGCTCTTGAAACCGGAAACTAAAAGGACAATTAAAGATGAAACACTAATACCTCTTCAAATGAGTTTGAGGATGTATTCCATGTGTCAGTTAAGTCTGACAATGATCGGATTTCATGTGATGAAACTCCTGAGGATCATGACATGGAGAGATGGATTTTGCAATAAAGGTCTAAAGTAGACTTCATATACATGTGTTGTATATGGACCCTCGAGGATCCACCTATAAGGGTTAGACCCATTAAGGTGTAAATGGATCTTCAAGAGAAAGGGAATATGATGAGAAGGTAGAGACCTTTAAAGCACGGTTCGTAGCCATGAGCTACACATCGGAAGAGAAGATATTGCTTGCAATGAGACTTGCTCTTCAGTGACCATGCTTAAACCCATCAGAATATTGCTGACTATAGCTACACAACTTGACTTTGACATCTGCGAGATGAAAGTCAATATTGCATTCCTCTATGAATACCTCTTTAAGGATATTCACATGAAGTAGCCCCAGGGCTTCATGGTTGAGGAAAGAAAGCTGTGCAAGCTAAAGAAATCCATCTATGGACTCAAATAAGCTTCTTGTAGTTGGAACATAATATTTGATGAAATTATAAATTTTATGATTTCAGATAGAATCTTGATGAACCATGTGAAGCTTAGTGGGAGTGTCATTGTGTTCATCATGCTAAATGTAGATAATATCCTAATCATTTAAAATGATATAAGGATGATAATAAGTGTTTTATGATCTGGTTATTCCATACCTTGAGATATGATCCCAAAGATGCCTCTTGGATCTTAGTTCTGAAGGTGTTCAGAAGCAAAGAGAAGAGGATATTGGGACCGTCACATTTGTAGTACATCTTGGACATATTCCACTTTTGGAAATTCCAAGAAAGGCTTCCTTCCCTTAAGATTTGGTATCGACCCATCTAAAGGGATAGCACCTCAAAGAGTTGAGGAAGTGAATGCTAGAACTGCTTGCACTTGTGCATCAGTTACGAGAAGCTGATTGTATGCTAGAAGTGTACAAAAGCTAGATATCTGCCATGTAGTGGGAGTAGTAAACTGTTACTAATCCTACTATGGAGATTGAACACTTGATTGCAGTAATAACAATATCTTCAAAGATGACAAGACTTTAGAGATTGTGATCTCCAAGTCTCATCTTCAAGAAATTAAGACTTTATAGATAGTGATCTAAAAGGTCTTAACTTTGGATACCTTTGGAGATAGAGATCTCCAGGAATAAGGGTATTCTTATAAGGATTATAGAAATACTGGTTATAATAATTATTAAGTTGTAGTGTCAAGGACACTATAACTATCAAGATTGAGTATTGGTTGCATAAGATGCAACATTCACATTGGATGCGAGCACTATTACTAGGAGATATGCAAGTGCCGTAAAAGAACTTAGCATAGTCTTTTGGGAACAGAGTGACTGATCAGCTTACCTAGTTATTTTCTAAATAGCCTATGATTGTCACATGAGTGTGGGTTTAAATGATTAGCCCATTAGTGGCTCTTTGGGCTAGTGGAAGATTGTTGGACATCCAAGCCCACGGCGAGCCATTATGCAATAAATGTTATTGTGAATATCATTCCCTGATCTGAAATGAAGAATAACTCATTTGCATAATAGGTCCCTTAGTACAATTAGAATTATGTATCATGGCCATCTTGATGATCATACAGCTGTTGATTAAATTATGAATCATAGATGCTGGTGCTTGGATGAATATCTAAAGAGTTAGATTGAGGACTCATCAAGTACCGTCAAATGATTATTAAGAGATGATCTCCAGCCTGAGTAGGAGATGGCAATCCTTTCTCACATAGGTTGATATCTGATCGACCTCTTGATGCATGTCCTCTGCAAGGGAATAGAGATTCGGAGGTATCAGATTAGTTAGGTTAAAGAGTTGACTTAATGGGATCGAGATAACCAAAGTCCTATATCGTATACTATCACGATACAGGCACACATCCTCTGACCGAAGACAGATGTATTACTATATGTCTGAGTATGTACATTTGGCAAACCAATAGGTTGATGACCTAATCAAGGTCTATACACCGGCGCGTTGGTGTGCATGCAAGGGCATATGAGTAATACGATCTCTCGAAGGGATCATATAGGTTCATTACTGAACCGGAAGACATGAGCTCACTCATGAGATATTGGGATGAATCAAATTCCGTGTACGGTCATCTCCCTTTGGAAGCTTGACTGAATTTGTAGGTTTGATATTTACTTTTGGAAAGTATATGATCAAGACCTAGGTATGATATATGCTTTTGGAAAGTATATGATCGATACCAACTCCCAATGATCAAATGAGAAACTTACTGATAAAACCCTGAAGTAGACACTATAAAGTTGATCTTATACTTCGGGTTTATTCTGAGTCTTCCAGTATGTAGGATGTACAGGTGTTGGGAGTACCTAAGGGTGATGTGATCATAAACGATTGTATAACCATGATGCTTCCATTCCTAGTGAGTGATGAAACGGGTCTGGATTTTAGTGACTCCTCTCAGTAGAGAAGTAATATGATCTTGGTCCAAATGTTGGACATTGATCTGAATGTGATTCAGATGCAATGAGAAGATGAGATTTGCGGTCTTGATTTAATCAAGCATCTATGGGAGGCCCGAGATATGGATTTGAGATGTGATCTCAACATCTAAGTCAATATACGTGGAACAATACAATCGTCCTGTCCTTATCTCCAAGTATCCGCGGAGAAAGCGCATTATCCTTGAAAGAGTTCATGGATAATTTCATTGTTGATATATGTACCCAAGCATCGAGAAAATTGATAATTAAATGTGATTTAGTTATCATGGATAATATGAATTTGATTCATATTATAAGGAGAGATATCTAAGATAATAAAATGTGATTTAATTATCAAAAGGATGTGAATAATGTGAATGTGATTCATGTTATTTGGGCACATGAGAAAAGGAGATCCAAGATGATTAAATGTTATTTAATTATCATGGATATGAATAATGTGGATAGCAATATCCATATTAATCATATATATTATAAATGTGATTTGTAATATATTAGAGAGAGCATATTGTGTTTTATATTTGTTGATTAATTGATAATGTGAATTGGATTTACATTGAACGATTAATTGAAAATATAATTACATTTAGTTTTGGATTGTGAATAAGATTCACATAATTTCAATGGCATGGTTGATATTTTCCACAAGATAATTTGGAATTATTTTTGTGAAAATATTGTCAACAAGAGATGATGATATATATCATGAGATAATGAGATCTCATGATAATTTGAAGAGATGGACCAAGTCCACCAAAGAGAAGTGGACGGCTACAACTCTCCATAAGGAGAAGAGTAGCCGTCCCCTCTTATGGGGAGATTGGTTTATTCTCTTCATTATCTTTTCTCTTATCAAAGATGATTTAATTTCAAATTTATTTTATTGATTTATCAATGAAAATTAATTTAAATTAAATCATTAGTTGTTGTGTTTTTACAACAACATCTTAGCCATTGAAAGAAACACAAATCAATCTCATCCATTGATTATGTGTATCCCATGGATTGTGATCCATGGACTCCCAAAACCCTATATATAAGAAGAGGCACCCATTGCTCTTCGCATGAAACAGACATGAAAAATGAATGCTCTCTCTCTCTCTCTTTTTCTCTCTACACACACATTCTCTCTGTCTCTCATGTGGTCGTCCACCATGGATGCCCTAGAGAGATCCTCCATCACCGCAGCGTCGTCATTATGCTGCCCGATCGTTTTCTCGTGGATCTCCGTCTACTTCGTCATGCCTTGCTCGTGAAGAAGAAGACGTCGTTTCTCATTTGTCGAGATCGGGAGATCCGTGGCTTGGATCGTCAACATGGATTACGAGAAGCACGCGTTTCATCCACGTGCTCGCAAGCGTCTCCTCCGTCAGATCGGACTTGAGACAGGAGGTCTCTTTGTTTAGAGACTCGATCGGAACCACGCTTCAAGAGGTAATCATATTACTTGTTTGTGGTTTAGACGAAACGATCCGAGAAGTGTTCTTGGATCATGTGGTTTCGTCACATAGAAAAATTTAATTTCCGTTGCATCGAGCAACTAATGCGAATAGTCGCTCATGATCGCATTCGATGCAATTATCACGCTTCTGTGATGCGCTTGAGGATTTTCCCATATCCTTCAAGAAGCCCCACCCCCGCCTCGAAGGCCCCCCGCCGCCTCCACCTGCGAAGCCCTCCCCCTTCCTCGTTCCTCCCATGCGAAGCCCCTCCCTCCTCCCATCCCCGCTCGGAGTCCTCTGAGCCTCCACCTACGAATCTGAAGCCTCGCCCACCGCCTCTTGACCCTCCCCCTGCTCGACGCCCCCTGCGGCCCCCGTCGCCTCCACCTACGAAGCCCCCCCCCCCCCCCCGGCCCGCCTCACCCCAGCCACCGCCTCCCCTGCCCAGGCCTCCTCCCCTCCGCCCTACACATGCTGACCCCCACCACTTCCTCGAAGTACTGGCTCATTCGCTCCCAAAGACTCCACTCCAATGCGCTTCCATCGAAAAATTGACTTCGACATCCGTCGATACCTTCTGAGATAGCATCGGTTCCAACTCCTCGTCGAATACTCCAGCAGTTTCCCTATCATGATCAACATCTTGAGATCAAGATTTGCACAGAGCCATCATGTACGCATCTTCTTCATCTGAATATTCCAACCAGCTTTTTCACTGAATGAACAAATGCACTCTGTGCACAAGAGCTGTCCGCAGCTCCGCCACAACGTCCCCCCAGCCTGGCATCACTAGCCTCGCATGGTAATCATGGCACACATTCCAGTCGCCCCATATCTCCGGTCGGCTTCCACTAGTCACCGCAAGAAACCCATGACAGCATCAGCTCCTTGATATTAAAAACCCCTCAAAGTCTTCCAGTTAAAAAAAACCCGGAGACCCTCGAGAAGCCAAGCGGGTTGTCACCAAAACCACCAAAAAATTTGTAATTTGGTGGATGGATGGAGATGAGATGAATAGAGAGAAAATAAAGAGGAGGAAGAAGAAGATGAATGGAAGAAGAAGAAAAAGAGGAAGGAGATGATGAGGTGAGAGATCCACCGTGGAATGCTCCTCAGGTTAGATTAACTCAAGGTATTGACTCAAGTAAAACTAAATTTAACAGCAGGGTTCGTGGGGTAAGATGGAGCAAGTTTACAGGGTCGAGGGAGGAATATTGATGTTTCAAAGGTCGTACATGTCATTCGCAAAGATTATAGGGTCTGTCGGATAAAAATCCCTTAATTATTTAATGTGAATCTAATTCATATTAACTTACTCAATTGTAAATCATATTTATAATTAAAAGTCTTTATGATATTATGAATCAAATTCAAAATACAAATATAATTATTGTGTATAGTGTTATCTACATTAATCATATTTATGATAATTAGATCCAATTTAATTATCTTAGATGCCTCTCTGCATGTGTCCAAATAATGTGAATCATATCCACATTAATAATGATAGTTAAATCATATATAATCATTAATTTTTAAATGTTCAGATATTGTAAATAGTAGAATTATTCTTGAACTCTTTTAAGAATAATGTGCTTTCTCTGCGGATACTTGGAGATAAGGACAGTGCGAATGTATATTCCATGTATAGTGACTTGGTTGCTGAAATCTAATCTCATATCTAGATGTAGAAGACCACTCAGAGATATCTGGTTAAGTCAGATAGAATATATAATCTTCTCATTGCATTTGAATCATATTCAGATCAATGTCCAACAATTGGACTAAGATTAGATAACCAATCTATTGAGTGGAGTCATTAAAATCCAAACCTATTTTATCACTCACTCGGAATCAAAGTGTCACAGTTATACAATCAATTAAGACCACATCACCCTTGAGTATTCCTAATGCACGTACATCCTACATAGTGGAAGACCTAGAATATACCCGAAATTCTAATCACATTTGAATTGTCTTCTTCAGTGTTTTATCATTAAGTTTCATATTTGAATATACCCGAAATTCTAATCACATTTGCTATTTTTGGAGTTTTCTACAATTTTATATATTTTTTTGAAGTTTTTATGTGTTTTTAAATTTTTAAGGTTTTTCTTTTGAGATTTTTAGTGATTTTTGGACTGACACTAAAATAGGATAGACACTAGGGAATTTTTTTGGAATTTTTAGAGGAATTTTACTATTTTTTTGGTATTTTCTAAACTAGACAGTAGGCAAAAAGCATGTTTTTGATTTTTAATAAATATAAAAATAAAATAAAATCAAAAACTAAAATTAGGGCGTGGAAGTATAAGTTACCAGGAGCTTAAGTTCAGATTTTTAGAATTTTTGGAGGCAAAATGAAGGTCCAAATAAATAGAGCAAGTCAGCATAAGTTAAAGGCCTGGTAGGGACTATATTGCAAATAGATAAAACTATAGGGGCACGCCTGCAATTTTCGCACAAAAGTATCAACTGAGCAAAGCATTTTCCGAACCAAAAGCCAATACCCCAAAGCCGCAGGGGCTTTCTTGCAAAAATTACTAGGCTCACGTGACTCGTACGCGACCTGACGGGGATATAAACGTAAATACGCAAAAACTGAGGGGATAGATTGCAAAAGTCCAAGAAATATTACAACTGCTCATCAATGTTTAGGGACTAAACTCAAATGACACAAAAACATGGGTCCCTTTCGCAAAAATCCCAAACGCACGCGACGGGCACGTGCACCAGGGGGAGGACCTAAATGCAATATCTAAAACTACGGGGGTCTTTTAGCAATTATTACAAAACTTTTAATAAGGCAGACGAAAGTTTATGTCCTAATAAAATATTACAAAAATTGCAAGGGTGAAATCACAAAATACCCAAGCAGGCGGGCGATCGGACGGTGGAGCGCGCTCCACTTGTCCACGTATCAACACGGGGGCCCGCGATACCCCTTCGCGATCCAGCGGCTAGGATTAGATGATGATGACGATCGAACGGCGTGGTGCGTGCTGGATCGAACGGCGTTGAGAGGATCTGGTGCGCCCTCAAGATCCGACGGCGGCAAGGAGCTGACGAAGAACAAGGAAGAACTTCGCCGGGGCGAAGTTCCTCCGGCCTTGTCGCACCTCCCCGACGTCCGTAGCTGCTCCAAAATGGCCCCCCGGGCCTCCTGCGGCGGTCTTCTAATGGCTGGGCGCTCCAAAAAGCTCCGGCTACAACCGAAGGACGTGCGCGAGGGTGGCGGAGCTGTGGGCTCCAGGGACCTCAACCGCGTGCCTCACTGAGCCCCAGGTGTTTCAGTTCAAGCGAGGACCTGCACAAAAAAGGGGGTGATATGATCGGGGGCAAGTTGCCCCGATCACGTGGTGCAATAGAAAGGTGGTACGCTGTGGCGGATGGCGTGAAGACCGAAGGTGGCCGGAGTTGCTCCGGCGACCGATCGATTGAGCGAATCGATGGCTAAAGAGTTAAATGAAAGGGTCGGAATGAAGCTCGGATGAACAGGAATGAAATGAAGCTAAAGATAAGGTGGTTAGATGGCCCTCAAGCTCAGATAGAGCGAGGAAGGAGGGTACCTCGACGGCTTGGCCGGGGGTTGATTGGAACTCGCCCAAACGTGGCTGATCCACCGCCCTGACGAGGACTCCACGGAGCTGTCACCTCCAGAGAGTACTAGCGAGGTCAAGGGGGGAAGTTTGGATGGATTTGCGGTTCGAATTCGAAAATGGAGTCAAGGGGCTGGTTTTGATCGGTTGACAAAGGGGGTCCAAAGATTGACGCGCAACCGGAGCGACAGTGATCCTCAGCCCAAGAAGAACATAGGGCGAGTAAGAGAGATGGTAGAGGAAGATGTTTGCAGAAGAAGTCGACCTCAATCGATGAAAGGCGTCGTCTCGAAAAATCCGCAAAAGCGGGGGGAAAACGAGGCGCGCAGAGCTACAGGGGGGTAGGTCAGACTGTTGACCTTGGTCAACAGTTCTGACCTCCAGGTTGGTCCACGTGGACCAACCAGGAAAAACCCTGATGAAAATGTTTTATTAATTAATTTAAAAATAGTAAATGGCATTATTAATTTATGATTATAAAATAAAAAATATTCGTTATTTTATGTAGTATTTTATTATGATTTTTAGTTATTTTTATGAGTTATATTTTTACAAGTCCACTTTTTAGCCCTATATAGGTATATTACCTATGTATTTTAGTATTCTATTTTTATTTTGTGTTTTTTAATTTTATTATTTTTATTTATTATTTTCTAGAATTATAAAATACTTTTATCTACACAAATATATTTTTATTTTATTTTTCTGATATGTTTTATATAATTAATAAAATAGAAGTGTATTTTATATAGGTATGAGTATAGGTCTAATACCTATGTATATGATATATACAGGTATTTTATTTTGAGTTTTATTTACATTTTTATTCTAATTTTAATGTTCACAATTATTATAAGTAATATTTACAAAATTATAAAAATATAAAAATATAAAAATAATGAATAAATAATAAATTGAATATTTTAATCTGTACAGTTGTACAATGAGGGTCCAAAACTCAACTTTCAAACCGTAGCCCCGCCAAATGCGAAACCACCGCCATTGGGTAGATTATTTTATTCTATATACAATTAAAGGTGAGTTTGCTACATTTGGATTGTCATTTGTGAGATACGGGTCTGGGAAGTTGGGATTCCGGATTCTTATTCAGACCATAACTTTTTATCTGTACATTATTTTTCTGTGAAATCAATTTTGTATTTTTCTTTATAAAATTATCTACAACTTTCATGTACAAAGTTTATTTATTTGATGTATAAAAAGAGGAACCAAAAATAGGTCCCAAAATGAATAAAGAATGAATAAAATGAAAGGGGTTTTATTGGTATTTGTGGCCCTTATCTCCCCCTACTTTATTCCTTGTCGACCTAGTCATCGAGATGCCTAGGTCTCGGGGTTTCGGGTCATAAAATATTTACAATATTTTATTCTTTTTCTTTTCTTTTATTTATTCTATAATTTTGGCTTTAATTACAGTATTTTATACACTATTGAGATGCACATGCATGAATGCTAAGATGATGGAATTAATGTTATTTACAGGCATTTGCTAGGGTTTTTGGTGCCAAAATGATAGAATAAAGATGATGAAATGTGGATTCATCATCCCCCTATACTTTACCTTTGCTAGTCCCTAGAAAACACTTATGCAATAAGTGCAAAAAGAAGAAGAAAGAAAAGAAAAAGAAGAAACGTGGATTTTATTTGATTATCAAACTTGTCTTCACAAAATCGACGTTTGGAGCTTAAGTCGGACCTTTGGAATTTTAGTGCGCGCGGAACCTTAATGAGAACCGAATTTGAAATCCAACAGTCCTTGAGAATCCCAAAACTCTGCCCAAGTCTCCTCAATAGCCAGGTTAGAAATACTTCAACTCATACGCAAACTCTTACGACT
Source organism: Ottelia alismoides (assembly GCA_037367405.1). NCBI lineage: Eukaryota > Viridiplantae > Streptophyta > Magnoliopsida > Alismatales > Hydrocharitaceae > Ottelia > Ottelia alismoides. The sequence continues at coordinate 572,284 of JAZKJV010001000.1, read as the reverse complement.
ATGAGTCTGACTCGTACAGTGTAAGTGATGGTGGCTCTCCCCAACTAGAATGACAAAGAGACTGACTTCCCCAGTACGACAACCCAATGATTCCCCAATCCAATAACTCCATCCTCGAGGAGCGGGGTATTCCCTTCTAAGTTCAAGTGGCAACCAACTCAAGAGGAGGGGGTGAAGAGAAGAATGGACGGTAGCTAGTGTAGCTACCTATCCTGGGATGCAAGACCAGTGTAGTCAAGTCATCATGCTGCAGGCTCACATGATATGATTTTGGAACTCAAGCTTGCTTATTGACTTTGTACATACTTACAGGCTTTTTATTTTTGTACATGCCTGAACTTTTTTTTTCTTTTTCTTTTTTTTTGAAATACTATATACATCAGCATTTACATAAGGAGTTTTTTCCTCTTGAGACAGTAGACTATCCCTCTTTTGAAGCTTTATCGCAACCCACAGTCTCTTGTCTATAGACTTCCTCATCACTGGACGGGTTGGGGTGCACTTCCCTCCCTAGAGGAGGACAAATGTTTCCACTTGTGTGCGTCTCATATCGGCAAATCCAATCCCCTCACCACTCCAACTGAGTCGAGCCATGTGAAAGGTGCAGGTGTCCAAGTTAGGTCATTATCAACAAGAGTCGTGCGTGTGTTCCGAAATACTCTACTTAGGCAGTCAAGAATCCATTGAATCAAGTCTCGTGATCCTCAAAGAATTAAGTCAACTAGACCTGAAGTACCTCAAACCCAGTTCCTATAAGGTTCATGTTATTAGGTAGATTTTAAGGTCCAATCAAGCTCCAATCTCCGGGTTTTACTTAGACTTGTTCAACTATCAAACTCAATCCGAAAAATGCTCATGCTATGGAATGCAATGTAGAATGCGGAAAATATTTTTGTAATGCAATTTTCAAAGATTTTGAACTTTTTATGGATTTTTGAAAAGATGATGATGATGCATATGCAGATGCATTTTTTTGTATTTTTCAAAGGAATTTTTCAAATGTTTTTGGGATTTTTGAACACAAAAAGTTTTGGCTGAAAACTAGGTGAAAATATGTACACGGGAGTGCTTCTTATATATACAAGAAGTGGATTTTAAGAATTTACAAGGGTAAGTGATCAATTTTATATATATAGTGGATTTTGGTATGATGTATGTATTCCTCAAACTTATTTGACACAAGCTTTTCACACAAATTTTTGAAAACTATAGTCCAAAATAGTTTTTACAAACATTTTACAAACGAGTACACACATTTGAAAATCATTTTGCAAAGGCTTTCAAAACAGTATATATAGGTTTTTCAAAATATTTTTGCAACCATTTTTCAAACCATTTGCAAATCATTTTCAAACATTTTATTTCACACAAAGAAAAGAAATTTTTACAAACCACACATGTTTATACAGGTTGAAAACATGTAACAGAACGTTTTCAAAATAGTTTTCAATAAATGTTCACAAAGATTTTTCAAACTATTTTTCAAACATTTTGCAAAAAACATTTTCACCTGATTTATTAATCAGTAAATACAAAAAGAATTTGAGGAATGATAACATCTTTTTATTAAGGATTTTAATGAATTTTAAAGAATAATTAGCCATATTATTAGGAAAATACAAAAGTACGAGTTATGGCTAAAGTATATACGTAGTATATACGACCCCCCTATACTTAGCTTGAGCTATGTCCTCATAGATCGGAGAGAAAAGAGAAGACATAACTCGTACTAAGTATAGACAAGTCTAAAGAATAACTGAATAAATGAATGAATCAACAAATGAATCAACAACTGAGAAGTTGACCGTCCCCCCTATACTTAGGATCAACTAATCCTAAGTATAGCAGACTGTACACAACACAGGGAGGGTCAAGGGTGGGAATGAACAAATCGTACTCAGATTGTCTCCCCCTATACTTAGGGTAAGATATCCCTAAGTATAGACAAGAAGAGAAGACAATGGAGAGGATCGAGTAAATGAAAAACTCGGGGTGCACACCCCCTATACTTAGGACAAAGTACGTCCTAAGTATGGAAAACTGTCTACAAGGGCGGCACCTTTTTGATAGATAAAGAAGATAGAAAATGAAAAGAAGAAAAGAAGAAAAGAAGAAAATAAATCAACAGATGAAAGAGTGATATGGACAGATGATTTGTACAGCGGAAGATAGAAGTGAGCACCATGTATGAGATGCAGATGATATGAGTCGAAGGACACATCTCATACCAGAAGAATGGGGGCAACGTCAATGGTCGGCGGATCATGATCTAGATATAGTTTCAGGCGTTGACCATTGACGCGGAAGGTAGAAGAGGATGACGGTTCGGATATGTCGATGCTGCCATTGTCATGTACCTTCCTAACCACATAGGGACCTTTCCACTTGCTCTGCAACTTCCCTGGGAATAATTTCAGCCTGGAATCAAACAACCATACTCTCTGATCTGGCTCAAATTGTTTATGGCTGATATGCGAATCATGCCATGTCTTCACTTTCTCTTTGTATTGTAGGCTGTTGGAAAAGGTTGTATCTCTCAGTTCTTCCAGGGCTGCCAATTCTTCTCTTCTCTGGTCTCCTATACTCTCGGGATCTAACAGCAACTCTGTGACTGCCCAAAAAGATTTGTGCTTGATCTCCACTGGCAAATGGCACGGCTTGCCATAGACGAGACGAAAGGGAGATGTCCCCAATGGATTCTTGAAAGAAGTCCGATAAGCCCACAAGATCGAGTCCAAAAGCTGTGACCAATCTTTTCGGTCTGGGCGGACAACTTTCTGCAAGATTGTTTTTATCTCCCGATTCGAAACTTCGGCAAGACCATTAGTCTGAGGGTGATACGGTGTGGCAACCCGATGGTCAATGCCGAACTCGTCTACAAGGGCCCTAACCTTGTCATTGATGAAGTGAGACCCCCCGTCTGAAATCAAGACTCTAGGTACCCCGAACCGTGAAATGATATTTTTCCTCAAGAATTTGCATACGGTTTTAGCATCTGCAGCTCGGGCGGGGATGGCCTCAACCCATCGGCTGACATAATCCACAACGAGCAAAATATGCTCGAATCCCTGACTCTTAGGGAATGGGCCCATGAAATCAATCCCCCATGCATCAAAAACCTCACAAAAGTGAATGGGTTGCATGGGCATCATGTCTCTTTGTCCGCAGGTTCCCATTTTCTGACAGTCAGTACATCTCTTCACGAACTCATCAGAATCCTTGAAGAGAGTAGGCCACCATAGGCCGGATTGAAGCACCTTATGTGCTGTTCTTTTTCCAGAATGATGTCCTCCTGCCTCAAGCTTGTGGCAGTATGTGAGGACGCTATGATGCTCTTCTTGAGGAATGCACCTCCTCCAGATACTGTCCCCTCCTTCATGATAAAGGATGGGATCCTCCCAATGGTAAAACTTGGCCTTCGCCAGGAAGGTCTCGAGTTTCTGCCTGGGCTAACCTTGTGGTACTGTCTTGGCGACAAGATAGTTCACAATGTCGGCGTACCACGGGAGCGAGGTGATAGCCAAGATCGCCTCATCTGGAAACGTCTCAGTGATAGGTGCGCTGGGCTCAGATTCCTCAAGATTCTCCAATCTGGAGAGATGATCCGCCACCACATTCTTGACTCCAGGCTTATCCTTAATCTCAATATCAAATTCCTGGAGTAGAAGGATCCATCTGGTAAGACGTGCTTTGGCATCCTTCTTAGCCATTAAGTACCGGATGGCGGTGTGATCAGTGTAAATTGTGACTCTAGATCCGAGAATATACGATCGATACTTGTCAAGAGCAAAGACTACAGCCAGCATTTCTTTCTCAGTCACAGTGTAATTCCGCTGGGCGGCATCCAAAGTACGGCTGGCGTAGTGAATGGCAAACGGTAATCCATCCCTCCTTTGTCCAAGCACAGCCCCAACGGCAAAATCTGAAGCATCCGTCATGATCTCGAATGGGAGAGACCAATCGGGTGGCTGAAGGACAGGAGCTGAAACAACCATCTCTTTGAGAGTCCTGAACGACGCAAGACACTTATCATTGACAATAAACTCGGTGTCTTTTGTCAGCAAGTCAGTAAGCGGTCGGGCAATCCGACTGAAGTCCTCAATGAACCATCGGTAGAAACCGACATGCCCCAGAAAAGACCGCAACTGACGCAAGTTGGACAGTGGATTGAGTTTTCTGATGATATCCACCTTGGCCGGATCGACCTCTATGCCCCTGTTGGAGACGATATGACCAAGGACCGTCCCCTGAGTCACCATGAAGTGACTCTTCTCCCAAGATAAAACAAGATTAACCTCAATGCAGCGCTGAAGCACACGGTCTAGGCAGTCAAGACAAGCATCGAACCCGTCGCCATAGACCGAGAAGTCATCCATGAAGACCTCTAAACAGTCACCCACCATGTCCGAAAAGATGGACAACATGCACCTTTGGAATGTCGCCGGAGCGTTACATAGACCAAAGGGCATCCGTCTGAAAGCATAGGTCCCAAACGGACAGGTGAATGTCGTTTTCTCCTGGTCTTCGGTCGCAATGGCCACTTGATTGTATCCAGAGTACCCATCAAGAAAACAATAATGACTCTTCCCGGCTAGCCGCTTGATAATCTGATCAATGAAGGGTAGCGGGAAGTGATCCTTCTTGGTGGCCTCATTCAATCGTCTGTAGTCCACACAGACCCTCCAAGAAGTTGGCACTCTGGTAGCGATCTCCTTCCAGACTCATTAACAACTGTCGTGATACCCGTCTTCTTAGGTACCACGTGTAGTGGACTAACCCATTTGGAGTCGGAGATGGGGTAGATAAAATCGGCGCTCCACCACTTTGAAATTTCTTTCATAACTACGTCTTGAAGATTCGGGTTCAGCCGTCGTTAGAACTCACGCGACGGCCTAGCGTCCTCTCAAGATAGATGTGGTGAGAGCACAGAGCCGGACTTATCCCCTGGAGATCAGCTATACTCCAACCTATTGCCTTGCGGTTTCTTTCAAGAACCTCCATCAGACGAGATTCTTGTTCTCCAGTCAGGCCTGCTGAGATAATGACTGGGTGCATATCTGGCTCACCCGCAAGGAATCTGTACTTCAACGACTGCGGCAGAGACTTTAGTTCTGGACAACTGGGAGGCGGCAGATCTGGCTTCTGATATGTCTGTGTGAAGGCGACCAGGTCTGCATGGGAGAACTCTCGCTCTGCATGAATTTCTGGCGAAGGGTGGCCTGCTGATTCATCAATAAACTGCATTGGCTCGCACTCTATCATGGCTATTGGCTCAGAAGGAATCAGACAATGTAAATAATCATCAAAGTCATCCCAGTCAATGTCTGAATCCGAGGGATTAGAAGAAGATGAACAAGAATGAAAATCATTTGCACCACTCATCACAACACTGTCAGCCTCAGGTATATCCTCATCCAGGGATGTTCTCTCCCGGCTCTCGACTGCCATGAGCTGTAGATACAGTGAATCTGTAGGCAAGGCAAGGGTCGGTGCTACAGGATCTATCCAGTTGGATTCATCATCAGTCATCACAAAATCACACACCTGGTGGATGTCTAGCTCTTCCTCTGTCATCTGCGCTGCTTCACTGGACTGCTCTGAGCATTCTAACTCTCTAGCTTTGGTCTCCTCGATCGTCTCTATTTTATGGTTTTGCCCTCTACGCGAAAGCATACCTTCTCGCTATCATGGTCGGTCACCGCCTTGGCTGTGGTCAAGAATGGACGTCCGAGTATGATGGGGGCATCAGTTACTGACTCAAGGATCTCCATGTCCAACACAACGAAGTCCACGGGGAATTTCAGGCCCTGAATGGTAACGACCACGTCTTTCAATAACCCCTTCGGCCTCTTAGTCGACCTATCAGCAAACTGAAGGACTGTCCTGCTCCTAAGAAGAGCACCAAACTCTTATCGGTCGAGTAAGGCTGCCGGAAGAAGGTTGATTGACGAGCCGCTGTCTAATAGAGTACGATCAAACTGCTGCTCCTGAATCTCGCATCTGACATAGGGAGCTCCTGTGTCTAGTCGCTTGGCTGGCAGCTTGTTCTAAATGGTGTAGCAAGTGGAGTGAGTGAGCACATGGATTTGATCTCTGTGGTTCCTCCTCTTCCTGCGGACGGTAGTCTTCTCTTTCAGGTTTTTCTTGAAGAGGGGGATGTGCTCAAGGGCTTCTTGTAGAGTCAGCTGAATATGGAATCTGTCTATCATCTGATTGTCGAACTCTACCTGTTGCTCTTTTTTAGGATTTTCTCGTTTATTCCCCTTCGCTCGGTGGAGTGCCTCAGGGAAGGGGATGGTAGGGGCCTCCACAGATGGAGGGCTAGGAATAGGTCCCTGTGCCTGGGAAGGAGGAGAATCCATACAATATTCATCATTCACCACATATGGATCCGCAATGTGAACAGAAACCTTTCCTTTATTCATATTTTTGTTTTTCTTTTTGTTTCCACAGTCCATAGGTACAAAATGTGGGAACATCACAGAGGGTGGCTCAACAAAAGTAGATGTGGTGGCCTCAGCACCACCACTAGCACCTGTGTCTGCGGTATCAGCATCGCGCTCTGGTTCATCATCCAAAATGGTGGCATCAGCACCACCGTCTGCATCTGGTTTCACTACGGCATCAACACCGTCGTCCGGATCTCCATCAGGGGTGGTCTCAGCACCACCGTCTTCAACATCATCATTAGCGGCATCAGCACCGCTACTCTGCTCCTCCGGCGCTCCTGGTACTACATCTGGTTGTCGCTCAGAAGAGGCGCCGCCGGCTGGCATCCTACCGCTCCTAGTAGTCACAAAATCAGCATCATTCAAAGAATAAGACATATCATTCAAATCGTCACTAGGAGAAGTATCCTCTGTAAACTCTACCTGCTCAGACTTCCTTTTCAGATTGTTCGGGTTAGGTTCAATCTGAGCGGGTATGGCGGCCTTTCCTTTGATTATTTCTCTCATTTCCTACCGGAATTCATCCATTTCTTGCCTGAAGGATGCTCGTTGTTCGAAAAGCAAGCGGGCAAGATCATCTAATGTTGGGTTCTTAAAGGTGGGACCCTGAGAACCGGATGGTTGTCCCTGCTGGAAATGGGGCTGCTGCTGCTGCTGCGGTTGATACTGGGGTGATGGGGATAAGATTGCTGAGGCTGCTGTCGCTGCCTCCACTGTTATCCCTGATAGGCGGGACGAGGACCACTCTGATACTGTTGTGGCTGGGCATACTGGGGCTGCTGGTGTTGCTGTTGTGGCTGGCTGTTCTGATGTCCTTGGGCAGGATTCTGCTGCTGGGAAGAGGAGCCACCGTTGCCCCAACGGAATCCGGGGTGATCACGACGAATCCCGGGCTGAGGGTACCGGTCGTACCATATCCCATTGACTTACATCAATGGTTCCTGCTCAAAGGAGGGTGGAGGAAGAACTGCCAGTGGCTACTCCGGCTGATATACCACCATCTGCATGTCCGAAGATGGCGGCTGCGTTGGGTAGTACTGCAGCAAGGGAACCGGCTCTGCCTGGATATGATTGACTTAACGATACGAGGTAGAGGGTTGGTTGGTATTGCTGCTGCTCGGATCAGCACGTGATCTGGGAGGCTGTTGGGAATGAGTTTGTGCCTCCTGGACGCACAAGATCTGCGTCTTCAGATCACTCATGGTCTTGGCAATTTGGTCCATCTGGGCCATGCCTTGCATCTGCTTCTTCTCGAGGATCTTGAGGCGGTCCAGCTTCTCACTAATGATGCCCATGTCGGCTGCGGCTGATTCAGCTTAGGCTGCGGCAGCTGACGCTGTATTGGGACCGGCATCGATGCGAGCGATCCTCTGGAATGATCCTGCTCCTTGCGGGGGCTTCTGATGTGTGTAGACTCGGGCTTGGGCCATCACGGTTGAATTCTCTACCATGCCCTCGTAGATGGCCCAGACGTCATCTTCACCCTTGGAGAAATAGGACCCACCGCAAGAGGCGTTCACTAGCCCCTGCAGCTCCGGTGTAAGCCCGCAGAAGAAGCTCTGCACGAGATTGGGCTTGGAGATGTCATGATGTGGACAGCGATCGATGAGCTCTCGAAAGTGATCCCAGGCTTCATGGAATTGTTCATTTGGGATCATGACAAAGTTACTGATCATCGCTCTGGCTGCATTGGTCCGGCCGAGAGGATAGTACTTCTTCAGGTATGCGGTCCGGAGATCTGCCCAAGTGTCGATGAATCGCCTCAGGTGTTTGAGCCAATATGCGGCTCTGTCAACCAATGAGAATGGGAAGGCGATCATCTTTAGTGTGTCCTCGGTCATCAACGATCATGGATGGTGCTGCATATCATCTCGAATTCCTGGAGGTAGAAGTGCGGCTCTTCGGTCGGCAACCCATGGAACTTGGGTAGAAGCTGGATAGTGTGGGGCCGAAGCTGGAAATCTCCGCGAATGGGCAGGAGTCGGATCCAACGATGAGTGAGGGATGCAGCTGGGTTGTGCAATTCTCTCATGATGGTCTGTGGTGGTCTCTCAGCGTCTGGATCACCTCCTCCTGCATCAGGTCCTCCTCCACCTCCACCGCCACCGCCCCCAGGTCGGTTCTCTCTCATCTGTGCTATCTCTCTCATCAGATCACCCATAAAGGTACCCTGGTCACGGATCTGTCTCTGCATAGTCTCCAGGGATGCTAACAAGGAGTTGTTGATGGCCACCTGATCAATTATGAACGGAGGGTGATCATGGTCATCTGGGTGCTCGCCTCTGTCTGCCATCACTAGATTTTCTGAAAAAGCAAAAGAGGCCATCTCAAGTGCTGTCGAATGAGCTGAACTCTGTGATGCACTGAATTCTGAAACAATTGGACTGAGAGAAGGAGAATGGGAAGGGTGGTCGAGGGGGAACAGGGTGGATGTAAACTCGGGCTCGGAGAGCGGACTCTCCGAGGTATTCCTAGATGAATAAGGAGGAGTGCTGGATAGCGGTGCCGACAAGGTCGGCCTAAGAGATCTCTGTCCCATCATCTTGATTATTGGGAAGATCGGAGGGGAAGCAGAAGAAGAAGAAGAAGAAGAAGAAGAAGAAGAGTGAAATGAGATGCAACAAAATTGCGCACGATTGTGCGGTGTTTTTGATCTTGACCTAAATAAATCTAGCAACCAAACACAAAGCAGGGGTGAGTTCACCAACTCAACACATGAAGCCGTGAATGTTCGGCTTTTATCTTGTTAATTTTAGCTTGATTCAGGAATTTATCTTTTCACGAGTCCTTAGAACGCTACGCCTAAGGAGAGAGAGTACTGCCGGGAAAGTGTCCCCGTACTTGTCCTCCTCCTGTGTAACCTATAACTTGCGCTTTTTGAGGTCCTTGTAACCCGTCCTGGATCCCTACTCAGCCAAAGAAATAGAGGGAGGAAGCCGATAGGCGAAATCGATACTTCGGACCTCGCTCGCAACGGAATCACCCGTGAGCGTGCAAGATCCTATTCGGACGCAGCCGGTGAGACAGACACACCCGTGAAGGCGTGGCCTAAGCTCGGTACTTCGGACAAGGTCGGCGCTCACACAATAGTGAGTCACCAATGGCGACCAAGCCCTACTCGACTACGTACGATAGTAGCGCCAATACTTCGGAAATCCAGGCGATACACAAGGCAGCCACAAGTTGGGTTTTTGGCTCTAATCCTTACGAAGCGCTCACCTCACTTGGAAGGAGACCTTCCCATGCAACCTGAATACAAGTGAGGGTATTACTCTCCCCAAGCAATGAATCCAATTATCGATTTTATTTTTGGTCAAGTTTTCTTAGCAGTCCCTTTTTTAATTTTTTTGGTGTTATCGCTTCTTTTGAGTGAATTCAAACAAGCACCTAACGATTTTTGTTTTTTTCTTTGTCCTACTTTGTTCCAAAAACAGAGGGAGAATAGAGTCGGAAAAGCCGTGCAAGTCGACACCAAGGTGGAAATCTCACCTTTGTGCCTAAATGATGCATGCAAAGTGAGAAGACTTACAGCGAATCACAGCTCTCTCCATGCGGGATGCAAAGCAGAATTTATAAACCTATACTACATGGCGATATGCAAAACGGAAATCGTCCTAGAGTAGGCAACTGCTAGCGTGAAGAACCACAAGCTAGCCACTAACTCCCAATCCTAATGTCCGGTCTAGGCTCACCCCTCCTCTGCTCAACACATTTGAGTTAGGAGAAAGCGCTTGTGTGGGGAGAGCTCGTGGCGCGTGGATCGAAAGCTAATAGCTAACTATTTAATTAGTCTAAGTCCAACAACGATCTATAGGAACATGCAAAGATAATTAGTGTGTTTGGACCTATTCTAATCAAATCAAGCAGGACCTACAATCTAAGGGCTCAATCCACAAAAGAAATGAAAAGGAAAACAAATCCGGAAATGACAAGCGGGAAAACACGATAAAACCGCGGTGAGCCCCTGGGTGAACAAACACCCGGAAATTAGGCCCGGTAGTGTCTCAAGAGTCCAAGTGTCTGAGTACTTGTATTATTACAAATTAATAAGGTCACTCTCTCACAAAAATAAAATGTAAGCTAAACTAATCACTCTCTCACTCCTCCTGCTCTCTCCTGTCGGCTTGACCTAAGAAGGCCGGCTCTGCTTCCCAAGGTTGCTTCGGGTCACCTAGGCGATCCGCCTTGCTCCGCGGTCCCTCGCAAGCAGACAAGAAAGGATGGTCAGAATAGCTCAACAAAATATATCAAAAATGCAAGAGATAGAAAATAAAGCAATAGTAGACAATCAACACAATCAAACAAAATATGAACTACTCGTTGTTGCTTCCCGGCAACGGCGCCATTTGATAATCTCAAAAATCGATCGGTCTTCTGTTCCACACAAGGCGGGAACACAGTCGAAGTGTCGACCAGTCAACTCTGAAATTAATCAACAATTAACCCACAATAAAGATCAATAATTAGAAATAATGTGGAGTTAAAATTTATTTTTAACTCTGCACAAATGATGTAAAGGGCAAGTATGCAGAGAGTTCGAACACAGGGAGCAAGTAGGGTAATTCAAATAATTGTGCACAAGTGAATGTGTGTGTAGTCTACACTAAGCAAGCAATCAAAGGAATTTTCGTGGGTTTTTAAAATTTTTTTTAAAAAAAAATAATTTTTAATTTGTATTTTGATTTTTAATTTTATGATTTTTATAATTTTATATTTTATTTTTTTTTCAATATTGGAATTTAAAAGCAATGTAATAAAAGACAAGATAAAGTATTTATAAAAATATGCACAAATAAACAAAAATTCAGAAATAAAATGTTTTTGATATTTTTAGGATTTTTTACTGTTTTTGTGATTTTTGGGAATTTATCAAAGTGTTTTTGGTATTTTTAAATACTGAAATAAGGGAAAACAGTGAAAATTGTGCTGGCTGTGAGTAAAATGGGAATTAAAATTAGCAAACAGAAACCAAAATTTTTCACACTAATTTTCAAATAAAAAGAATGAAATATGGAGTCAACAAGAACTGAGTTTGCTATTTTTGGAGTTTTCTACAATTTTATTTATTTTTTTGAAGTTTTTATGTGTTTTTAAATTTTTAAGGTTTTTCTTTTGAGATTTTTAGTGATTTTTGGACTGACACTAAAATAGGTTAAAATAGACACTAGGGAATTTTTTTGGAATTTTTAGAGGTATTTTACTATTTTTTTGGTATTTTCTAAACTAGATAGTAGGCAAAAAGCATGTTTTTGATTTTTAATAAATATAAAAATAAAATCAAAAACTAAAATTAGGGCGTGGAAGTATAAGTTACCAGGAGCTTAAGTTCAGATTTTTAGAATTTTTGGAGGCAAAATGAAGGTCCAAATAAATAGAGCAAGTCAGCATAAGTTAAAGGCCTAGTAGGGACTATATTGCAAATAGATAAAACTATAGGGGCACACCTGCAATTTTCGCACAAAATTATCAACTGAGCAAAGCATTTTCCGAACCAAAAGCCAATACCCCAAAGCCGCAGGGGCTTTCTTGCAAAAATTACTAGGCTCACGTGACTCGCACGCGACCTGGCGGGGATATAAACGTAAATACGCAAAAACTGAGGGGCTAGATTGCAAAAGTCCAAGAAATATTACAACTGCTCATCAATGTTTAGGGACTAAACTCAAATGACACAAAACCCTGGGTCCCTTTCGCAAAAATCCCAGACGCACGCGACGGGCACGTGCACCAGGGGGAGGACCTAAATGCAATATCTAAAACTACAGGGGTCTTTTAGCAATTATTACAAAACTTTTAATAAGGCAGACGAAAGTTTATGTCCTAATAAAATATTACAAAAATTGCAAGGGTGAAATCACAAAATACCCAAGCAGGCGGGCGATCGGATGGTGGAGCGCGCTCCACTTGTCTACGTGTCAACACGGGGGCCCGCGATACCCCTTCGCGATCCAGCGGCTAGGATTAGATGCTGATGACGATCGAACAGCGTGGCGCGTGCTGGATCGAACGGCATTGAGAGGATCTGGGGCGCCCTCACGATCCGACGGCGGCAAGGAGCTAACGAAGAACAAGGAAGAACTTCGCCGGGGCGAAGTTCCTCCGGCCTTGTCGCACCTCCCCGGCGTCCGTAGCTGCTCCAAAATGGCCCCCCGAGCCTCCTGCGGCGGTCTTCTAATGGCTGGGCGCTCCAAAAAGCTCTGGCTACAACCGGAGGACGTGTGCGAGGGTGGCGGAGCTGTGGGCTCCAGGGACCTCAACCGCGCGCCTCACTGAGCCCCAGGTGTTTCAGTTCAAGCGAGGACCTGCACAAAAAAGGGGGTGATATGATCGGGGGCAAGTTGCCCCGATCACGTGGTGCAATAGAAAGGTGGTACGCTGTGGCGGATGGCGTGAAGACCGAAGGTGGCCGGAGTTGCTCCGGCGACCGATCGATTGAGCGAATCGATGTCTAAAGAGTTAAATGAAAGGGTCGGAATGAAGCTCGGATGAACAGGAATGAAATGAAGCTAAAGATAAGGTGGTTAGATGGCCCTCAAGCTCAGATAGAGCGAGGAAGGAGGGTACCTCGACGGCTTGGCCGGAGGTTGATTGGAACTCGCCCAAACGTGGCTGATCCACCGCCCTGACGAGGACTCCACGGAGCTGTCACCTCCAGAGAGTACTAGCGAGGTCAAGGGGGGGAAGTTTGGATGGATTTGCGGTTCGAATTCGAAAATGGAGTCAAGGGGCTGGTTTTGAACGGTTGACAAAGGGGGTCCAAAGATTGACGCGCAACCGGAGCGACGGTGATCCTCAGCCCAAGAAGAACATAGGGCGAGTAAGAGAGATGGTAGAGGAAGATGTTTGCAGAAGAAGTCGACCTCAATCGATGAAAGGTGTCGTCTCGAAAAATCCGCAAAAGCGGGGGGAAAACGAGGCGCGCAGAGCTACAGGGGGGTAGGTCAGACTGTTGACCTTGGTCAACAGTTCTGACCTCCTGGTTGGTCCACGTGGACCAACCAGGAAAAACCCTGATGAAAATGTTTTATTAATTAATTTAAAAATAGTAAATGGCATTATTAATTTATGATTATAATATAAAAAATATTCGTTATTTTATGTAGTCTTTTATTATGATTTTTAGTTATTTTTATGAGTTATATTTTTACAAGTCCACTTTTTAGCCCTATATAGGTATATTACCTATGTATTTTAGTATTCTATTTTTATTTTGTGTATTTTAATTTTATTATTTTTATTTATTATTTTCTAGAATTATAAAATACTTTTATCTACACAAATATATTTTTATTTTATTTTTCTGATATGTTTTATATAATTAATAAAATAGAAGTGTATTTTATATAGGTATGAGTATAGGTCTAATACCTATGTATATGATATATACAAGTATTTTATTTTGAGTTTTATTTACATTTTTATTCTAATTTTAATGTTCACAATTATTATAAGTAATATTTACAAAATTATAAAAATATAAAAATATAAAAATAATGAATAAATAATAAATTGAATATTTTAATCTGTACAGTTGTACAATGAGGGTCCAAAACTCAACTTTCAAACCGTAGCCCCGCCAAATGCTAAACCACCGCCATTGGGTAGATTATTTTATTCTATATACAATTAAAGTGAGTTTGCTACATTTGGAGTTGTCATTTGTGAGATACGGGTCTGGGAAGTTGGGATTCTGGATTCTTATTCAGACCATAACTTTTTATCTGTACATTATTTTTCTGTGAAATCAATTTTGTATTTTTCTTTATAAAATTATCTACAACTTTCATGTACAAAGTTTCTTTATTTGATGTATAAAAAGTGGAACCAAAAATAGGTCCCAAAATGAATAAAGAATGAATGAAATGAAAGGGGTTTTATTGGTATTTTTGGCCCTTATCTCCCCCTACTTTATTCCTTGTCGACCTAGTCATCGAGATGCCTAGGTCTCGGGGTTTCGGGTCATAAAATATTTACAATATTTTATTCTTTTTCTTTTCTTTTATTTATTCTATAATTTTGGCTTTAATTACAGTATTTTATACACTATTGAGATGCACATGCATGAATGTTAAGATGATGGAATTAATGCTATTTACAGGCATTTGCTAGGGTTTTTAGTGCCAAAATGATAGAATAAAGATGATGAAATGTGGATTCATCATCGGCCTAATGTACATACTTAGACATATAGTAATACATATGTCACCGGTCAGAGGATGCGTGCTTATATCGTGATGGCATACGATATAGGTCTTGGTTGTAAAATGTGAATGCAATTCACATTAACTTAATAAATTGCCAATCGTGTTTACAATTAGAACTCTCTATGATATTATGAATCAAATTCACAATACAAATATAATTATTGTGGATAGTGCTATCCACATTAAGCATATCTTAGAAAATTAAATCTAATTTAATTATCTTAGATGCTTATTTACATATGTCCAAATAATGTGAATCATATCCACGTTATTAATGATAATTAAATCGTATTTATCATCAATTTTACAATGCTTAGATATTGTCAACAATAGAAATATTCTTGAACTCTTATACGAATAATGTGCTTTCTCCGTGGATACTTGGAGATAAGGACAGGGCGACTATATATTCCATGTATAGTGACTTGGATACTGAGATCTAATCTCATATCCAGATCTAGAAGACTGCTCAGAGACGTATGATCAAGTCATATAGAATATCTAATCTTCTCATTGCATCTGAATCATATTCAGATCAATGTCCAACATTTGGACTAAGATTGGATAATCAATCTACTGAGTGGAGTCACTAAAATCCAAACATGTTTCATGACTCCCTCAGAATGTAAGTGTCACATCACCCTCTAGTATTCCTAATACATGTACATCATGTATACTGAAAGACCTAGAATAAACCCGAAATTATTATCACATTTGGTTTGTCTTCTTCACGATTTTATCATTAAGTTTGTCATTTGATTATTGGGAGTTGGTATTGATCATATGCTTTCCAAAAGTATATATCATACCTATAAATCATATTATGCTTTCAAAGCAAGAAGACCATCAATGTAGTTTGGTTGAAAATATCTCGTGAGTGAGTTCATGTCTTCTGATTCATTAGTGAACCTATGTGATCCCTTTGAGAGTTCATATTCATATGCCCTCGTATGCACAATAGCTTGTCGGTGTATAGACATTGATTAGGTCATCAACCTAATTGTCAGCCCAATGTACATACTTAGGCATATAGTAACACATCTATCTCCAATCACAGGAAGTGTGCAAGTATCATGAAAACATACAATATAGGTCTTGGTTATCTCGATCTCGTTAAGTCAACTCTTTGACTTTGCTTATCTGACACCTCTAATCTCTATTCATATGCAAAGGACCTGCATCAAGAGGTCGATCAGATATGGGACTACCATCTCCTTCTCAGGTTGGAGATCCTTTCTCAACTCATTTAATGGTACTAGATGAGTCCTCAGTCAAAATCTTTAGATATCATCCGTGCATCAGCCTCTATGATTAAATCATTGAATCAACAGTTGTATGATTATCAAGATGACCATGTACATAACCTTAATTGTACAACGGAACCTTGTAAGTGCATTCCATCATTAATCTCGTATAGTGAGTGAAAATCAATGACTTTTATTGATATATAAATAGTTTACAATAACATTTATTGTAGAAATGATTCGTCATGGGCTCACATGTCCAACAATGTAAGCACTTTTCATGCTTGTGTCTCGGACTCATTTTTAAAAATAAGAAATTTCTATAAACCTCCATCCTTGATTTAAATTAGATACACATAGTTGTATCTACTACCATCATCTATAAAGGTGATAAAATATTTCTTATTATAGCTAGTCAACACATCATTAAACTCACAGATATTTGTGTGCATTGGATCCAAGATCTCACTATCTCTAGAGAGAGACTGAAAAGACTTCCTAGGTGATGAATCTCAGATTCATCGTGCGAAAATCAAATTATTAGTCCCCAATCTTAAACAATTTAATAAAAATCATTAATAATCCATTGTTCTTAACCTGTATTATATTGTATAGATTATGTGTATAATTAACACTATATTTATTGTATTTAACTACTACTATTTTCTTTGTTTTTAATTCTTATTAAAAACCCCTAAAAATTAGATTCATTAATTATCTATAATTGTCCTGAACTTTAAAAGAGATAAAAATACGAAAAATATCAAAACCAAAAAGGCAGAGATAAAAACACTCCCCAAAAATACACTTATATACAAATGACCTCTTTTGACTTTTGTCCAACATGATTGTAGATCTCATTGAGATCTACAATTTTCATGTTTTGACTTTTTCCTGCTTTTGCAACTAACTATTTCTTTTGGATTTTTTTCTTATTTTTGTATTTTCTGAATTTTCTGGAGCGGCCACGTGGCACCCTCTGGGTTGCCCACGTGGTTGCCTTCTCTCTCTAACACCCGGCTTCGTTTCTGGTCGTTGGATCACCTTCTACCCGCCTCCATCTCAACTATTGATCCCCACTCCATCTTCAGCATTTAGATCTTCCTCTTGATACAATCTCATCCGTCCCTACCCGTCCTAACCTCAACTGTCTGATCTCCCTCCTATCCTATGGTGCTGCTCTCGCCAAATCACCAGCTCAACCCCACTATAGGATGGGACTCCAAGTCACATCTGAACCGTCCGCCATCGCCTCTACCTCTACCGCTGGATCAGATATGATGATCTGATCTCAGTCATTCTCCCGTGCCCCCTTCGCGGACCATTGGATCATGAAATCCAATGGCCACTGCTTCATCTCCTACCTCTGCATCCTTCCTTCCCTAGGTGTTATGCCTGCGACCAATAACATCCCCTTCCAATTATTGCTCCTAGCTCTGACCACCTACGCACAACCTAACAACCGCCCCTTGTAGCTATTTCCACCGACTCCCTCGCGTAACCTCCATCGTCCCACGCATTCACTCCTAGCCTTCAAGACAACCATTCAAAAATCGGCCCCGATCACCTGAAACTGCCTGAGCTCCACCTATAACACTTCATGCTCTGCCTCCTCGTCACCCCATCCACCAATTTCGAGCTAAGACCTAGCACTCCTCCGCCTCCCAGTGACAGATGGAGGTCGGAGGAGCGCCATAATGGTGTCGCCGCTCCAGTGAAGACCCATGGTCCTCCGACCATGTGGTGGCCGCCCTCGTGTGCCACTGAGAACCTCGCAGTGGTTGCGCAAGTCGTACGACGACCCGGGCCTCCTCTGAGGCCCATCCTAAGCTAACCTCCTCTCTTGATTTTCATCATTTTTTCTCGGAATTTTCCTACCGTAAAAAACATCACTTACCCTCACCTGATCACCTCACGAGCCACACAACTCCACCATCATCTTCGCCAACACCTCCGCTCGCCCCCTTCCATTCTCCACGACCTCATCCACCCTCGTCACCTTTGCATCTGCTTCGTCGGAGGAGAAGTCCATTGGTACTCCACTCCAGCCACTTCCACGGACCTCCACTCCACTCGCCCTGCACACGCGCACTGCCTCGGCTACAACTAACTATTTGCAAATTCTCAATGGACGGAATCTGTGCTCCTCTCCGATCTCGACCTCCATCTCCGATGAAGCGTCGGGGATAGCCACCTCCAGCTACCCTCGCGCCTTCCTCTCCAGACAACCACCTCCACTAGGAGGTCAGGAGGCTTCTCCACCATTCTACGACAACAAGGGAGCCCGGCGGAGCTCTGGCAGCCTTGTCGGATCTCCATTAACGCCGCCTCTCCCCTAACGGAGGAGAAGCACATGCTTCATTGGATGGCACATCTCGGCGGCCATCCAACGGCCTAGATGGGTCCACGTCACCTCCCACTGGAGCTGCAAGTTCATACGATACAAGCCACATGCCGAAGTCATCAGAAGCTGCCACATCATTCCAAAGTTGCGCCTAGCCCGAGTCTGGCTCCTCGCGTGCAAGTCAAGTAAGGGAACTGGGTAATTTGCAAAAGAACCCCCAGTTATTCCCAAAATTACGAGGTCCCCAGGCACGTGCCTCACGTGCGCACCTGGGAATTTTGCACAAATGTCCAGCCGGGTTTCGACATTTACATCCATGCCCTTACGCGCTAATGGAATTATTACAGGCCCCCTGTCGGTTTTTGGTATTTTGCAAATGGATCCTTCTAGGGACCTATTTGCAATAGTTATCATTTATTTTAAATGCATTTTATTACATTTATGCCCTTGCACTGTTTTGATCATATCTTGAGAATTTTAACTCCAAATCACATGATTTCAGTTTCATTGTATTGTTATTGTTATCCTCTTTCTAATGGCATGACTCATTTCTTGATTTGACACTTGATTCATGGAGCCAATTTTTGATCATCTATAGTGTCCCCTGCGCATAGATTTTAATGTCATTATTCATCTTTAGTGCTAGGTTTGACACTGAAATCTATTTTTAATTGATTGCTCGTAGATGTGGATAAATCAGGGCATATTTGTATATCTTTTTTCTACATTTATTTATTTGCATCCATTTAATTCAGTACATGCATATCATTCATTCATCATCTTACAATTGCATTTAAAAATCTAATAAAAATTGTGTGCATCATTATTTGCATTATTTGGTCTGCATTTTATTGTGCATCTGTATGAAGAGCTAAAGACTTGAAAATAATCACACATTAATAAATAGATGAAGAGGCTCGTGTCCCTGAGTTCAATCTTGGTAAACTTACCAACTAAAATAATGTCCACATATTCGACAGTGTGGTCTTTGCTGAACCAGATTTGCCTCCTATGCTACAAAAATTCCACATTATTAAAGAGGTATATTTTGGCGTTCATCAAATTGCGTCGTTGCCGGGGACACGACTCGCCTTTATTTATTTGTCTAATTTTGTTGAAATATTTTTGTTGTGAATATTTTCAAAATTTGAAGGTTTTTCATCATGATTGTTTTTGCATCATCGTTGCATCATCAAAATTTACATGGAGACGTGGAGTTGGGAGCTCCCGTTGCGAGGAGACACGAAAAAAATCAAGGAAAACTCAAGGATTTGTTAATCAGCGTTTCATGCATCATGTTGTAAAAAAATGTAGCATGTGCATTTCTAGTGGCTCTTGTTTGAGGGCTCACGTATGTAAAAAAGAGTATATCATCCCCTCCCTCCACACATATACACTTCATATATGTACATCCACTCGTGCCCCCTCCCCTCCCCCCCACCATTTATGTATCCACACACACATATCCCCCCTCCCCAGCCCAAATTCCAGATCCGTTACATAGGTTATTCTCATCTTGAGTATAGGGGGACTCAATTAAATAATTCTTCCCTCGCTCTGTTTTCTTATACTTAGACCATTTTTTACCTAAGTATAGGGAGACCCTCCTCCTCAATTCCGCTATATCACCTTGTATTTAACCAGATCTATGGCTTCATATCACTTGT
This sequence comes from Ottelia alismoides, assembly GCA_037367405.1. NCBI lineage: Eukaryota > Viridiplantae > Streptophyta > Magnoliopsida > Alismatales > Hydrocharitaceae > Ottelia > Ottelia alismoides. The sequence goes on along the minus strand of JAZKJV010001000.1, from coordinate 552,376 downwards.
ACTATGAAGACATGGCAAACGTTATGTATATTATTGTATATATACTTTAGCCATAGCACGTGTTTTAAAATTTTTGAAAAATATTTTTTGGGCTTGGTTTAAGTTGACTTGTGAACTGAGTTTTGTAAAAATTCTTGTAAAACTATTTATAAAATTGAGGGATTCAATTGTTGTAAATAAAATTAACCTTTTTCAAAAAAAACCTTAAAAATTTTGAAAAATTAAAACTTTTCTGTAAAGACTCAGACAACTAGGCTTAAAAATGAGTAGCTACTCTTCAGTGAGGGAACTTCGATCTCCCTTAGAAGAGTGGGTGGTTTAGAAGACACTGTATATGGCTTCGTCCTCAAGTAACACGGGACCATCTAACAGTCCGTACTTACACCTGTACTGGCTGGAAGTAGACGCAACTATTCATATGAGCTTGGGCCAGTCATTGTCTCTCAAAGGTTTTTAAAAAATGAAATAAATAAATAAATTCATAAAAATTTACAAAAGATAAAAATCGCAAAAAATCACTAACCGAGGAGTTGGTGTATTCCTGACACATTCACATTCATTCAAGGCTTAAGGATTTTGAGGACACTTGATTTCTGTGATCTAGAGAGTCTGAGTTAGCCAGCCTTTAGTCATTATAGTTTTAAACTTAATAATCCACACTTCCCCAATTTAAAAGATTGAGCGTTATATTGCACTCTTCATCTCTACTCTTTAAAGAATATGATCAGCACAATACATTCACAACTGCATGATTGATGAGATGAGTTGAGTTATCACTTGAGGAACTAGGACTGATGATTTGAGTCTAGACTCGATCTAATGATGCTCGAGGATAGGATAAAGTTAATGAAGGCTTCAAGAAACTTGAGTGTCAGCAAAATCCTAGCGAGTATGCGAACAAGTTCATATACTATCGTTTGATATTTACCTATGTGCCATGATGTAATGAAACATAAGTAATTATTGATCAGTATGCATCAACTTTTGGTAAAAGCAGTGGAGCTAGCCAAAAAGAAAAGAAATATATTTAAAGAAAAGCTATATCCTTCAAAGTCAAATTAAAAAGAACTTCCACCAATGGCAAGCGCTCCCAATCATTTTCAAAGTGTCCACTTGGACAAACGCTATTAGGACCAAGGAGTCGGGCTAGAACCACAAAAGGGCTCTACATCGTATAGTAATACAAGTCTGGGTGTCAAAGGTGTCTTAAATACTCAAAAAAGACATACCTCGGTGTACTCCCAGAAAAAACGTGCAGACGACTCCGAATTCCCTTGACGGACACATTGATCAATAAAATAAAAATATACTTGTATTGAATAATAAGGCACTCGAGAGGCCCCTTGTTCCAATGTGAGGGAGAGAAAAATAGACACAATCCTATGCCATCTATCATCTGATCGTCCATCTACACTTTCAAGTCTGACAAACTAATGAGAAAGTTGATTGAAACAATAGTAGACTTATTCCCTAGTGTTGAGGATTAGGTCTAGAGGAGAGTCTCCTGAACTGGAACTTTGGGTGATGTCTCGACTCGACTCTCATGAATGCAGCACACTAATCTTCATATCCTTATATTTTATGTACAAATAGAGAGTCTGATAATTAGAGAAGTTGGATTCCTTCTGACTAGAGCATGGTTGAACCCAGAATTTTAGGATCACTTAAATTAAGGGTCTTCAAAGAATTGAGACTTGGAATTTTCACATGCATTGTCACGAATTAATCCAACTCTGTCATTCTTTAGATGCTCGAGGAGAGCACAGTTTAAGTATAGGGTATGATAAATCTCATATTTATCATTCTAAAATCAAATTCAATAAAAATCACTAATAATTCATTGTTCTTAACCTGTATTGTAGAGATTATGTGTATAATTAACACTATATTTATTGTATTTAATTACTACTATTTTCTTTATTTTTAGTTCTTATTAAATCCCCTAAAAATTAGATTAATTAATTTTCTATAATTGTCCAGAACTTTAAAAGAGATAAAAAAATACAAAAATATCAAAACCAAAAAGGCAGTGTTTTTATCTCTTAAAAATACTCCCCAAAAATACACTTTTATACAAATGATCTCTTTGACTTTTTGTCCAACATAAAACTTGTAGATCTCATAGAGATCTACAACTTTCATGTTTTGACTTTTTTCTAATTTTGCCTGTAACTATTTCTTTTGGATTTTTTTTCTTATTTTTCTGTTTTCTGGATTTTCTAGAGCGGTCACATTGTGCCCTTTGGCCTGCCCACGTGGCCACCTTTCTCTCTACTACCCGATTTCGCTTCTGGCCGCTGGATCACCTTCTACCTGCCTCCATCTCATCCGTTAATCCCCGCTCCATCTTCAACCGTTAGATCTTCCTTTGGACACAATCTCATCTGTCCCTACCCGTCCTAACCTCAGCCGCCCGATCTCCCTCATATCCTACGGCGCCACTCTCGCCACGTCACCCGCTCACCCCTACCATAGGATGGGACTCCAATCCATCTGAACCATCTGCCATCACCTCTACCTCCACCCTGGATTAGATCTGATGATCTAATCTCAGTAGTTCGCCCGCGCCCCCTTTGCAGATCGTTGGATCATGAAATCCAACGACCACTAATTCATTTCCTACCTCTATGCCCTTCCTTCCCCAGGCGTTATGCCTGCGACCAACCCCACCCCCTTCCAATTATTGCCCCCAGCTCTGACCACCTACGCACAACCTAACAGCTATCCCTCGTAGCTGTTTCCTCCGACTCCCTCACAAAACCTCCATCATCCCTTGCCTTCACTCCCAGCCTTCAAGACAACCATTCAAAAATCCACCCCCATCACATGAAACCGCTTGAGCTCCGCCTATAAAACTTTGTGCTCCACCTCCTCATCACCTCGGTCACCAATTTTGAGCTAAGCTCTAGCACTCCTCTACCTCCCTGTGACAGACGGAGGTCGGAGGAGCACCATAATGGTGCCCCTGCTCCGGTTAAGACCCATGGTCCTCCAACCATGTGGTGGCCGCCCTCGTGCGTCATCGAGCACCTCGTAGCGGCTGCGTGAGTCGTGCGACGACCCGAGACTCCACTGAAGCCTAGCCCAAGCCAACCTCCACTCCACCCCTTCTTCCTCCTTGCTCCGGCCAGGTACCCCTCTCTTGATTTTCATCATTTTTTCTCTGAATTTTCTCGTCGTACACAACATCACTCACCCTCACCTGACCACCTCATGAGCCACGCAAGTCCACTATCATCTTCTCCAACACGTCCGCTCGCCCCCTTCCCTTCTCCACGACCTTGTCCCCCTCGTCACCTTCACCTCTGCTTTGTCGGAGGAGAAGTCCATTGGTCCTCCACTCCAGCCACCTCCACGGACCTCCACTCCACTCGCCTCGCACACCTGCAATGCTTCAGCTACAACTAACTATTTGCATATGCTAAATGGATGGAATTCATGCTTCCTCTCCGGTCTCGACCTCCATCTCCGGTGAAGATTCGTGGACAGCCACCTCCAGCTACACTCACGCCTTCCTCTCCAGTCAACCACCTCTGCCAGGAGGTCAGGAGGCTTCACCTCCATTCTACGACAACGGGGGAGCCTGATGGAGCTCTAGCAGACTCAGCGGAGCGCCATTTACACCGCCTCTCCCCTGATGGAAGAGAAGCACAAGCGTCATTGGATGGCACCTCTCAACAGCCATCCAATGGCCTAGATGGATCTACGTCACCCCCCCCCCCCGGACCTGCAGGCTCGTACGATCCAAGCCACATGCCGAAGCCATCACAAGCTGACACGACATTCCCAAAGATGTGCCTCCCCGATCTTGGCTCCTTATGTGCATGGCACGTGAGGGAGCTAGGTAATTTGCAAAATAACCCTCAATTATTCCCAGAACTACAACCAGGTCCCCAGGAGCGTGCCTCATGTGCGCACCTGGGAATTTTGCAAAAATGTCCAGCCAGGTTTCGATATTTACATCCATGTCCCTACTCGCTTATGGAAAAATTACAGAGGGCCGCCGGTTTTTGGTATTTGCAAATGGGTCCTTCTAGGGACCTATTTGCAATAATTATCTTTTATTTTTAATGCATTTTTATTATATTTCTGCCCATGCACTTTTTTGATCATATCTTGAGCATTTTAACTCCTAATCACATGATTTCAGTTTCATTGTATTGCTAATTTTATCCTCTTTCTAATGGCATGACTCATTTCATGATCTAACACTTGACTCATGGAGACAATTTTTGATCATATATATTGTCCCATGCGCATCGATTTTAATGCCATTATTCATTCTTAATGATAGGTTTAACACTGAAATCTATCTTTAATTTATTGCTCATAAATGTGAATAAATGAGGGTATATCTTTGTATGCATTTATTTATTTGCATCCATTTAATTCAGTACATGCATATCATTCATTCATCACCTTATAATTGCATTTAAAAATCTAACAAAAATTGTGTGCATCATTATTTGTATTATTTGATCTGCATTTTATTGTGCATATGTATGAAGACCTAAAGACTTGAAAATAACCACACATAAATTTAATAGACAAAATTTGATAAATAGACAAAGAGGCTCATGTCTCTGAGTTCGACCTCGGTACACTTGTCAAGTAAAATAATGTCCACGTATTCGATAATGTGATCTTTGCTGAGCCAGATTTTCCTCCTATGCTATGACAATTCCACAATATTAAAGAGGCATATTTTGATGTTCTTCACTAGGTTTCTTAGCTTGCACACAAATTTCACATTATTAAGTTTTATCAATAGTAAGTTTAGGGATCAACTCTAAGTTCATCATTCTTTTAATTGAGTTCAAATTCATATGTCACAATCTACTGTACCATAAATCACAAGATTCTAAATTATTAACAATATGAGACACATAATTATTACATTCAGAATCAAAACATTCATTGAATCAATGTGTACTGAATCATATCTAATTTTAAACAACAAATAAAAATCTATCAGATAACGTTTTCCATAAAAAAGTAATATATTTCATAATAACAACTTCATTACATTTAAAGTTCAATTCGAAACAATTTATAATTAAAATGGAGCCAGATAAAATATTCTTCTTCACGTCGGGGACATGCATCATCTTATGTAAAGTCCAAACACGTCAAGAGGAGAACCTCTAGTTGAGTTGTCCTGACCCTAGCAGCCTAACTACAGAATCGTTCCCCATCTTTATTGCTCCACCACTGCGGATCCGATAAGCAGAAAACAAAGTTCCATCGAACATAGATGCACATTGGCTCCCTTATCTACAAGCCACTCATTAGGATCATGGATATGGTATAGTTAAGATTTTACATACGCATATCCCCCGCTATCCCTAAGTCCCGCAGTAATATTATTCACTTGAAGACTGCCATCTGTAGTCTTTGGTTGAGCCTTTAAGGACGAATAATCCTACTTCTAATGGCCAACCAAATTACAGTGCCAGCAGGATTTACCCTTTGATTTTATTCTATTGTTGTTACTACCCTTTCCTCTTTTCTCTTTGCTCTTCGAGGTCTTGAAGTTAACATTAGCTTGAACATCAACAAGAGACATAGGTTTTTGCTTCATGTATCCCTCCTCTATGGCTATTGCCATAATCAAGCCATCCATAGAAATCTTCCCCTTTCTATGTTTCAGGATCATATCGAAGTCCTCCCAAGACTTGAAGAATTTTTCTATGATGCACATAATTTGAAACTTCTCTAGAAGTTTCATTTCGACATCTTCTAATCAATGGAGTACGAGTAAAAACTTGTGTGCATGTTCAGAAACCGACTTCTCTATGATCATGAAAAACTTTAAGAACTTTATGACGGAGTATTTCTCTATACTGAGATCCTTGGTGTTATACTTCATGTCTAGTTCTTCTCATAGCCCCTTCGTAGTCTGTGTGGACAAATAATATAGATCAAACAAAATATTGGATAAAGCCAACAAGATGTAATTATGACATATATAGTCGCATTCCGTCCATGCAGATTGCGCCTTCTAAATATCACTGGGGGATTTTCCTTTTCCGCCATAGGTTATTCGATTTCAAGCATGGAGATTAATCCTATGATGGTTAACCATATTTTCATATGTTGTTGCTAATGCTTAAAATTCTGACGGCCAATTTTCAGGCATCCTGATCATATCCATCCTCGATTTAAATATCATATCCAACATAATTTTAAATATCATTCACAATATCTTCTTTAAGATTGTTGTTATCATATTCAGCATGATATGCAATAGACAGTAATTTTCCATATCCATACAAATCAAAATAAATAAACTACATATTAATAGAAGAACAATCATGTATTTTAGATTCAGATCCCAATTTCAACATGTAAGCAGGAACAGATTAAAATATTGATATAATATATGGTGAGTTCCAGGAAAGATAAAGCAATACATGAATGGTGCAAATAAAATAGCAAATAGATTAGAAAAGAGATCACCGAAGTATCTATATAATGGAATGTCCTTAGAGAAGATATCGCCCCTACAATACTAGTGCGTAGGGTACCAATGATCCACTCCAAGGATAAGGCAGCACGTGATTGTTGTCTATGCACAATGACAAGTCTGTCCTCGAAAGTACGTTAGAGAATTGCAACTGAGAGACAAAGAAAGAAATGTCGCAGTTACGGTAGAAGAACATAGTGACTTTTCTTATGCATAAAGAAAAGGGGTGTCCGGGGATAGGTATAAGTAGATGTAGAGCGCAACCTTTCTTATTCAGAAAACATCCTCTCAATGGGTGCCTCTTCGTATTTCAAAATAGTAGCTAAGTCTGAATCGTTAGGTAAAGTCCAATTCCCATAGCGGTCTAATCACAACTAATCCATAGAACTAATTTATTCAACCTGCAAAATGAAACATGTAGCACAAATATTGAGATCTGAATTGACACTCATGAGCCCGAGCCTGAGCCCTAGCTAGAGCAGAGTGCCTGCGTGTGTGGTTTTCCATTCATCCTCTCTTCTATTGCTACAAGAGCTTAGGAGTGTGAATACATACATAATTCCACCAAAGTTTTAGCATTACTAGATGTGGTACTAAAACTCCACCCAAACTCACCTTGTTTCGATTGAGAATTCCCAACTTTCCCTCCAATACAATTTAACTTCTCACTTAAAACTAATTTATAAACTCAATGTAATTGCATTGATTTACCCAGTTAAAATCTAATTACATACTATTAAATACAACATGGAATAGGACCCTTATTCTTAGGATTATTTCCTAAATGAACACATCTTGAGGTTGCTAGGAATTGGACTCAAATACAAAGCATTTAACCACTCAACTCCAAATATTTTGTTCATAAAACTCGTTATTACTGATGAATTTGGTATTCATCTTATTTTTTGCTGCATATTGACCTAAAAAGATTTAAAAAATGCCTTTAAATATATGTTAATACCGCATTCTTGTCGATACACTCCATGATATAAAATCATTTTGTAGCATCTAAAAACACCTCATGTGGCATGTGTGCATGTATGTGTGTGTTGGTATGTGTATGTATGTATATCTATGTATTTAAGTGTGCATGTGTGCGTGTGTGATCCATTTGTGAGTTTTATGTGTGCATGTGTTCGTGTGTGTGCATACTTGCATTTGTGTGCATCCCCACATGTTGGCATGTGTGCATGCGTGTGTGGGCTTATCTGTGTTGTGTGTGTTTATGTGTGCTTCTATGTGCTTGTGTATGTATGTGTGTTAGCACATGCGTGTGTGTGTGTATGTGCGTGCGTGCGTGCACATACATCTGTGCATGCGCGAGTGTGTGTGTGTGTGTGTGCATGTGTACATGTGTGTGTTTGTATATGTATATTTGCCCAAATACAAACTAAACACGAGAAACAAAAATAAATATGATTTTGGATACTGTTTTGCGACCCTAAGTCAGAGATCAAAACTCTCAATTATGATCGAATCTACGAGAAGTAGGAAAAATAAGGACTCAAAAACAACAACAAAGTGTATAAAACACGACTTAACAAACATGTATATCACCTGTATATACATGCAAACAACCATACCTATATTGTTTATTAATTCATTTGAATTAATTCTTTTTCATGTGTATAATCATAAGAACAAAAATAAAAAGAATTATACCAAAATTAGATCTGAATAAGCGGGAAGGAAACATTAATCCCAATATATGAATAATATAACTTTCTGAGCATGTGTGTATATCCAATTTGACCAAACTCGCCTGCACACAACTATTTTGTAAGTGCATGAAACTACAAACATTTCTACACATTTTGTTTCAACTCTATTTAACCTAGTTCTTTCTATACTCTCTCAACGAAAATGTATAAAAAATAATCCAAAAATCCAGAATCAAACCCTAATTCGAGTATATGCTTGTATTCATACGCATGCATATGAACTCCATTTTGACTTCACACACATCTTTAAGGCTCAAAGCTAAAAATCAGGAATATCCTTATTATACTCTCTCAACAAAATTGTATAACAAATAATACAAATAGCACATTCTACGATAAAAATCAAACCTAATTCTAATATGTTTGTATTCATAGACATATTTTTCATGCATATGGACTCCATTTTGACTCCACACACCTTTAAAGCTCAAAGCTAAAAATCATGAAGATCCTAAAAAATACTTTGAAGCTAAGCAAGATTCATCTGTGAGAAAAATGATTTTGGAACCTCATCATATATAAGTATAAATGTGTTCTAACCTTCAATAATTTGTACAAGTTACATTTAGTCTCATTTATATTTTCTTTTATTTTTTTATAAAGCTCTGGATGCCCTATTTTTATTAAAAAAAACAAAACAAAACAATCGATAACATTGTAAAATCACCCAAAAAGAAGAAAATCATGAAGTTTGTACATATGTCAAAAATCCCAGCATACATTGAAGAAAACACAAATCATATATTGTTACTTCACAAGTACACAGTCGGATCAGATTCACCTGATTCCGGGAATGGATCTAAAAACATTATCCACCTTACAACTGAAAGAAGAGAAGACAAAATACAGGCATGTGAAGATCATTAACACAACTCCTAGTAACAAAAACCTCAACGACTAAATAAATCCCCCTATTCTCCAAAAATCTCGAAAGTCTGCATGCACAGATCTGAACAAGGCTTGAGTTTCCACTGGCATCACGATCCGATTAAATGCTACCTAACTTGCACAAAGATGGTAGCTGTTTAGGTTGGTGCAAGTGTCCTGGTCCTTTTAAACTTCTGGATTGTTGCTGCTGTACATGCGCTTGTCGTGCAGACGAGAAGTGTTACCACTGCCATCTGAAGATCTCGGGGAGTATTTCCTTTTACTCCTGTGCCTTTTATTCCCTCGTTTCCGCTTAAGTACCACAAGTACGAGGAATGCGATAACTAGGAATCCCGCGAGGGAAAATGCCCATGCAGAAACAAGCAAAGAATTCCATGTGGTGGGCGTCTTCTCATTCACCTCCGGCAGTGCAGTATCTCCATCTTGTGAGACACGTTCGTATGCATGGATCTCGTCATCTTGGAACGTGCATTTCCTTCGTTTGTGGTGCAACTGGAGAGCCCTATTCAACGTCGCAACGCATTCAATGCTCAGAAGATCCCGCTGCCGAGCGTTTTCATCGTCCGGATCTAGAGAGGAGGGGTCGGGCGGATCAGGGAACTTCGCCCAACACGTGTTTACCATATCTTTCTCCCTCCAATTGGCTTTGTCAAAACTCCATCCGCCCACATGGAATTCCAGTCCGTAGTGAAGAACGCGGTATTTGACACCAGGCAAAGGCACGTACCCCGGATATAATAGTATCTCTCGGGTGACGACGTGCCTGAATTGTAGCTGCAAGAATGAACAAATACCACGATTTTTATATATTACGAATTTGGATTCATCATCTCTTGTTGCTGATTAAAACTTAGTCCAACAAAAAGACATTTCTCCTATGACTAATATATAATGAGAACAGTTCCATAAATTAAAAAAAGGAGGACAGTTATACCTCCGCAGCGGCAAAAGAGTAGCCATACATCTCACTAATCCAACCAGAGTTATAAATATCGCCGGAGAATTTAGTGGCATAATGCTCTTTGTCAGCTCGAACTTCTTCTGTTTTATGCAGCCACAACAAGGCGAATTTCCGCAGATCTTCTATGTGCATTATTATAACACCACCAACCTTGTCACATGCTTCAGGATGGCTTGTATGCGTCTCAGCGAGCACATTATCGCAACCAATCAAGTACCTGTTCATGAAGAAAAGATTCATCAAGTAAAGAAACTGAAAAGTCACCAATACAAGGCTGCATTTGTTGGTTGTACTCATAGGGAGTTGACACGGGGTGACCACGCTCTGCATTGAACTCCCACGGTGTGATGGTGCCCCTCAAGATCATATCAGCATCCAAGATAACAATGTATTCCGCATCGATTGTAGCATGATTCAGCCAGTGAAGAACAGCTGCAGGCTTATTAATTGCAGGGTACCTGAACTAGGCAGACGACATCTCAGGTGAGGTGAGTGAAAAATCCCTTTTTTTACTAATTGCAATGTTCTCTTTCTGGTTTTTTCGAATGAAGATCCTCTTTTTAGTCTTTTTTATTTGTTTCCATTAGCACGTGCAATGGATCTAGTTTTAGCCTCTTATCCCTAAGTAACTGTCATTAACGCGCATAAGTCACTGCTGTTACTGCTTAGAATCCAGTAGGGAACAGCTCAAGCATAAATTAGTGGGCATGAAAAACAGTGTTCAAGTCATTGCAACAATAGAGGTTTGAATACAAGTCATTGCAACAATAGAGGTTTGAATAAAATTCAAGAAAAAATTCAAGCAAAGAAGCGTTGGATAATCACCATATGAACAGGCAATCCATTCAGCAAGCAACAACAATTCAAGGTTTTACGTGAAAAAAACCCTTTCAAAGTACAAGAAAAATAACATGAGTAAAGAGATGGCAATTCCACTATATGAAAAAAGTGAACAAGATACACCATGACTCCTAGACATCCTAGGTCTTTTTGGCACAAATACCGTGCATAACCCGAACATGCATATATCGGAAATACTCATAAACAGATATGTAATTGGATCTAGAAATTCATACCTCTTCATGATCCATTTAAAATGTCGTGGATCCCAATCATTTAGTGAGCATTTACGGTATGAATCAACAATAAGCTTTCTTGTTCATTTCATGCTCTTTAGCTTTAATACTGTGCTCTTAGGATCCCAAAAATTCTAATTTTATTTTAGATTTAAGAAAAATTCTAATGAGAATACTCACCAATCACCAGTTAATGGATGTCTACTCATTGAAGGAACATAGTGAGTGGGAGCAAGATCATGGCCCTTGTACTGATTTAGATCTTCCTCGGTGCAACTGAGAAGTCGAGTTATGTTTCCAGGCTGTCCACTTAAGTGGAAACTGTGCATAAGACCAACTGTTTGCCAATCGAAATAATTTGAGCACTCTGTCGAGAACACTGTATGGATCTTTGGATACGCACTTTCAGGTTCTTCGATGGTCTTTTCGAGATCCACAGCCTCGGTTTCAGGTTTATTCAAATACTTTGGCTTGGTCAGCTTTGCGAATGTCTCACTTCTAAGGAAACTCAAGTACTTCGACCACTGGGGCTTTGAGCATCCCATTTTTGCATGGTGCATCATGAGCCCTTCATTAAGTGTATTCATACATTCTATACTTAATAATAGTCCCTTCCTTTTGTATGTATCTGCTTCCATCGATAGAACCTGCAATGAAATGTCAGAAGACGCACACATTCAAACATGAGATAGAGCAGATCCATATATAAATGGCCTTGAAAGCAACCATCACTTCTTGAGTAACCAAAACCAAGCCGCTCAAGGTAAACATTAGAACTTGTGCATTGTTATTCTTCTAAAGATAAAAGAGCCATAAGGAAATTCAATAGCTATATGCTGACATCAATATCGCAAAGCATGTTACCTCTTTGGGATATGGAGGGGAAGGAAACAAGCGATTGCAGTCATAAACAATCCCATCCTCGTGGTGATCTAACTTAGAGAAAGACCAATCTCCGACCTTAAATGGCAATCCATAGTGCAAGAGAAGGGGTTCAATGCCAGGTCTCGGAATATAACCTGGATAAAGCATCACATCATCATTTATTTTATGACGAAGGCCTACCTGCACAGAAAAAAAACAATAATTCGTCCAGGAAGATCTTAGGAATGATTGACATTACAAAAACAATACTTTTACTAATAGCGACACCAAATAGCATACCTCTGCAGCACCAAAAGAGTAGCCATACATCTCGCTAATCCACCCTTTTCCATAGATGTCACCGGTAATATTTGTGGCCCAATGAGCTCGATCCTCCCTGACCTCCTCTGTCTTTGAAAGCCACAATGGGGCCAAGGCCCTTAGGTCATCAATGTGCATGGCTAGAAGCCCACCAACCTTGTCACATAGTTCAGGATGTTTTGTGTGCAAACGAGCAAGGATATTGTCACATCCCACTAGATATCTGAAGCAAGAGAAATGCCAAATGGGTCTTTAAGTTCAAAAATAGATGTCTTAACAAACGTAAAATGAAATGGCTGCAACTTGACAAGGACAGAGTACCCACAGATTTGGTCACTAAACATTTCAAGTACTGTACATGTTTTCTGCTTTTACTAAATAAGCCATTAAATGGATAACTTGTGTCCAAGTGACTGTTGTCGAAGCAACTTCAGTTTTGGTTTATCAACACTATGCCTAGACATAAAGTTGTTTGGGTTAGTTTTTAAGCCATTAAATGGATAAGTTTTGTCCAAGTGATTGTTGTTGAAGCAACTTCAATTTTGGTTTATCAACACTATGCCTTGACATAAAGGTTTTTGGGTTCATATTTCTAGAACTTACTCATGTATAAGCTCGGGTTATTACAAAAAAAAAATCAAGAAATAAACAATTGAATATTAGAGAATCAAGAAGTTCAAGGTTCTAGAAAATATTGCGATGAACCATGCACCTTTAAACCCCAACCTCATGCGACAGCTGATGACTGACTAATTTATAGGACAGACACCAATAACGATGCTGGGTATTTTAAATGGAGTTAAACATATCATCTTTATCATTCGTTGGTAGTAGGGATGACAAAGAGAGTGAAATATGTAATAAGTTAACACTTTTGTCAAGTAGGTTTGGAATATTTTGGGGTACCTATTTGGCTCTAGATATAGCAAGTAGTTGTCACTAAACTTTCTCAGATCACTTGAGTGGCTTAGTTTTATGTGATTGGAGGCTTAGTTATTTTTCTTTTCAATGGAAACAAGGGTGTGCACTCAACTTGGTGCACACCCCACTTCATTCATTGTAACTCATGAACCTAAAATTACGAAGTCCAAGTCTGAAACAAGGCCTTGCATGCTTAATTACATTTTTCATATACAATCTCTCATTTCGAAAGATCGCGCCATTTCTCGCGAGTCGAAGAGTCGAGATCATTGCCTAAGGCTAAAGATTGTCCGCTCGGGAGCAAGCTCAATTATTTTATATGGTAATTGTTGAGGAAAAAGAATTGCTTGCATTAGAAGAGAACCTAGGACTCTCTTATATAGGAGAAAAGCCCCTAGTTAATTACATGAGAGGTACACCAAGAAATTAGAAATAAAATATAAGTAGAAAGAGATATAAATATCTCAACACTCCCCCTCAAGCTGGAGCATATATGTCTATCATACTCAGCTTGGAACAACACCTCTGAAACGGACCTTTGGCAAGAGCCTTGGTGAAAATATCAATTGTCTGATCTCCAGTAGGAACATGGGAGGTGGATATGAGACCCTTCTGGACAGAGTGGCATGATTTGTAACATCCGGATTCGAATAAACTGAAGCTCCTGTCAAGAAGAGGCTTCGGTTGCCTCCTGCTGGGTGGATGGGTGTTGGTGTCCGCGTTTCCTGGCGAACTTCTCGGACCAGCGGCTTGATGATTTTATTTCCCTTCTGGACGCCATCTGTGACGTTGATCGGCCTACTGATGGACAGGATCACTGGGCTTGGAAGGACGGCCCCTTTTCCACGAGGAAAGCTTATCAGGCTTTGGCTCCGCCCCCACCGGATGGGGCTGATTTCCTGGTGCGCGATTCTTGCTTTTTTGGAGCCTGTGGCTTCCGGAGCGCATTGGTTTTTTCCTTTGGCTTCTACGCAGAAAGAGGTTGTTGACGCATGATCGTTGCGCTAGATTCATGGCTAATGTCGCCAATACCTGTATGCTTTGTGATTCAGCCGTGGAAACCATTAAGCACTTGGTCTTCGGCTGTCCCTTGGTCAGAGGGATTTGGGAAGATCTGGATTGGGTGCGAACGGATGATCTGTCAGCTTTCTGCGACGTGTTGGTGCTTAACCGGAACAGGGCTAGGAGGGACATCTTGATCCCGATTGCGAGGCTGTGGTCCATTTGGTTGGGAAGGAACGAGGCCCTCTTCTCAGGTCAAAGCTTTTACAGGGATAACGTTCTTATTCATTGTTCGCGTCTTGTGGATGACTGGAGTGTGGTGTAGGCCGCATTTCACTTTTGTTGTGATGGGTGTGGTGGTGTACCTTTGTATATTCGCCCTTGCTATCTTGTATGTTTTTTCGTCTCTTTAATTTTTTAATATATTGGGGCGAACACCGTTGAGTGTCTCCCCCTTTTTTTGAGCTTCAAAAAAAAGAAGAGGCTGTTGTATGCAAGATTGGATCTCCAAAGTGGAGATATTCAAAGGTACAAATCCCTCTTCTCTTTACTCTCATTAAAGTCAATGTTGGAGTCTCTAATTCATTTTTTCCTTTTTTATGATGATGTCCAGCAGGTATTTTAGCTATTGTTGCATGTTAAATGAAGCCATAAATAGCCTCCAAACTTAGAGGATCAAAGGTACCAGACAGGAAATGCGGAGCGTTGGCAAGGTCGGAGAGGATGGCTGGGTCACGGTGCGCAAGAGAAGGGAGTGTCGTCGTGGGGGCGAGGCGCAAAGGATGCGGTCCTTCGTCAATCCCTTTGGGAGAGGATGCTACAGGTGGTTCCCTATCGCACTGGGCGCGGCAGTGTCGTGACCCCATTCGATGTTTCGCTATCGTTGCCTTTCGCACAGGGCCAACTGCTGCCCGCTATCCACCAGGGTTTCCAGAAGTGCTGGCTAGAAGGAATCGGGCACGCTGGTAGGTGAGGGAGGAGGGCCGGGGAAGGCTCTCTTTCGGGGAACCTCGGACGTGGGTCAGGTGTCGGCGGCGCTGTTCAATGGAGGTGTCGTCCTTCTCTCGCCATGGAGGGTGCTAGCGAGAGGACTCACAGAAATGGAGTCCAAGGAACTCTTGTGGTAGTCCAAGGAGGGTTGGACGAGGTTGCGATGGTGCGGACTGAGGTTCACGGGAGGTATGTGGTAGCCAGAGCCTCTGGATCGGGTGTGCGTCAGCAGGGTGCCTTTGATCATGTGAGACCTGTGAAATCTGCAGGCCCCAAAGGCGAAATGGAGATTGTGGGCATCGAATCGTCGGGTAGCCGCCCGGAGCAGCCGTCGGACCCTATCTTGAGGGTGAGGGGACTACCTATGGAGGTACTGGGCTGGAGGAGGTTATGCATTGGTGGGAGGAGCCTTCTCGTCGAGATCGTCGAGGTGGAGCAGGGCGCTCGTAACTGGGCTCGAGAGAGTCAAAGCGGAAAGAAAGCGGAGGGGGTGCTGCCGAGCGGTGTGGGGCGGTGTTCAGCCAGGCCTCCGACGGTACAGCTAGGGCAGCGCTTGGGAGGTGAATCGGCGTGAGCAGCGGCAGCATCTCCTCATCTTCCGCGCCTTATCAGAGTTGGTGCTTTCGAGGTGGACGGTCTCTTCGTATCCCCACTTTTGGGGGCTCGAGAGGCTGCTAAGATCCCTGCTTCTGCGGGGATACATCTGCCTACGTGGCGACGGAGCCACTTATTGCTGCGGGAGGGCAGGATGTGTCAGCAAGTTCGGATCCATACCCGGCTTGTTTTCCGGGCATGGTTTTTCGGGCATAGCGGGTAAACCTCAGAAGGCGGGATTGTCGAGAGTCCGAGGGTGTTCTTTTGGCAGCTTCCAGAGCCCGATTGCGGCTCCGGTTTTGTCTTCGAAACGACCACTGGAGGAAAGCCACGAACGTAACCAGGCGAGAGCAGTCAGCCGGAGATTGCAGGGGTGTGGTTCGACGATTTTCGAAGGAGGTGGCCACTTAGCAGAGGGGGAGGAGACCTGTGGAGGAGAAGGTCAGGGCGGGGGCGACGTATCAATGGAGGAAGGCATGGGGGGGGAGGGGAGCCCGGAGGGGGTTGCGCCATGTCCTGGTCCCACAGGCGAGGGGGGTTCGTCGCAGGTCAGGGCTTTTGGGGATGGTTGCAGGGGTTCGGAAAGGCCTGGGGGTGACGAAGGGCTGCAGGGTTCGGTGTTCTCAAATTTGGGGTGTGTTATGTCAGGAAGTCTACCCGCGCAAGAAAGTTGCTGAGGGCGGTGATGCTTGCTGAGGCGGAGCGAGGGAGTAGGGAGCGGTTTTCGACAACCGATGCCTCAGCCTCCCAGATTAACCAGAACTGATTCTGCATGTTGGACAGGGGGTGGCTGAGCGCCTGGGCTTGGTTCCAGGTAAGATGTCGAAGCATTCTCTGTCAATGAAGATCCTTTCGTGGAACGTTAGGGGGTTGGGTCGGCCTGAAAAAAGGTTGGGCGTAAGAAACCTTATAGCAGATGTTGGAGCTGATATTTTCCTTCTTCAAGAAACAAAATTACCGACAGGAATGGAAGCCGCGAAGAGGGGATTGGACGGCGGTGGACGCTTCCAGATGGTAGAGCGGGAGGCGTAAGGCGCCTCGGGGGGGATGTTGTCCGGGTGGAGGGGGACTCTTTCAACCTCATTGAGGAATCGAAGACGATATACTGCCTACCAGTACGGCTCTGATAGAGGGCAGATGGATTGGATTTCCTTGTCGCGAATGTCTATGGTCCGAGCAGTGGCGAAAGGAGTGCTCTGGTGGCTGAACTTGAACAGTTGGGTATTTCGGTTGGGGCAGGAATATGGATCATTGGGGGCGACCTCAACGTTACCTTGCTTCCCGACGACAGACCACGGAGAGGTGGCGACAAGAACCCTGGCTCAGAGGAGTTTCATGGGATGGCACATAATTTGGGTCTGTCAATTATTGATGTTGCAGGATGCGCCTTCACATGGCGTAACGTTAGATCTCGCTCCAGACTGGACAGATTTCTGCTCTCTCCGGCGGGAGCGGAGAGGTTCCTACTCTTGAGAGTGTGGGCTCTTCCTCGTTCTCATTCAGACCATGCGCCTATCCTTTGGTCGTTTGGGAGGAGGGTCAACACAGATTCTTCTTCCGTTTCGAGAGAAGCTGGCTTCTGGAGGAAGGGTTTAGAGAGAAGGTGGAGGAGCACAGGAGAGGGGGTCCAACGGAGGGCTCCGCAGTTTCAAAGTTGGCGACGAAGTTATCGACTTTGAGGTCCTTCCTTTCATCCTTCAGGAAGAAGGTGAGAGTGAGGCGGAGAGCGAGGAGGGGAGAGGTCCAGACCGAGGTAGCTAGATTGGACCATCTGGATGATGAGCGGGAGCTTTTTGAGACGGAATTCAAGGAGAGGCAGGACCTTCTCGAGGAGCTATTGCTTGAAGACAGAAAAGAAGAGGTGGAGTGGTGTCAAAGATCTAGGCAGAAGTGGCTTCAGGAGGGGGATGCCAACACAAGATTCTTCCACTCTGTGGCGTCTGAGCGGTGGAGAAGAAATCACATACACGAGATCGAGGTAGGGGGGTGCGGATTTCGGGGGAGGCGGCAATCGGGCGTGCTTTAAGGGGCCATTTTGTGGAGGCCTCTAGGAGGAGAAAAGGGAGTGGATGGGGGTGGTTGAGGACGGGAGTGGAAGTCATGTCGGACGAGCAAGCGGAGGGTCTACTTGGCCCTTTTTCAGAGTCGGAGGCGAAGAGAGCGGTTTGGGACCTAAACGCAGATGGCGCCCCTAGACCAGACGGTTTCCCGGTATTTTTACCGGGAATTCTGGAATCTATTGAAGGAGGAGGTTTTGGACGTGTTAAATAAATTCAGGGAAGGAAATAGAGGATTCGAGAAGATCAACCGGGCGTTACTGTTCCTGCTACCCAAGAGGGACACCCCCGTGCAGGTGGTTCGGCCTATTGCGCTTTCCAACGCGATATACATCATTATTAGAAGATCCTGACGAATAGGTTGAAAGGGGTGCTGGACTCGGTGTTGCTTCAGGGCCAATCGGCTTTCATACTGGGGAGGCAGATGGCGGACGGTTTAGTGATGGCCTCGAAGATATGTCTTGAGTGGCAACGTTCAACGACGAGAGGGGCCGTATGGAAGATTGACTACGCGAAGGCTTATGACTCTGTAGGCTGGAAGTTCATGTGGTTGTCTCTATGGAGGAGAGGCTTTCCGGAGCTGTGGGCGGATTGGATGAAGAGATGTGTCACCACCTCTTCCTACTCCATCTTGGTGAACGACAAACCGGAGAGGGGTTTTTTTTTCCAGCCGCAACGTGGGGTGGGCAGGGGTGCCCGTTGGCCCCTACGTTGTTTGTCCTCATGGTGGATGCTATGGGGGTCCTCTTCAAGCAGGCGGTTGCGGCGGGATGGTGTGAGGGGTTTCGTAGGGAGGACAACTCCATCCCTTTGTTACAGTATGCAGATGATATGATCCTCTTCCTGGGTGGAATTGAGGAATAGAATGTAAATGCGGTACAGCTAGCAGACATCTTTGGCAAACTCTCCGGTCTGGAGATTAACAAGACTAAGTCGACGGTCATCACCTTTGGGATGAACGAGGCGGACGAATCCAACATAGCGGAGTTAATTGAGTGCACGGTAGGGAGTCTCCCGATTCGTTACTTGGGTATGATGCTAGTCGATGGGAAACTCAGGAGGGCCGATTGGGAGGAGATGGTGCAGAGGATGGAGCAGAGGCTGGCGAGATGGAAGGCGGTCACCTTATCTCGAGGGGGAAAGTTGATTCTTCGGAAGCACGTCCTTTCTGCTATACCTATCTTCTTTTCTACTAGATTGATGCTAGCAGGAGTTAGAAGGAAGGTCGAGTCATTGATGAGAAGGCTTTTCTGGCCAACGAGAAGCAACAGGACTCCGGATTACACTTGGTACGTTGGGATGAGATTACAAGGGGGCGCAAGGAGGGTGGTCTTGGGGTTAGGGATGTGGAGTGTATGAACAAGGCTCTCATTGCTAAATGGGCCATCTGTATTTGGGGTCTGTCTTCTTCGTTGGTAGTAAGACTACCAAGGAAGATATATGAAGTTAGAGGCAAGCTTGAGCCTAGAAGAGTGCGGTATGAATTTCCTCTTTGGGCCGGTATCTGTGAAGTCATGTCGTGGATGGTACCTAGACTCAGACCGAAAGTAGGGGATGGAGAAATATTCCGATTCTGGCACGATGATTGGAGTGGAGAGGGAAAATTGGAGGTTAGGTTCCCTCGCCTTTTCTCGTTGGCGGTCATGAAGGAGGCGACGTTATCGCAGGTGGCGGATGGGGGAGCGTGGGCACCGCCGTTTCTGGCTGACCTCTCAGACCAGTGCATGGAGGATTACCTTAGGTTGTTGCCTGATCTTCCACAGTCGGAGGAATCCACGCAGGGCAGAGACCATTTTTGCTGGAGTGACAGGGATTTCTCGGTAAAGAAAGACTACATTGACTTGAGGAAGAGGGATGAGGAACTAGACAGAGAGTTGTGCCAGGACATGATAGTGGTTTGGGCGGCAAAGATTCCGATCAGAGTTACAGTTTTTCTTGGTGCTTGAGAAGGGGCCGCATGTGCGATATGGCTCGGAGGGGGCGTCTGCTAAGGATTGCAGACACGTAGTGCGACAGGTGTGAGGAGGCAGAGGAGGATTCAGAACATTTGTTTTCAAGTGCACGACGTCTGAGCGGATATAGAGAGAGGTCGGGATACCTTGGGTGGTATGTTATGGGACAAGGGACTTCTGGAGATCGGTTCGTAGGATCGGCACCAACTCTAGTGATGATTGTTCAAAACTGTTTGTTGTTCTCTGGGCCATTTGGATCGGACGAAACGACTTAATCTTCGTAATAGTGAAAATGTAATGAGCCACTGTAATGCTCTTTATAATTTTTGGCTCTCACGGTAATGTACTCTAAAACCTTTTTAAATGAATTTTTTTAGGCGGTGATCCCCAAAGAGGGGACTCACCCGTTTTATCATCATAAAAAATATTTCCCTCTTCTTGTTGCATTCCATGCTTGTGAATCCTAATTTCTCCTGAAGAGTGAACCACTATTATTATTGAAAACAATTTAGTGAACCAGTCACAACAAAGAGACTGAGCTTTCATACAAGAAATTCTAATGTTCAACAATTGACCCACGTCATAACGCAAGAGTTTACTTGATTAATGTGGGTTCATTTGACCCAACTTGATAAGCTCTAGAGATACGTAATATGTCCCAATCCAGCTACTGGAAAATAGAGGAGCAAGCATGTAACTACAATAATGTTATAAAGTTCATGTGACAGATGAACTAAATCCAATAAGAGGGTTGTTAACCTATTACACTACAAATTTAAGAAATGGCCACAAGCTCAAATTTAGATCTCATAGTGCCCTTGAGTTTTGTATTTATCAGTGTCAAACTTTCTTTATGGACTTGAGATTGTTCACTAGACTTCACACGCATACATCTTGAACATACGGATTGCAGAGAGAACGTCATATTCTTAATATGGCAAGAACTTGTTGAAACATAACCATACTCCTCACAGAGTATATTGTGATTTTCTCCATTGGCTATCAAATGTGTTTTTTTAGGATACTTATAAACTGACAGGAGATGTGGATGTTATGATCCTCTTAATAGACGCTATCATGTTAACACAATTGCATTTTTTTAATTATTCCATATGTGTATCCTACTGGGACAAGATTAAGTACTTCCATCACAGAAGATGAGACCTATTCACAAACCTCCTACTGCACCTACAAAGCTTACTCCTGATATGTATTAGGACATTGTCTATGACTGTTATCCCTATCCTGTGGAGAACACCACACCCCCACTCATGATCATGTGCCATTAACCTCCATATGTTTGGTCCATTGGTGGAAAACAATATTGTATCTATGAATAATACAGTATAAATATCACAATTTGGTTGCATGGGTAGAGGCTCCTATAAGAACATATGACCCTAAGGATCTATCTATATACCTTTTGCAGTTGCTTGAGTCAGGGATCTATACTCATATTCTACACGATATATGGCTACAACTGCCGGCTTCTTATTACGCAATGTGATGAGGTTTCATCCAGAGTATAAACTAAAGTTTGTCATGGATTTCTTGTCTACAGGATAACCTACATAATACACATATGCACAAATGGTGAAACCCAGAGACTCTTTGTTGAGGAAGAGATGACCCTTTTCCTAATGCGGTCTTAAGGTATATTTGTAGCATTATAGTAACATCCTAGGGTGACCCATGAACTAACCTACTTTGCTACCTACATGAGCAATGTCCAAGCGATTCACAGCGAATATGTAGTAGCTTCCTGATAACCCCTTTATATTATATAGCATCGACATCCTTTGAGAATTCATCTTTTAAAATATTAAAAAACTCTTCTCTCAAAGTCAACAAATGATTTCTCAAGATCTTAGATGTGATTTTGGAGCTCGCTTACACAAAGTATACCATCAGTCGGAACATTGCTTTCTGGCTAGGAAGTGTCTCTGTCCTTTTCACTTATTACTCTTTTTGTTTACTTTTTTGGGCATTTCTAGTACCAACTAATTCATTCGGGCGAGGCATCTTACGATATCATGATGCGCCCATTCATATGTCTCACTTCGTTCTGACTCGCACCATTCGATTCAAAATCGCCACGTGAGACCTAGAAGTCAAGTCCTCATGCATAAAAAGAAGTAGGGTTAGGTCTCCCAGGATTCTTGAATCCATATCTATTATATCTATATAGATGGGCTTTTCCTTCCCTCCTGCTTGACTAATAGTCGGAAATGAGTCCTCGATTTCCTGTTCCACTCTTTCTTTTTCGAGCAAAAAGAAAAAGAAAAAGAGTGGGGTTTTATAGCAGAATACATCACATCGGTCAGTATATCCTTGCTTGGAAATTTCATATAAGAGGGGGTTGGAAAGTAGTCCCCTCAGGGGTAACACCAGAATCTTTTGGGGGCTTATTGTTTTTTATATGAGAATGCAATGGTGGACTAACACTAGGCCCGCCGAAGGGGTCTTCTGAGGCTAGTCGAAAGCGGGGGGAAGGACCGGAAACAAACCAACCAAGATCGAGGGGACCGAAAGAAACCAGATAATCAAAGAAAGGCCAAATAGCGACGGCTTTGAATGAATAAGAAATCAGCAATCAATTGATCCTTATGTATAATCTACTATTTATACATATCACTAAAAAACGGATGAAGTAGTCAAATAAGTGAATCAGTGATATCAATAACATCATTGAACAAATGACCTAGATATGTACAGTCAACCACAGAAAGGATTGAAAAAGAATGAGTAATCAAATCAGTGGGGGTGATTCAGCAATAAATGATAATTATGAGTGCCAGTCATGGTGACCTTTACACCTGATTGTGCGAGGGTACGGTGACCCTCAGCTGGGTGGGAGATAGGAAGCCCAGTTAGAGCAGCGGTCGCTTAGTGCGTGGGTCTAGGATCCCAGTTTTTTTCTTGGTTTTTCACGAGCGCTCGCAGTTTTTACGCCTCTCTGGGATCCACAGTTTTTCTTTTAAAGACCAGTTTCGCTGACCCTTGTTCTTTAGGGTAACTAGGCTGGAGGGCCCTCGGTTTTAGTTTTTTGAGCTCGTTTGCAGGTACCAGTCGGGCCGGTTTTTATAGAGTGACTTTTCTGGAGAGTCTCTCACCCGTCTCAGTGGCGTAATTTTGGAGTAGACCAATCTCTCTACTGGACCGCACTTCCACTTAGATGGCAAGACGGAAGGGTCTCTTAGGAGAGTACATCACCGCTTGAGTTTTTATTTACCGTTCCGCCAATAGGCTTGGCGATGGCTCCATCTGAATCCTCTACGGCTACATCTAAATCAGTTATAGTTGAATTTAGAGATGTTACAATTGAGCTTGGAATGAGTCATAAATAAGTTAGACTAGAGTTGAGATGAATTACATTTGAGATTGAGATCGGCTACATTTGAGTAGGTTACAGTAAAGCTTGATTTCAGTTGAGTTGAGTACAGTTTAGTTTGGTTACAGTTAAGCTCATTTTCAGTTGAGCTAGTTACTATTCCGCCAGTAGTTCCTGACAAAGAGAAAATATCATATTATGAATGTTGACGCACATAAGATAATTGTATCTCTTTGTTATTTTATTTTCTTGTTATTCTCTTTATGTAATTTACCCATAGGCTACTCTCCTATATAAGAGAGCCTAGGGCTATGGAATAGATTAACTCATTCTCTTTTCCCAACATGGTATCAGAGCGACGGTCCTAGACCGGAGTTCTCGAAACCCTAACTCTAACACCCCACCCGCCGGCCTTCTCTCTCTCTCTCTCTCTCTCTCTCGATCGGCGTGCCACCAACGCCGCCGCCTCTGCCGCACACGCAGCCCCTGCGCAGCCCTTGCGCAACCCTAGCGTGCCGTGCGCGCAGCCCCTGCACAGCCCTAGCGTGCCGCACGCACAGCCCTAGCGTGCCGCACGCGCAACCCTAGCGTGCCGCACGCGCAGCCCTAGCGTGTCGCACGCGCAGCACCTGCGTGCACAGCCCCTTGCGCATCCTTGCGCGCTGTGCACAGTCCCTGCGCGCACCAGCCGTGCGCTGAGCGCAGCCCCTGCGCGCCTCAGCCGTGCGTCGACTTTGCCTCCCAGCGCATCTCTTGTGCGGCCTGTGCGCAACTTCTGTGTGCGTGTAGGTCTTAGCACAAACATCTTCATGGGGATAGTTGCTTGAAGTCTACACATGCAACTACCCCCATCTATGGTATTGTAGACAAAACATATCGTTTGTCAATCGTTCCAGTCTTTATTTTGCAATATGTCAGAGAGCAAGGCAAATATCCCATCTATTGGCGCATTCCGTGGTCCGGCGCCTATTGTCAAGATGGATGGTACCAACTATGAACTGTGGGCAATGCAGTTCATGAGCATGATGAAGTCTACGGGTAAGAAGCATATTCTTACCGAATCAGAGCCTGCTGAGAAGACTGGAACCTATGCCTCCTGGGAGGCTGACGACGCGTATGCCAAGGTCTGGCTATCTGGCACATTGGCAATTGAGATTGCCAATGATATCCTCCATCAACCCACAGCGAAGGATATGTGGGACATTCTGGCGGCCACATACTCCCAGGCGAAGAACGAGACAAAGATCCTGCAACTCCAGCATGATATCTTCACCATCAAGCAGAATGGTCGCCCGCTACATTCTCTCTATACATCACTGAGAGGGATGTTTGAGAAGCTATATAGCTTCATGCCCTTGACAGCTACGCCCGAGCAGCAGAAGACATACAGGAATGCTACTATGGTCGGTGTGTTTCTCGCTGCACTTGCTCCAGAATATGAGGCAGCACGTTCTCAGATTTTAGCGGACTCGACTATTCCTCCCATGGAGGAAGCTTTTCACAGATTGAGTAGGATCACAGAGCCTTCAGCATCTGCGAGTCAGAATTCCTCAGCTATGGCGGCCAACAGAGGCTGCGGTTTTCATCACCAGGGTCGTGGACATACTCCTCGTGGAAGGGGTGGCCGCACTAGGCCAACATGCACATATTGTCACCGAGTCGGGCACAATGAAGACACATGCTATTCAAAGCATGGATTCCCTGCATCTGCACGAGCCGCTGAGCAGATAGAGCCGCCATCTGCTGCTACCCTGAATCAACGATTTGATGATCTAGTTGCCCGCCTCAGGGGCATCATACCACCATCTGGTCCAGCACCGACTACAGAGAGTCATACTGATGCTGCTGCCTCTGCCTCTGCTTCTGCATCTACCAGTACTTCAGGTAGTACACTTGCACTCCACAGTAGTAGATCTCATATACTGCCATGGATCATGGACTCGGGCGCTACATATCATCTATGTGGCGACCAGAGTCTACTTACAGGATACACTCAGATCTCTCCAGGACGGACAGTAGTAATTGCTAATGGCACACATTCCCCTATCACTGGTCAGGGGGAGATTAGATTGACACCCTCTATGCAGCTGAAGAATGTCCTACATGCACCACATTTTTCTATGAATCTGTTGTCAATTAGTCAGATTACGAAGGATCTCCATTGTCGAGCTATTTTTGATCCATCTTCTTTGATTTTTCAGGACATCCGTACGGGCAACGTGATTGGTCATGGCTATGAGCAAGGAGGCCTTTACCGTCTGAACCAGACCCCATTTGCTGGAACCACATCCTCTCCTGCTGGACAAGTATCTCCTCTCTTGTGGCATCTGCGTTTTGGTCATTTACCGCTTCAGAAGTTGCGTCTAGTTCTACCCTATGGTCTCTCTCACACACCTATCCAGTGTGAGGCATGTCAGTTGGGAAAGCATCACAGGTCGTCTTTTCCCAGTAGTCAACGTCGGAGTAGTAACTCCAAGTTTGAGTTGTTTCATGTCGATGTCTGGGGTCCGAGTCGTGTTCCCGATCATCAGGGACACAGGTTTTATATTGTATTTGTGGATGATTACTCTAGAGCGTCATGGGTCTTTCTAATGAAAAATAAATCTGAAGCAGGAAATATTATTATCCACTTTCTAAATGAAATTCAAAATGTTTTTTCCACATCTGGCAAGATTGTGAGAAGTGATAATGCCTTAGAGTTGTGCACCAACATTCTAGCCAATTACTACTCCTCAAAAGGAATTATTCACCAAACATCTTGTGCTCATACGTCTCAACAGAATGGGGTTGCTGAAAGAAAACACCGTCACCTTCTTGATGTCACAAGGTCACTTATTCAGAGTCATGTTCCGTACTCCTACTGGGGTGATGCAGTCCTTACTGCATGTTACCTTATCAACCATATGCCTTCGTCTGTCTTGAATGAACAAATTCCTTTCTCACTCATTTACCCTGACAAGGATTTGTTCATTCTTACTACTCGTGTGTTTGGGTCAGTCGCATTTGTCCATCAGTTGTCACCTGGTACTGACAAGCTCTCTCCTAGGGCTGTCAAGTGCGTATTTGTGGGGTACTCCAGAACTCAAAAGGGGTACAAGTGTTTTGATCCTGTGCGTCGGCGGTATATGATCAGTGCAGATGTTACATTTTTTGAATCGGTTATGTATTTTTCAGAATCCGGAAACATGCAGCCACCACCTATATCTCCTGATGCCGTATTCATGGAACCACCATCACCATTGCCACAAACAACACCACCGTCACCACCACCGCCACCGCCACCACCGCCACCACCACCACCACCGTCACTAGTATCCCCGCTACCATTCCATTACACCCGCAGGCTTCCTCCAGCTCATGGTCCTGACCCGTCAACTAGCTCGCCTATGGTATGTAATGAAAATATTAATGATGATGGATCTGACGACATTTCTCAGCAGGATGCATTACAGGAGCATGGTGATAACACAGATGATCTGGATGTTCCAATAGCTCTACGCAAGCCCAAGAGAAGCTGTGCCAAATATCCATTATCAGCAGCTGTGTCCTTTGAGAGGCTATCTGGAGACTTCAGGACGTTTGCATTGGCACTCTCAGCTACAGACATTCCACGGAGCCACCATGATGCTTTGCAGGATGCTAAATGGAGGCTAGCAATGGAAGAAGAGATGGCGGCACTTCAGTCTAGAGGAACCTGGAGTTTGGTTCCTATACCTCCAGATGTTAGCCCGGTGAGTTGCAAATGGGTGTTTACAGTTAAACACAATGCAGATGGTTCCATTGACAGGTACAAGGCACGCCTAGTTGCACGGGGCTTCACACAGACATATGGGGTAGATTACCTTGACACGTTCTCCCCTGTGGCGCGTCATTCCACTCTACGGATCCTGCTATCAGTTGCAGTTGCTAGAGACTGGCCACTCTATCAACTGGACGTGAAGAATGCATTTCTGTATGGAGACTTGCAGGAGGAAGTCTATATGCAACAACCACCTGGTTTTGCTGTTGAGGGGGAGTGTTCCAAGGTTTGCAGATTACATAAGGCCATCTATGGCCTTAAGCAGAGCCCCAGAGCATGGTTTCAGAAGCTTTCAGACCTCTTTGAGAAACAAGGATATAAACGCTCCAATGCTGATCACTCCTTCTTTGTACAGAAGACGGCGAGAGGTATCATTGTAATCATGGTTTATGTTGATGATATCTTGATTACAGGTGATGATGATCAGGGCATTAAGCAGGCAAAGGAAAGGCTGGGGACCGAGTTTGTCACCAAGGACTTGGGAGTCCTTAGATATTTTCTGGGGCTGGAGTTTGCTAGAAATCCATATGGATTAGTCATGTCACAGAGGAAGTATGTTACAGATCTACTGAGTGAGACAGGTATGCTAGGGTGTCGACCTGCTACGACACCAATGGATCCTAGCATGAAGCTGTATGATGATGACACAGAAGAGGTGGATAAGAGAAGGTACAGAGAACTGGTAGGCAAACTACTGTATGTCACGATCACTAGACCTGATATATCATTTGCAGTGAGCCGTGTGAGCCAGTTCATGGAGCAACCACGTCAGGCCCATATGGATGCAATACACATGATTCTGAGATATTTAAAATCATCTCCAGGTGCAGGCTTGCTATTTAAGAAAGGAAAGGAGATCTCTATCACAGCATGTGCGGATGCAGACTATGCAGGATGCCCCAAGGACAGGAAGTCAACATCAGGATTTGCAGTCTATGTTGGAGATGCTATAGTTTCGTGGAAAAGCAAGAAGCAGACAGTAGTAGCTAGATCCAGTGCTGAATCCGAATACAGGGCTATGCCCAGGCTAGCACAGAAATGATGTGGGTGAAATCCTTACTTGCAGATCTATGTCTTGATATACCTCTTCCTATGATGTTGGAATGTGACAATCAGGCTGCTTTGTTCATTGCAAATAACCCAGCCTTTCATGAGAGGACCAAGCACATTGAGGTCGACTGTCACTACATACGTGACATGATTCAGAAGGGGTTCATTGCTACATCTCACGTCACATCAGAGAATCAGACTGCTGATATTTTCACCAAGGCATTACTTAGAGGCTCATTCCAGAAGTGTGCGTCCAAGCTGAGCATGATTGATATCTATGCTCCATCTTGAGGGGGAGTGTTGACGCATATAAGATAATTGTATCTCTTTGTTATTTTATTTTCTTGTTATTCTCTTTATGTAATTTACCCATAGGCTACTCTCCTATATAAGAGAGCCTAGGGCTATGGAATAGATTAACTCATTCTCTTTTCCCAACAATGAAAATTATCATTATCAGACTACGGGCTACTACCACGATTTTTAGACATAGCTAGTGGACGTGTTGGGAACTTTGTTAAGATGCAGTTTACTCCACCGCATGCCTACGGAGGCACCCCAACCCTAAGGCTTTCCTTGCCGCCTTAGAGTCATGGTGTGAAGCCTTAACCACACCAAGACTACAAACTATCCACTAAGCTTGAGAAATTCAACAAGAAAAGAAATAGAGCACGAGACGCATTATCTACACTTACTAATATCCACCCATATGATTAAT
Organism: Ottelia alismoides; assembly: GCA_037367405.1. NCBI lineage: Eukaryota > Viridiplantae > Streptophyta > Magnoliopsida > Alismatales > Hydrocharitaceae > Ottelia > Ottelia alismoides. The sequence continues at coordinate 523,665 of JAZKJV010001000.1, read as the reverse complement.
AAACATCAGAAAGAAATCTGGATCACATCGGTCATAATAAGTATATAATGAATCAAAGAATTAATGAATCCTTGAGGCTTGAAAAGAATAAGGAAGACTAGAAATCACATACGGTTTTATAATTTGGCAAAGACAGATCAAAATAAGAGTCTCATCATCTTCAACACCAAGATCCATCAAACATAAAAAAAGGCAATAGCTTAAGTATGAATCCTATAATCAGTATATGAAATGCTAATTATAACCAATATATGAAATACTAAATATGGGTAATTGAGGTAGGATGGGTAAGTCAGGAGATTCACCTTTACAGACAACTTGAAAACCTATTTCAATGCAAGTAGCTCTAAATTTTAATTGTCAAGCCCTATTTACTTGCTTTCTTTTGGAGCCACTAAATTTCCTTATTATTGTTAATTAATTAGATGTGCTCAACATTTCGGTGATGTTTTTTTTCTCCCTATTGCATGGATTGCAGGCAAAACGCCTGCATCGTAGTATTGAGAGAGTTGGACCTAAGCTTCTGCAGTTACTATTAACAGGTATGCATATTATAGTCTTTGTTCAGGATATTATTAAATGCTTTTCTTTCTCTTCTGCTAAAATTTGGTATTCATGTATGTAATGCAGTTTCTGTTATTACATGATAAATTATATGAAAATTTATGCAATATAATTGGTGACATATTGTAGTTATGTGGCTTATTAGTTAAATGTAAATGTCATTCGAAAACTAATGTGAAAAATTTTCGCTGAATTTCAATAACCTGATGCAATCTGTAGCGAACATGATACTACGAGTGTTATGTAAACGGGTATCCCGGGTCCGCGGGACGGGCGTCACAGTTTGGTATCAGAACAGTAATACCCTGCTACATACATTCGTAATATTATAGTTCCGATCGAATTAATTCTTGGATAGCGACAGTTGTCCGACTTGTCACGAGTCCGAAAGGGAAATATGACATTCAAATTCCATAACTACAGATATCACCGTTTGCAACTGATTTCCATATTGTATCGCAAGAAGAGAAAAAGCATAATAGAAATATCTGCGAACATGAATTATTGCAATTAATAACAATGGTTCTTATACAGAACCATGGTGTCTAGTGCCGACCTTTCTATCTTTTAGTTAATTCTGGAGCGATGAATGAGCTTCGAGATTTCTAGCTCCAATAAGTAGAGTTGCATAGGCCATAGATCCTCTCTGTCACATCCATGGTCTAGGTGGTCAGTTGTTGATTATAATACTGATAGTTAGAGGGTTACCAATGTTGATTGGTAATCACAAGATTATCAGAAATTGTCCGCCACTACAGCTTGACAAGTGTGACCTGATTATGAGCATGGATTAGCTGTAAGCTCATTATACTAGTTAATTACTTCAAGAAGACGGTTGTCTTCAGGATTCTGGGCTTACCTGAGTTTACCATAAAGGGTACATTACATGACTCCAGAATAGAGTACATTTCAGTAAAGAGAGCCCAGAGACTCAGAGATCGAGGATGCGGCACACTTCTAATATTGTTCGAGAGACATCTAAGGGAGAGTCGATGGCTCAGGACATCAGGATAGTGTCAGATTACCCTAATGTGTTCTCTAATGATTTGTCAGGTTTACCGCCTAAGAGAGATTGAGTTAGAGATCACATTACTACTATATACACAACTAATCTTGAATGCTCCGTATCACGTGGCACCAGCCGAGTTGAGAGAGTTGAAGATGCAATCGTAGGAGTTACTTGACGTAGGTTTCGTAAGGCCGAACACTTCACCTTGAGGTGCTTCAGTTCACGTTGTCAGAAAGAAGGATGAACCAGTGAAGTTATGCATTGGTTACAGACAACTGAACGAGAAAACAGTAAAGAATCGTTATCTTATGTCATGCATCAATGACTTGTTCGATCAGCTACAGGGATCTTCGATGTTTTCAAAAATCGGTCTCCGGTCTGACTACCATCAACTGAGGATTCAAGAGTTGAATATTCCGAAAACATCATTCAGAACTCGATATGGACATTATGAGTTTGTTGTGATGCTGATTGGGCTCACGAATACACATGTAACATTCATGGACATGATAAACATGATTTTCCGTCCATACTTAGACAAGTTTGCAATTGTGTTCATCAATGATGTTCTCATATATTCTTGAAATAAATGGAATCATGCAAATGATCTAAAGATAGTCCTTAACATACTTCAAGAGCATAAGTTATATGACAAGCTGTGCAAGTGTGAGTTCTTGTTATCCCGGGTTTCATTTCTTGGGCATGTCATTTCTGGAGTAGGTATCGCAGTGATCCTGCAAAAATCGAGGCAGTCATATCTTGAGAACTACCCAAGACAGTCACTCAGATTCGAAGCTTCCTTGGACTAGTGGGTTGTTACAGATGCTTAGTCCGTAGTTTTTCCCAAGTTGTTCTTCCCTTGACACGATTGGCACAGAAGAGAGTTCCTTTCATTTGAAATGATTCATGCGAGAAGGCCTTTAGGATATTGAAGAAAAGATTAAAGATTGCGCCTATTCTTGCACTTCCTTCAGAAATTCAGGATTATACAGTATATACAGATGCTTCAAGTGAAGGTTTAGGAGTGATTCTGATGCAGCGGGATCACGTGATTGCTTACTCATCACATCAATTGAGGCCGCTTGAGCAGAATTACTCCATCCATGACTTGGAGTTGATAACAGTTGTCTTTGCTTTGAATATCTGGCATCACTATCTCTATGAGGTGAGTTTTGATATTTTCACAGATCGCAAGAGTTTGAAGTATATCTATGATCAGAAAAAGTTGAACATGAGACAACACCGATAGTTTGAACTATTGAAGGATTTTGATTACACGATCTCTTACCATTCCGATAAAGGAAACATGGTGGCAGATGCGCTTAGCAGGAAAGCTCATGCACATGCGGCAAACTAGCTATACACGTGAGATATGCTTGTAACTTTGACTAATTGACATCCTCATAAGAGTGCGTCCATATCTACTAGCATACCCCTGCGATTCAGCAGTCTTTGGGAACGCGTAGTAGGACATAGGACATATCCTTGAATTTGAGACAGATGCATGCGTGCCATCAAGGACAAACGTGATCATTTTGTGGTGACTAAGTCTATTTTGTGGAAGGTTAGTTGGGTCGTTGTGCCCAACAATGAGCAGTTCCGCAGAGATATTCTTGGCACATGTCATGTTAGCAAGTGCATGACCTATTAGATGGTCAAGGCTGTACACAAGAGACCGCCAGGGTTATTACTGTCTCTCCCCATTTTTGAGTAGAAGTAGGAGAGTATTTCTATGGATTTTGTCACTAGACTACTGATGAATCTCAGATTCATCACTCTAAAAATCATTAATTAAGCTCAAATCCCTAAAAATCATTGGCATTTCTTCATTTATTCTGCATAATTAGCATTCATGCATGTTTTGATAAGAATTGTATTTTGTTGCTTATTTTCGCACAAAATAAGAAGCCAAAAATCCCAACCAAAATTAACCTGTAAATAGCCTAACTTCCCTGATTTTTAACTAATTCATGCTAACTCCAATTGACCCAAAACAACATCCATTGTGTAGATATCACTAACAAGAATAAATGAAAAATACAAAAAAACCACTAACCTAAATAAGTGGACCAAAAACCCAAACCCTAGTTCTAGGATTTCCGGACTAAAACCTTCATATCTTCCACATCCAGTGTCTGATTTGATTCTACTCACTTTTTGAACTAATGTACATTCAATTACCTTTAAAACAAGACCAAGTTCAAGTGAATCGGAGCTCATATGTGAAAGTTGGGTTTTAGGCCTCTTTTATACATTTTGTATTTTAGCAGTTTTTGACCTATTATTTTATGTACATAATTGACTCATTTTATTCCATTTCTTTTTCATTTGTCTTCTTTGATGAAAGTTTGATTAAAATACGTAAAAATCCAAATCCAAACTGAGCTTGAAATCAAAGAAACTAACTGAGTCCGAGTCTTCACTAACTATCTGTACAAAAATCGTCCTTTTCGTCTTTTATTTTATTTCTTCTTTTTCTTACTCAATAAAAATCCAAAAAATAGATTAATGTGTAAATATTTATCTTTGATTTTATCATATTTTTTCCGGATTTTTCTGATTTAAAAATAATAAAAAAATTATAAAACCCAAAAATCAAGGTATTCTATGTACATGGGATACACAAAAAAATATCACTTTGTGCAATTGATCGATTTTGGTTTTGATGTCTTCATGAAAGTTGTAGATCTCATCGAGACAAGCAACTTTTGTGAAAAAACTTTTTCGCTCTGAGGTCATTTACGATTTTTTATGTATTTATCAAGGTATTTATTTTCCGATTTGTGTGGGTGCTGACACGTGGCAGCTCCTGGAACCGCCACGTGTCACCCATTTTTGAGTTTTTTTAAATTTATTTTATAAAAAAAACCGCACACGTGCGTCATCCGCCTCTCATTTTGACGCCACGTGGCATTACCTCAGCCGTTCGATCTCGGTCGATCGGACGGTCGAGGCCCGTCTTCTTCCTTTGACCTTTCCCAATTGAGCGTCGCCGACCCGCGGAATCTCCGCTGCCCTTCTCGTGGCCCTCTTCCTTCTTCGACCGCGCCGTCGCATCCCCGCGGATCTCGCGCACGGCAGCCATCTCCGATCTCATTAATCGCCAATCGAATCTCCATCGGATCCCATCCACGATCTTCTCCATATCCGGTCCCTTCACTGTTCCTATTTATATCTCTGTCACCCCTTCGTAAGCTTCATCCACTGAATGCTCCTTCAACAACCACCGGGGTGACAGCCCGGCCTACTCTACGGCGAGATCCGAGGGCCTCCCCCCTCATTGCAGATGCGGCGCTCCGTCAGTACTGCTTCGCTCCGTCCTGCCGTCGAGCCTACATCCATCTTCATCAACTATGCCATCATCGTCAACCACGCCAAGTTCTTCTCCGACACTGCTACCGCGAGTCGCCTCGCCCATCAACGACTACGTCTTCGACAACCGCCAACGACATGCTACTCCGCTCCTCTGCCATCTCCAACTTCAGTCGTATCCAAAAGCTTCATCGACAACCAACCTCTTCGCCACCAGGAGCTCTTCACATCTCCGCCTTGCGCCCCCGGTGCTCTCCTCCACCGGCCGCCAGAACGTCATCGCATCTCCGCCTTCACAGCGTGCTTCCACGCGTCGAGCTCCTAGCTCCCCCTCCGCCCCGCCGTTCTTCTTCGTCGATCCTCCGGACGGTCTTCATCACCATCTCCGCCAACGCCAGTAGCGACCCGCCCCCTCCTCCATCCAACGCTTCGCTGGAGCGAGGGGCTATGTCGGGGCACAGTCACCAGAAGCTCCATATCGCCTTCATCGCCACCGGCAAGTTCACCCACCCACATTACCTTGAACTGCCGCAGAGAAGCAGTCTCGCCGCCAAGAGCACAGCCGGGGAAGAGACCCGAGGCCCCACCACGTGCCACGCACGTGGGTTGGGGGACGACAGAGGAAGACCCCCCCCCCGCACGTGACCCCACGTGCTAGGGGTGGGAAAATTGCATACCCGCCCTCAGAGTACTTCCTATTCTCCATTCAGTCCAACCGACCAATGGGCGCGTGCGACACACGTGTCCCTCTAGAAAATTTACGAATTCTCCCCCAGCACTTGCGGTAATTACCATCTAGACATGTTCTGCATATTTTGATTTCTTTTTAATTATTGTAATTGCAGTAATACCCATGTGTTCTCCTTTAATTTTGAACCTCTATCTTGCATTATTTTATTTATAAAAAATTGCACGATATTCGTTAACTAATTCACTATATCTTGGCATATGCTTGATATTTTTGTGATTAGTGGTTAGTTATTAATTAATTGTTTTATGGAAAATTGCATGCTTTACCCATTTTATGCTCTGAAGTTCATAACTAATTAACCACAACTCTCTCAAAATTGCCGAAAAATCGAGGATTGTAGAATTAATTGTGTTTAACATTGTGCCCAAAAAGAATTGCATTTGCATGCATCTTTTGCTTTGTAAAAATCATTTTGCACATTTCGATCTTTGATTTTTAATAAATATTAAATCTCATATTTTCGAGGTTTAGGATTTTTCTGAGATCAATCACCTAGTAATAGATGTTGGATATTTTATCTCTTGAAAATAAATAGGTTTAATATTTATTATAATTAAATATTGAAATTCGCATCATTTACATTCAAAAATTCATAAAAAATTAACCTTGCATCCAAAAATTCCAAAAAAAAATTAATGCACTCATTTCATCACTATTGTCATCTTGGCCAAGTTTCATATTTTTGGACGTTGTTTGATTGATCTTTACATTTTAGTCCCTAAAACCAGCCAAATTTGCATTTTGCATCCCATATTGCATTAAAAATTACAAAAAAAAGACTGCCTCGAAAACCGTGCACAAACTTTGATAGACAAAATTTTAGGTTGTTCCTTTGCCTCCTTGAGTTCGAACTTGGGACTTGCCCAAGTAAAACAAACATAAAATCACGCGATTAAAATTTGACTAAAATTTCTTATGGTTATTTCTTGACCGGTTCCGATTGCCCGCCTACAACGAAACGACACATTCATTTAAGCGAACGATAATCCACGACTTTTAACAACGGCTATCTCGGACTCGTCAACTACCGAGGACATCAGATGGACACGATGCTATTGAGATGTTGTTGACAGATTGACCAAGTCAGCCCATTTCATACATATCAACATGACCTACACTCCATCTACGCTGGCTAGATTACATGTGCGAAAACATTATCAGATTTTATGATATACCACGTGAGGTAGTGTCTAATGGAGACTCGAGGTTTATATCTCACTACTGGTACCAGCTTATGTCAGCACCACAGACAGAGCTGAAGATGAGTTCCGCATACCATCCATAGACCGATAAATAGAGCAAGCGTGCTATTCAGACACTTGACGATTTGTTATATACATGTACTCTAGAGTAGAAAGGGTCCTGTAAGGACCACCTGCCATTAGTAGAATTCCTGTGCAACAACAGTCATTATTCCAGTATTGGTATAGCATCATTCGAAGCCCTATACGGGCGGAGATGTCTCGCATCTCTCAGTTGGCGTAAGTGATGAATCCGTAATTCATCACTCTAAAAGTTGAAAATAGAGTCTTGTTCCCGAGTAAATAGCAGTATATTTCCCCTTATCTTGCAAAATTAGCATTCATGCTTGCAAGCATAATATCTGCATTTTAGCATTCATAGTTGCATTAAATAAGAAGCCAAATTCACTAGTAAATATCCACCTGTATATTAGCTAAAATACCCTATTTTTATATATTTTGTACTAACTCCAAATCCAATAAAACCAACTCTATTATGTATATATTACTAATACTAATTAAAGAAAAATATCAAAAAAATACTAACTTGTAAAATTACCCAATAAAACCCCAAACCTAGTTGGAGACCTTAGACCTTAGAATGCGCATATCTCTCTCATACAACCTCCGAATTAGGTCTACTCACTTTTAAAGTAATATACATTCAGAGACCTTCAAAACAAGACCAATTTCACTAAAATAGGAGCTCGTATGCAAAACTTGGGTTTTGGGCCCCTTTTGTATATTGTCCATATTGACCTTTTTGCCCTTTATTTTATTCTTTTATTTTCCGAATTATTAAAAATCCAAAAAATTAGATTAAGTTGTAAATATTCCTTTCATATTTTTCTAACTTTATTTTGATTTTTTTCTTAATTAAAAATGACAAAAAATTAGAAAAAAAATGCGGTATTTTATATTTATAAGGTACCACCCAAAAATACATTTTGTACAGATGATTTCTTTTGATTTTTGGCCCTTCACAAAAGTTGTAGATCTCGTCAAGACGAGCAACTTTCATGTTGACCACTTTTTGATTTAACCTCTTTTGTTATTTCTTTTTTATTTTTCTTTACATTTAAATTTTGAATTTTCTAGGAGCGACATGTGGCAGCTCCTGGAGCCGCCACATGTCACCCCATTTTATTATTGTTATTTTCGGATTTATTTTATTATTTTCGGATTTATTATTATTATTATTTTATTATTACTATTTTAATTATTTTGAGTAGCCTACTTATATTATATTATTTTATCTTATTTATTTTACCCCATTTTACCTCTTCTCCCTTACTTGTCTTCCACTCCAAGCCACCACTATCACCACCTCCTCCATCTTCTCCATCCTTTCTCCAACTTCCCTTTCCTCCTCTTTATATTCTCACCTCCCACTCCATTTTTCTTCATCCGCCGTTCTACGAGTGAGATAGGTTCTAGCTCCGTCAAAGTCGTAAGGTGACAGCTCCTTCTTCGACGTCGAGTGACGACAAGCCAAAGGCGAGATCCGGTGGTCCTCACCACCGTCACAAGTTTCACAACGCTCGTTGAGCTTCGGAGGCTGCCATTTCCTTGAAGCGACGACGGAAGCCGCACGACGCGGCTCCACCTGGCAAAACCGCAGGTAAGTACTCTATCATAGCGTTTCATTTCATTTTTTTATCTAACATAATTTTCTTCCTTGTTCTTCATCACTATCAAACACATCATCACATCACCACCTTTATCATCTACCATTTTCGCCACCACCATCACAATCCACCTTTTCTCCATTGCATTTTATTTTCAGTTTACATAAAAAACCACACATCATCCATCATCACCATCACCATCATATCCTCATTGCATTTCTATTTCTTCTTTACAAAGCAAATTACAAAAAAAATACAAAAGAAAAAAAAACAAGCAGAGCTTCTGGCACCCAACCACCGCCGGCCGTGCCCCCCAGGCGTGCCCTCCAGCAGCGGTCACCCCAGGCCGCCGACCTCCAACCACCCGCGCTCCCCTCACCGTTCTCTGCCGACGTCCCCGCGTCGTGACGCCGCTGCCCCAGCCGCCCACATCTGCGCGCCCGTCCCCACGCGTGCAAGGTCACGCACGAAGGCCAAGTCGCGTCCCTCCGCACCGACGTCGTCCCCCCCCCCCCCCCGCTGCGCCCTCCTCCACGCGACAGCCACCAGGCCGCGGCCGCCCCTCGCAGGCCGTTGCACGGCGCCGCCTACCTTCGCGCTCCTCCATACGCGTGGCGCCGCCCAGCTTCACTGCCCACCAGCGCGTGGCAGCGCGGCCGCCCACCAGCGCGTGGCAGCGCGGCCAGTAACCGCCCAGCAAGCGCGCCTCCGCGCGCCACCTCCGCCGCCCCGCTCCAGGCCGCGCCGGTCCCCACAGGCCGCTCATCGCTGCGCGTCGCCCGCGGCGGCCGTCGCCACCTCGCGCCTCCCACATTGAGCGTTGTCGTCCTCCCCTTGGTGCCCTAGCTTGGGGTACAAGTTTTAAACCATCGAAGGTCTTTCTCCCTTTTAATTTTTATTTTTTCAGTCAAATTGCATTTAAATCCTTTCATGTTTATGTATTTGCAAAAGCCCCCTGTGCACAGTTTCAATTTATTTCTTTCATTTCAGTTTTGCAAAGATACCCATGACTTTGAGCGTTAATTTGGACATATTTCTTGCATCATTTTTAATCAAAAAAATAGCACTTTGATGAGCAACTAATTCTTTATCTTGTAGCTAATTATTTACATTTTTGTGAGCATTATATTATTTATAAAAAAATCAAAGATTGAAAATCAGTGATATTTTGCCCATTTAAGCTCTGAAATTCGCATAGCCATATTTCTTGCTCCAAAAATTGTGAAAAAATTGTGAATGATGTGCTTAAGTGTGTTTTAATTATTGTCCAAGTTTCATCGAATCAGATTAGTCGTTTGCATAGAATAAATTCTTGAGTGATTTCGGTAAATGATTTTTAATTAATCCCACAAATAAGATTTTTGCGAAATTTTAACTCTCTTGGATTCCTTATTGAAATATCTATTTGAGATAAATAGTTCTCTGGATGATTTGATTTCATGGATTAATTAGAATTAAATATTAGCAATCGCTTTGTTTTCAGCAAAAAAAATCATAAAAAATCATAAAGTGTCAGAAAATTCTAAAAAAAATGTTGTAGCTTCATTTTATCATATTTATCTTCGAGTAGTTTTTTCATAATTTTTGCATATCGTTTGCACGAAAAATTGCATAAAAACCTCAAAAAAGTTTACATTTTTCATTTGTGCATCTTAAATTTAAAAATTCCAAAAAAAATATATTTTGCATTAATCATTGGATTAGGTTTACAGGAATAATACAATTTGGTCAATTTGGATTAATTTCACATTAAAATTAAATTTGGCTAAGTTGTTGATTTTCTTATTTGGTTTAGATGAAAGGACTAAACAAGCTTTTTGGGAGGATCTGGATAAGATTTTACAAGTAATCCCACAAAGAGAGATGGTTTGCATAGGTGGAGATCTTAATGGACATGTGGGAAAAGATGTTTCAGGGTATGCAAGTGTGCATGGAGGACATGGTTTTGGGGATAGAAACGAAGAGGGAAAAGTCATTCTGGATTTTGTAACTGCATATGATCTTTTCATAGCAAACACTCTTTTCAAGATGAGGGAGGAGCATTTAATTACTTATAAGAGTGACACAACTAGAACACAGATCGATTACTTTGCGTTGAGGAGAAGAGATCGGTTGTGTTGCAAAGATTGCAAAGTAATCCCTGCAGAGAGTTTGACAACCCAACATCGCTTGTTAGTCTTGGATTTACAAATAAAAGGGCTGGTGAAGAAAAGGAAGGTTCCTAAGATCACTAGAACTAGGTGGTGGAATCTTCCGCTGAAGCAATCAAGCTTCAGGGAGAAGGTTTTAGAAGACTTATCTTGGGATTGTAGCGGTAGTGCAAACGAGATGTGGGAGGCAGTAGCATCTTGTATCCGAAAGGTAGCCAAAGAGATGCTAGGCGAGTCAAAAGGAGGAGCTCCGGGTCAAAGGGAGGCTTGGTGGTGGAGTGAAGGGGTGCAGGAGAAGCTAAAAATTAAAAGAGCTTGCTTTAAAGCTATGTCTAAGGATAGAACAGAGGAAACTGTCACAGACTATAAAATAGCGAAGAAGGAAGCGAAGAAGGCTGTAAGCGAAGCTAAGTCAAAAGTTTATGAGGTTTTGTATAAAAATATAAACTCTAAGGAGGGCCAGAAGGATATATTCAGGTTGGTCAAAGCAAGAGAAAGAAAGACCAAAGACCTTTCTCAAGTGAGATGCATTAAGGACGAGGAAGGTCACGTGCTTGTTCATCAGAAGGATATAGAGACTAGATGGGAGCAATACTTCCATAAACTTTTTATTGGAGAAGGAAATAGAGAGATCACTTTGGGTGATCTAGCTAGTAGTGAAAGTTACTTGAATCGTGCATGCTATAGACGAATACAAAGAAAAGAAGTAGAGGAGGCTTTGAAGGTTATGAGACCTGGGAAAGGTGTTGGACCGGATGACATCCCTGTAGAAGTTTGGAAAGTTTTAGGTGAGCGTGGTTTGACTTGGCTTACGAATCTATTCAATGTTATTTGGCGAAGCAAGAAAATGCCTGAAGATTGGAGGAGGAGTATCGTGGTGCCTCTTTATGAGAACAAAGGAGACATTCAAAATTGTTCAAATTACAGAGGTATCAAGCTGATGAGTCACACTATGAAAATTTGGGAACGTGTGATCGAAAGAAGGTTGAGGCAAGTTTCCCAAATAAAAGAAAATCAATTCGGATTCATGGCAGGTCGCTCAACTATTGAAGCCATCCATTTGCTGAGGAGAACAATGGAGATTTATAGAGCTAAAAGGAAGAATATCCATATGATCTTTATTGATTTGGAGAAGGCTTATGATTCCGTCCCACGAGAGATACTGTGGAGAGTTTTGGAGAAGAGACAAGTACCTATCCTATACATTAATCTCATAAAGGATATGTATGATAGGGCTTTATCTTGTGTAAGGACCCCGACGGGGAAGACTGACTATTTTGATATCAACATTGGTTTACATCAAGGTTCAGCTTTGAGTCCATTTCTTTTTACTTTGATTATGGACGAGTTGACAAGTCACATTCAGGATGATTTATCTTGGTGTATGTTATTTGCTGATGATATTGTGTTGATTGACGAGACTATAGATGGAGTAAATGAGAAGCTTGAGGTTTGGAGACATGCATTGGAGACTAAAGGTTTTCGTATAAGTAGGGCTAAGACGGAATATATGGAATGCACCTTTGATGGAGGCAATGGTGAAGTAATCGAAGTGAAGATTGGTGACGATAACATCCAGAAGAGAGATTCTTTTAGATATCTGGGATCTATTTTGCAACATGATGGAGAAATTGATGGAGATGTTACTAATAGAATAAATGCAGGCTGGCTAAAGTGGAGAGGAGCCTCCGCTGTTCTCTGTGATAAGAAAATGCCTTTAAAAATTAAAGGAAAGTTTTACAAAGCAGCCGTGAGACCTGCTATGCTTTATGGTTCTGAATGTTGGCCTGTGAACCATAGACATGTGCAGAGAATGGCTGTAGCAGAAATGAAAATGCTAAGATGGATGTGTGGACATACACGTAAAGATCGGATTCGGAATGATGCAATCAGAAAGAAAGTTGGTGTAGCTCCGATCGAGGATAAGATGCGAGAAAACCGCTTAAGATGGTTTGGTCATTTGCAAAGAAGGTCAACTGATGCACTGGTTAGGAGATGCGAGTGTCGGGATGTTGAGCCGGCTAAGAGAGGGCGAGGACGGCCCAAGAAGTGTTGGAAAGAGACTATACGAAGGGATCTTAGTTTGCTGGATATAAGTCCGAGATTGACCCAAGATAGATCTGAATGGAGGCGAAGAATCCATGTAGCCGACCCTACTTAATTGTGGGAAAAGGCTTTGTTGTTGTTGTTGTTGTTGTTGATTTTCTTAATAACCTAGTTCAGTCGCTTCATCGCATTTGGCATTTATATTGCATAAAAAATCCAAAAAAAAATCTCACTCGGAAAACCACAGTCTAATTCATCTAACCTAATCTCGAGTTGTTCCTTTGCCTCCTTCAGTCGACCCTGGGGCTTGCCCAGGCTAAATAAACATAAAACCGCGCGCTAATTCATTCAACAATTATTCGATTTGTGCGGTTATTTTTGATCGACGCGGATTTATCCGACTGCAACGAAATAGTCGATCCGACACCTAAAAAGGGTAGATCCGCGGTTCATCAGTAAGGTAGGTGAACACACTCTTTACTCCGTAGATTTCTTGGAGGAGACTACGAGGGTTGATAACCTTGTGAGGTGAAGGCTTCTGATGGCTTAGGGCCACTAGAAAAGCTATGCATATCGTCGAAGAAGAGAATTGAAGTTTCAGGTAATTCGATCATCTTCTCTTAATCCATTTAAATATGACTTATAAATATTCAACTTAGTCTCTCATATTGATGAAATTCCTGTAAACACAGAAAGGAGATTGAGTATTTCTACGAGTATCTCCCATGAAGGGAGTACAGAGATTTGGTGTTCATGGTAAGTTGACGCCACGATATGTTGGATCATTTGATATTGTTACTTGTATGTGTAAGGTGGTCTATCGAGTAACCCTTCCTCCACACTTATTAGCCATACATGATGTCTTTCATATATCCAACCTAAGGAAATACGTGCACGATCCTCACCACATCATCAACTACGAGAACCTTGACGTGGAGCCAGACTTGATATACGAGGAGAGGCCAGTACATATACTTGATAGTACTGTGAAGAAACTTCATAGCGAAGAAATTTCCTTAATCAAGGTGCTAAGGAACCAACATGGTGTCAAAAAGGCAACATGGGAGACTGAAACAGACATGCGGGGAAGATATCCGCGGCTCTTTTCAGGTAATTATCACAACAAGCCCATTTAATTATATACATGTTGAAAGAATATGGCTTGTTTTCTCTTTGAGGTTTTTATGGGATCAAAACCTTTGAGGTTTTTATAGCAAAATTAAACCCATATAAGACACATAGTGACCTTGACCGAGTCTCGAGGACAAGACTCCCTTTGAGGTTTTTATATTTGTAATATCCCGATTCGAATAAACTGAAGCTCCTGTAAAGAAGAGGTTGCTGCATGCAAGATTGGATCTCCAAAGTGGAGATATTCAAAGGTACAAATCCTCCTTCTCTTTACTCTTATTAAAGCCATTGTTGTAGTCTCTAATTCAATTTGTTTCCCTTTTTATGCTACTATCCAGCAGGTATTTCGCTATTATTGCATGTTAAATGAAGCCACGAATACCCTCCGAACTTAGAGGATCAAAGGTACAATCTTTTCCCCTTCTAGCTGCATTCCATTCTTGCGAATCCTAATTTCTCCTAAAGAGTGAACCACTATTATTATTGGAAACAATTTAGCGAATCAGTCACAACAAAGGGACTGAGCTTTCATACGAAAAATTATAATGTTCAACAATTGGCACACGTCATAACGCAAGAGTTTATTTGATTAATGTGGGTTCATTTGATCCAATTTAATAAGCTATAGAGATATGTAATATGTCCCAATCCAGCCATTGGAAAATAGAGGAGCAAGCATGCAACTACAGTAATTTTATAAGGTTCATGTAACAGAGGAACTAAATCCAATAAGAAGGTTTTTGACCTATTACACTACAAATTTAAGAAGTGGTCACAAGCTCAAATTTAGATCTCATAGTGCCCTTGAGTTTTGTATTGATCAGTGTCAAACTTTCTTTATGAACTTGAGATTGTTCACTAGACTTCACATGCATACATCTTGAGCATACGGGTTTCAAAGAGAATGTCATATTCTTAATATGGCCAGAACTTGTTGAAACATATCCATACTCCTCACAGCGTATATTATGTTTTCTCCACTGGCTATCAAATGTGTTTTTTTAGTATACTCATAAATTGACAGGGATGTGGATGTTATGATCATCTTAATAGATGTTATCATGTTAACGCAATTACAACTTTTTTAATTGTTCCATATGTGTATCCTACTAGGACAAGATTAAGTACTTCCATCACAGAAGATGATACCTATTCACAAACCTCCTACTACACCTACAAAGCTTACTCCTAATATGTGTTATGACATTGTCTATGACTGTTATCCCTATCCTGTGGAGAACACCACACCCCCACTTATGATCATGTGCCATTAACCTCCATATGTTTGGTCCATTGGTGGAAAATAATATTGTATCTATGAATAATATAGTATAAATATCACAATTTGGTTGTATGGGTAGAGGCTCCTATAAGAACATATGCCTCTAGGGATCTATCTATATAGCTTTTGCAGTTGCTTGAGTCAGGGATCTATATTCATATTTTACACGATATATGGCTACAACTGTCAGCTTCTTATTGCGCAATGTGATAAGGTTTCATCCAGAGTATAAACTAAAGTTTGTCATGGATTTCTTGTCTACAAGATAACCTATATAATATACATATGCACAAATGGTGAAATCCAGAGACTCTTTGTTGAGGAAGAGATGACCATTTCCTGATGCAGTCTTAAGGTATCTGTGTAGCATTATAGCAACACCGTAGGGTGACCTATGAAGTAACCTACTTTGCTACCTACACGAGCAATGTCCAAGCTATTCACAGTGATATGTAGTAGCTTCCCGATAACCCTTTTTATATTATATAGCATTGACATCCTTTGAAAATTCATCTTTTAAAAAATTAAAACTCTTCTCTCAAAATCAACAAATGATTTCTCAAGATCTTAGATGTGATCTTGGAGCTCGCTTACACAAAGTATACCATCAGTGGGAACTTTGCTTTCTGGTTGGGAAGTCTCTGTCCTTTTCACTTATTACTCTTTTCGTTTACTTTTTTGGACATTTCTCGTACCAACTAATTCATTCGGGCGAGACATCTTACGATGTCATGATGCGCCCATTCTTATGTCTCACTTTGTTCTGACTCGCATACTCCTTTCCCTATAACTAGACGCACCATTCAATTCAAAATCGTCAGGTGAGACCTAGAAGTCAAGTCCTCATGGCTAGAAAGAAGTGGGGGGTAGGTATCCCAGGATTCCTGGATCCATATCTATTCTATCTATACAGATGGGCTTTTTCTTCCTTCCTGCCTGACTAATAACCTGAAATGAGTCCTCGATTTCCTGTTCCACTCTTTCTTTTTCAAGCAAAAAAAGAGGGGTTTTATAGCGAAATACGTCACATCGGTCATTCTAGCCTTGCTTGGAAATCTCATATAAGAGGGGGTTGGAAAGTAGTCCCCTCAAGGGTCTTGGAAGGTGACACCAGAACTTTTTGGGGGCTTGTTGTTTTTAATATGAGGAGGCAATGGTGGACTGACACTAGGGCCCGCCGAAGGGGTCTTCTGAGGCTAGTCGAAAGCGGGGGAAGGACCGGAAACAAATCAACCAAGATCGAGGGGGTCGAAAGAAACTAGATAATCAAAGAAAGGCCAAATAGCGACCGCTTTGAGGGAATAAGAAATCATCAATCAATTGATCTTTATTTATAGTCTACTATTTATACATATCACTAAAGAAAGGATGAAGTAGTCAAATAAGTGAATCAGTGATATCAATAAGATCATTGATCAAATGACCTAGATCTGTACAGTCAACCACAAAAAGGATTGAAAAAGAATGAGGAATCAAGTCAGTGGGGGTGATTCAGCAACGACTTATAATTATGAGTGTCAGTCATGGTGACCTTTACACCTGACTGTGCGAGGGTGCGGTGACCCTCGGCTGGGCGGGAGACAGGAAGCCCAGTTAGGGCAGCGGCCACTTAGTGTGCGGGTCTAGGATCCCAGTCTTTTTCTCGATTTTGCACGAGCGCTCGCAGTTTTTACGCCTATCTGGGATCAACAAATTTTCTTTTGGGTAAATTACATAAAAGGGACTGGTCTTTTCATGGATTCCTAAATAAAGGACCGGTTTATGGTTTGTAACAAACAGGGGACTCGCTTTGACTTAACGGTGAGGTCCCCAACGACGTGAATGGGTTTGCCATTTTTTGCTGAAGTTGGACGAGTATGCCCCCGCGTCAATTAGGGATTTCGTTTTGGGGCTTTCATCCTCACTTGCACAGAAGGGCGGCTCTTCTCCTCTTCCTCCCTCCCTCCCTGGCGATTCCACAATGATCACTAGATTCGCGAGAGCGATGACGTTGGCGGTGATTCCTGACCCGTCCATGGTGCCGAGGGATGGCATGAAGTTCCCGATGACGATGCAGAGGAAAACAGTACCGGAGAGCTTGGAGAGTTGATCATGGCGGCCGGGCATGGAAGTGCTAAGGTCGACAGGGAGCTTGGTGGCGATGGCGATGAGGGTCAGAGTGGTGGCGTAGAGGGAGAAGTATTTGCAGGGGAACCAGAACTTGTGGCTGCGGAAGCCGCGAATGGCGTCGACGAACATGGCGACGTCACACAGGAGGGAAGCGGCGGCCACGTAGAGGCCGATCCATGGGAGTGGTCGAGCAAAGTTGGCGGCTATGAGCTCGCCGTTGGTGGCGTTGCAGCCTCGCATTCGAGATTATGCTTGGTGTCGAGACCTAGTGGATAGGGAGCAAATCCACCACATGTTTAGCGGGAGTAGACATGGAATGCTTGGTTAACGCATGCACCAACGACAACCACATGATTCGTATGAAGGGAAATTATCTACTGTAGCTTAACCGCATGCTCCATCGATGAGCATTAGGAATCAGAAACATAGATTGCTTCATTGATTGGCCCCCAGAAGGGAAGCAATTTGTACTAAATCAACTACCAAATTGAAGTTGGTAGTGACTTTATCTACCGCTCAGATTTTGCCCTTCATGGGTGGAAATGAAATTGGGGATCATCGCCTATTGTCCCCCACCCAACGCCGACAACTCAACGCCGCCGGCTCCACCTTCCAAGAGGCACTCCTTCGCCTCCAGGGTCGACATCTTCCCGTGCTCCGCCTGCGGCGAGTCCGGGCGGGATATAGTGAGGATCATATTTGAGTCCGGGTGGAAGGGCCCGCCGCCGGCGGTAGAAGTGGTGCTCAAGGTACAGAGCAGCGCCCAGACGCTCGCCAGGTTCGAGGAGCACCACCATGCCGTCAGGAACAGGGCGGCGGTGCGGGTGGCGCTTGCGGCCGGTGTCGGCGCGGGGAGGAGCGACGAGGAGCGGTGCATGGTTGACGGCAACGAGCGCCTCCGCTTCTATTCGTGTGAGAAAGGGGAAAGTGAAAAGAAATCCATAATAGATAGGGGTATATTCGTCCATATACATTACAAATCAAGTCATCATTAACGTCGTTGGGGCCTCCTCCGTTAAATCGAAGATGAGTCCCCTATTTGTTACAAACTAAAAATTAGTCTCTAAATTGGACATCCATGTAAAGGTCAGTCCCTTTTTTATAATTTACCATTTTCTTTTAAAGACCAGTTCCGCTGACCCTTGTTCTTTAGGGAAACTAGGCTGGAGGACCCTTGGTTTTAGTTTTTGGAGCTCGTTTGCACGTACCAGTCGGGTCGGTTTTTCTAGAGTGACTTTTCTGGAGAGTCTCTCACCCGTCTCAGTGGCGTAGTTTTGGAGTAGAGCAATCCCTCTACTGGACCGCACTTCCACTTAGAGGGCAAAACAAAAGGATCTCTTAGGAGAGTACCTCACCGTTTGAGTTTTTAGTTACCGTTATGCAAATAGGCTTGGCGATGGCTCCATCTGAATCTTCTATGGCTACATCTAAATCAATTATAGTTGAATTTGGAGAAGTTACAAATGAGCTTGGAATGAGTCATAAATAAGTTGGACTAGAGTTGAAATGAATTACAGTTGAGATTGAGATCGGCTACAGTTGAGTTGGTTAGAGTAAAGCTTGATTTTAGTTGAGTTGAGTACAGTTTAGTTTGGTTACAGTTAAGCTCGTTTTCAGTTGAGCTAGTTACTGTTCCGCCAATAGTTTCTGGCAAAGAGAAAAGATCATATTATGAAAATTATCATTATCAGACTACGAGCTACTACCACGGTTTTTAGACATAGCTAGTAGACTTGTTGGGAACTTTATTAAGATGCATTTTACTCTATGCCTACGGAGGCACCCCAACCCTAAGGCTTTCCTTGCCACCTTAGAGTCATAGTGTGAGGTCTTACCCACACCAAGACCACAAACTATCCACTGAGCTTGAGAAATTCAACAAGAAAAAAATTAGAACACGAGACACATTATCTACACTTACTAATATCCACTCATATGATTCATAAACATCAGAAAGAGATCTGGATCACATCGGTCATAATAAGTATATAATGAATCAAAGAATTAATGAATCCTTGAGACTTGAAAAGAATAAGGAAGACTAGAAATCATATACGGTTTTATATGATTTGGCAAAGACAAAGATCAAAATAGGAGTCTCATCATCTTCAACACCAAGATCCATTAAACATGAAAAAAGGCAATAGCTTAAGTATGAATCCTATAATCAATATATGAAATGCTACCTATAACTAATATATGAAATACTAAATATGGGTAATTGAGGTAGGATGGGTAAGTCAGGAGATTCGCCTTTACAGACAACTTGAAAACCTATTTCAATGCAAGTAGCTCTAAATTTTAATTGTCAAGTCATATTTACTTGATTTCTTTTGGAGCCACTAAATTTCCTTATTATTGTTAATTAATTAGATGTGCTCAGCATTTCGGTGATGTTTTTTTCTCCCTATTGCATGGATTGCAGGCAAAACACCTGCATCGTAGTATTGGGAGAGTTGAACCTCAGCTTCTGTAGTTACTATTAACAGGTATGCATGTTATAGTCTTTGTTCAGGATATTATTAAATGCTTTTCTTTCTCTTCTGCTAAAATTTGGGATTCATGTATGTAACGCAGTTTCTGTTATTACATGATAAATTATATGGAAATTTATACAATATAATTGGTGGCATATTGTAGTTCTGTGGCTTATTAGTTAAATGTGAATGTCATTCAAAAACTAAATGCGGAAAATTTTCCCTGAATTTCAATAACCTAATGTGATCTCTAGAGAACATGATACTACGAGTGTTATGTAAACGGGTATCTCAGATCCGCGGGACGGGCGTCACATGATTATCACATAAAAGCTGCATAGGAAGATGAACCTCAACAGCGAGATCAGTCAAGACCGATCTGACCCACATCATCTTTGTGCTCCCCTGTGTCATGGCTCTGTACTCATATTATGCACTAGATCTAGCAACCATCGTCTGCTTCTTGCTTTTCCATGATACAAGAGAGCTCCTAACAAAAATAGCAAAGCCAGAAGTAGACTTCCTATCTCTATGGCATCCTGCATAATATGCATTTGCACAAGTTGTCACCTCAAGAGGCGTACCTCTGCTAAAGATAAGACTAGTACCAGGTGAAGTCTCCAAATATCTCAACATCATATAGACTGCATCTATATGAACCTTCCTGGGTTGCTCCATAAACTGACTAGTCTTGCTCACTGCAAATGATATGTCAGGTCTGGTAATGGTAGCATATAGGAGCTTCTCAACAAGCTCTCGTTATCTCCTCTTATTTACCTCCTCAGTGTCATCATATATAATCTCATACTCTGATTCATAGGAGTAGTAGCAGGCTTGCACCCTGTCATTCCTATCTCTAGTAGAAGATCAGTCACAAACTTTCTCTGTGTCATCACAAGACCACACTAGTTTCTGGCGAACTCTAACCCAAGGAAGTATCAAAGATTGCCAAGGTCCTTAGTCACAAATTGCTGACCTAGGAACTCCTTGGCCTCCTGAATGCCCTGCTCATCATTACCCGTGACAATAATATCATCAACATAAACAAGAATATGAATAGTATCTCTCTGTATCCTCTGAACAAAAAGTGAGTGATCTGTAGTGGATCATACAAACCCATGTTGCTTTATCAACTCTGAGAGCTTCTGGTACTATGCTCTCGGACTCTGCTTTAGGACATAAATTACCTTTTGGAGCCTACATACCTTCTGAGACTCCCCCTCAGCAGCAAACCCTGGTGGTTGCTGCATATATACCTCCTCCTGGAGATCGTCATATAGAAATGTGTTGACGCATATAGAATAACTGTACCTCTTTGTTATTTTATTTTTCCTGTTATTCTCTTTATGTAATTTACCCATAGGCTACTCTCCTATATAAGAGAGCCTAGGGCTTATGGAATAGATCATCTCATTCATTTTTCCCAACATGGTATCAGAGCGACGGTCCTAGACCGGAGTTCTCGAAACCCTAACCCTACCTACCCCACCCGTCGGCCCTATCTCTCTCTCCCTCGATCGGCGCGCCTCCAACACCGCCGCCTCTCCTCCCTCGCGCGTCGATCTTCTCCAGCACATCTTCTCCGGCGCGCCTGCGATCTTCGCACATCTTCTCCAGCACATCGATCGGCGCGTCAATCGCCTGCGCATCTGCGCAACTGCGCACAGGCGCACCTGCGCATCTGCGCACAGGCGCACCTGCGCCTACGCCGCCTGCGCACAGGCGCACCTGCGCACGAGGTAGCGCATCTGCGCCTACGCCACGAGCGTGCATCATCTCCAAGCGCACCATCTCCAGTGCGCCTGCGCGTGAGGGGCTCCATCTCCAGTGCACCTGCGCATGAAGGCTACATACCGCGTGCGCATACTGTGTGCATCGTTGTCATTCCTGTGCGTGTGCGGATTGTAGCACGCGCAAATTCATGGGGATAGTTGCTTGAGGTCTACACATGCAACTAATCCCGTCTATGTCATTGTAGACAAAGATTATCTCTTGTCATTCGCTCCAGTCTTCCGTCTCCAGTATGTCAGAAAGCAAGGCAGATATCCCGTCTATTGGCGCGTTTCGTGGTCCAGCGCCCATTGTCAAGATGGATGGTACGAACTATGAACTGTGGGCAATGCAGTTCATGAGTATGATGAAGTCTACAGGTAAGAAGCACATTCTTACCGAGCCCGAGCCTGCAGAGAAGACTGGAGTCCATGCCTCATGGGAGGCCGATGATGCATATGCCAAGGTGTGGCTATCTGGCACATTGGCTATTGAAATTGCCAATGACATTCTACATCAACCCACAGCCAAAGACATGTGGGATATCCTGGCAGCGACATATTCTCAGGCGAAGAACGAGACGAAGATCCTGCAACTACAACATGATATATTCACAATAAAGCAGAACGGCCGTCCTTTACATTCTCTCTATACATCACTGAGAGGGATGTTCGAGAAGCTCTATAGCTTCATGCCTCTTACCGCCACGCCAGAACAGCAGAAGACATACAGGAATGCGACGATGGTGGGTGTGTTTCTCGCTGCACTTGATCCAGAGTATGAGGCAGCACGTTCTCAGATTTTGGCAGACTCGACTATTCCTCCCATGGAGGAAGCTTTTCACAGATTGAGTAGGATCACAGTGCCTTCAGCAGCTGCGAGTCAGAATTCCTCAGTTATGGCGGCCAACAGAGGCCGCGGTTTTCATCACCAGGGCCGTGGACGTACTCCTCGTGGAAGGGGTGGCCGCACTAGGCCAACATGCTCATATTGTCACCGAGTCGGACATAATGAAGACACATGCTACTCGAAGCATGGATTCCCTGCATCTGCACGAGCCGCTGAGCAGATAGAGCCCCCATCTGCTGCTACACTGGATCAACGATTTGATGATCTAGTTGCCCGCCTCAGGGGCATTATCCCACCATCTGGTCCAGCACCGACTACAGAGAGTCATACTGATGCTGCTGCTTCTGCCTCTGCCTCTACTAGTACTTCAGGTAGTACACTTGCACTCCACAGTAGTAGATCTGATACATTGCCATGGATCATGGACTCGGGCGCTACACATCATCTATGTGGCGACCAGAGTCTACTTACATGATACACTCAGATTCCTCCAGGACGGACAGTAGTGATTGCCAATGGCACGCACTCCCCTATCACGGGTCAGGGGGAGATTAGATTGACATCTTCTATGCAGCTCAAGAATGTCCTACATGCACCGCATTTTTCTATGAATCTGTTGTCAATTAGTCAGATTACGAAGGATCTCCATTGTCGAGCTATTTTTGATCCATCTTCTTTGATTTTTCAGGACATCCGTATGGGCAACGTGATTGGTCATGACTATGAGCAAGGAGGCCTTTACCGTCTGAACCAGACCCCATTTGCCGGAACCACATCTTCTCCTGCTGGACAAGTATCTCCTCTCCTGTGGCATCTGTGTTTTGGTCATTTACCGCTTCAGAAGTTGCGCCTAGTTCTACCCTATGGTCTCTCTCACACACCTATCCAGTGTGAGGCATGTCAGTTGGGAAAGCATCACAGGTCGTCTTTTCCCAGTAGTCAAGGTCGGAGTAGTAGCTCCAAGTTTGAGTTGTTTCATGTCGATGTCTGGGGTCCGAGTCGTGTTCCCGATCATCAGGGACACAGGTTTTATATTGTATTTGTGGATGATTTCTCTAGAGCGTCATGGGTCTTTCTAATGAAAAATAAATCTGAAGCAGGAAATATTATTATCCACTTTCTTAATGAAATTCAAAATGGTTTTTCCACATTTGTCAAGATTGTGAGAAGTGATAGTGCCTTAGAGTTGTGCACCAACATTCTAGCCAATTACTACTCCTCAAAAGGAATTATTCACCAAACATCTTGTGCTCATACGTCTCAACAGAATGGGGTTGCTGAAAGAAAACATCGTCACCTTCTTGATGTCACAAGGTCACTTCTTATTCAGAGACATGTTCCGTACTCCTACTGGGGTGATGCAGTCCTTACTGCATGTTACCTAATCAACCGTATGCCTTCGTCTGTCTTGAATGAACAGATTCCTTTTTCACTCATTTACCCTGACAAGGATTTGTTCAATCTTACCCCTCGTGTGTTTGGGTCAGTCGCATTTGTCCATAAGTTGTCGCCTGGTACTGACAAGCTCTCTCCTAGGGCTGTCAAGTGTGTCTTTGTGGGGTACTCCAGAACTCAAAAGGGGTACAAGTGTTTTGATCCTGTGCGTCGGCGGTATATGATGAGTGCAGATGTTACATTTTTTGAATCTATTATGTACTTTTCAGAATCTGGAAACATGCAGCTACCACCTATATCTCCTGATGCCGTATTCATGGCACCACCACCACCATTGCCACAAACAACACCACCGTCACCACCACCGCCACCGCCACCACCACCGCCACCACCACCGCCATCGCTAGTATCCCCGCTACCATTCCATTACACCCGCAGGCCTCCTCCAGCTCATGGTCCTGACCCGTCAACTAGCTCGCCTATGGTATGTAATGAAAATATTAATGTTGATGGATCTGACGACATTTCTCAGCAGGATGCATTACAGGAGCATGGTGATAACACAGATGATCTGGATGTTCCAATTGCTCTACGCAAGCCGAAGAGAAGCTGTGCCAAATATCCAATATCAGCAGTTGTGTCTTTTGAGAGGCTATCTGGAGACTTCAGGACGTTTGCATTGGCACTTTCAGCTACAGACATTCCACGGAATCATCATGATGCTTTGCAGGATGCTAGATGGCGGCTAGCAATGGAAGAAGAGATGGCGGCACTTCAATCTAGAGGAACCTGGAGTTTTGGTTCCTATACCTCTAGATGTCAGCCCGGTGAGTTGCAAATGGGTGTTTACAGTTAAGCACAATGCAGATGGTTCCATTGACAGGTACAAGGCATGCCTGGTTGCACGGGGCTTCACACAGACATATGGGGTAGATTACCTTGACACATTCTCCCCTGTGGCGCGTCATTCCACTCTACGGATCCTGTTATCAGTTGCAGTTGCTATAGACTGGCCACTTTATCAACTGGACGTGAAGAATGCATTTCTGTATGGCGACTTGCAGGAGGAAGTCTATATGCAATAGCCACCTGGTTTTACTGTTGAGGGGGAGTGTTCCAAGGTTTGCAGATTACATAAGGCCATCTATGGCCTTAAGCAGAGCCCCAGAGCATGGTTTCAGAAGCTTTCAGACCTCTTTGAGAAACAAGGATATAAGCGCTCCAACGCTGATCATTCCTTGTTTGTACAGAAGACGGCTAGAGGTATCATTGTAATCATGGTTTATGTTGATGATATCTTGATAACAGGTGATGATGACCAGGGCATTAAGCAGGCAAAGGAAAGGCTGGGGACCGAGTTTGTCACCAAAGACTTGGGAGTCCTTAGATATTTTCTGGGGCTGGAGTTTGCTAGAAATCCATATGGATTAGTCATGTCACAGAGGAAGTATGTTACAGATTTACTGAGTGAGACAGGTATGCTAGGGTGTCGACCTGCTACGACACCAATGGATCCTAGCATGAAGCTGTATGATGATGACACAGAAGAGGTGGATAAGAAAAGGTGCAGAGAACTGGTAGGCAAACTACTGTATGTCACGATCACTAGACCTGATATATCATTAGCAGTGAGTCGTGTGAGCCAGTTCATGGAGCAACCACGTCAGGCCCATATGGATGCAACACACATGATTCTGAGATATTTAAAATCATCTCCAGATGCAGGCTTGCTATTTAAGAAAGGAAAGGAGATCTCTATCACGACATGTGCGGATGCAGACTATGCAGGATGCCCCAAGGACAGGAAGTCAACATCAGGATTTGCAGTCTATGTTGGAGATGCTCTAGTTTCGTGGAAGAGCAAGAAACAGACAGTGGTAGCTAGATCCAGTGCTGAATCCGAATACAGGGCTATGGCCCAGGCTAGCACAGAAATGATGTGGGTGAAATCCTTACTTGCAGATCTATGTCTTGATATACCTCTTCCTATGATGTTGGAATGTGACAATCAGGCCGCCTTGTTCATTGCAAATAACCCAGCCTTTCATGAGAGGACCAAGCACATTGAGGTCGACTGTCACTACATACGTGACATGATTCAGAAGGGGTTCATTGCTACATCTCACGTCACATCAGAGAATCAGACTGCTGATATTTTCACCAAGGCATTACTTAGAGGCCCATTCCAGAAGTGTGCGTCCAAGCTGAGCATGATTGATATCTATGCTCCATCTTGAGGGGGAGTGTTGACGCATATAGAATAACTGTACCTCTTTGTTATTTTATTTTTCCTGTTATTCTCTTTATGTAATTTACCCATAGGCTACTCTCCTATATAAGAGAGCCTAGGGCTTATGGAATAGATCATCTCATTCATTTTTCCCAACAAAATGCATTCTTCACATCGAGTTGGTAAAGGGACCATTCCCGTGAATTAGCAACCGATAGAAGAATGGACAGAGTCGAATGTCTGGCCACTGGAGAGAATGCATCATGATAGTCCACCTCATAAGTTTGGGTGAACCTGCGTACTACAAGCCTTACCTTGTAGCGATCCACACTGCCATCTGCTTGTCGCTTCATCGTAAAGATCCATTTGCATCCCACAATAGAGGCAACTGGAGGAGCAGGAACCACACTCCAGGTACCACGAGACTGCAAAGAGGCCATCTCCTCTTCCATAGCAAATCGCCAACGACTATCCTGTGCAGCCTCCTGATATGATCGAGGGATAGTAACAGCAGAGAGTCCCATAAGAAACCTCTTATACTCCTCTGAAAGATGATTCAACAAATTATGCACAACTAGAGGCTAAGTCGCACAGTTATGACGTGGTCTCCTCAAGGCAATTGGAACATCCAGGTCATCAACCGCTCTGTTCTCTAGTATTAACTCCTCTTGTACAGTATCTTGTGGAACACTCAAATCTCCAGTGCCATCAGTAGAACAATGTGATCATTTCATACCTTAGGCATGTTGGATGATAGGGAAGGCGCATGAGCAGAGGGGCGAGTAGAAGACCTGCAAACGTAAAACCGTGGTAGGAACTGTGTCAGGGTAGATGGAGGTGGAGGTGATGGTGGAGGTGGAGGTGGCGATAACTGAGACTCAACATGGGGTGTATATGGTGGAGATAACGGAGGTGGAGGAATAAAAACATCCTTACCAGAATCAGCGTTGGACAACCTGTCACCTGTAGGGGAAAATACATAATAGACTAAAAAAATGTGACGTCAACACTAACATAATACTTTCTCCCTACAGGATCAAAACATTTGTACCCTTTTTGGGTACGAGAATGACCAACAAATATACATTTGACAGCTCTAAGAGAGAGCTTGTCACGACCATGAGTAAAATTGTGGGCAAATGTCACAGACCCAAACACCCTGGGAGTAAGGGAGAATAGGTCCTTCTCGGGAAACACTATCAAGAAATGAACCTTTTCTCTATGAATAGTAGAAGGCATGCGATTCACCAAGTAGCAGGCAATGAGAATTGCATCACCCAGAAAGAATGAGGAGCACGACTCTGAATCAAAAGGGTCATCGTGACATCCAGAAGATGACAGTGTTTACGTTCAGCAACACCATTCTGCTGTAAAGTATAGGCACAAGAAGTCTGATGAACAATACCAAGAGATCTGAGAAAATCGTATAGTTGTGAAGTGGAAAACTCTAAGGCATTGTCAGTAGAATAAACATCACATTACAGAAAAAATATTCTTAACTTCAATTAGAAATGATTTAATGACAAAGCCTGCTTCAGACTTATGTTTTAACAAGAACACCCAAGATAATATAGAAAAGTCATCTACAGCAACCAAATAGTACTGATGCCACTGATGATCAGGAACACAACTAGGACCTCGTATATCAAAATGAAACAACTCAAACGACTGACTACTATGACGACTCTGACGCCTCAAAAATGAAGAACGATGGTGCTTCCCAAGCTGACATTCCTCACACTGCAAGGTAGTACAAGTAAAGATCTGAGGGAGAACATGACATAGCTTCTACGGAGGAAGATGACCAAAGCGAAGATGCCACATGAAGGGAGAAACAGATCCTAAAGGAAGGGTATCAGCACCATCACACGGAGGCAGACCAAGCCTGTAGAGTCCTCTCTGCTCACGGCCACATCCAATCACCCTGCCCATGAGTATGTCCTGAAGACGGATCAAATAGGGCACGGCAATGTAAATCTTTTGTAATTTGACTAATAGGCAAAAGATTCAACTAAATGATGGAGCATGTAAGACTTTCTGCAGACATGTCGAGGGAGTAAGAATAATCTTCCCCTCACCAATAATGGGTAGATGAACCCCATTAGCAATCACCACTGATCTACCAGGAGGGATAGACTTGCACGAACTAAACGGTGCTCAATCGCCACACATAAGATGAGATGCTCCAGAGTCCATGATCTGGTCAGTTAAATCTGAACTGCTACAACTGGTAAGAGCATAAGCAATACTGACGAACTAGAGGAGGCTCTGGCAGGAGCTTCCATATCAGAAGGACCTGCAACTGAAGTGCTAGAAGCAGTCATCATCTCTCGGAGTCAGAAAACAATATCATCAAAACGTGAATCATGTGTAGGGGCAGGAGTAGGCTATGTTAACTCATCAACATGGCAGACACAAGATACCCATGCTTCAGATAGCATGTCTCCTCAGAATGACCTGGATGATGGCAATGTGAACATGGGCTACGCTGACGTCCTCTTCCTTGACCACGTGGGCCGCGCCTACGAAACTGTTAAGTAATCCCTCTGCCACGAGAAGCTATCATAGCAGAGGAAGGCTGGGCAATAGTAGTAGAGGAAGTAATAATCTTGCTCAGCCTCTTGTTGATCTCCTTCATTGGCGGTATCGTCTCTCCAGTAAGAAGTTGAGTATGTATTGCATCGTAATCAGAATCAACAAATGACAGAAAGACTCCCATCATAGTGGCATTCCTATATGTCTGCTGCTTCTCAGTGCTGATAGTAATAGGCATGAAGCTATGCAGACGCCCAAACATGCCTCTAAGATGCGAGAAGTGAGCATGAAGAGGTCGATCATTCTGCTTGATCGAAAAAATATCATACTGCAATTGTAAAATCTTGCTCTCATTCTTTGTCTGCCCATATGTGTCTGCTAAGATGTCCTACATAGCCTTTGTTGTGGGTTGATTGATGATATCGTTAGCAATCTCCGTGGTGAGTATCTCGGAGAGCCAAATCCGAGCAGGCATCATCTTGTTTCCAAGAAGCATTAGCCCCAGCCTTGTCCACCGGCTTTGAATCCGTCAGAATGTGCTCCTTGTTATGGCACTGCAAAAGGGTGCGAAACTGCATGGACCATAACTCGTAGTTGGTCCCATCCATCTTCACGATGGGAGTCGGCCCCTTGAAGACACCAGACGATGAAAAAACGTCACACTTGTTCTCTGACATGATAAGAAGAACGTCGAAACCCAAAACAAAACCGAGGAGTAGACTACTCTGAGTGAGTCTACACAATCATATGGAGGATTGGTTGTATGTGTAGATTCATACAACCAGTCTCATCAATTTTTGGTGTAGTCTAGAGTCAGAAGACGTGATTTATAGGTTGAAAATCACAAAAACCGAACCAAAATCAAATCGTCGGACGAACGGGTCTGTGAAGGAGCACGAAACGGCAGTAGGAGAGGCCAATTCTATGGCCTCGACAGCCACTAGGCGGCAGCCTGGACATTTTCAGACAATGAGCGGCGACAGTTCGACACCGCAGGAGGCACTGGGTGGGAGGCGTTGGGCGGCAGACCTGCGTTGCGGGAGGCTCTGGGCGGCAATCTGGCAACGGGGCTGCTGCAGATAGGTGATGCGATCGGCAGGACTGCCGGCGGCACGCGAGCGGGGGGGAGGGAGCATGTAGGGTTGGGATTTTTGGGATATGGGAACCCCAGTCTAGGAATGTTGCTCTGATACCATGTTGAGGTAAAAGAATTGCTTGCATTAGAAGAGACCATAGGGCTCTCTTACATAAGAGAAAAATCCTGGGTTAATTACATGAGAAGTACATCAAGAAAATAGAAATAAGAAATAAGTAGAAAGAGAAATATCTCAATAATAATACGGAAAAGAATATAATTCATCATGGCAATTGTTGATTTGTTTTGTGTTATGCGAGTTAGTAGGTCTTGAGTGAGGATCCACTAATCATTTCATACTATTTTTTTGAACTGGTCCTTTTTTCACAAGGTAGTGGAAACAACCCTCACAGCATATATGCTCTAGGACCTCCTTTCCCATGGTTTTTCTCTTATGTTAGAAGGATTTTCCCCATATGTCATTGTGTTCTTTGCGGTTCGTGTTGAGGTTTCAGTTGTGAAGACGGTTTGGCAACTTATATCCACCCCTTAACCTCGTTAATCATAGTCAAATGCAAATTTTCTTATATGTTGATAATTTCACATGTGTCTCCTTGTAACTCTAATCTCACGTCATATAATGGCTCATGGGTCAACCGTTCATTGTACTGAATATATATATATATGAGAATATAATAGAATCTAGTGTGAGCAAGTGAAGAAAGTACATTCTTGAACCACAATAAATCTGTGTTTCGAGACTTTCACCCTTGAGATGAAGCCACCACAAATGGACAGGTGGTCTTCCTGATGGGATCTCAATTCAAAGGTTGTCATCACATTTTTCACGGGACTTTGATGGCTTCGTCATGCTACAAGTCATTTTTTCATCGTGGTCTATCAATTACTTGTGTTGCGAATAGTAGAAGCAAACACATACAAACGATCAAGCAAGCAAGTATGAAGACGCACGGATTTACAAAGTTCACCCGTAACTAGACTACGCCCTTGAGCAGCAACAATCCATTTTCACTATGTGAAGAAAAGAAGAATACATAGAATACAGAGTCTTGACCCTAGGAGAGTTTATATACTACTCCCGGTACAGATGGAATACTGACTCAAACATATCTGTATACCTAAATAGAAAAGGAACCGTTAATAAAAAAATTTGTTGCGGTGTTGCCCCCACACCCCCGTAGCAGGGGCGAGACATCTGCTCCCCCCCCAGACGGAGTATGGTGGGTATGGTGTGGCAGGGGGCTTAAAAACGACAGTTCTTCAACTTGGTTTAACAAAACATACGGGATAGGATTCTAGGCATATAAACAATCTCCACCTGGAATTGAATCCTCTGAGAAGCTTTGTCAAGATTTGTCGCACTGCCGCCAGCCCTCCCCCCCCAGGGGCTATTGCTAACTATTTACGTTGAGCAGTCCAAACAGTATTTGAACTTGCTTGCAGGAACTTCCATTGTGAATATATTGATTGGATTATCGGTTGTGCCAATCTTCTTCATATTGATCCTCTTCTCAGAACGAATGACGTGATATTTGACATCTATGTGTTTGGTGTTCTCATGATGTACTTGATCCTCAGCTAGGAATAATGCATTGAGATTGTCGCAAAATACTATAGCATGATATAGTTGTAGACCGAGATCTCCAACTAAGCCCTTCAACCAGATGCGCCTTCCTTTGCAGCTTCCGTCAAAGCCTTGTACTCTGATTCTGTGGTAGACAAAGTAATTGATGGTTGTAAGGTAGCCTTCCAACTAATGACAGAAATCCTCCAAATGAAGACGTAGCATGTCATTGATCCCCTCTCATCAACATCTGCAGTGTAGTTTGAATATGAATATCCAGCAACCAAACACTCTGTAAATAGAAACCAAACACTCCGGATCACTTTTGTAAATGAGACTACTGTCAGATGTTCCTCTCCAATAGCAAAAAATTCTCTTGATTGTCTATTAATGTTCCTTCCATGGATTCTCCATGAATTTGCTAACACTCATAGTACGAGCAATATCATGCCTTGTGCATATCATGACATGCATAAAACTCCTAAATGTGTTGGCATAGGGAATACATGGCATGTGTTCCTTCTCTGCGTCTAAATGAGGTGTGAAAGAAACTGAGAGATAAATATTTGCAGTGGATGAAGCATCTAAAGGTTGGATGTAGACATCCCAAATCTTATTAGAACTTTCTCAATCTTCTGAGATAAGAAAAGCTTCCCTTCTACACAATCCATGATGATCTCCATCTCTAAAATCTTTTTCAATGCAAGGTCCTTCATGTCAAACTCTGAACTAAGGAGCTTATTCAAATCATCTATTGTACTTTTCTTCTTGGCAGCAGTCAGCACGTCATTGATGTATAGTAACATATAGATGGACTTGTCCTCTACCTTATTGTGATAAATACAACAATCGTATGGACTCCTATTAACTCAAGACCAATCATAAAGCTGTTGAATCTCTTGCACCACTGCTTGGGAGACTGCTTAATCATATACAAGGACTTCTTCAATCGGCATACATGATTTTCCTTGCCTTGAAATGTGAATACCCCTGCATGGCTCA
The DNA here is from genome assembly GCA_037367405.1 of Ottelia alismoides. Taxonomy (NCBI): domain Eukaryota; kingdom Viridiplantae; phylum Streptophyta; class Magnoliopsida; order Alismatales; family Hydrocharitaceae; genus Ottelia; species Ottelia alismoides. Next base: position 491,524 of record JAZKJV010001000.1, on the reverse strand, counting down.
ACAGAAAGCCCTCTTGGAGTTCTCCATGCAAAAAAGTTATTGTCACATCTAACTACTCCATCTCTAAGTCTCGATGCGCTATAAGAGCTAGTAACACCATGATGGGTGTATGTCTTACGTCGGGAGAGAATATCTCGTTGTAATACACACCTTCCTTCTAGTTGTAACCCTTCACAACAAGACATGCCTTGTATCTGATGCCTTCATTGCCTAAGATTCCTATCATTTTCTAGGAGATCCATTTGCAACCAATGACTTTCTTTCCCTTTGGCAACTTGATCATATATGACTCTTGTAATGAGATATCATCTCCTCACCTATAGCAACAATCACTGCCCAAATTCTATCCCTGCTATAGCCTCCCTGTAAGTGGAGGCCTATGGAGACTATGCCTCCGCCGCAACATGTAGTGCAAATGCAACCATGTCTTCGAAGTCGTATCTCTAAGGGGGATGTATCTCTATGGGACCAATCAGTAGAAACACTTGCTTGTAACATCCATGGAAGGAAATATCGCGATATATCGCCGATATATCGATATCGAGACGAGACCGATATTGGTATCTATATGCCGATATATCCCCCTTTTCATGCATTTTTCTTCACAAAAGTATGTCGATATGGGCGATATTTCGGCGATATATCGCAGATATATCGTCGAAATACATGTAACATCAGCCTGATCGGGACTGGTATGATCAATTGCATGATCACTACTTGGTGCCAGTTCAAACTCCACATGTCTGTGCATATCATTACATGTCCCTACATCAACAGACTCACTCCTCAAGTAAAGTATGGAATTATCATCAAATGTAACATTCATGCTAACAATAATCTTGTGCTTATGTGGAGACCACATTCTATAGCCATTAACTCTTGCATCATATCATGTAAACACTCATTTCTTTGCCCTTGGTTCCAACTTCCTTCACTAATATGATAGTTGAAAGATATGGAAAAATCCTCAAGCGCATCACGGAAGCGTGAGCGTCGTATCGGATACGACGAAGAACGATTAGTCGTACTAGTTGTTCGGTGCAGCGGAATTTAAAAATTTTATTCGATGAAACCACATGATCCAAGAACAATTCTCGGATCGTTTCATCTATAACCACAACAAGTATAATGCAATACCTCTTGAAGCGTGGTTGATCGAGTCTCTAAGAGAAGAGACCTCCTGTCTCAAGTCCGATCGTCGGAGAGATTGCTTGCGAGCACGGGGATGAGCCGCGTAGTCCTCGCAATCCAAGAAGTTGATCCAAGCATGGTTGTTCCTGATCTCGTCGCACGAGATCGAACGTCTCCTTCGTGAGTGAAGCACTCCAAGTAGACGGAGAACCGCATAACGTCGAAGCAGCAGCACGATGGCGCAGGCGTCGACGATTCTCTCCACCAAGGTATGGTGGACGGCCACCAAGAAGAGAGGGAGAGAGGGCTGTCGAGTATGGAGAAAGAGAGAGAGAGAGAGAGAGAGAGAGAGAGATGTGTGCTACAATAGCATGTAAAGAGAGAGCAAAGCATGCCTCTCTATTTATAGGGTTTTGGGATCCATGGATCTCAATCCATGTGACATATAAAATCAATGGATGAGATTGATTTATGTCAATCCAATGGTCAAGATTGTTGTTGGTAAAAACCAACAACTTATGATTTAATTTTGATAAAAATATATTTGATAAATCAAATAAATATTAGTACCAAATTAAATCAATCAAATAAGGAGAGAGAACAAAGGAGATCAACCTTCCCCTTTGGAGGGAGGTGACGGCCACCAATCCCACAAGGGATTTGGTGCCGCCCCCTCCTTTCTTAATGGGAGGGCAATCTCATGGATTCCCATGAGATTGCACATCTCCTTGATTTTCTCTCTACTTATTTTCCAACAACTATTTGTTGGGATTTTAATTCACCAAAATAATTCTCAATTAATTTTGGGAATATTGCAATCTTGACATTGGAATATTGTGAATCATATTCACAACCCAAAACAAAATGTAATTTACATTTTCAATTAATTAGACAATGTGTATCCAATACACATTAATAATTAATCTACTAATATAAATTATTTTTAACTCTCTCTAATACATTATAAATCACATTTATAATATATTATGAATAATTGCATATTACTATCCACATTATTCTTATCCATAATAATTAAATCATATTTAATTATATTGGATAATTTCTCATACATCATGATAATTAAATCACATTTAATCATCAACTTCTCTTTGCTTAGATCTTATGGAATTGTTCTTAAACCATTTAAGAGCAATGCTATTTCTCCTCAGATACTTGGAGATAAGGACAGGGCGATTGTATTGTTCCACGTATAGTGACTTGGATATTGAGATCACATCTCAAATCCAGATCCCATGGACCTCTCATAGATGCTTGATTAAATCAAGACCACAAACCTAATCTTCTCATTGCATCTGAATCTCATTCAGATCAATGTCCAGTAAATGGACTAAGGTTAGGTCACTTCTCTAATGAGAGGAGTCACTAAAATCCAGACCTGTTTCATCACTCCCTCGGAATGGAAGCGTCATGGTTATACAATCGTTTATGATCAAATCACCCTTAACGTATTCACAATACCTGCACATCCTGCATACTGGAAGACTCATGATCATCACGAAGATATAGATCACTTTTATATTGTCATCTTCATAGTCTGATCATTAAGTTTCTCAATCTTGGTCCTTGGGATATGGTACAGATCATATGCTTTCACAAAGCATATATCTTACCTTCAAATTCATATCATGCTTCTAAAGCATGATGACCATGCATGGAATTTGGTCAATCCCAATACCTCATGAGTGAGCTCATGTCTCCCGGTTCACAAGTGAACCAGTATGATCCCTTTGAGAGATCGTATTACTCATATGCCCTTACATGCACACCAGCTCGCCGGTGTATAGACCTTGATTAGGACATCAACCTATTGGTCTGCCAAATGTACATACTCAGACATATAGCAATACATCTGTCTCTGGTCAGAGGATGTTTGCCTGTGATGTGACAGCATTCATCATAGGTCTTTGGTTATCTCGATCTCGTTAAGTCAACTCATTGACTCAACTAATCTGATACCTCCGAATCAATATTCCCATGTAGAGGACCTGCATCAAGAGGTCGATCAGATATCAGTCTAATGAGATGGGATTGCCATCTCCCACTCAGACTGGAGATCACTACTTGTCAATCATTGATGATGCTTGATGAGTCCTCTATCTAACTCCTTAGATATGCATCCAAGCATCAGCCTCTATGATTCACTTAATGAATCAACAGTTGTATGATTATCAAGTTGGCCATGGTACATAACCCTTATTGTACAGAGGGACCTTATAGTGCATTCATTCATTCAATATCAGAAAGGGAGTGAAACAAAACCAATAACTTTTATTGATAAATTATTTATTACAATAACATTTATTGTAGGAATGGTTCGCCTCGGGCTCACATTCCTAACAATCTCCCACCAGCCCTCAGAACCATTTAGGAACAATCCTTAAACCCATACTCATTACATGTTGGTCAAAAACCTTCTGTGTCAGAAGTTTGGTAAGAGGATCAGCAACGTTGTCGGCGGAGGCCACCTTGGTGATGATGATGTCGCCACGCTTCTGAATCTCCCGAATGATGTGGTATTTTCTTTCTACGTGCTTGCTCTTCTGATGCCATCTGGGTTCCTTCGCCTGGGCAATGGCTCCCGTGTTATCACAGAGTAGCGGGATGGAAGTATCAGAGGAAACTACGCCAAGCTCCTGGACGAACTTGCGCAACCACACTGCCTCCTTTGCAGCATCCGATGCGGCAATGTATTCGGCTTTTGTTGTTGAATCTGCTGTAGTGTCTTGCTTCTTGCTTCTCCAGCTCACAGCACCACCGTTCAACAGGAACACAAACCTTGATGTCGACTTTCGATCATCAATATCCGATTGAAAGTCAGAATCTGTATTTCCCAAGACTTGGAGATCACCATCTCCATAGACCAAGATGTAATCTTGCGTCCGTCTTAGATATTTGAATATGTTCTTTACTGCATTCCAGTGTTGTTCTCCATAGCAAGACTGGTAACGACTTACTACTCCCACTGCATGGTAGATATCTGGCCTAGTACACATCATGGCATATATTAAGCTTCCTACAGCTGATGCATAAGGACATCCAGCCATGGCCTTCTTTTCCTCAACAGTTTGAGGAGTCATTCCTTTAGACAGGTGGATACCATGTCTTAAGGGTAGGAATCCTTTCTTGGAACTATCCATACGGAATCGTTCAAGAATCTTCTTAATGTATTCATGTTGTGACAATCCCAATATCATCTTCTCTCGGTTTCTGAACAGCTTCATACCCAAGATGTAAGAGGCTTCTCCAAGATCTTTCATCTCAAAAGTATGGGACAGCCAAATCTTCACACTGGTCATCATCCCTGTATCATTCACAATGATAAGGATGTCATCTACGTAAAGCACGATGAACACAATGGTGCTCCCACTAAGCTTCTTGTACACACAAGGTTCATCAGGATTCTGCACAAAATCATAACTCTTTATGATTTCGTCAAATCTGATGTTCCAGCTACGAGAAGCTTGCTTGAGCCCATAGATGGATTTCTTCAGCTTGCATACTTTGCCATCCTCAGTCATGAAGCCCTGGGGCTGCTCCATGTAGATATCCTCCTCGAGGTATCCATTGAGGAAAGCTGTCTTGACATCCATTTGCCAGATGTCGTAGTCAAGATATGCGGCTATAGCTAGCAATGCCTTGATGGATTTAAGCATAGCCACAGGAGAGAATGTCTCATCGTAATCGATGCCTTCTCTTTGTGTGTAGCCCTTGGCTACGAGCCGTGCCTTGAAAGTCTCTACTTTCCCATCAGGTCCCCTCTTTCTCTTGAAAATCCATTTGCACCCAATGGTTTTTACCCCCTTAGGTGGATCCTCTAGGGTCCATACACCATTCATATGCATGGAGTCAATTTCTGACTTCATTGCCAGCATCCATCTATCCATGTCATGATCCGCGATTGCTTCATCAAATGAAGTAGGATCATTGTCAGTTTCACCTGACACATGGAATCCATACCTTTCAGGTGGTGCAACCACCCTCGAACTCTTTCGAAGAGGTATGGGTGTTTCATCTTTATTTATTTCTTCAGTTTCTGATCTAGGAAGCTCAGAATCATCAGGAGACTCTATGAGTTCCTCTACTTCACTTTTGTCTTGACCTTTAAGGAAATCATCCTCCAGAAATTTCACATCTCTAGAGACAAAAACCTTTTGGGTCTCAGGGTCATAGAGTTGGTATCCAATACCATCTCTAACATACCCAATGAAGTAGCACTCATGAGTGCGAGATTCCAGCTTGCTAGCGTCCACGTTCTTTGCATGAACCAAGCATCCCCAAACCCTCAAGTGATTAACACTAGGTTTGGTTCCATACCAGAGCTCATGAGGAGTCTTAGGTACAGATTTGCTGGGAATCTTATTCAGGATATATATTGCGGTCTCTACTGCATATCCCCAGAAACTAAGTGGTAAATGTGCTTTACTCATCATTGAACGGACCATATCCATGTTGGTCCAGTTGCGTCTTTCAGCAACACCATTATGTTGGGGAGTTCCAGGAGGAGTGAGATTGGAAATAATTCCATTCTCTTTAAGGTATTCCTTAAATTCATCTGAGAGGTACTCGCCACCTCGATCAGATCGAATTCGTTTAATCTTCCTACCGGTTTGGTTCTCAACCAAAACCTTGAACTCTTTGAACTTTTCAAAGGTTTCAGACTTATGACGTAATAGGAAGATAAACCCGTATCGCGAATGGTCATCAATAAACGTCAAATAATATCGATATCCATTTCGAGTCGCGGTACTGAAGGGACCGCATACATCAGTATGTATTAGGTCAATAATACCTTCACATCTTGTAACCTTGTTACGGAAAGGCATCCTAGTCATTTTACCTCGAATACAATGTTCATGGGTAGGTAAAGACTGAACCTGTAGAAAATCCAAAGGTTCATCCTTTATCAATCTATTGATCCTATCAACAGATAAATGACCAAGCCTTTGATGCCAAATCATGTTTGAATGATTTATATTACTCCTGGATCTTTTAGGATTTTTATTAGTGGTTGTAACATTCATGACATGCTCATTAATGCACAATTCATAGAGTCCTCCAGAAGTCAAAATACCCTCTGCAATATATTTATCATAATGATTTATGACTAACTTATTACAGAACAGGAATGAATATCCACTTCTAACTAGCTTAGATACAGATATCAAATTCCTCCTGACTTCAGGTACATAAAGATACTCTTTAAGTACTAGGACTCTACCACTAGATAATGATAGCTGACAAGTCCCGACGGCGACTGCTGCAACACTTGCATCAGATCCCATCTAGATGACTATCTCCCCTTCTTCAAGTTTTCTAGTTTCCTGAAACAAATGCAACAAATTGCATACATGAACAGAAGCACCAGAATCAACAACCCAACTTCCTTCTCGTCCTACGAGAAAACTGATTTCAATGATAAAAGTAGATTTCATACCTGCTGGGGCTTTACCTTTGTCGACTGACTTCAGGTAATCTCGGCAATTACGCCTCCAGTGCCCCGGCTTCTTGCAGTGGTGACAGACGTCGGTTTTCTTTGATGCCATAAGAGTGGATGCATTGGAAGATGAGCCAACACTTTGTCCCTTCTTCTTTCTCTTCTGGGTCGGGCCCTTCCGAGAACCTTGCTTCCGACCGCGCTTCCCTTTCACCTGTGCAACCATTGCAGTGCCAGTGGGACCATCTTTCTTCATTACGTCTTCTGCAGACTTTACTGCAGCAAGAAGCCCAGCATTTGTCAGTTCCAGCTTATTCATGTGGAATGACACCACAAAGTTATTGAAAGATTTGGGCAATGACAGCAGAATGAAATCGGATTGCATATCTGCATCCATCGTCGCCCCCAGAGTCTCCAGCTCTGACAAGTACCCAAACATTTTGAGTGCGTGTTCACGGACCGAAGTCCCTTCCTGCATCTTGCAGCGAACCAGTTCTTTCATAACAATGTACCGATGGGTGCGGTTAATATCACCAAACATATCCTTTAGATTCTGCATGATATCCTGGCAAGTACTCATCTGCACATGTTGTTTCTGGAGAACATTGGAGAGAGAACCCAAGATGTAGCATCTAGCCAAGATATGATATTCATCATACTTGTCATTATATGCTTTGTCTTCCTTAGATTTAGGGTATTCAAGCTTGTCTTCAGAGAGCACATAGCTGATGCGCTCCGCCGAGAGTTCAAGCTCCAAATTACGGATCCAATCCGAGTAATTTGGTCCGGTCAATTGGTTGACCTCCAGAAGCCTGCTTAGTGGGTTCATGGCCTTCATTTTCTAAAATTGAGAATGCACTATATTAGAATATAAAATATTCAATTTAGTTTTATTTGATCAAGGCATTTTAAATCAAATTAGTCTTGCTATGTCAACTATGAAAGTTAATTCCCTTATTCACTTTCAAAGTAGGAGATATACTTACCGATATATCTCAAGCAAGAACTGGGATCTCCTCTTTATCTTTGTCATATCCCAATAATATGAGAACCTATGACTCCAATAAAGAGAAGCGGGAACACATTCCGCCTTGCAAGTCCAACTTGCATTTCTGAATTCGATCTTTAATACCCAAGCCCATCACCCCTAAGGTGATGTTGACTCGTCATTAATTGAACCAACCGTCAACAGGAATACAACTCGCTATGCACAATCCAATATCGCCCCAATAATATGAGGACCCGATATTGGGGTCACTACGTGTCGCGACCCCGTTTCTCGGGTCGTCGGATCCTCCCATATCCGGATCTGGTTACTCAGCAATAATTTATTCAGCAATCACAACTAACATTCATAAATATACTGCAAATAAAAATACTCGGAAGAAAGTATTTCAACACTTTTCCATTCACAAAATATAGTTCAGATGATACATTGTCCCACTATAACCATTTACATGTACATCAGCTTGAAAGGAAAATACACAAAATATTACTAACTACCTTAAAGAGTAAAGCTACTGTGGCTGGCTGGATGTCTAGTATGTAAGCCGGATGAATTTTAAAGTCCTTGCGATTGCTCACCGATACCTGTTGGGTTTTTCCATAAATCATATGATAAAAATTAGCGAATGCTAAGTAACGAAGAAGAGAAAAGCAAACAAATTGTGTAATTTTTCAAAACTTGATATCACAAAAATTTCATTCCTTTTCATTAACTTAAGTCCTATTCCTTTCTATTCAACATCAGGGATTAGTCCAGGGGAACCCCACTATTCTTGGACTCCGAAGCTGTGGATGCTTCAGGATTGGAGATTGTGTTGATCTTGGTAAGCTTATGCCGCCGCACGTCGCCTCAACCAATCCTCCAAAACTACCCTGACAATTTCCTTTTCTTTTATTAAACAGGGTCTCAACCCTCAGCCTGAAAAAAACAAAAGAGCACACTGTCCTCGAGGACTCGGTTGCTTAAAACCTCAGGCTAACATTTAATCATATAACCTAGCGGCTTTAAATACATGTTATCGTGACCCAACCGCTATTGAACCACCCGTGCCTCCACATGGCACGACCACATCTTCCGTCGTTCCAACCCGAATATATTGGCTCCCGGTACCACGCGTTGCAAAACATTCACTTTGTGCGCACTTATCATAACAGGGCAACCGTGTACCACCTAGGTAGGGAAGTGCCAATACGGGTTCCTTCCGACAACCTACAGGTTGCATGCCCGACCTGTAGTACTACTCCCAGTCATCCTTATCGTGACACAAGATCCTTTTTAGGATCCAACTCAAATCACACCAATTCACATGATGTAATTCTTTTGTTACGTCTTTGATTTGCCTAAACCGCAATACTTAGTATCGACTCACATATATATTATTCATAACCATATATATACTCCTATTTATGCCTATTTTAACTCCCAAACCCTAACTTTCAGAGCCAACGCATCAATTTGATGCGTAAATCTTATTTTAGTGGGAATCACAAAGCAATTTTTCAGACTTTTTCAAAAATAACCAAAATTAGGGTTCCTCGTAGCAAAGAATACAAAATCAAGAATTTCAATAATTTCGTATGAAAACCCAACAGCAAAAGGAAGGATTTCGTTACCTAATCAAGCTCTTTCTCGTGTATGCAAGGCTTTACCGAGTTTCGTTTCTAGAAAGGCTAATTAAAGGCTCCTGAAAAGATCGAATTTCATTTTTTTCGTATCAAAACGCTAAGAACATGTTAAGAACGTGAAGAACGAACGAAGAACGCGAAGAACGCGAAGAACACGAAGAACGTCAAGAACATATTTTCTCTTAGAATTTCGGCAGAGTTTCCCCTTATATCGGGATATATTTCTCGGAAAATTTCGGCAGAGTTTCCCCTTATATCGGGACATATTTCTCGGAAAATTTCGGCAGAGTTTCCCCTTATATCGGGACATATTTCAAAATAAAAATGAAAAGAGTTTCATCTATAAAATCAATCGAGAGGAAAATAACAACGAAACTGAAAGAATATACTCAACAACAAGAGATGAAGAACCGGTAGACACCACACATCTTAGGTGAGTGAACGTGTGACGAATCACAGGGCCACTGACGTGCACAGCCGCCCGCACCTAAGTAGGGTATTACACAGATTTCTCCATCAAAATAACTATAAAAGCATAATACGAAGAATAGAAACATAAACGATGGAGAATCGGTAGACACCACGCGTCTTAGATGAGTGAACGTGTGACGAATCACAGGGTCACTGACGTGCATAGCCGCCCGCACCTAAGTAGGGTGTTACACAGATTTCTCCTCGAACCACAACAGGAAAACGAATCGGAAAGAAATATGAATCAAAAACAAAACTTGGAAGAACAAGAGTATGAATTGAAAGCCTAGCTTACGAAGCAACTAAGAGAGGGATCATACCTTTCTCCTCCTCGTTCTCCCGGCAGCGCTTCGCTAGCGCTCCTCCCTCGCCTCCCACTCCTCCTCCCAACCTCTCGACCCTAGCCCTTGGGGTGGTGGTGGTAGTGGAAGTTGTAGAGAATGAATGGGTAGGGGGGGTCTATTTATAGGCCCCAGAAAACCACTAACCATGGTTAGAAAACCATGGTTTAGACCTTAACCATGGTTTAGCGACCCATGGTTTTGGCCCATGGTTTAGCCAAAACTTATCCCAAACTTGGAGCTTAAGTTAGAACATTCTAGAGGATTCTAGATTCGCTAATGACGCTTAATTAACACTAATCGTGATTAACTTTCACTAATCGCGATTTAACTTTCGCGGCTTATGCATATCTTTTGTTAACTATTGATTAGTGTTTACTAATGATCATTAGCGGCTTTCAATCGTCATTAATTTCTTTAATCATGTTTAATTAGTCTTAATGATAGTCATTATGGATTAATGACATCTTAGCCTTCCTTACTTCTCTTTCTTCCGAAATTCATAACAAATCAAAACGAAGTCCGATTCACACGAAACAAATTCTGTTGGTTTCCTCTTTACGAGCCGGATCTTATTATATAGGATCCGAGATATGCCCAGTTCAAGGCTTTACACTACGCATACGTCCTTACTCTTTCGAGAAGCGACGAGCCCGATCCAAATGGATCATATGCAGGAGTTGTCACTTCGGACAGGCGTCTCCCACATATAATATCTGGCGACGAAACCCTTCGCCTTAACGGGAGACCATGGATGTCACTTATGTGATCCTCTATCTCTTATTCAAATTTAATTAATTACTATGAATCACATTTATACAATTAATTCTTCCAAGGGAATTATTAACTCTAATCATATTAGAGTATTCTTAATTAGATATAATTAACTTAATCATATTAAATTCATTATCAATCCAATTCAATCAATCAAACTTGATTGTCTTACTTGAATATATATGGTATTATTCTCAGAGTACGTATTAATTCGTATTTTAATAATTAGAAAAATACAACTAAATCCCTCAGACATTATCCCGGCCCTACCCGCTGTCATGGCCAGTACCGGCAGAAGTGAGACGGACTGCATACGTTGCAACCCGCTACCCCAGCGATCCCCGACTAGACACCATATCCGCCTCGGGAAAGGATAATGCCAAATTGATTAATTTGTACTTGAGATGATCATGGTTCTTCAACCGAAATTATACCATATAGTAATCAAAACAATTTTGATTATAAGGAAATTTGCTAGACAAATTCCCAATCCTATTCAAGCAAAGAGTTTGATGATTGTGTTTCCAATTATGATTTAGATCATATCTAATCAATTAATTGGTTGAGTTCAAGTCAATTAAGGAAATAATCATCTTCCAATATTTCTCAAATATTTTCCATAATTGTTTCTTGAAATTAACAATTAATTTCATTAATTGACAATCACATGGTTCTAGATTAGGAATGTAATTTCAGCAGTGACTCCTACTTACTAAAATTAGCATATCTCAATCATATTAAATCCAAATTAGACAAAATCAATTTTCATGGATTGCTAATTTGATTTAGGACAGAATCCAAGTGATGTTTCACGCATTTTGAGGCAGGTCTAAACAGTAATTAACATTTTAATCACGTTCAGATCTACAGTTCCCGCAACAGTGCATACATGTTCATTAAAACAACCATATCTCGAGCATACGAAATCCGATTTACGCAAACTCAGATCCTATGGTTTCCTTATTTAATGGGGAACAAAATCCAAGTATTAAATTCGTGTTTAAACAATTTAAACAGTGCCGAATATATTTACTAAACAGATCTGCGAAATCAAATGCGATGAAAACTTTCGCGACCTTAACGAGCCCAAGTCGTCCTCGGTTAGAGAATCATATTCGAAACCGTCGACCTAAGGCTCTGATACCACTTGAAGGATATGGAAAAATCCTCAAGTGCATCACGGAAGCGTGGGCGTCGTATCGGATACTACGAAGAACGACTAGTCGTACTAGTTGTTCGGTGCAGCGGAATTTAAAAATTTTATTCGATGAAACCACATGATCCAAGAACAATTCTCGGATCGTTTCATCTATAACCACAACAAGTATAATGCAATACCTCTTGAAGCGTGGTTGATCGAGTCTCTAAGAGAAGAGACCTCCTTTCTCAAGTCCGATCGTCGGAGAGATTGCTTGCGAGCGCGGGGATGAACCGCGTAGTCCTCGCAATCTAAGAAGTTGATCCAAGCATGGTTGCTCATGATCTCGTCGCTCGAGATCGAACGTCACCTTCGTGAGTGAAGCACTCCAAGTAGACGGAGAACCGCAAAACGTCGAAGCGGCAGCACGATGGCGCGGGCGTCGACGATTCTCTCCACCAAGGTATGGTGGACGGCCACCAAGAAGAGAGGGAGAGAGGGTTGTCGAGTATAAAGAAAGAGAGAGAGAGAGAGATGTGTGCTACAATAGCATGTAAAGAGAGAGCAAAGCATGCCTCTCTATTTATAGGGTTTTGGGATCCATGGATCTCAATCCATGTGACATATAAAATCAATGGATGAGATTGATTTATGTCAATCCAATGGTCAAGATTGTTGTTGGTAAAAACCAACAACTTGTGATTTAATTTTGATAAAAATATATTTGATAAATCAAATAAATATTAATACCAAATTAAATCAATCAAATAAGGAGAGAGAGAGAGAGAACAAAGGAGATCAACCTTCCCCTTTGGAGGGAGGTGACGGCCACCAATCCCACAAGGGATTTGGTGCCGCCCCCTCCTTTCCTAATGGGAGGGCAATCTCATGGATTCCCATGAGATTGCACATCTCCTTGATTTTCTCTCTACTTATTTTCCAACAACTATTTGTTGGGATTTTAATTCACCAAAATAATTCTCAATTAATTTTGGGAATATTGCAATCTTGACATTGGAATATTGTGAATCATATTCACAACCCAAAACAAAATGTAATTTACATTTTCAATTAATTAGACAATGTGTATCCAATACACATTAATAATTAATCTACTAATATAAATTATTTTTAACTCTCTCTAATACATTATAAATCACATTTATAATATATTATGAATAAGTGGATATTACTATCCACATTATTCTTATCCATAATAATTAAATCACATTTAATTATTTTGGATAATTTCTCATACATCATGATAATTAAATCACATTTAATCATCAACTTCTCTTTGCTTAGATCTTATGGAATTGTTCTTAAACCACTTAAGAGCAATGCTATTTCTCCTCAGATACTTGGAGATAAGGACAGGGCGATTGTATTGTTCCACGTATAGTGACTTGGATATTGAGATCATATCTCAAATCCAGATCCCATGGACCTCTCATAGATACTTGATTAAATCAAGACCACAAACCTAATCTTCTCATTGCATCTGAATCTCATTCAGATCAATGTCCAGTAAATGGACTAAGGTTAGGTCACTTCTCTAATGAGAGGAGTCACTAAAATCCAGACATGTTTCATCACTCCCTCGGAATGGAAGCGTCATGGTTATACAATCGTTTATGATCAAATCACCCTTAAGGTATTCCCAATACCTGCACATCCTGCATACTGGAAGACTCATGATCATCACGAAGATATAGATCACTTTTATATTGTCATCTTCATAGTCTGATCATTAAGTTTCTCAATCTTGGTCCTTGGGATATGGTACAGATCATATGCTTTCACAAAGCATATATCTTACCTTCAAATTCATATCATGCTTCTAAAGCATGATGACCATGCATGGAATTTGGTCAATCCCAATACCTCATGAGTGAGCTCATGTCTCCCGGTTCACAAGTGAACCTGTATGATCCCTTTGAGAGATCATATTACTCATATGCCCTTACATGCACACCAGCTCGCAGGTGTATAGACCTTGATTAGGTCATCAACCTATTGGTCTGCCAAATGTACATACTCAGACATATAGCAATACATTTGTCTCTGGTAAGAGGATGTTTGCCTGTGATGTGACAGCATTCATCATAGGTCTTTGGTTATCTCGATCTCGTTAAGTCAACTCATTGACTCAACTAATCTGATACCTCCGAATCAATATTCCCATGCAGAGGACCTGCATCAAGAGGTCGATCAAATATCAGTCTAATGAGATGAGATTGCCATCTCCCACTCAGACTGGAGATCACTACTTGTCAATCATTGATGATGCTTGATGAGTCCTCTATCTAACTCCTTAGATATTCATCCAAGCATCAGCCTCTATGATTCACTTAATGAATCAACAGCTGTATGATTATCAAGTTGGCCATGGTACATAACCTTTATTGTACAGAGGGACCTTACAGTGCATTCATTCATTCAATATCAGAAAGGGAGTGAAACAAAACCAATAACTTTTATTGATAAATCATTTATTACAATAATGTGAACCCCTCAGGATCCGGGTACCCGTTTACGACACAATTAGCAATATTCCATTTATGACATCGCATTAAAAGCATTGTTTTATGGGGAAAATTTTCGCAATGAATGTATTTGCAAGTGACATTCGACATTCACATTCACAACCACAAGCTAAACGAGACCAATTGGCACCAGAAATTCATTTCATTAATTTTCATATGATTTTACAACATGTACAATGTCTGCTAGTACATACAATATCCCAAAAATTTGACTGAAGAGAAGAAGCATTTACAATATCAATTGAACTAAAAACTGTAACAGAAACTACATACCGTCTAGTATAGACCTTGTCTCCTGGAACCCTGTATAGCTACTGAACAACAGACTCCTTTCCTGCCATGCGTGTAAGGAAGAAAAGGAGTCACAATTGTGAATACAAACCCGTAGATTAAATAATTAACAAGTAATTTAATGTGCAAAAGAGAGCAAGTAGAAGGGTGGAATAAGCACTATTTACATCTACTTGCGTAAGTAAAAAAAGTAGTCAGGCTTGTAAGCATTTCTCATAAAATCTCATTATTCCAACACTTTTCATATTTAACATATTTATTTTGTAATCAAATGTTGATAATTATAGGAGTATTTATATATGTATATATCTCTATTATTATGTTGACCAGATATCAAATCTGTGGATTTGTCGATGTGAAAGATGGAATAGGAGATATTTATAGATTACTTAATTCCCAAGTTCAATAGGTAGGCATCAAATTCTTAATTTCAATTGTTTCAGATATAACTCCAGATGATGTAGATAAAGATCATGATTCTGGGTCTTGGAGATCATGTCGTGGAACTTGATGGCACATGAATGATGAAATTGCTAATTTCTTGTCATTGAGATTATATCATGGTTTTCGATATAAGACTGATATAATGATGATGGATTTGATCCTTAATGCTATTTACTCCTTTTTAGTTAGTGGATAGTCTGTGGTCTTGGTTCATGTGAAACCTCACACTATGACTCTAAGGTATTAAAAGTACCTTAGGGTTGGGGGGCCTCCGTAAGCATGCGGTGTTGTGTAATGCATCCTAACTAAGTTCCCAACACGTCCACTAACTTAGAGGGATTTCGAATCAGATTAAAGTCGCCTCCAATCAACTCAATTTTAATTGTAATTTCCTCCAAACCTTCACTCTAACTCTCTCAGATGCAACTCTTGATGATTTAGATGTAGATATAGATGATCTGGATGTAGAATCGCCAAGTCTGTTGGCGAAAGAAAACTCAAGCGGTGAAGAAGCCTACAAATGGCTCTTCCGTCTCGCCCTCTAGTTGGAAGGACGGTCCAATAGAGGGATAGGTCTGCTCCCCAACTACGCCACTGAGACGGGTGAGAGGGACTTCACGGAAAAGTCACTCTAAAAAAAAACAGCCCGACCGGTAACGGGCATCCGAGCTCGTACGTAAAACTGAAAACCAAGGATCCCCCGTCTGGGTATCCTAAAACAGGGTCAGCGGAATGGTCTAAATTCAGGATCCCAACGAGGCGTAAAAACACTGCGAGCTCGCGTAAAAACCGTGTAAAAGACTGGGATCCTAGACCCGCGCACTTGGCGGTTGCTGCCCAATCTGGGCTTCCTTTCCTTCCGCCCAGTTGAGGGTCACCGCGCCCTCGCACGGTCAAGTGTAAAAGTCACCATGACCGGCAAAATAAATTATGAGTCATTACTGATACACGATCATTCTTCACTTACTTTCCTATTCATCTCTTTCTCAATTCTACAGATGTGGATTACTTGGTAAATCAATCTTGTTGATGTCACTTTGGGGTTGACTGAACAAGTCTAGGCCTTCTGTCATAATAACGATATTCAGTAGATCACAAAAATTAATTTATGAGAATTATTTGGCATAATGATCTAAATAATCAATTGATGACTTCCTAAGAGAATGATATTAATATTCTAACATTTTGTATTTCAAAACTCTTCTATAGGATCATGGGAATTTAATAGATATTGGTATTGTTGGATAATAATGACACATAATTAGTTTCATTAAATGGAATTGAAGCTATTCTTTCATGGATAGCTTTTCATATTCAGATCAACAATCTTACTACTTATCTAATAATTACATGGGAGATTCTAAGGTCTCAATAGTTACTTGGCCACACTTAGTTGTTGTTTTGGTGGGAGCATGTCTACTTTATTAGTACTTATTAGTTTAGTTGTTTTATAGTAGACAGAAACATGACATTATTTATATATTTATAAATATATTGAATATATATTGAATATTACACAAATTTTCTCAACCAATTATTCATGTTCACGGTGGAGGAAACTATAATGTAGCACAAAATTTTTTTTATCATTATGCTCAAAAGTCAAGTTGAATTTAAAACCCCAACTTTCCATGTGAATCTAAACAATCTGCTGACTTTGTTTATCAAATTAATGATACCAATATATAAAAAAAATCTCTTTAATTAGGCAATATTCAATCTAGGAAATAGATGTACAACTCCTAAAACAATATTTATTTAATCTCTACTCTTAGTTAATCCTTCATCTCTCCCTATTAGCATTTAAATTATAATATATAATGAATAGGAAATATTTTCATGGAAAGGAATAACCATAGAACAACTTATATCATTCTTACATCTTCTCTTCCTATCATGAAGTAAAAGCTTCCAATTAAACTAACAAATAGTGTAAATGAAATAAATTTGTATACTTATCAGGGAAAGTATTGGAATTGAAGGGCTATAATAAGGTGGATATGAGACCTTTCTAGAACATGTCTCTAGTGTAATGGCAATCCACCTCTATATGCTTTGTTCGCGGAAGGGAACGGCCGGGAATGGAAAGACTGTCAACTGCTGTTACACCCTGCATGGTTCCACTCTGCAAGAACTCCGAATCATTCTTCATCCTCTTTATGAGAAATGATAAGGTGACTGGCAACATATATATTATATCATACATTTACATTCGTAACATTAATAATATAATAACAGTTTTTGGGAAATTATTGTACCTCTTTATCAGATATACAATTCTGGTCATATTCCCAGCCTTGAGAAGGACACTGCTCAAACCCATTTTTTTTTAGCTTTTACATATATCAACTTTAAATAGGCTCTAATTGTGTAGCAATTACCCAGAGGATTAAGATTCATACTTGGAAATCTTCAATTAATTAGAGAATTCAAAACTTGATCTTGCATGGAAAAATATGGTTCAAGGGAAACAAGAGGAAGGAAAACTGGCACATGCATGGCAGTAAGAGAGGCATAGGATTGTACCTTTTGGTTGCCCACTTTGAATGAGAATCATGCTTGAGCTGAGCTGCATGCAATCAGGGATGGAAGGAAATTT
This sequence comes from Ottelia alismoides, assembly GCA_037367405.1. Classification (NCBI taxonomy): domain Eukaryota; kingdom Viridiplantae; phylum Streptophyta; class Magnoliopsida; order Alismatales; family Hydrocharitaceae; genus Ottelia; species Ottelia alismoides. Next base: position 473,703 of record JAZKJV010001000.1, on the reverse strand, counting down.
ATAGATCTTGAAATCAGCATTCAACGGTTCTATTGGAGCTGCTACTAAATTGGTAACAATGGAGTCAATTTCAGCAGAAAAAAAAAACTCCCTTCGGGTGCAGGATCTCAGCCAAAATCAGTAGCAGGAAAATATGGAAGGAATGGGGTTCTCTTGTTGAGATTTGGAGAGGATGGATGAAAGAAATAGGGGAAGAAGAATAGAGGGGAGAGAATACGGCTGAGATTAGTTTTATAGGAAAGAGGAGGGGAGGAAGCTTCCTACGATGGTTCCTCTCTTCTTTTTTTTTATTGTGACAAAATCAGCCATGACATCAGCAGGCTGATGTCATTGCTGATGTCACCCCATTTTTTTTTCAAACATCGTGGTTCAGTTGCTACTGTTTTACTGTAGCAATAGAATTTTAATACTTCAATTTATATATATTGTACTCGGGCACTGTCTGCTACAATCTGTTGTTACTGTAGCAGCAGAAAAATTATTTATATATATATATATATATTTTTAACCAAAACTTTCTTTATTTGATATTCATACAAATCGACCGTAGTCGCACCTCGAGTGTCGGATTTCGACACGCGATATCTCGTTATGATCGTCTCTGAACGACGATCAATATGAGTATAATATTGATATACTTACGGTCGGATTTTGAATACCCGAAATTTCCGAGATACGGTTTCGGTTTGGGGTTAAATTTTGTGAACTAAAAATATCAAACGACCTCTGATTGACGAACGGTCGATTCCGTTGGTCTTGTTTCATCGAATCGGATCTATTGAAGGTCTCGGTTCGTTTTGCGGTTTCCGAAATTTCGTCGCGGCTTTTCACGGTACGCATTACGAAACGACCGATTTTTGGTCGATTTCGTCCGAACGACTTTTGATTTATGATCAATTGGTCGTTTTAGGTTGTTTAGTATTGACCGACAACGTTTTTGGGCTCATTAGACCCAAAATCGGACAAGTTCGGGTTTGTTAGAATATGGATGTTACAATTATAAAAACCTCAAAGGGAGTCTCGTCCTCGAGACTCGAGTTAAGGTTATTAGGTGTCTTGTTTGAATCTCATATGACCATAAAAACCTCAAAGGGTTTTGAACCCATAAAAACCTCAAAGAGAAAACAAGCCATATATTTATAATGTATTTAATTACAAAAGCTTGTTTTGATGATTACATCAGAAAAGTTGCGGGTATCGTGCCCGCATGTCGGCTTCGGTCTCCCACGTCGCCTCTTTGATGCCGTGTCGGTGCCACAAAACCTTGACCAATGAAATTTCCTTGTTGCGAAGCTCCTTCTCAGCGCGGTCAAGTATCTGGACTGACTTCTCCTCATAAGTCAGATCCAGCTCTACATCGAGATTCTCGTAACTGATAATATGTCGAGGGTCATGCACATACTTCCTCAGATTGGATATGTGGAAAACATCATGAATAGCTGAAAGATGTGGAGGAAGGGCTACTCGGTATGCCACTTTCCCCACTCGAGCAAGAATCTCGAACGGTCCAACATATCGTGGCGCCAACTTGCCACGAACACCGAATCTCTGCACTCCCTTCATGGGAGATACTCGCAAAATACCCAATCTCCAATCTATAATTGATAGGAATGTCAATAATATGAGGTTAAGTTAATTTTTAAATAAAGGAAGAGAAGAAGATTGGATACCTGGAATTCCAAATCTCTTCTCCGACGGTCTGCATAACTCTTCTGGCGACTCTGTGCCGTCAGAAGCCTCCGTCTCACAAGATCAACAGCTCTCGCAGTCTCCTCCAAGAGATCCACGGAATATAAAGCATGATCACCTACCTTACGCCAACTGAGAGGCGTGAGGCATCTCCGCCCGTATAGGGCCTCGAATGGTGCCATGCCAATACTGGAGTGATAGCTGTTGTTGTACGTGAATTCCACCAAAGGTAAATGGTCCTTCCAGGACCCTTTCCATTCCAAAGTGCATGCGCGAAGTAGATCCTCAAGTATCTGAATGGTGCGCTCACTCTGCCCGTCTGTCTGCGGATGGTATGCAGAACTCATCTTCAGCTTTGTCTGTAGTGCTGACATGAACTGATGCCAATAGTGAGATGTAAATCTCGAATCCCTGTCAGACACCACCTCTCGTGGTATACCATGTAGCCTGATAATGTTCTGTACATAGAGCTTGACCAATCTGGATGGAGTGTAAGTCGTGTTGACAGGTATGAAATAGGCTGACTTGGTCAACCTATCAACAACGACCCATATGGAATCATGGCCACCCGGTGTCTTTGGTAATCCCGTGACAAAATCCATAGAAATGCTCTCCCACTTCCACTCGGGAATGGGGAGAGACTGCAGTAATCCTGGCGGTCCCCTGTGTTCAGCCTTGACCATCTGACAGGTCATGCATCTGCTAACATGTAGCGCCACATCGCGCTTCATTCCATCCCACCAGAAATGTCGACGCAAATCACGGTACATCTTCGTGCTACCTGGATGGATAGATAACCGTGAACTGTGTGCCTCGTCCAAAATGTCTCTGCGAAGCTGCTCATCATTGGGTACAACGACCCGTCCTGCCTTCCATAAAATAGACTCCATCACAACAAAGTCGTCAAATTCGTCCTTGACGGCACGCATGTATCTATCATGAATCCAAGGATCGGTCTTCTAGCCTTCTACAATACGATCCCAAAGACTGCTGTATCGTGGAGGCACGGCGGTAGAAATGGATGCGCTCTCCTGAGGATGTCAATCGGTCAAAGCTGCAAGCGTATCCCACGTGTATAGCCAGTTCGCCGTACCATCAGCATGCGCTCTCCTGTTAAGTGCATCAGCCACCACGTTTTCCTTACCGGGATGGTAAGAGATCGTGCAATCATAATCCTTCAGCAGCTCGAGCCATCTGCGTTGTCTCATGTTCAACTCCTTCTGATCAAAGATGTACTTTAGGTTCTTGTGATCTGTGAAAATCTCGAAGTTCACCCCATATAGATAGTGGCGCCAGATCTTCAAGGCGAAGACAACTGCCGCCAACTCCAAGTCATGTGTGGGATAGTTCCGCTCGTGCGGTCTCAACTGTCGTGATGCGTAAGCAATCACCTGTCCTCTCTGCATCAATACTGCTCCAAGACCTTCTCCAGATGCATCCGTGTAGACTGCATAGTCCTGACTACCTGAAGGAAGAGCGAGAATAGGCGTTGTAGTCAATCTCTCCTTCAATGTCTGGAATGCCTGCTCACATGAACCGTCCCAAATAAATGGGACTCCCTTCTGCGTCAGTCGTGTCAGAGGGCGAACAATGCGTGAAAATCCGCTGACAAAGCGTCTGTAATAGCCCGCTAATCCGAGGAAGCTCCTAATCTGAGTAACTGTCTTGGGCTGCTCCCAAGACATAACTGCATCTATCTTCGCAGGATCAACTGCAATGCCTGCTCCAGAAATGATGTGCCCCAAAAATGAGACCTGGGATAACCAGAACTCACACTTGCTCAACTTGGCATATAGCTTGTGCTCCCGCAATGTATCTAAGACAATCCGTAGATCATTCGCATGATCACATTCATTCCGTAAATAGATGAGCACATCATCGATGAACACCACTACAAATTTGTCCAAGTATGGACGAAAGATACGGTTCATCATATCCATGAAAGCCGCAAGTGCATTGGTGAGCCCAAACGGCATCACCACAAACTCGTAGTGTCCATAGCGAGTCCTGAAGGCTGTCTTCGGAATATCCGACTCGCGAATCCTCAGTTGATGGTAGCCTGAGCGAAGATCGATCTTCGAGAAAACTGAAGATCCCTGGAGCTGGTCAAACAAATCATCGATGCGTGGCAAAGGATAACGGATCTTCACCGTTCTCTTGTTCAGCTGCCTGTAATCGATGCATAGTCTCATGGATCAATCCTTCTTCTTGACAAATAGAACCGGAGCACCCCAAGGTGAAGTGCTCGGTCTCACGAATCCCAAATCAAGCAATTCCTGCAACTGCACCTTCAGCTCCCTCAACTCGGTTGGTGCCATACGATATGGTGCCATAGAGATCGGTTGTGTATCTGGCAGCAATGTGATCTCGAACTCGATCTCTCTCTCAGGAGGTAGCCCTGGTAGCTCATCAGGAAAGACATCTGGATATTCTGATACTACTCGGATGTCATGTATCATCGGCTCCTGATCAGATACCTCCCGCACAAATGCAAGGTATGAATCACAACCCTGATCAACAAGTCGTTGGGCCCGCAACACTGAAATATACTCCATGGTGGAGTCATGCAAAGTACCCTCAAAAGTGAACTCATGTAGATCAGAAATCCTGAAGACGACCGTCTTCCTAAAGCAATCAACAAGTGCATGATGAGTGGATAACCAATTCATGCCCAAAATCAAGTCGAACTCATCAAGTTGCAGAAGTAAACAATCTGTGATCATCTCGTGACGGCCAATCAGTATGGGCAAGTGCCTGACTATCAGTGAAATAATGAATAGCTGGCCACCTGGCCCTCGGATGTGATATGGAGAAGAGAGAACCTCTGCGACTCTACCTAAAGAAGCAAGTAGCCTCGAAGCAAGAAAAGAGTGTGTCGCACCAGAATCAAATAAGACATGGAAAGGTCGGTAAGAGTAGTCAGTATGTGTGCTAGTTCGTTAGTCATCTCCTGGTCTGGTCGGGATGACATGGCTCTGCATGAGAACCATTTATAGTCATAAAAATGCCATAGACAGATACTTATTGTAAATGCTTTTCTCTTCTTGGGATATAATATAAAAATTAATGAAATTGGTGACATTTGTGGTTATTAAATATGAATGTCATATTTCCCTTCTCGAACTCACGACAAGTCGGAAGACTGTCGTTATTCGAGAACTTAATGCGATCGGAATTGAAATACTACGAATGTGCGTATCGGGGTAACACTGCTCTGATACCAAACTGTGAACCCCTCAGGATCCGGGTACCCGTTTACGACACAATTAGCAATATTCCATTTATGACATCGCATTAAAAGCATTGTTTTATGGGGGAAATTTTCGCAATGAATGTATTTGCAAGTGACATTCGACATTCACATTCACAACCACAAGCTAAACGAGACCAATTGGCACCAGAAATTCATTTCATTAATTTTCATATGATTTTACAACATGTACAATGTCTGCTAGTACATACAATATCCCAAAAATTTGACTGAAGAGAAGAAGCATTTACAATATCAATTGAACTAAAACCTGTAACAGAAACTACATACCGTCTAGTATAGACCTTGTCTCCTGGAACCCTGTATAGCTACTGAACAACAGACTCCTTTCCTGCCATGCGTGCAAGGAAGAAAAGGAGTCACAATTGTGAACACAAACCCGTAGTTTAAATAATTAACAAGTAATTTAATGTGCAAAAGAGAGCAAGTAGAAGGGTGGAATAAGCACTATTTACATCTACTTGCGTAAGTAAAAAAAGTAGTCAGGCTTGTAAGCATTACTCATAAAATCCCATTATTCCAACACTTTTCATATTTAACATATTTATTTTGTAATCAAATGTTGATAATTATAGGAGTATTTATATATGTATATATCTTTATTATTATATTGACCAGATATCAAATCTGTGGATTTGTCGATGTGAAAGATGGAATAGGAGATATTTATAGATTACTTAATTCCCAAGTTCAATAGGTAGGCATCAAATTCTTAATTTCAATTGTTTCAGATATAACTCCAGATGATGTAGATAAAGATCATGATATTGGGTCTTGGAGATCATGTCGTGGAACTTGATGGCACATGAATGATGAAATTGCTAATTTCTTGTCATTGAGATTATATCATGGTTTTCGATATAGGATTGATAAAATGATGATGGATTTGATCCTTAATACTATTTACTCCTTTTTAGTTAGTGGATAGTCTGTGGTCTTGGTTCGTGTGAAACCTCACACTATGACTCTAAGGTATTAAAAATACCTTAGGGTTGGGGGGCCTCCGTAAGCATGCGGTGTTGTGTAATGCATCCTAACTAAGTTCCCAACACGTCCACTAACTTAGAGGGATTTCGAATCAGATTAAAGTCGCCTCCAATCAACTCAATTTTAATTGTAATTTCCTCCAAACCTTCACTCTAACTCTCTCAGATGCAACTCTTGATGATTTAGATGTAGATATAGATGATCTGGATGTAGAATCGCCAAGTCTGTTGGCGAAAGAAGACTCAAGCGGTGAAGAAGCCTACAAATGGCTCTTCCGTCTCGCCCTCTAGTTGGAAGGACGGTCCAATAGAGGGATAGGTCTGCTCCCCAACTACGCCACTGAGACGGGTGAGAGGGACTTCCCGGAAAAGTCACTCTAAAAAAAAACAGCCCGACCGGTAACGGGCATCCGAGCTCGTACGTAAAACTGAAAACCAAGGATACCCCGCCTGGGTATCCTAAAACAGGGTCAGCGGAATGGTCTAAATTCAGGATCCCAACGAGGCGTAAAAACACTGCGAGCTCGCGTAAAAACCGTGTAAAAGACTGGGATCCTAGACCCGCACACTTGGCGGCTGCTGCCCAATCTGGGCTTCCTTTCCTTCCGCCCAGTTGAGGGTCACCGCGCCCTCGCACGGTCAAGTGTAAAAGTCACCATGACCGGCAAAATAAATTATGAGTCATTACTGATACACGATCATTCTTCACTTACTTTCCTATTCATCTCTTTCTCAATTCTACAGATGTGGATTACTTGGTAAATCAATCTTGTTGATGTCACTTTGGGGTTGACTGAACAAGTCTAGGCCTTCTGTCATAATAACGATATTCAGTAGATCACAAAAATTAATTTATGAGAATTATTTGGCATAATGATCTAAATAATCAATTGATGACTTCCTAAGAGAATGATATTAATATTCTAACATTTTGTATTTCAAAACTCTTCTAATAGATATTGGTATGGTTGGATAATAATGACACATAATTAGTTTCATTAAATGGAATTGAAGCTATTCTTTCATGGATAGCTTTTCATATTCAGATCAACAATCTTACTACTTATCTAATAATTACATGGGAGATTCTAAGGTCTCAATAGTTACTTGGCCACACTTAGTTGTTGTTTTGGTGGGAGCATGTCTACTTTATTAGTACTTATTAGTTTAGTTGTTTTATAGTAGACAGAAACATGACATTATTTATATATTTATAAATATATTGAATATATATTGAATATTACACAAATTTTCTCAACCAATTATTCATGTTCACGGTGGAGGAAACTATAATGTAGCACAAAATTTTTTTTTATCATTATGCTCAAAAGTCAAGTTGAATTTAAAACCCCAGCTTTCCATGTGAATCTAAACAATCTGCTGACTTTGTTTATCAAATTAATGATACCAATATATAAAAAAATCTCTTTAATTAGGCAATATTCAATCTAGGAAATAGATGTACAACTCCTAGAAACAATATTTATTTAATCTCTACTCTTAGTTAATCCTTCATCTCTCCCTATTAGCATTTAAATTATAATATATAATGAATAGGAAATATTTTCATGGAAAGGAATAACCATAGAACAACTTATATCATTCTTACATCTTCTCTTCCTGTCATGAAGTAAAAGCTTCCAATTAAACTAACAAATAGTGTAAATGAAATAAATTTGTATACTTATCAGGGAAAGTATTGGAATCGAAGGGCTATAATAAGGTGACTGGCAACATATATATTATATCATACATTTACATTCGTAACATTAATAATATAATAACAGTTTTGGGAAATTATTGTACCTCTTTATCAGATATACAATTCTGGTCATATTCCCAGCCTTGAGAAGGACACTGCTCAAACCCATTTTTTTTAGCTTTTACATATATCAACTTTAAATAGGCTTTAATTGTGTAGCAATTACCCAGAGGATTAAGATTCATACTTGGAAATCTTCAATTAATTAGAGAATTCAAAACTTGATCTTGCATGGAAAAATATGGTTCAAGGGAAACAAGAGGAAGGAAAACTGGCACATGCATGGCAGCAAGAGAGGCATAGGATTGTACCTTTTGGTTGCCCACTTTGAATGAGAATCATGCTTGAGCTGAGCTGCATGGAATCAGGGATGGAATGAAATTTATAGATCTTGAAATCAGCATTCAACGGTTCTATTGGAGCTGCTACTAAATTGGTAACAATGGAGTCAATTTCAGCAGAAAAAAAAACTCCCTTCGGGTGCAGGATCTCAGCCAAAATCAGTAGCAGGAAAATATGGAAGGAATGGGTGTGAACCCCCGGGATCCGGGTACCCGTTTACGACACAATTCGCGAAATTCCATTTATGACATCACATTTAACAACATAATTTTTGGGAATTTTTTTTTCAATGAATATAATTGCAAGTGACATTCGACATTCGCATTCACAACCACAAGATAATAAAGATAAATGTCACCAAGAATTTATTTCATTAACTTTCATTTCATTTTCAACCTGTACAATGTCTGAAAGTACATACAGTATATCCCAAAATCTGACTGAAGAGAAAAGAAGCATATAACATTAACAACCGAACAAAAACTGAGACAAAAAGAATAACATACCGTCTAGTATAGACCTTGTCTTCTGGAACCCTGTATAACTACTGAACAATAGACTCCTTTCCTGCCATGCGTGCAAGGAAGAAAAGGAGTCACAAACGTGAATACAAACCCGTAGTTTAAAATAAATAACAAGTAATTTTATGTGCAAAAGAGAGCAAGTAGAAAGGTGGAATAACTAAAATTTACATCTACTTGCGTAAGTAAAAGGGTTTTTAACTGTTTGACATTTAGTTCATTTGTTCTCCCCTTTTTCCCATTCATCCCATATTTATATATATATATATATATTTATATATTTATATAAAGTTTAGATAAAAGATCCTAACATATAATGATTTCATGTGTTTTAAGATCATGATTTTGGGTCTTGGAGATCATGTTGCGGAACTTAATGGCTACTTTCTTGTCATTGAGATCATGTCATGGGTTTCGATAATGGACTGATATGATGATGATGAATTTGATCCTTAATTCTATTTACTCCTTCTAAGTTAGTGGATAGTCCGTGGTCTTGGTCTGTGTGTAGCCTCACACTATGACTCTAAGGTATTAACTACCTTAGGGTTGGGGGGCCTCCGTAGGCATGCGGTGTTGTGTAATGCATCCTAACTAAGTTCCCAACACGTCCACTAACTTATAGGGATTTCAAACCAGATTAAAGTCACCTTCAATCAACTCAATTTTAATTGTAATTTCCTCCAATCCTTCACTCTAACTCTCTCAGATGCAACTCTTGATGATTTAGATGTAGATATAGATGTAGATATGGATGATCTGGATGTAGAATCGCCAAGTCTGTTTGGCGAAGGTAAACTCAAGCGGTGAAGAAGCCTGCAAATGGCTCTTCCGTCTCGCCCTCTAGTTGGAAGGACGGTCCAATAGAGGGATAGGTCTACTCCCCAACTACGCCACTGAGACGGGTGAGAGGGACTTCCCGGGAAGTCGCTCTAAAAAAAACAGCCCGACCGGTAACGGGCAACCGAGCTCGTACGTAAAACTGAAAACCAAGGATCCCCCGCCTGGGTATCCTAAAACAGGGTCAGTGGAATGGTCTAAAATCAGGATCCCAACGAGGCGTAAAAACACTGCGAGCTCGCGTAAAAACCGTGTAAAAGACTGGGATCCTAGACCCGCGCACTTGGCGGCCGCTGCCCAATCTGGGCTTCCTTTCCTCCGCCCAGTTGAGGGTCACCGTGCCCTCGCACGGTCAGGTGCAAAGGTCACCGTAACCGGCATTATTGATTGATCATTGATTCAACACCATCCTTTCTTGATCTCTACTATAGTCAACTTATCTTATTTGGGTATCTCATAATAACTCTTCTTTATAGTGAGCAATAATTGGTAGGGTATATCTTAAAGAATGATTTATGTAGATGATCAGTTCTTATGATCATAGGTCATCATTTCTATCATCATACTAATAGAAGTCACTTTATTGGAAGGGTCACCATGACCGGCACTCTTTAATTGCCATTACTGATTAACCAACATAACCTATTACTCAAATCTCCATGATCATATTAGAATAATGATGTATGCCCCTTCCTCTCTCTCTTTTTTTTTGATATTCAAAATTCCACTAATGTGATATAAATCTCAACATCCACTTAGATTCCCGTCAAGCCTTAAGGGTAAGTAGAGTCCAACTTATGAAATGAAGGGTCTATCCGAAAGATATCATGTACTTAATCAAATATTCAAATTTCGTTCTAATGAGTATACCCGTGATAATGATGTCATAACCAGCATACCGACCTCTTAAATTTACTAGGTAAATATTTAATCATTATAAAGTTTGTGCCACATTCTTGTGCCAATATTACAAGTATCAAGGATATTTAGGAAAAGGAACTAACAAGTGATGTATCAACAAAAAGGTCAATTTCAATATTCATCAGAACACCCTTGATCTATTTGGAACTCGTATCATGTTCTCATGTTGAAAATCTCCATGAACTGCAATTTATATCTCTACTTTAAGTGTGGTCGTTCTAATGGGCAATAGTATAGTTTACAACTATAAGAATGAGATATATGGGGCTGCAATAATAATTGTTAATTCGAGAATATACTGTAAAAGGAATAAGATTTATTAGTGATAAAAATTGGTAAGCCGATTCAAATCTAGACATTTATAAAAGCACATGCTCATTACTATTATTTTATTATTATTATTTTGAAGTCTATATACGATGTTTGTTTAGTGATTCAGTCCAAAGCATGTGGTAAGCAAGCCACTAAATCCAATAAAGTTGAAGCCATTCTGGCTTTGCAACTTTCTATTATGGAAAGACAAAAAGACGATGATTTATCCAACAAAATAAATCAGATAAAACTGTATTAAGAGGTCTGTATGTGTAGATAGAAGTTTTAACTATAAGTCTCTATTGTGAAATCAAAATGAAATATCTAGAATGACAACAAAAGGAATCATACTTTATAATGAGCTCCAAGTATAGTACTTATAATGATATTAAATTATCTTATAGAAATTCAGATTTGCTCCCAGACTTATAGGAAACTCAGATGTGTTCCCCGAACATTATATACATAATACTGCAAAACTTAGACAGTATAATCAAATAATTTCGGTGAGGAACATGTCACTGGTCATATAGTTATTTTCTTTCGTAAGTCTACAAAGCAAAGATGCTTACAAATCAAGTTTTAAAAAAATACATTGGTTCCAATGGTATATCACATTAATAGTAATTGTGTTTCCAGTTACTGCATATTTGCTACTGCAAGCAGCAATCCTATCTGAAATTAAGGAATAACATAGGGCTGGAACCAGTAAAAGAAACAGAATCAAGTCAATAATAGATTTAGATAAGATGTTGTCCTGATTTCTCAAAAATTTTGTGTCATGTCAGGAGATTTAGGGATTTATATTCAGATAACAACTGTTATACAAGGGGAGCAACAAGAGGAAAAACAAATTTTGCACAAAAGTTCAATCATAGCATGCATGGCAGCAAGAGGGAAGGGAAGGGAAATGTACCTATTTGGATCTTCTGTTCTTGAGGATTATGTTGCATGTAGGTGGTTGATTTCCAGGAGTAAGAAGCAATAGCTCCTTTGGTTGCAAATGGGGGCAGCAGCTCCAGCAGTTGCTGCTCTTGAAGCAGCACAATAGAAGGAGAGGATGACTGTAGCAGCAGTCCAAGGGAAGAAACCTGGAGCCCTCAACAGTAGTAAACGAGAAAGAAGAGAATGGTTCTGTTGTGCAGCAACAATTTTAGCAAAAAGGTGCTCTCACGGCTGGGGTTTTGAGAGAATGAAAGGGGGTTTTATGGTGATATAAATAAGGAGGGAAAGAAGCCTCCTTACTTGACATGTGGAATATTTTTGGAAGCCAAGTGTGCATGGTATACAGTGTGTTGTCTCTGTTGTTATTTAAATTAAATAAAATTTATTATATATATTTATACACGGTAGTGTCTGCTAAGCAGAAATCCAAAATTTTTAATTTTATTTGTTTTTTATAACAGTAGCATATTGCTACTGTACAGAATCCAAACATTTTTATTTTGTTTTTTTTTTTACGTACAGACTGTGTTCTGTAGCCGAGATTGATTTGTTTTTTTTTTATTTTTTTATTATTATTTTTAACAAAACTTTCTTTGTTTAAGAAAAACTTAAAGTTGACCGTATTCACGTCACGGGTCTCGGATTTCAACGCGAAATATCTTGAATTGATCGTATCGGGATGACGATCAATTTGAGTATAATGTTGATATACTTTTGACCGAGTTTGGATGTCCGAGATTTTTGAGATACGGTTTCGGTTTGGTGTTAAATTTTGCGAATTAAAAATATCAAATGACCTCCGATTGACGAACGGTCGATTCCGTTGGTTTTGTATCGTCGAATCGGATCTAATGACGGACTCGGTTCGTTTTGCGGTTTCCGAATTTACGTCGCGGCTTTTCGCGGCACGAATTACGAAGCGACCGATTTTCGGTCGATTTCGCCCGAACAACTTTTGATTCCTGATCAATTGGTCGTTTTAGGTTGTTTAGTATTGACCGACAACGTTTTTGGGTTCATTAGACCCAAAATCGGACGAGTTCGGGTTTACGCGAATTCCCGGATGTTACAATGGGGTTCTCTTGTTGAGATTTGGAGAGGATGGATGAAAGAAATAGGGGAAGAAGAATAGAGGGGAGAGAATACGGCTGAGATTAGTTTTATAGGAAAGAGGAGGGGAGGAAGCTTCCTACGATGGTTCCTCTCTTCTTTTTTTTTATTGTGACAAATCAGCCATGACATCAGCAGGCTGATGTCATTGCTGATGTCACCCCATTTTTTTTCAAACATCGTGGTTCAGTTGCTACTGTTTTACTGTAGCAATAGAATTTTAATACTTCAATTTATATATATTGTACTCGGGCACTGTCTGCTACAATCTGTTGTTACTGTAGCAGCAGAAAAATTATTATATATATATATATATATATATATTTTTAACCAAAACTTTCTTTATTTGATATTCATACAAATCAACCGTAGTCGCACCTCGAGTGTCGGATTTTGACACGCGATATCTCGTTATGATCGTCTCTGAACGACGATCAATATGAGTATAATATTGATATACTTACGGTCAGATTTTGAATACCCGAAATTTCCGAGATACGGTTTCGGTTTGGGGTTAAATTTTGTGAACTAAAAATATCAAACGACCTCTGATTGACGAACGGTCGATTCCGTTGGTCTTGTTTCATCGAATCGGATCTATTGAAGGTCTCGGTTCGTTTTGCGGTTTCCGAAATTTCGTCGCGGCTTTTCACGGCACGCATTACGAAACGACCGATTTTTGGTCGATTTCGTCCGAACGACTTTTGATTTATGATCAATTGGTCGTTTTAGGTTGTTTAGTATTGACCGACAACGTTTTTGGGCTCATTAGACCCAAAATCGGACAAGTTCGGGTTTGTTAGAATATGGATGTTACAAATAACATTTATTGTAGGAATGGTTCGCCTCGGGCTCACATTGCTAACAATAGTATGCAGCACAACCGAAGATATGTAAAATAGAATAATCAGCATGATTACCAGACCATACCTCCATAAGTGTCTTGCTATCAATAACAGATGCGGGACTCTAATTCACCTGGTAACAAGTTGTATTGACGACTTCAGTTAAGAATGCTCTACCAAGTCTAGCATTAGAGAGCTTGCACCTTGCTCTCTCCAGAAGCGTCATGTTCATTCATTCTGCAACTCAGTTCTGTTGTGGTGCATCTCTGATAGTGTGGTATCTTGTAACACTCTCCTTCTTGCAGAACTCTATGAACTCTGATAAACAAAACTCCAACCCATTATCAGTGTGCAGATGCTTAACCTTCTTAGAAGTCTAGTTCTCCACCAAGATCTTCTATTGTGTGAAAATTTGAAATGTCTCACTCTTGTTCTTCATCATAAACACCCAGACCATCCTGGAATAATCATCAATAATGGATAGAAAATACTTGGCACCTTCCAGAGATAAGACCCGTGAAGAGCCCCGATAATTGTCATGGATGTAATGAAGCGTTCCTTCACCCTATGAATAGCTTTACTAAATTGTTTCCTATGTTGTTTCCCTAGCACACAATGCCTACAAAACTCCAACGTGTATCCCTTGAGATCCCCGATAAGACCCTTTTGAGTGACGATGATCATCCCCATCAGATACATGTGCCCCAACCGCATATGCCATAACTCTGATTCTGATTTCACAACTTAGGATGCGACTACAATAGAACAGATAATTGTAGACCCATGCATGAGCAAGGCCTCAAATGTCGGATTTCGGTTTCGTTTCAGTAAGCCCAGAAAAGGAATTTCAGTGGAATTTCGGTGGAATTTCGGTGAAAAGGCCGGAAATTGGGAAAATGACTTGAAAACTCATTTTTTTCAAAATTTAAGATTTGTAATGTTGTTTAATCAATAAAAGAGACATAAAACAAGTTTTTTTTGCTTATAATAAGATGTTATAATGTTCAGTGCCTTAAAATAATGATTTCGATCATCATATCGATGACTGTCCAGAGTGAAATTTCATATTTCAGTACACAGTTAAATTTTGGCATTCAATTTTTCTATCAATTCTCAAAAAAAAATAATACTTTTATTTAAAAATAAAATAAGACACACACAAAAACATGAATATTTTAACATGTATGCCAAAATAAATGCATAGTAGGGCTTGTGATAGTAAAATGTATGTTATACGAGACACAAACAAATTAATTAACATAAAGAAATTGTGTAGCTAAGCATAATCTACGTCCAGCCTAATAGTAGAAAAATAGTTACAGTCAAAGACTTGGAAGGTTATTAACAACCTACCACACGTATAGACACACATACTCCTTACAGTAGAGAGAAGTAACAAGAGAGTTCTAGAAAAGAACAATCTTCTAGTGTCTTGTGAGTTAAAATGATGTAATGTAATGTATTAATATGTAGGGCCTAGGAAATCCCAGAAAAGATATGCAAGGAAAAGAAGAACTCTGAAGTTTGTTAATATGCAAGGCCCTACCTAATAGTTACAGTCAAGTTGGCCTAGGAAAAGATAACAAGATGGTTATATAAAGATTCTAACTATGAAGATTCTGAACTCTGAAGTTAGCATTCAAAGATGAAAAAATACATATTTGGCATCTCGAAGTATGTTAAAAAAAGATGTGTTATGAAAAAATATGGTCAACCTTGCTTGGAATTTGGAAACTTGGCTCTCCAAGACTTAAGTTAGGTTGTGAATTGTGACTTGTGAAGTTGTGAGATGGAATGAGAACATATACATTATATTTATTGGGTTTAAAGAGGACCCTTAATGGCCTTATTTATTACAATGGTGGTTGGAATAGTGGCTTATATTGCAATGGTGGTTGAAATAGTGACCTATAAATTTCATCTAGTGACCAAATAGTACCTATGAATATCAATAAGTGGCCTAGGCATGACATATGGTGACCTAGAACAATTTCAGTCAAAATGGACCGAAATGAACCGAAATTCCACCGAAATCCGAGAAATCTGTGAACAATTTCCACCGAAATGGACCGAAATGGGCCGAAATGACCGAAATTCGGCCGAAATCCTGGAAACCGATATTATACATTGTTTCGATATCAGTATCGCCATGAAACCGAATTTCAACCGAATTTCGGTCGAAATTCGCCGAAATTTAAGGCCATGTGCATGACATATGGGATCTTCTGCTTGTCACCCTTGATGACAACCACCTCGACTTTGACAAGATGCATATCTCCACCTTCAACATTATACATATTACCTTCAAAGTCCAAGACTCCAAGGGATGTCATGCTCTTCTCAAATTAGGAAAATGGGAACTTCTGTCAACATCTCATAACTCCATCATGAATCTTGATCTTCAAAGAGTTAATCCCTAAAATCTTGCATGTTGCATCATCATCGCGATTAGGTTTCCACCATCTATCTTCGCATAGGTGTGAAACCAATCTTCAAAAGAACAACCTAAATCAAGAGTCCATATGCCGTCGATCGCCTTTTGATCTGTAATTGTGAGGACCAAGTCATCTTTAGAATATGTGTCTCCATGAGTCAATGCAGCTAGGGGCGTGTATCGAGTTAGAAGACTGAAGATGGGAACGGAACAAGAACAAATGATCAATCAAGCAAGCACGAAGACATGCAGATCTATAAGGTTCACCCTAACCGGGCTATGTCCTTGGGAGGCAGCGATCGGTTTTCACTATGTAGAGAAAGAAGAAAATATAGAGGAAGATTCAAGATACTAATCCTATGAGGATTTATATAGTACTTCCTCCCACACGGAAATAAATCCTAAAAAAATAGGACTTCAAATCCTAAAGCAAACAGAAGTTTGAATCCTAAAACAAATAGGATTTTGTCTGCAGGCTAAAATAGGATTCAAGGTATATCAACAATATCCACCTTAAATTGAATCCGCTGAGAAGCTTTGTGAAGCTTCACCATACAGCTGCCACCCCTCCTTGGTACTACTCCCAACTGTCAACATTGAGCAAGTCCAAACAATGTTTGAACTTACACCCAGGAACTATTAACTCATGAATGACATACAAAGTCTTCTGCTTATTTCCCTTGATAATAATCATCCCAGCTTTGCCAACTTGCATAACTCCACCTTCAGTGTTGTAAATATACCCTTTAGAGTCCAAGATTCCAAGGGATATCAACTTCTTTCTCAAATCAGGAACATGACGAACTTTTGTCACCGTCCTCAAGATTCAATCACGCATCTTAATCTTCACAGAGTCAATTCCCACAATCTTACACGATGCATCATTCCCTATGACGACGTTTCTATCTTCTCATAGGTGCAGAACCAATCTTCATTACCAGTCATATGGTAAGAACATACTAAATCAAGAATCCATGTCTTGTTGGTCACCTTCTGATCTGTGACAGTGAGGATCAAACATCTTCAGAATCTCCACCCCCTTAAACCACTGCAGCAATTGTGGCCTTCTTCGGGGCAGTCTTCTTTCCAATATCCAAATTCCTTGCAGTGACTGCAAATATCCCTAGAATTGTAATTTTTCGACTTGGACTTCTGCTTCGCGTAGCCAGAACCAGCATGACTCTTTTCAAGAGTCATAACAAAACCTGCAGCGTCAAAGTCATGCCTCCTAGTAGCCATACCGTGTATGCAGACTTGTGTGAACTTCCTATAGGGTTATGTCTTCTCTTCCCACAATAAAGATTGAACATATTCTCATACGATATCTGAAGAGAACCAACAAAATCAAAGCAACATCCTCATCTTCATTTTTAACAAATTTCTTAAATCCACCAACAATGTATTTAAGTGGTATAGATGTTCTTCAAGAGATGTACTTCCTGCATACGGAGAGAGAACAGGTGTTGCTTCAACAGCAACTTATTGGTCAGAGACTTCATCATATACAAACTTTCAAGTTTCAACCACAGAACGGTCATGGAGATCACATCAGCGACCTCCGCTATAATCTCACCTGTTAAACACAGCATGATCGTCGAGTGTACATTCTCTTTCTTCACTATCAACTTGGAGGTTTGAGTACCTTCACCCTCCCTTAGTCCAACGGTGGACATATACCTTGCTGCTTTAGAGGGATGCACATTTTGAATTACCATAGACTAAATCTGTTCCTCTATGTAAACTTCTCGATCTTCAGATTGTACGACATCATTTTGCTTGATGATTTCGATGGAACACGATGCTCCAATACCAGTTTGTTGTGAATCATCGAAACGGAATACATACAAACGTTAAATCAAGCAAGCACAAAGATACACAGATTTATAAGGTTTACCAGTAAGTGGGCTACGTCCTTGGACGGCGAGGATCAATTTTCACTATGTGGAGAATGAAGAAAGTACAGATGATGATTTAAAACACTAACCCTATGGGGTTTTATATAGTACATCCTCCCACACAAAGATAAATCCTAAAACAAATACGACTTTAAATCCTAAAGCAAACAGGATTTCGAATCCCAAATTAAATAGGAGTTTATCTGTATGCTTAAATAGAATTTAAGGCATATCAACAGTTTCGAATGAATGAGATACTTTATTCACGAGATATGGGGTTTCTTATATAGCGTAAAACCCTATAGCCTGAAAAGATATAATTATATGAAAGATCTCGAAACAAGATTCAATAGAAAGATAAAACCAAAATAACTATAACAAACTCTCATAGGAAAAACAAAATAGCTTCAACATTTCCCCTCAAGTTAAAGTATATCTATCGATCATGCCCAACTTAGAAATCAACCACAATATATGTTTCTTTAGTAGGACCTTCATGAATATATCTGCAAACTGAAGGTCTATGGAGATGCAGCGTAGTGATTTCTCTCCTTGTGATGCATCTCGAATGAAATGAAAATCAACCTCAACGTGTTTAGTCCACATGTTGGTAGCTTGTTAAATTTAAAATGTCAAAACCTATCTGCTTGCTTTCTTTTGACACTACTGAAATACCATTTATTTTTAACAAACTAGATTGCACTCAACTTTTGTTGACATCCTTTTCTTCCTAACATGAATGGCGGGCAAGGCACCTGCGACTCAGTCTTTTTTGTGCAGGTCAATGTAAATGACAGATGGACCCTGAGCTTCCGCAATTACTTTCGACAGTACACATGTTATAGTTTTTTTGTGCAAGTCAATGTAAATGTTTTCCTTTCTCTTCCGTTATATTTTGGGATACATGTACATGGTGTCAGTTTCTTTTGTTATATGTAACTGTATATAAAAATTAATGCAATATGAATTGGTGACACATTGTTGTTTCTGTGGCTTGATTAGTTAAAATTGTTAATATCATTAGAAACGCGAAAAATTTTCCTTAAATTTCAGTAACCTAATGTGATTGATAGTGAATGTAGTATTGCTAGTGTTGTGTAAACGGGTAACCCAGATCGCGGGGAGTCACACTCGTACGTAGCTAACTTGTTGTCACAATACAATGGAATGAGGATAGTAGTAGGAAGTCTAAGATCTTGTAGAAAGGAGATTAACCAGATAATCTCACAAGTGGTTTGAGCCATCGCCCTGTATTCAACCTCTAATACTCGTTCTAGATATAACAACATGCTTCATGCTCATCCAAGTAACAAGGATCCCTCCAACAAATTGGCATAACATGTAGTAGATCATATGAGAACTAGCATAATCTGCATCTGCATAGGTGATAATGTAATTTGGTCGTTGGACCTATAGAAGAGGCTTCTCCCTGGAGATTCCTTCATGTATCGAAGGATCAGGAGAACATCCTACCAATGAATGTAGTAAGGTCTCTCCATTTGATGGTTGGCTCTGCTTACAATATACGATAGATCTGACCTAGTGACAGTAAGGTAGAGCAGTTTGCCCAATAGGCTTCTATACCGTGTAGTATACTTAACTCAGTATCAGCAGATGTAGCAGGTTTTCGCAAGTCCGTAGGGATGCCAGATGGTTTACACCCAAGTAAGCCAACCTCTGTATGAATGTCCAAGCAATACTTTTGTTGTGATATGTAGAATCCCTCTATAATGCGTATCATCTCGAAGTATCTGAGTTGACAAAGGTCCTTGGTGACAAACTCCTTTTAAAGGAAGGTATTGGTCTCTAAAATGCACACTTCATTATCACCAGTGACCACCATATCATCAACATAAACTATAAGTATCACAATGCTAATAGATCATCATCTAACGAAGACGGGGTAATCATAGTCGGTGTGTGGAAGTCAGGGGAGCTGATCTCGGTGGTAAACATGACAAAACATGCTCGTGGACTCTTCTTTAGGCCATAAATGGCCTTACGTAGTCGGCACACACTCACCCCCTCGACAGGGTAATCTGCTGGCTGCAACATGTAGACCTCCTTGAGATCGCCATATAAAAAGGCATTCTTCACATTGAGCTGAAAGATGAAACAATTCTTATTGGCAGCAACTGAGAGAATAGTGTGAATTGATCACATCTTAGCCATGAGAGAAAAAGTATCAAAGTATCCACTTCATAAGTTTGAGTGTGGCCATTTTCCACAAGTCTGGCCTTCAATTTATCAATAGAACCATCATGAGAGTTCTTTATCATAAAGACCCATCGGAAGGTAACATGCTTAACACCTGGAGGACATGGCAAAAGATCCCACGTTCTCTTGAGGTCAATGCATCGATATCCTCATCCATGACTTTTTTCTAATCACGGTCCTGAAGCACATTGTGATTATCACGAAGAATAGTGATAGTCATGAGAGCATATGTAAACTTCTTGTCACAACTAGATAGAGTATTTGTGGAAGTAAAGCATGACAAGGGATATAGAGTACATTATCTTTTGGGCTTCCTTAAGGCGATAAGAAGCTCAATAGAGGAAGAAGGACCATCCATATTCATATCATCCAAAGTAACATCAGGTAAGGGAACATTAGTTGCATAGTCATCAACTTGTAAAAAAGCCAAATAGGTTAAGGAACTATCTCAGATGCATGTTTCTCTCTCCTCTGATAAACACGTAGTGGAGGGGGAACTCCAAAGGATCTCTCCAACACTCTTAGTAAAGAAATCGATCTTCCCAAAGAATGCAACATCTTCAAAGATAAAATAACGATGGCGAAACAGATCATAATATATGCATCTTTTTGGGGTTCTAGAATACCCTAAGAAGATGCATTTAATTGCACGAGGAGAAAGCTTGTCTTTAGCATGAAAATTGTGAATAAAACAAGTGCATCCAAAAACACGGAAAGGTAGCACAAATGGCTTAACATCGGGATAAAGAAATGAGAATGGAGAGGAATCTCCTTATATGGATGAGGGAATCCAATTGATCAAATCAGTTATCATGAGAATAGCATCACCCCAAAAAGTTGTGGGGACATCCATCTGAGTAAGCAAATTACTTGCGATGTCAAGGAGATGACAAAGCTTCCTTTTTGCAATGTCATTTTGTTGTGAAGTGTATGAACATGATGTCTGATATATGGTTACTCAAAAACCAAAGAAATCAACCAAATCTTTATGCATAAGTTCAGGAGCATTATAAGAAAAAATATTTTAATGCAAGTTGAAAAAGAAGTCTTGATCTCTGCAAAAAAAGAACTTAACCACATTGTTGATCTATGATCTTTCCTTTATAAGGTAGGTCCATGAAAATAGACTATGGTCGTCAATAACATAGTCTATCTGTCCTGCAGTGGCACGTACTATGCAAGGACTCCAGACATCACTGTTGGAGTATTTGGTAGTGCGCCTATTGTGTTGTAGCAGGGTAAATGGATCCTGGAGGAGATCCATTTACCCCATCCACTGTTTAGTCCCACATCGTCCAGTGGTGGGACTTGGAGGCTCTGGAGAGGCTATATAAGGAGCCCCAGACCTCCTGTATCCATTGAGAAAGTGCAATGCATATCACGCCCCTTTGAGGGCTTCTCCCGTGGTTTCATCCCGCTCCTCACGGAGTAAGGTTCCACGTAAAAATCCCGTTTGTTCTTCGTGTTCTTTATTTTATTATCTTTATTCCATGTTTCGCTTCCGCTTCCGATTTTCTAACATGGTATCAGAGCGGGTCGATTTTGAGGATTTCATCATGTTCTTCGATTATATTTTGTGATCGATTTGAGAATCGATATTTAGTTATTCTTGAATATTATGTTCAAGTTTTGGTTCAAGATTTTCTAGGGTTCTTTGAAAACCTATTTTCTGCATAGTTCAAAGATTGATCATTGTATTTCTGGAACTCGTGAATGATTCAACGAGAAGCTTCTAGGGTTTCTGCTGGAAACCCTAAGTCCATCCGCAATCTCCAGATCATCTCCTTGCGGCTCCGACATCAACTCCAGGATCCATTTACCCTGCTACAACACAATAGGCGCACTACCAAATACTCCAACACTCCCCCTCAAGCTAGAGCATGCAATGCTCAGCTTGGATAAACAAACAGAAAGAAACTCAACTCAACGCTACAGGACACTACGGACAATATCAACCCAACGCGCACATGCTGCAGTCGAGGACGTTGCTTCTCATGCCGTGCAGGTGAGGAGGACGAACGGGCTGGAGTGTGAGTCAACTGAAGACTCGGAACCTGACTATCGAGTCTGAACTTGCGCCTGAAGTCTCCTCGTCGGAGAACTGGGTCTCTCCCATCTGGCTCAGAGAATGGTGCACTGCTATGGTGTACCTATGATACCACATGAAAACTCTGAAGGGCACCTCCTGGCGGTACCACTGGTCCATCTTCTGATCAAGCGCACCTCCTGGCGGTAATTCCTGGAGACCCAAATCATAAAGCAGCACGAGCCATTCTCCACCTTCACGCACCTGTACCTCTCGCGATGGCGCTCCCTTCCAAGTGTTGCATCGCACTCCAGAGCCTCAAGATCAGAGGGTTCCATCTCCGACTCATGCGCACCTTCTACAGGCGCAGTCGCACCCCGCAGTCACAGGTCTTCTCCATGGCGATCCTTCCTCCAGGTTGCGACACGCAAAATCTACCAGGTCGCATCATCTCCTGAGGCATCTTTTTGTCGAAGAAACCCCACGCGCAGGTCACCAGCCTCCAGGCGATCCTCCGCGCACCTCTCCTCTAGCCCGGTCTCCCGCGCTTCCTTCTCCCTTCGTGTTAGGCGACACATCGCAGGCGACAAACCCCAAGAGCATCTCGGATGCCCCTGCCATGTCGCACCACCAGCCAGGACGATGCTGCAGCACCAGAGCCTCCAACAGGCGCGAGCTTCCTTCCCGCGCGAGCAGTATCCAGCAGCGGTCCAAACCACCAGGCGGAGGATCTTCCGGATCCTTCACGATGGCCCTCTCTAGTGCAACGGAGCTCAAGGGCGGCAGCACCCAAAACCTCCAGGCGGAGGTTCCCATCGCGGCGCACCCCGACATCTCGGCACCGGATCTCGCGGAGGAGCGGGGTGCTCTTCCCTTTCGCGCGCCTCCATCTCCTCCATCAGCGCGCAGTCCACACCAGGCGATATCAAGTCTCCAGCCGCGCCATCTGGCGGCGCCATGAGCATCGGGCGGCGATGGCCGCTACAGGAGGCCGCTACAGGCGGCGATTAAAGTGAAACCCCGATTGGGGTGGCCCTGCGAGAAGAAGGGTTCCAAGCGGAACCCTAAATAAGGGAAAGGGCCCAGTGGGTGGGTCGTGCCTTAAAAAAAAAGGAAAATTTTGTTATGTTTTTTTTAGGAACACGGGGGGACCGTGAGTCATGTAAAAAAAAATGTTTTGTTTAAAGCCCAAGTTTGGGCTGGGGGTTGCAAAAAAAATGGGGGAATGGGTTGGGCCCAAGTGGGCCACATTAAAAAAAAATCTTTTGTGTTCTTCATGTTTATCTTTATTTCTATGCTCTGATTATCGTTTCCGCTTCCGCTTCCGATTTTTTAACATGGTATCAGAGCGGGTTCGTTTCTCGAGGATTTCAACTTTGTTATATTTTATTCGAGATTCTCTCTTGAGTTCATGTTCAGCAAATTATTTTTTGGGTTCTTTGTAACCCTAATGTTGGAATGTTCGGTTCTATGCGTTTTCATCAAGGATCTAGGGTTTCCAATGAAACCCTAGTTCTGCACATCAAGATCGACACCAAGTACTGTTTCCAGTGGCTGTGGCGGCACAGGCAGCGCACGCGGGCTGCATCTTCTTCGATTCCAGAGGCATCTCCAGTAGCATCGTCAGAAAAAACTATGGCTCGACGCATATCTCCAGCGGCAGCCCCTTATCTCAGTGCCTGCGTGAACACCATCGATGGCGTGCGCACCCTCCAGAGTAGTCGCAGGCGGCGGCATCCGTCCCAGCAACAAGAGGCGTAGGTGCCGCGCAAGATACCTCCCAGTCTTCCCCCTTCGCGCATGTGGCGATGCTGCCCCATTCCTGTCCAGGCACCCAAGCGGCCTTCTTCGCCCTTCTGCCCCAGCACAAGGCGGCACCCATCTCCAGCAAGCCCCCAGGCGGGGCTCGATGCAGCAGCAGCGCGCGAGAGCGTGCAATATTCTTCCCCAGTTACGGCGGCCCCTTCTCCCTTGAAGTCAGCGCCGCCCAGCCCGGCAACTAACATCAGGCGGCGCAGGCGGCAACTCCACGGCAAGCTCGAGGAGCAGAACCCGCAACCTCCACTCGCGCGGGACCAGGAGAGCCACTGCGCACGAGCCCCTGCGCGGCGTACCCCCGATCGCTGGCGATGCATCTCCCTGCCAGGCCTCCCGCGCGCTTCTCTCTCCTGCGATAAGCGGCGGCCTTCCTCAATCTCTCGGAAGCAATCTCGGCGGCGGCAGTTCCAGTTGATTCGAAGGGGGGCGGCAGTTCGCTAGAAAGAGGGTTCCCATACGGAACCCTAATATAAGCGCAGGGCCTCATTTATTAAAAAAAATTGTTGAGAGAGGAAAAGAGAAAGAGCCCATGTGGGCTGATGCTGTAAAAAAAATTAATTAATTTGAAAAAAAAAGAGAGAGAGGGCGCGTGCAATAAAAAAAACCACATGCATTTCGAGAAACAAAAGATGTTGCAAAAGCCGTAAAAAACGATGAACGGCTTAAAAAAAATTGCGGCTATTAAAAAAAATGAAAATAGCCAAAAAAAATGAAAATGAAAATGATGATGTTTGAAAAGCCGAAAAAAAATGAAGTCGGCTATTTGATGATTTCTTTACCCCCATCATTGTTGTCTTCTCCCAACTTGGTCGATGTCCATGTTTTCCGACAAGTATGGGAGAAAGGGGGAGTATTATGTAGAGTCAACAGGTCTTGATCCAGATTCAGATGCAGATGCCAGATTTCCAGACCATTCAGATTCCAGACTCTACAGTTCGGTTTCAGACTCGACGATTGTCTTCCGAGTCCAAGTTTCAGACACGCACGAGTGTGCGGTCATTGTCAGATGTGCATATATTGCCATCATTGTCAGAGGTCCCCATCAATCTTCTTGTTGTCAGGCCAGAGTTTTCATGTGAGCCATAGGGACTCCAGAGCAGAGGACCATTCCCTTGAAGGCAAGGGTTTTCATGTGGTATCATAGGTACACCAGAGCAGTGCACCATTCTCTGAGCCAGATGGGAGAGACCCAGTTCTCCGACGAGGAGACTTCAGGCGCAAGTTCAGACTCGATAGTCAGGTTCCGAGTCTTCAGTTGACTCACACTCCAGCCCGTTCGTCCTCCTCACCTGCACGGCATGAGAAGCAACGTCCTCGACTGCAGCATGTGCGCGTTGGGTTGATATTGTCCGTAGTGTCCTGTAGCGTTGAGTTGAGTTTCTTTCTGTTTGTTTATCCAAGCTGAGCATTGCATGCTCCAGCTTGAGGGGGAGTGTTGGAGTATTTGGTAGTGCGCCTATTGTGTTGTAGCAGGGTAAATGGATCCTGGAGGAGATCCATTTACCCCATCCAGTGTTTAGTCCCACATCGTCCAGTGGTGGGACTTGGAGGCTCTGGAGAGGCTATATAAGGAGCCCCAGACCTCCTGTATCCATTGAGAAAGTGCAATGCATATCACGCCCCTTTGAGGGCTTCTCCCGTGGTTTCATCCCGCTCCTCACGGAGTAGGGTTCCACGTAAAAATTCCGCTTGTTCTTCGTGTTCTTTATTTTATTATCTTTATTCCATGTTTCGCTTCCGCTTCCGATTTTCTAACAATCGCACTCAACAAGATCAAACGGAGATGGCCTTCGTGACTCAGTTCTTCAAGGAAAGGATGTCCTGTCATGTCTCCCAAACTGACACGCCTCACATTCAAATGGCTTCAGAGAATTGACTTCAGGAAATATCTGAGAAAGAGAACTAGCAGAAGGACGTCCAAGGCATAGATGTAAAAGAGAAGGATCTGCAGTAATAGATGTTGCTCCAGAAAATGAGAATTATCAGATACATCAAGATAATAAAGTCCATGTTTCTCATAGCCACTCTCAAAAATCTGCAAAGTCTGAATATAAGTAGCAATGGTGTTGGTTAAAAATAACCCAGCAATTTAGCTCCATGCATAATTTATGAACATGCTGCAAACTTAAAGAAACTCTGGAGCACAATATATACTAGAGAGTTTAAATTTGAAGAAATTCACTCTGCCTATGGTAGTAACGGGAGAGAGAGAGAGAGAGATCCATTGATCAGTTTAACTGATTTTACTTAAACAAATGGTTGAGTAGATGGTTAAGTAGAAGAAAGAGAGTTGTCATTGTTGGCCAAATGGTTTGGCGCCCCTGAATCAATAATCCACTGACGAGTAGGTGTAAATGCTACATCGGCCATAGCAATAGCGAGTCTAGCTAATACGATATGAGCCATAGGGTTGTATCAGAGAAGGAAATCTTTATACTGCTTGGACTTCATGCCTTTAGAATTTATGTTGGCACAACTAGTAGAACTCGCGGCAATGATCATAGATCCAGGAGATCAGGCATCTTTAGAATTTTCTCCAGTAAAACTCAATCCAGGAGATCAGATGTTTGCCATGCTTCCAACGCTCTACTAAATCCCAACAAAGCAGAATTTTAGGGTAAATTTGTCTAGAAATTTGGGAGTTCCAGAAATTTTGGATGTGACTCCAGAATGCTTCAGAAATTTTGGGATAATGTTCCTTAAAATTGGTCCAGAAACTTATTTCAGAAATTTGGATGCTCCAGAGTAGGGTGTTCCAAAAGCATGGTTAGAACTGTGGCTCTAGAATGCTTCAGAAATTAGGGTGGAGTAGTATATCTTAAGAGATTTTAAGAATTCTTTTGGAAGTGCCAGAAATTAGGGTTACCAGAAAGTCCCAGCAGCGCTAGAGGGTACTACTCAGACCCCTGGCGGCAGTGGAGGTGGTGGCGGCCGGCGGGGAGGTTCGTACGAGTCCCGATCTAAGATAGTCGCTCTGATACTATGTGGAGAATTGTTGATGTTAAGTTATCATACTTTATGGGTAAACGGATCTTTGGATGAGTGACCATTTACCCATCCTTCTATATATTGCATTCATCCCTCATTGTTTTTCTAACTTAGTGAAGAGAGCCCTAATCTCTAGTGAGGGAGATTAAGGATTGTGCCCCCCAGGTTTTTCCCTCTCTGTAGGGTTTTCCACGTAAATCCGTATCTCCATCTTTGTGTGTGTTTTGTATGTTTGATTCTAACATGGTATCAAAGACATGACAAAGGATGTTCTGTAGTTGTTTTCTTTGTTGTTGATTCCTCGGACTTGTCCGTAGCGTGCCCTGTTGGCTTAGCTTGCTCTGCTGCGACATATTTGTGGGACTTGGGTACTCCTGCTGTAGCCACCTCGTGGAGGGAGAAGTCCCTACGCCCAAACCTCTGAGGTGCCTACTCTTCTCGCTATTTTGTTGTGTTTTTGGACAACAAGTCCGTGCACAATCCGTTCTTTGGATTGGGGTTGTTGCTTTTTGGAGCGAGTTGCCGAGGCTAAGGTCTGTTCAAGTTGCACACCAGGTGTTCGAGAAAATGTCTCAGAGTGCTCGATTCTGAATTCTTCAGTGATTTGTGTTGGAGTGCAATCCTAAGGACTGTAACTTGGAATGGATTCGTGCACAATCCAATGTGGTTGCTTCATCTAAGGCTGAATTTGGGTCGTTGGTGGGGTCCCAAGGCTTGTGTTGTGCGAGGGACGTTTTCCGTTGTTATCTCCCTTGGTTGTTGCTATGTTTTGGGCTGCTTTTCTGCATTTTTCCTCTATCTTTCGAAGCCTGTAGTTGCCTCTATCACTTAGGATAGTTGTTGTGATTTAAGTTATTTGTGCTGAATTATTTTTCGTTGAAAGCAATGTGTCTGATTAAATGTCCGTGAGAGATATTCAAAGTCTAAGGGTTGTGAATTTGCTGAAAAATGATCTTGTGACGCTTGGAGCATCCAGAAAACCTGACTTAGCAATGGATACCATCATGGAGTTACAGTCCTTCTTCAAGAAAACGTTTACAAAAGAACATGTCTCTTTGCAATCGACAGATAAAGGTTCAGTTTTAATATGAGGAAAACTAGCAGCGCTTGCTCTACCAAATCTGAGTGGATTATCGATAATGGTGCTTCCGATCGCGTGACAGGTGATTCTAGAGTGTTTCACGATTATAAGTTATCGTTTGGAAGAGAGAAAGTTATAGTTGCAGATGGGCTCCAGTTACTGTTGTTGGAAAAGGAACGATTTTTGTTGTTGACTATTTCCTCCTTACCGATGCACATCATATCCCCGATTTTTCAATAAATCTTTTCTCAGTCAGTAAGATTACTAAAGAATTGCACTGCAGGCTGATTTTTTATCACAATTCGTGTGTTCTAGAAGACTTATAGGCAGGCGAGAAGATTGGAATTGGGTTAGTTGAGGATGGATTATACCGTCATCCAACTAGAGTGGGTCAAGCCCTTACCTCTGTGATGAAAGCTCGCCTTGAAAAGGACAACTCCACTTTAGTACGAAAATGGCATGAACGTCTTGGTCATATCGATTTCTCCTCTTTGCATAAGTTGGTGCTTGATATTTTCTCTGGATTGTCTGCAGATGATTTGTAATGTGAGGTTTGCCAATTTGCAAAGCAAACACAAACCACATTTCCTGCTTCTACTGGTAAATCTACTTATGCATTCGAAGTAGTGCATTCTGATGTTTGGGGTCCGTCAAGTGTGAAGAGCATGGGTGGCCATAGGTACTATATCATCTTCATTGATTATTTTTCACAGAGTACATATGTGTACCTTTTAAAACATAGAAGTGAAGTTCATGTTGTTGTAAAAAACTTTATAAATATGATAAGCACCCAGTATGAAACAAGAGTAAGAACACTTAGGACTGATAATGCAAAGGAGTACCTGAAAAGTTCCATGTGTGTTTTTATTGATGAGAAGGGTATCATCCATGAAACCTCCTGTAGTTACACGTCATAGCGGAATGGGATTGCTGAAAGGAAAAACTATTACCTATTGAATGTCACCAGAGCACTCCTACTCCAGTGAAATTTGCCAAAGAATTTTTTGAGAGAAGCCGTCTTGATTGTTGCTTATTTGATCAATAGGACACCTTCAGTTGTAATTAGGAAGAGAACTCCTTTCTCTGTCATCCACTCGGATACCTCTCCCTTCAGTTTGGACCCACGGATTTTTGGATGTGTCTGCTTCCTTCACAACTCTAGGAAAATGTCTTAGAGTGTTGGATTTGAAAAGGACAAGAGCTTTCCCAAGTGTATATGAAAATGCTTTTGTTTTTAAAAAGGACAACAAGTGTTGCAAACTGAAAAGATCTTATATGGATTGAAGCAGTCACCAAGAGCTTGATTTGAACGTCTCTGTGTGGTCATGATTAGGAATGGATATACCCAAGTGAATGGGGATCACACTATGTTTATAAGAAGGAATGGCGAGAAAAGATCTATTCTTTTGGTATTTGTCGATGACAGATCCTTACAGGCGATGACGAAGGAGAACTTTTCAGGATAAAGACAACACTTGCAAGTGAATTTGAATTGAAGGATTTAGGGAAGTTAAAGCACTTCCTAGGCATTGAGATGGCTCGATCTCCAAGTGATATGTGTCTAAGTCAACGGAAATATGCTCTGGACTTATTAAAGGACTGTGGCATGTTAGGATACAAGCCTACCCTAATCCTATTGAGGCAAATCATAAACTGAATAAAGAGGATGGTGACCTTCTTGACGATGCGGGAAAGGGTAGGTATCAAAGATTTGTGGGAAAATTGATCTACCTTACCCTTACTAGATTGGATATTACATATGTTGTAAATGCGGTGAGTCAATTCATGCATGCTCTTACCACCTCTCATCCTAGACCGAAGATCTGTATCCTAACCCTAAACTCCCACTCGTCGGCTCCTCCCTTCCCTCCTCTCTTCGTCATCGCTGCCATAGTTAGAAACCCCGGGTCCAGGTCGCAGTCGCCTGTCCAGCCACGACCGCCTCTCCAGTTTCTGCCTACTTGCTACGCTGCCGCCGAGCGGCACGGTCGGCGCCGCCGCAGCCATCTTATGTCTCAGGCCTTCTTCGCTTGTATCGAGCACATTTTTGGGTTGATGGATTTAGGTGCATAAGCCAACCTATGCATTTAAATCCACGTATGTTTGTGTAGACATTCATTCATTGGTCCACAAAACTCCAGTTATCTACATCCGGCAATATGTCAGAAAACAAATCGACGTACCTGCCACAGGCGCCTTTAGAGGTCCAGCGCCTATTGTCAAAATGGATGGACAAACTATAAGCTCTGGGCTATGTCGTTCATGAGTCTTATAAAGTCTAATGGTAAGAAGCACATTCTTACCAAGGATGAGCCGGTGGAGAAAACTGGGGTTAACGCCTCGTGGGAGGCGGGTGATGCATATGCCAAAGTTTGGCTCTCTGGTGCATTGACGATCGAGATCGCCAATGATGTGTTACATCAGCCCACTGCTAAGGCGATGTGGGACATCCTCATAGCAACTTATTCTCAAGCGACGAACGAGACCAAGATCCTCCAACTCCAACATGATATATTCACTATCAAGCAGAACGGACGACATTTTCATTCACTGTATACATCCTTGCTGGGATGTTTGAGAAGCTCCACAGCTTCATGCCTCTCATGACGGCTCCAGAGCAGCAGAAGAGATATAGGAATGCTACCTTGGTTGGTGTAGCAGACCTTGATCATGAATATGATGCTGCTCGCTCCCAGATTCTAGTGGATGCCACAATTCCTCCCATGGAGGAAGCTTTCCGCAGGCTCAGCAGGATTATTGCTTCGTCCATAGCTACTAGCCAGACGTCTTTGATGATGGCAGCCTCCCAAGGCAGAGGAGGCTCTTCTTCTTTTCGTGGACGCGGACCTCGTGGTAGAGGAGGTCGCATTTGTCAGCCTTGCACGTACTGTCACCATCCAGGTCATACTAAGGATACATGCTACTCCAGCATGGTTTTCCGACATCAGCCTATGTAGCAGAGCAGGTTGAGTTTCCAGCTGCTCCTACTTTAGATCAGAGGTTTGATGAACTCGTAGCCAGACTGCGGGATATCATGCCTCTTGCTTCTTCACCATCTCCAGGAGGTCATTCAGATGTAGCAACCTCCGCATCTGCCAGTACTTCTGCTATAGCTAGTACCTTAGGTAGTACTTATGCTTTTACATCATGTCACGGATCTGAGATTACTGAGTGGATTATGGATTCAGGGGCAATGCATCACTTATGCGAGGACAGAGATCAGCGTACAGCATATAAACATGTTCCACCAGGGAGAACTGTTGTGATAGCCGATGGGACTCATTCCCCGATCATCGAATAGGGGGAGATTCGTTTGACACCTTCTATGCGTCTGCAGAATGGGTTACATGCTCCTGATTTCTCTATGAATCTATTATCAATTAGTCAGATCATGAAGGATTTGCATTGTAGAGCTATCTTTGACACATCATCTCTTGTTTTTCATAACATTCTTAAGGGAAGAGTGATTGGGTGTGCTCGTGAGCAGGGTGGTCTCTATCGCCTGATTTGAACTACCTATGCTGGCATATCCTCTCATGCAACAAGACCAGTTTCTCCCTTCACCTGGCACCTACGCTTTGATCACTTCCCTCTACAAAAGATGTGTCATATTTTACCGCAGATTTCATCGGGTTCTTCCTTCCAGTGTGAGGAGTGTCAGTTGGGAAAGTATCATCCGTATGCTTTTCCTAGTCGTCACAGTCGGAGCAGTAGCTCCCTTTTTAAGCTATTTCATGTTGACATTTGGGGTCCGAGTCATGTTCCTGATCACCAGGGACATCGGTTTTTTCTTGTTGCTGTTGATGACTTTTCTCGTTTGTCATGGTTCTTTTTATTGAAAAATAATTCTGAAGCAGGGTATGTGATCAAAACTTTTATCAATGAAGTGCAGAATGTTTTCTCTACCTCTATGAAATGTGTGTGAACTGATAATGCTTTGGAATTTTGTACTTGTCCCCTATCACATTTCTCTTCATCCCATGGAATTATTCATCAAATAACATGTGCTTACACTTCTCAACAGAATGGTGTTGCAGAGAGAAAGCATCGCCAACTACTTGATGTCACTCGGACTCTTCTCATTCAGAGCCGTGCCCCATATTCGTTTTGGGGTGATGCAGTTCTTACAGCATGTTATTAGGTGAATCGCATGCCATCATCTGTCTTAGGTGAGAAAATTCATTTCTCTACAGCTTTCCCTGAGAAGGAGTTGTTCTCACTTACTCCTCGTGTGTTTGGGTTTGTTGCTTGTGTTCACCAGTTGACTCCAGGTCTTGACAAGCTCTCTCCTAGGGTAGTCAAATGTGTATTTATTGGGTACTCTAAGACCCATAAGGGATACCGCTGTTATGATCCATTGCGCAGGAAATACTGTATCAGTGTTGATGTCACATTTTTTGAGTTTGTGATGTATTTCTCTCCTACAGGTGACAGGTTGGCTTCATCAGACTCTGATGATGAGGTTTACATGCCACCCCCTCTTACGAGTTCCTCATCTCCCCCTCCTATGCCTCTTGTTCCACCACTGTCACCACTACCAATTCCTCGACTCCCTCCTTCTACCCAGTTGCATGTGCCCATTGTTCCACCATTGCCAAAATTCTATACCCGTCGGTCTGCTTCTGCTCATGGTCATCGCCCGTCATTAAGCACACCCCATATTTGTTCTGATAACATGATTTCTAATAAAGGGTCTGGATATATCTGTGCATGAATCATTGCAAGAGACTAGCCCATGGATGGAGGAGGTTCCCAATGACCTGGATATCCCATTGCAGTTCGGAAACAGAAGCGTACTTGTGCTTCATATCCTCTTGCCTCTCAGGTCTCCTTTCATCATCTGATAGGGGAATTACAGAGATTTATAATGGCTCTATCTGTAGGGGACATTCCACGAAATTATCAGGAGGCCTTGAAGGATGGTAGTTGGCGCTTGGCTATGGAGGAAGAGATGGCTGCTTTGCAATCACGTGGTACCTGGAGTTTGGTGTTTGTTCCTCCTAGGACATCTGTTGTCAGTAGCAAATGGGTGTTTACTATTAAACATCATGTAGATGGGAGCCTTGATCTTTACAAGGCAAGATTAGTGGCACAAAGATTTACTCATACCTACGGCGTGGATTGTATGGACACGTTCTATCCAATTGCTCGTCACTCAACTTTACGTGTCCTACTTTCAGTTGCAGTGGTACGTGATTGACCTTTGTTTTAGCTAGATGTTAAAAATACATTTTTGTATGGAGATCTACAGGAGGAGGTTTACATGCAGCAGCCTCCGGTGTTTGTTGTTGAGGGGGAGTGTCAACAGGTTTGTAGACTCCATAAGGCAATATATGGGCTTAAGCAAAGTCCAAGGACATGGTTTCAGAAGCTCTCGGATCTGATTAAAAGGCAGGGGTTCAAGAGGTCAAATGCAAACCATTCACTCTTTGTGCAGATGATACTTAGAGATACTGTTGTCATCATGGTCTATATTAATGATATACTTGTTACAGGAGATGATGTGCAGGGGATCAAGATGGTAAAAAATGTTCTGTGTCGTCAGTTTGTTATCAAGGATCTTGGCACCCTAAGGTATTTCTTAGGGTTATAATTTGCTAGGAATGCGCAGGGTCTTGTGATGACCCAAAGGAAGTATGTTACAGGCATGCTTGTTGAGACAGGCATGAGTGGGTGTCGACCATCTACTACTCCTTTGGATCCTAGCATGAAGTTATATGACGATGATATAGATGAGGTCGACAGGAGAAGATATAGAGAGATGGTGGGAAAGCTCCTCTATACTACTATTACTAAACCTGATATCTCTGTTGCAGTGATTCGGGTGAGTCAGTTCATGGAGCAGCCCTGATAAGTATATATGAATGATATATACATGATTTTGAGATATCTAAAATCTTCTCCATGTGCAGGATCACTATTCAGAAAAGGAGCAACTCTTTTTGTTTCTACATGTGCCGATGCAGACTATACAGGGTGCCCTAAGGATAGAAAGTTTACTTCAGGATTCACTGTGTTTGTTGACAGTTCTCTTGTTTCTTGGAAAAGCAAGAAACAAATAGTTGTGCCTAGATCAAGTGTCGAATCTGAGTATAGAGCTATGGCACAAGCAAGCACGAAAATAATGTGGGTCCGAGCAGTGTTAGCAGATTTGCATATAGATGTACCTCTACCCATGCAGTTACAATGTGATAATCAAGGTGTCTTATTCATTGTGAATAATCATGCATTACATGAAAGAACAAAGCACATTGAGGTAGATTGCCATTATACTAGAGATATGATTCAGAAGGGTTTGATTTCTACCTCCCATGTCAGTTCAGGAGAACAAACGGTAGATATCTTTACCAAGGCATTGCTCAGGGGGGCATTTCAAAAGTGTTCTTCCAAGCTGAGCATGATTGACATCTATGCTCCATCTTGAGGGGAGTGTAGAGATATTTATATGTTCCTATGTACTTTTCTGTTATTTTATTTCTTCATATTCATCTTATACAATTTACCCATAGGTCTCTCCTCTATATAAGAGAGCCTACAGTTCCCAGGAATAAACAACTCTTCGATTTTTCCCAATAAAGGTTGCAATAAATTTGGCCAACAATCCTGTAATGCATGATAGAGAAGCATTTGGAGATTGGTAGACACTTCATCCATGAGAAGATTGATAATAGACTGTTGTGTCTTCCTTACCTGAAGTTTACCGATCAGGTTGCTGATCTCTTCACAAAGGGGTTGCCTTTGGTACAATTTGAGTTGAATGTAGGCAAGTTGGGCATGGTGGACATGTATGCCCAACTTGAGGGGGTGTGTTAAGTTATCATACTTATATGGGTAAATGGATCTTTGGATGAGTGATCGTTTACCCATCCTTCTATATATTATACTCATCCCTCCTCATTGTTTTTTCTAACTTGGTGAAGAGAGCCCTAATCTCTAGTGAGGGAGATTGGGGATTGTGTGCCCTCGTGGTTTTTCCCTCTCTGTAGGATTTTCCATGTAAATCCATATCTCCATCTTTGCGTGTGTTTTGTACGTTTGATTCTAACAATTAAGAATGAATGAGTTGGAGAGGTCGGCGGCACAGGGAAAGGGTTGCACATAACCCTAGAGTAGTGCAGAAACCCCGACAACAGAGAAGGGCTTGTGGTGGCAGCGGCCAGCGAGGAGGCTGGTACAAGCCCCGATCTAAGACTGTTACTCGGATACTACATCGAGAATAGTTGAGAATGAATGAGATACTTTATTCAAGGGGTATGGAGTTTCTTATATAACGTGAAATCCTAAAGTTCAAAAAGAGATAATTACATAAAAGACCCCAAAGAGATTACAGGACAAATAACTATATAAAACCAAAATAACCCTAACAAATTCTAATAGAAAAACAAGATAGCTTCAACAATTATAAATATCTTATCACATTACTATGTACATTTGTAATTTCCAGGAATGTTAATGAGGTTAATGTCAAATCTAGCTGGGTTCGGGCTATGCATAACGAGATAGAGGGCTTGGTTGAAAATTACAGCTAGGAAATTGGCAATGTTCTTTATGGGCCTCGTCTAGTTGGTTTGAGGTAGGTTTGCACCATCGAAAACAGGTAAGATTGAAAAGGGATGTGAGATTAGTCTCGTTGAAAAGGTCTTCAAACAAATTTAGATATTGACTACTTTGAAGTGTTTACTCTTGATGAAAATGAACAGAATGCATTGTGTTCTCGCTTTAGTGTACTACGGGACTAGAAGCTTAACCATATTGATGTGAAGAATTCCTTCTTAAATGGAGATCTCCGAAAAAGTATACATGTGTATGACACATGGCTATGAAATACATAAAAACAAATTAAAGAAGGCATTATATGTGCTAAAGCAGTTTCCGACAGTCTAATTTAAAAAGCTTAGAGTAGCAATGACCATATCATGATACCCTTAAAGCAATACGGTTCATACCTTGCTTTTGTAAAAAAAAAAAGTGGATTATATTGGTTTCTATTGTTTTTTCTTAGATGGCATGATCATCTTCGAGGGGATGATGAAGCAAAGAACGGGCAGCTACAAGGGAAGCTTGCTACAGAGTTTTGCTTTGAAAGATTTGGGCAATTTGTGTTATTTTTTAGGCATCAAAATAAAAAGGTCCAATGAAGGCCTTATTCTTTATCAGAAAGAACATACTCGGGCCCTTTTAAAGGAAAATGAGAAGTTCGGCGGGCCCTTTTAAAGGAAAATGAGAAGTTGGGTTGTAACGCCGCTATGCATTTATAAAAAAGCAAAAGTTACGCATAAAGGATTAAAGCAGCACAACAAAGACTCCAATGGCCACCATCATAAGCTAGTAGAGAAGTTGAATTACCTTACCCTAACCAAGCTTGACACTACTTATGCACTCGATGTGGTGAACCAATTCATTTGTTTGCAAATGTGCATATGAAAGTTGTGGAATGTATCCATGTATCATTTTCTACTTAAAAAGACCCCCCCCATAGGTCTTATTTTTACCAAGGATGTGAAACCTGGAATTGAAGGCTATACATGTGCATAATGGGAAAATTGCATTGGAATAAGATCTATTAGTGGGTATTTTTTATATCTATGTGGCAATCTTACGATATGAGGAGAAAGAGACATCTATATATACAAGATATATTGATGAAGCATATCACAAGGCTATTGCAATGGGTTTGCAAAAACAATTTGGCTTAAGATCATCCTAAAAATTTTGGAACAAATCTTGAGTCGCCTATGAAATTAAATTGTAACAAAAAGGTTGCGATAAATTTATCTAATAACCATGACATATCGATTGTCACTTCATAAGAGAGAGGACTAACAGAAAAGAACATGGATTGTCATATATAAAAATAAAGAATAAGTTGTTGATGTCGTCACCAAGGAGCTTTCCATGATCAATTTTGAGAAGGTGGACAAGTTGAGCATGTACGACCTCTAGCCCAAATCGAGCAAGAGTATCAAATCGTTGTATGCAGGTTAATGTGTCATGAATGAGGATATATTAACACAATGGACTTTTATTTTGAAAAGGAAAGGGGTGTGGTCCCAAGGTAGGGTGCATCCAATGGGTTATATATGTAATCCATCCTCTCTTTTTCACAAGTTGAGAAAGTGAAAACAACCCTGCTTGCGTGGTGAGCCCTAAGGCATCCCCTTGCATGATTTCCCCCTCCCATTGATAAGGATTTTTCACTTAAATCTTTGTGTTCATTTTGATTTGCTTGTTTATTGAATTCTTACGACAACAGAAGATGGAACAAACATAAATGTAAAAGTAAATGCTTCACTACAATGACAAAGTAAAGATGACAAAATACTCATTTAGTTGATGATATGACAACATTGCTATTGAGCTAACAAGTGATAGAAAGTACTCAGTCTCTTAATTGGGCTTGTATTGTCATTATAGTCTTTATGCCCCAAGGATGTCGGAGAAATCCATGCTTGCTTATTTAAAAGTAGGAAAGCAAAAAAAATAAAAATCATTAATTGGATAATTAAAAAACTTTCTTGTAAGGATCATGTCTGTGATGCTAATTATATATGCAACTTGAGAAGAATAAATCAATTATGTTACTTGCTACCAAGAGGTTCAAGACATCTCTTTGGCATTTCCATTTAGAAAGCAAATTTATGTACCCATAATATGCAGAAACAGGCCTTCCCTTCTCTGCACCAAGTTCCCAAGGAATGAGTGGGCCACGAATTATCATATCTGCATCTAGGATTACAACCCAGTCAACATTCTCTGCATCTTTACTGTTTCTAAGCCAATGCAGAACCCCTGCTGGTTTATTAATGGCGGGATACCTGGATGAGAAATATTATCAATTACAGTGATCATTACACACTCCTAATTTCACCACTTTAGATACCATTTCAAAAGTCGGCTAAAATTTAATAAATTCTTGGTTTTGATTTCCAAAAAGAAACACAATAGGAGACCCCCAAAAAAACCCAATGCAGAGTCCACAAGCAACAAAAAATGATAACATCTAGATATTACCATGTAATTTTTTGGGAGGAAGTTCTCTATTTTGCATCGTTTGCCATTCTGATGAAAATGGTAATCCTCGGTACGTTCCTTCCCTGATTCCAAGTCACTTCATAATACATTCTATGGTAGTGTTCATGGAGTCCAGTGTAAATGGAGAGGAGTCTAAGTTATTCCATGTAAAAGTACATTAGAAATTGAAAAGCAAATATCACAAAGCAACCAGAAAACATGCCATGTTAAATGGGGCTCTGTAGTGGGCTATCAGCCGGAAACATGAGTTGAGTATGCTTTTAGTATAAATGAAGATACTAAGGTGGATATGCAAGATTTGATTATGTTAATCACGCGTGAAGTGAATAAATTGATCTTTCATTACCTTGAGTATTCTGGGAGAGGATCCTTTTTTATGTTGGACGATCAACTATCTAGAAGAAAATCAAGGAGATTTCACTTTGGGACTATTTAACCCTATAAACGGCTTTCTCAGGATTCACACCATGTTATCCCTGGTGAAGGTTTGTATATTCTAGCAATTCCAATATATTCTTTGATCTTTTCCAATTAAAAAGGAAACTCCCTTAGTCATAAAGCAGGAGCAGCCCTACGGTTACTTGAGGAGGGGCACTGCTTTTCATTCCGACCAATCCCCTTACAATTATAAACTTTATGGATCATGCATTTTAATGTAACAAGTGTCCTCTCGCACATTCTGCATTTGGTGTTGATATGATTTGAATTCTAGTTGATTGAGATCCATCTATAATCTAATTGACGTGAAGATTCTTCCATATTCTGATTGATCAAAGTATCCATCCAGTGATTGAATTGTGATTAGAGAATCCATCCAAAAAAACTGATTAATCAAAGTATCCATCCAAATTTTGATTGAATTGTAGTTACATAATCCATCCAAAACATAATTGATTAGAGGATCTATCTTGATTTTGATTGTTTCCTAATTCATCCATTCTTTCCATCATTTCCAATCGTGAGAGATTTGCAGATCTTCATGTTAAACGAGATTTGGAAAATCTGTCTGTTTAGAGAAATTTGAGAATTTGCATATTTGCGAAAACTTGTTTGTGTGGGATACTATATAAACCACCATAGGGTTAATGTTTGGAATCATCCTTTATACTTCAATTCTTCTGTCATATTGAGAGGTCCAACACCACCGTCAAGAACCTAGCCCAGTTACGGGTGGACATTTTAAATCTAGTCTTGTGATAGCTTCCATGCTGGCTTATCTGTATGTTCGTTTGCGTGCCCCCACTTTTGTTACACCCAACAAACCGGTACCAAAGCCATCAGGTTCATCTGACGCAAGGAATAGATGCATGGCACGATATAAAGATTGAGAATTTCACCAGTAGAAACAACTTTCGACTATGGTAGGTCAAAATGTGTGTCCTTCTCAAGCAGCAGGGAAGCTAGAAATCGTAGGACAATAATAGGGCGAAGGCACTCGAGCCCTCGTAGTCACCAGTGCGACAAGAAAAGGTGTGCTCGACGTTCATGGTATATATGATGAACGAGATTATCGTGAAGTCGTCGATGAGAAGACCCACTAGTTTGTGGTCGAGGCTAAAAAGTATATATACGACGAAGTCTCTACCCAACAAGTTGTTAGAAGCAACATACATTCTCACCCCGTAAACAACAAATATCCCTCTTAAAAAGCATCTACATCATTTAAATACATTGCTTCTCGATTTAAGAAACATGGATGCTAAAATAGAGGATGAAGATGCTGTTTTGATTTTTATTGGTTTCATTGTTGCTACCATTTACTTAGATTATGAATGGGTTGACTAGTCACATTCAGGATGAGATACATTTGTGTATATTGTCAGTCGATGATAATGTGTTGATTGATGAGATAAGAGACGGAGTAAATGAGAAGTTGGAGGTTTGCAGACTTGCCTTAGAGACTAAAGGATTTTATATAAGTAGGGCTAAGACTTTTATATATGTAGTGCATTTGATGAAAACAATGGTGAAGGACTCGATGTGAAGATTGGAGACGAAACCATTCAGAAGAAAGATTCTTTTAGATACTTGGGAATTGGGATAGAACGGAGGGGCACAAGTGATAGAACGGCAAGAAATCGGGGGCACAACTGATATTCCCAAAAAGGGAGGGGCATAAGTGATATTGGAATATCTCGGAGGGGCACAACTGATAAAACCCTAAAACTAATATACAACTTCCACTGCACTAACCATTCTTTCCCATTGGAAAAGGACTTGTGACAATATTTTCCACCTCTTTTTACACTATGTACATCGGAGAATCTCTTCGTCATTGTTAAACACTTAATATTTCCTACTCGTATATTGATTGAAAGATGTTGGGAAAATAATGAGAATCATTTATTCCTAGGAACCCTAGACTCTCTTATAAGAGAGGAGAGACCTATGGGTAAATTACATAAGACAGAACAAACATAAGAAAAGAAAATAAAGAAACAATACATAAACATAAATATATCTCGACAAAAGAAGTATTTCAGATTTCTTTTTGTTTGTATACGCACTCTAGCACAAATGATTCTTGTCTAAGCACATTGATATCATCTCTCATCTTCTATAGAATTTTTGTAGTTGTTGTAGTTATGTAATTTTTAAAAAAGAAAGAGGGTGTGAGCTCAAAGTGAGCCACACCCAAATCTCGATTATATCAAAAATATATTACCTACACTATTACAGGCTTTTTCCCCTCATTCATCCAAAAGCCATACATGTGGCATGCTCCCCTCCTATTTCTCCCATTTTACTATTGATCTCTCCCTCTTCCCACTTCCACTATCGATCACCCCGTCTTCCCAATCTCTCTGTTTCACTCTCTACACTCACTCTCTCCCCCCACTTGCACTCTCCCACCTTCGAGTTCTCTACACCCTAATATGTTCCTCTCTTCCTCTCTCTCTCTCTCGTTGATTCACATTCTCTCTCCCTCATTTCCTCTTTCTTAAGAATTATATTAACATTAATTAATTAAAGGTACATAATTTCATATTAATATTCAATTACAACACCATTATATTCATTTTTTCGATTTCCCATTATTACTTCGTTATTATATAAATTAATATTAACTATTAAATATTCGAAGTTTAATAAATAGTTTAGGTTTACATATTATTTGGTAAATACATGAGTTAAAATGATTTAACGAAATGAATTCATTTTAAAATAAGTTTAAAAATCAATATAATAAAATTATAAAAGTATTTAAAATCAATAATAGAAATTCCATAAATCTAGGCATTAAAGAAAACATTGTAAATTTTATAATTATATCTATTTTTGGCAAAATGACAAAAATTCAAGATTATGAATAAATTCCTGTAAATATTAAATAAATGTGATAAAAATGAGATAAAAGGTTTATTGTAGTAAAGCATGGGTTTTTAAGCTAATAATAAAATTGTCGGTCATTTTATCCAGAGTTACTTTGTTGTGTATTAAATTTATAATGTTTGATTATTTCTCTGACAATCTTGGCAATCTAATGATACAGGTATTAAGCTTTTTAAGTTAAACTCAATTTCAAGTATTTACTTCTGAGGAAAAATATATAAAATCTCATTTGTTTCTTGCATGATATAAAACCATTTATTCATGTAATGTATGCCTATTAATTTTTTAGTAATTCCTTTTAAATTTTACAAATTAATTACAATGATCTGTATATGGCAGCGAATGCATTCAGTATCTGAACTTTTATTCCTCTACTTCCTTTGATTTTCCTTCACGACTATCAATACTCATTTTTTCTTATTATTCAGCATACCCATCTTCCTTTCTTTTAAAACATAACTTAACTTCGGGTTAGAAAGGTCTAATGGAGAACTACAACAGAACTAAGGAGGAGTAAAAATACAGTCACAATTTTTTAAACTGAATTTCCATCTACATTTTTGTGTCTAACCTCTTAGTTGTGCGTTTTCTCCTCTATCAATTCCAGTCCAAATTATATTATATAAACATTCGAGATTTATCACTCGTGTCCCTCTTAGATATTGCAATATCAGTTGTGCCCCTCTTTTTTTGAAATCAGTTGTACCCTTGATTCCTTGAAGTTTTACTACTTGTGCCCTCGATTTAGTTGGTGTCCATCCATGTCTCAAATAGTCGTTAAATTTAGGACACAAAGGAGATTAGAAACATTATCTAGGGTAGATATGGTATTTTTAACCCAAAAACTTTCCTTCTTTATCTTATCTATCCTCCTCATCCTCCTCCCATATAACCCACTAACAGATCCATCATCCCTCCTCTTCTGCCCAGCCCTTCAACCCCGACCTCCTCCTCTGCCACCCAAACCTGACCCCAACCTCCCACACCACTTTCTAGCTTTGTTCTTGAGGTCATGAGGGAAGTGTGTCACTGAGATGCAGGACTCCACGAGGAATAGTGTGTGGGTGCGGCTGGGGATGTTCATTGTTCGTCCGGGAGCTCCCTCATCATGAATGCACCTGGAGGAGTCCCCAATCACCATTCGAGTCGTCGAAGGGCAGAGGACGAGGCTCGAGGTGGGGAACAATTGAGGAAAGGGTCGAAGGGAGAGGGGTGGAGGAGGTGAAGCACTACCGAGGAAGGGGCTGGAGGGGAGGGGGCAGTAGCAGTGGGAGTTGGAGGATGTGGGTGTCGTAGGAGGCGGGGGCAGAGGAGGATGGCACCAAAGGAGGTGGGGGATGGCAGAGTTGGGGGCCAAAGGGGGAGGGGCGGAGGAGGTGTGGGCGGCAGAAGAAGGTCTTGGATGGGGAGGGGGACGGTAGCAAAGGGAGCCGGAGGATGTGGGTGCCATAGGAGGTGGTGGCAGAGTACGACGGGGCTGAAGGAGGTAAGGGATAGCGAAGTTGGGGGCCGGAGG
Organism: Ottelia alismoides; assembly: GCA_037367405.1. Taxonomy (NCBI): domain Eukaryota; kingdom Viridiplantae; phylum Streptophyta; class Magnoliopsida; order Alismatales; family Hydrocharitaceae; genus Ottelia; species Ottelia alismoides. The sequence continues at coordinate 430,819 of JAZKJV010001000.1, read as the reverse complement.
AGGTCGGGGACGGTGAAGAAGGGGTTGAAAGAGGTGGCGGACAATAGAGGAGGGAATCAGAGGATGAGGTAGTGAATTACATTGGAGGAGGGGAGGAGGGAGAGGAAGAAGATAAAGAATGTTATTAGAAAATGGCATTTCTACCTTAGGTATGTCACTCTTACCACATCATGGTTTAGTCCAACTTATATATGGACAAACTAATGGAAGGGTACAAGTGATAACAGAGCAAGAAGTCATGGGTTCAACTGATATTCCAAAAAACGAAGGGGCATAACTAATAATGCAACATCTAAGAGGGGTACAAGTGATAAAATCCCTAAACATTACATCAATAGATTTGCTCCAACCACTCCTTCTAAGTCTTTTTTCTTGATATCTAAGTCTTTTATTATTTCTTAGTCGGCCCTACTTAATTGTGGGAAAAGGCTTTGTTGTTGTTGTATCTTACTGTTCCATTTCCAGCCATTGTAATCCAAAAATATTCTTCAGATATTTATATATGCCTTTGAAATTTTATAACAAAAATCATCATGTCGTGAAGCATAGGCATGCACCCTAGTGATGTTGCAAAAACCAGGTCTTATAAAGGGCTTTCTTGCGTGATGCATTACATTCTCAATATAATATCACGCATGCCTAAAGATCATTCCATTTTTCAATAACCACATCACCCAAGCTATCACAAATGAATGCAGGCAACCAGCACGAGAAGCCACACAAGCGAAGTGCATCGATACCCAAAAATCACTAACACTCGAATGGTTCAATTAAAGAAGCATCAAAAAATTCCATAACTCGAGCACTCGAAAAACAAATGGCATACTTTCACCGCTCCCTCACATCTTGGGTACACATCCTCATTATCTTTTGACCAAGATCCAAAAACCTTCGTCAACAATCAGCCATTCCACACCTACCATAGGAAGATCTTCACCGACATGGGTAAGGAAGATCGCCCATATAAAAATGTAGTCCCTGGCCTCACCACCCAAATTCACTCCCAAATTTGATGTAAGGTCTCTATAAGCTTTCTTCATAAAGCATTTCTCATCTGCCTAAATCCCGCAATCATAATCTCTCGGAGAACCCTCCTACTCTCCAAGTTCCCGAAGGAAGTCCAAGTACTCTAACGTTTGTTGGACTGAAAATCCAGAACTAAACGAAGGGCACCATGCCCCATTCTCTCGCACATCCAAGACATGTGCATCCTTGTTTGCAACCAATGCAAAGATCCTCGAGAACCTAATCGCAAGTAAACCATTACCATACCAATCATCCTTCCAAAAATGAAAGCAACCTCCCCCACCCCCCTATGGGTTTCATAAATGTCGAATCATCATAAAAAAACATAACAAATTCCCCACGAAAATACAGAGGGATTAGGTGTATCCTTCTCTCAACACTCAAATTTCATGATTACCTTGTGTATGTAGCACACCAGATGAACCAAAAGGTCCTCCCTTTTTTCTCTATATTTCGTGCATCCACTTCACCAATAAAGCTTGATTTAGGCTAATTTGAACTCTCCATTATCCAATTACTGCTCTATTGGTTAGTCTCATATTTATTAAAGTTGGAACTTGTGTGGGTGGGTAGCCCATGTTATTGACCCACATATTATTTGTAATCCTTGAGAAAATTTAATGAATAAACATGACTATTAGGTTGCATCTCCCATGAAGTAGGTGTTCATCCTCACTGTCTTGAAACTTCGTGAATTATTTTGTTTGTGTTCATGATGTTGTGTTATTAAACAATCGGCCTAGCACGACGCAATGATATAACATGGAAACTCTCAAATGTAGAGCAAGAAACCACTGATTCACAAAAATCCCTAAACTTCTCATTGTTCTCAAGAGGGTAGGGCTTTTCCTCTTTCCTTTTTGTGTTACTTGAGAAAATATATGGGATAAGCTGCATATATAAATGCACGTAAAGGTTCCTCATCCACGACTTGCTAGCCCATTAGTACAACTTTATTCTCCCCCCAATTAGGTATAGAGCTCGAACATACCCAACTTCCTTCCATTCATCTCAAAGTTCATCATAGAAAGACCCGTTGTAAAAACATATATCATTTGATCTTTTGTCTTTGTATAGAGGAGAAACAATTCCTAGTAATCGATCAACTTTTTGATGAAACCAAAACATCTGTTACATCTGGGACGGGGAGGTCATGGGAGAGAGAGGCGAAGTGTGGAGAGAGAGAGGCGAAGTGTGGAGAGCGAAAGGAGCGGAGTGGAGAGGCGAAGTGTGGAGAGCGAAAGGAGCGGAGTGGAGAGTGAAAGGTGCGGGGTTGGGAGAAACAGCGATGAAACGAAAAGCGACCCTCGACGCGGACCTCGGTGGCGACGATGGCGGTCGTGGCGGCTGGAACTTGGTCTCTCACAGGAAACCCGGTCGCCGTTGCTTCCGATGTGGTGATCGTGGCCATGAGGCTTCAGCTTGTCGCCTCCCTCCAAGGTGCTACTCATGTGGCTGCGTTGGGCATCGCATGGCTGCATGCAAAGCTAAGGTGGCGAAACCAGACGTGCTGAAGTCGACTGCTGGCGGTTCCTGTTCGTTGCACTACTCTACGACGGTGACTCGCGGGGGGCCTTCCTTCGCGGAGATGGTGAAAAAAGGAACGGGAGGGGACAAGAACTCTATCTGTGACGGGGAACTCGTGCATACTACCGGCTTCCCTATTGAAACTTCTATGGCTTCCGGTGGGAAGCCAAGTGAAGACTTATCGGCGGTGCATGTTGCTATAGGTCAATCTTTACGCGGTCCTATTCACCTGGAAAAGATCTTATCACATGTTCACGGCTTTTTGGGCCCTTCTTTTACGGGCGACGTCGTTAAGCTCGAAGACGGTCTTTGCTGTGCTAGGGGCTTGACGAAACCTCAGGTGGGGCGTTTGCTTCGAAATGGAGACGTCGAAAATGTTCTTTGGAGAAGACCATGCTTCTCGGATGGAGGTTGCTCTCAGATGGAGATCTGCATGGCTACGGTCAGAGGTGTTCCCCTTCTTTCTCGAACGCCATTTCACCTTCGTAGAGCGCTAGACCGTTGGGGTTTCGTTCAAGATGTGCTCGACGATGGACTTCGACCTGATTCTGTGTTGGAGGAGACGAAGATTCTTTTCGAATGTTCAAGGTCCTTTCTGGGCGAGCTTGGCGCAGAAGCAAATTCACGAAGTTGCATGTGGGTCGTTACTCCTTCCTGATCGAGTTTTCCATTGATGACCCGCCGGGGCTCGGACGGTCAGCCACCTCCGCCGGACAACGGCGTTCTTCCCTGCCGGACCTTGGCACTAGACCAATAGACGCGGTGGTTTCTACGATGGCGGTTCATCTTCCGAGGCACCCCCTCGATGGATGTGCCTCGGGAGGTGAAACATCACGGCGTTTCGTGGATTTTTCTCGGCAGCCAGATCCCCTGTCAGAATCGTTCTTTTTGCATGGTGACGTGTTCAACAACCTGATCTTCTCTTCCTTCGAGGGGCGATTAGCGGGTTCCACCTGCAACGTCCCGGGTCGGATCGCTTTTTCGGACTCTTTGGCGGGCAAAACTTGGCTTGCTTCGGATCCGTTCAGCGCTCTATCGGGCACGATCCCTTCCCATGTGCTCCGATCTTATTCGAACTATGATGGCCTTCTGAACTTGACCCCCCAGGAGAATATCTTCCTCCCTCCGCCCTCTCCCACCGATGAGCCTCAGGAACCTCAGGAGGTGGCCTCCTCCAGTTTGTTGCTACCTGCTGCCAGCTACTCAGCATCTTTGGAAAACAACGAGGGAGATTCAGTTTGGGTCGGCGACACGCCGTCAAATGGCGTGGCTGCTAGTCCAACTGATAGAAGGACCGGAAAAAGTTATAGAAGAAGATCAAGAGCAAGATCAGGTCAGTTGGAGTCTGCACTCAAGCGCAATGTGGCAGCGGCGACTGGTGTCGCCTTTTTGCATGGGGCCTTCGAAAGTTCCAAATGAAAATTCTCTCGTGGAACATCCGTGGATTGGGGGACAAGGACAAACGTAGAATTATGGGCTCTAGACTTCTGAATGGGACTGTGATATCATCCTTCTTCAAGAAACAAAGCTTCCTTCCTTATCGGATTCTCTTTGGCATTCTTGTGGTGCTGGGGGCCTGGACCAGTTCAAATATTTGGAGGCATCGGGAGCTTCGGGAGGCTTACTTGTGGCTTGGCGCTCGGCTTCTTGGTCTTTTGTCTCCGAAACTCGAGGTCAGCATATGCTAACGGTCGTCTTGGCTAACTCCCTCTCCTCCTTCCTTTTGGCGGTCTCTTGCGTCTATGGTCCTTGTGATGGTGCGTTGAGAGGGGAGCTATGGCAGGATCTTCTTGATGCTGGGCGGGCCATAGATGGGACCCCCCGGCTGGTGGGGGCGATTTCAATGTTACTTTGCTCTCCTCCGATCGGCAGGGGGGGAGGGGTGGCCAGGATTCCGGCTCTGATCTCTTTATGGACACCATTAACTCGCTGGGCCTTGAATGCATGGACGCCTCCGACGTTAAATACACATGGCGAAATTCCAGATCGCGCTCGAAACTTGACCGCTTCTTCGCCTCAAATGAACTGCTAGAGACTTATCCTTTGGCTTCGGTGCTGGCCAAGCCTAGGTCCTACTCTGATCACACCCTCATCCTGTGGTCCTCTGGGTCGACCCCGACACAACGTGGTTTCTTTCGTTACGAGAAGTGCTGGCTTTTGGAGGACGGCTTCAGGGAGATGGTGAATTCGCACTGGCTTTCCACGGAGGCATCTGGTTCTGCGGCTAATAGATTCTCTCAAAAATTAACCTCTTTGCGGAAAAGATTGGCTACGTTTGAACGAGATTCTCGGTCTGCTAGGCGCACGGCAAGATTGAATGCTGAGGAGGTCATTCGTAGGTTGGATGCCTTGGAGGACGAGAGGAACCTCTCCTCTCTCGAGCTGGAGGAGTGTCTTGCGGCACAGAAGACGGTGGCTCTGGAGGACAAGAAACGTGTAACTGAATGGCGCCAGCGCTCGAGGACCTCATGGATTAAAGAGGGAGATGCGAACATCGCATTCTTCCATCGTATTGCTAATGGTAGGCGCAGATTTAATGCTCTCTGTTCTATCACTATTGACGGGATTACGACCAAGGGTGACAAAGATATGGGAAACGCGATTGTTGATCATTTCAGGGACAAACTTTCCACTAAAATCCCCCGGGTTTGGAGATGGTTGGGTCGCAACTCCAGACTTCTGGAAACTCCTTCCGCTGGCTTTCTCATTCGTGATATTTCCATTGAGGAGATTAAAGATGTTGTTTGGGATCTCAACCTTGATGTCGCCCCCGGCCCTGACGAATTCCCTATCTCTTTTTATAGGGACTTCTGGGACCTTGTTGGCCCTGAAGTGCTTGAGGTGACGCTTGAATTCTGTCGCGGGAACCGGGGTTTTGATCGCATTAACAGGGCGTTGCTTGTTCTTATTCCAAAGCGGGCTTCATCGACCTCGATTGGGGATTATCGCCCAATTGCAATTTCAAATGCACTTTATCTTATTGTGGCCAAGGTTCTTGCCACAAGATTGGTTAACGTCATTGGTGACTTGATTTCGCCTGCTCAATCCGCCTTCATCCCGGGTCGCCAGATATCGGATTGCACTACTCTTACGTCGGAGCTCATCGCGGATTGGCGAAGGCGGGGCTCGAGCGTAATTTTATGGAAGGTGGACTTTGCAAAGGCTTTCGATAGCCTAGATTGGAGGTTCTTATGGTCAGTTTTAAAGAGATTACGATTCGCTGATGTTTGGATTACCTGGATGAGGCGTTGTATCACCACGGCCTCGTTTTCAGTTCTTATCAATGGGAAACCGGAAGGGGGCTGGATCCAACCGCAGAAGGGTGTGCGCCAAGGTTGCCCCCTCGCTCCTTTACTGTTCATTCTGGTGGTTGATATCCTCGCTGACATGGCCAACGGCGTGATCGATCATGGTATTTCTGGCTGCTACACCAGAGGCGATATGCGAATCCCTATTATCCAGTACGCGGATGACACCCTTTTCCTCATTGGGGGGGTCCAGGAGGCAAGCGGTATGGCCACAACGCTTGAAATTTTCTCTGAACTCTCGGGCCTATGCAAAAACGACAACAAATCTACTTTTGTTACCTTTGGTGCTGCAAAACTTTTGATAGATGAATTGACTACTGCTTTGGGGTCTGCGAGTGTTGAGCTCCCTATTGACTACCTAGGGATGCCGCTGACTTTGGGGAGGGCGCGGCTCCGCGATTGGCTGAAAGTGGTGGAGAAACTAGACTCGAGATTGGCAGGTTGGAAAGCGAATATACTTTCAAGAGGTGGTAGATTAGTTCTTCTTAAGGCCGTGCTATCGGCCATTCCCGTTTATTTTCTTGCTTCTCGTAAGATTTCGAAGGGAATACGCGCAAGGTTAGAAAAGAAGATGTGCGGCTTTCTTTGGGGCAGCGGTGCCAATGGCAGGGGGGGCATCCACTTAGTAAGTTGGGAAGATATTAAACGCTCCAAGATCTGGGGCGGGCTGGATGTGAGATCATTGGAGGATTTCAACGAGGCACTCCTGCTCAAATGGGCTAGCAGGGTTTGGGGCCCGGGTAACGACCTCGTTGTTTTGGATATTCGCGAGATTTATGGGGTGAAGGGCATGCCTCATACCGAGCCTATTGGAAGCAACAACATTACGCCTTTCTGGAGGGACGTCATGAAAACTTTCTTGAAAAATCTTGTGTTGTTCAAGCCTGTTATGGGGGGTGGAAATGACTTTCTTTTTTGGATGGACGATTGGTCAGGGGCGGGAACCCTCTCTTCTCGCTTTCCCCGCCTCTTTGCCTTGGCGACTGACAAGCATTGTTCGGTGGCTACCTGTTGGGTTGATGGTACTTGGTGCCCCACCTTCTCCACCAATTTCTCCGACAGAAGATTTGATGAATTTCTTGATCTCCTCAAGACCTTGAGGAACGTGAGTGCTCCCAACGTGGGTAGAGATCACTGGGGCAGGAAAGCTGGCCCTTTCTCGGTTAAGGGGGCCTATGGGGCTATCTGCAGACCACCGCCGGCGAACTCAGAGTCCCTGATTAGGGATTGCACAACAATTTGGTCCCTTCGCCTCCCGGAACGTGTGGGGATTTTCTTGTGGCTCCTACGGCGCAAGCGGCTCATGACTCGCGACCGGTGCATCAAGCTTCTGGGTATAATTGCAGACAGATGTTTGATCTGTGACAATGCCATCGAGACAATTGATCACCTTTTCTTTGCTTGTCCAGTGGTATCTCAGATCTGGTTGAACTCGGAGACTCCTTGGTGCCGCTACGATGACTTCCAATCCTTCTGGAATTCGTTTCACCTGAAGAATGACAGATCGAGATCGGATCTCCTTCTCTCGATGGCTTATCTTTGGGCGATTTGGCGTGGCAGAAACGACCTTCTATTCTCTGGGCAAAGATTTTATGAGGAGAACGTGGCATTCCTTGCGAAAAGGTTGGTTGAGGACTGGATGTTATAGCACCTTTGCTTTGATGGGGTTTGATGGAATATTGTAAGGATGGGTTAATCTGCTTTTTAACTCTGTACTTTCCTTCTTTTCGCTTTTTAGCAATAAAATTTTGATGGGGAGGGTGCCACCGAGCACTGCCCCCTGACCAGCAGACTTTCAAAAAAAAAATTTGATGAAAGAACATTGATCAATCTTCACATGCTTTGTTCAGTTCTGCAAAACACGATTATTTGCAAGGTTGATGAGCAACTTTGTTATTACAATATAACTATGTAAGAAGCTGGATAGAATTGATTAAATCGATTAGAAAATTATTCCTGTCACAAACATTTCTATGCAACCATAGCAATCGTTCTACATTTAGGTTCTCCATTCGATCTCGAATAAACCAACTATTTTTTACCACCACAAGTCACTAGATTGCTCCCACTATAAATGCAACATGTAGTGGACCTTCTTTTATTGATGCAACCAACCCAATCAGCATTTGTGTGCCCTTCAATCTCGCTTCCTACACCCTTGGTAAAAACGAGCTCCTTTCAGGGATTCTTCCAAATATAACACTTAATATGATCCACCTCCTGAATGTTCATAGGTGGATGCATGAACTGGCTCACAACATTCACATCATAGGCAGTAACAACTCTTGTCAAAGTGAGATAGATCAGCTTCCCAATAAATCATTGAAACTTCATGTTTGACTCCTCATTGAGAACCTTACCACCTTTGACATTTAGATTGTGACCCATCCCCATGGATGTCTAAACAGGTTTGCAAACCTAACTTTCCCTGACTACTACAAAAGATTGAGATATACTTTCTTTCACAAATAACCAAACCTTCTCTAAATATAGTCATCTTAATGTAAGAAAATATTTCAAGTTCCTAAGGTCCTTCAAGGATATTTCTTCAAATGACCAACCCCAACCTCATAATCTCATGTGATGATCACATCATCAGAAAAGAAAGCTTGTCGTCCTTCCTTTTCATGAACAAGATATGTAGACTTTTTTTATTCGTAAATCCGACTATTTATGGAATTATGGGTCCGGGCAATCCCTTTCATTGATTCAAAAGATGTTTACATGAGAGTGCATTAGGAGGCATTTGGCCTCTTACAAGAGTGAAAAGTTAAAAGTTTTGAAATGGCCGACATGGCCTTGAACAAGGTATGTAGCTTGTTTGATAGTAAGCAGGTAAAAACCACGACCCAAGTCTTATCGACTTAGGATTTCTAGTTAGTTGAGCTAACCAACCTTTCTACTATAAATCGAGATATTTAGATGGATATCTCAACCAAATATAAGTAAAATAGCTTACAATTTTGGACCACACACCAAACTCACAGCTTTGGATCAAACACCAAAGTCACCACTACAACATGACTTAGTTGCAGCACTGCTAGAGATTTGAACTTCAACTCAAGCAACCTGCAGAGAAAACTCCGAAAGTGTATGCAGAAAGGGTCGGTGGAACAAGATAAACAATTATCTAAACTTTGAGAGATTTGCAACGGTTTCAATATCAGATAATACAGAGAATATATCAAACAGAATAATCACAATACATATTCTGGCAGATATATATATGTAAAATAATGGAAAGCTATTTGTTAGAAAATCGGAAGCGGAAGCGTAACATGGAAAAAGATAAATAAAATAATAACAGCGGGATTTTACGTGGAACCCTACTCCGTGAGGAGCGGGATGAAACCACGGGAGAAGCCCTCAACGGGGCATGCTATGCATTACTTTTTCCCAATGGATACAGGAGGTCTGGGGCTACTTATATAGCCTCTCCAGAGCCTCCAAGTCCCACCACTGGACGATGTGGGACTAAACACTGGTTGGGGTAAATGGATCTCCTCCAGGATCCATTTACCCTGCTACAACACAATATGCGCATACAACTAATGCTCCAACACTCCCCCTCAAGCTGGAGCATGCAATGCTCAGCTTGGACAAACAGAAAGAAACTCAACTCAACGCTACAGGACACTACGGACAATATCAACACAACGTGTACATTGCTGCAGTCGAGGACGTTGCTTCTCATGCTGTGCAGGTGAGGAGGACAATCGAGCTGGAGTGTGAGTCTGTTGAATCTCCTCGTCGGAGAGCATGTGCTCTGAACTGCGCCTGTCAGAGTCACTGCAACTGAAACTGAGTCTCCTCGTCGGAGTACTCTGGCCCGCCACAATAATGTGGACAACTGCTCCATCTCTGAAAAGAGCCGAACTGAAAAGGCAGTGGCTGTGCAATCCTCGTCGGAGTCCACGGCCGCTGGAGAATGGAGTCTGAAAAGTCTCCTCTTCGGAGAACTGGATCTCTCCCATCTGGCTCAGAGAATGGTGCACTGCTCTGGTGTACCTATGATACCACATGAAAACCCTTGCCAACATATGGCATAGGGAATTGTCCTCTGCTCTGGAGTCCCTATGGCTCACATAAAAACTCTGGCCGAACAACAACAAGAATGATGGGGACCTCGAACTGATGATGGCAACATATGCTCATCTGAAATTGACCGCACACTCGTGCGTGTCTGAAACTGGACTCGGAAGACAATCGTCGAGTCTGAAACCGACCTGTAGAGTCTGATCATCTGGCTGGTCTGGAGACTGGCATCTGAAATCTGGATCTGCAATACAAGACCTGTGACTCTACACGTATACTCCCCCTTTCTCCCATACTTGTCGGAAAACAGACGCATCGACAAAGTTGGGAGAAGACAAGATAAATAGGGGGAAATCAACCATGAAACTTGCGGCTTTTGTCATTTTTTTAATAGCCGCCATGATTTTTTTTTAACATAAGCCGTTCAACTTCTCTCTTTTTTTATACGACTTTTTTTCACATTTTTTTCACATTTTTTTCCTTTTTTTTCTTTTTTTTTAAAAAGCGTACGGCTTTTTTTTGTACGTGCTTTTTTTTCAAGAAAACTCCTCCTCTCTTTTTTTTAACACGGCACAAAAGGACCCCAACTAAGACACCCTTAACAATAGCGGTAATTTTAATTTTTTTTTATAAGAAGGGCAATGGGCCCCTTAGGGTTTCCCAACGTGGAAACTTCTCTTCGACTATTGCCGCCGCCTGGGAACGAGAGGGCTCGGGGATGCGGGGCTCGATACGTGCAGGCGCTGGGAGTTGGGGGCGCCGCCGAACTGCTGTGGGAGAACGCACGACACGGGGGAGCCTAGAGGGCGGGCCTCTGCCCTTGATGTGAAGAAGCGTCGCCGCCTAGGGTATGGAGCAAGGGTCGTACGCCGAGATATAAGGCGTATGCCGCACGCCTGGATGTGCCATCGCCTGGACTTCTTCTGTTGCGTCGTGGTGCGAGTTGGATCTGGGGGTTGCGAGGGTTCCCATGGGGTCACGCGAGGGGTTTTGCCAGGGCCTGGATTGATTGAAGAGCGGCGCCGCCAGCGGGCTGATGAGGAGTTGTCGTTCGCGTGCGCTTGAGGGGAGGAAAGAGGTGCCGCCTCGGGCATGGGGTGCGCAAGCGCGTTGCGCCTGGTCGATTGGGAAGAGGCGATGGCCCCGCTGATAGGCCCCCTCCCTTTTTTTTCTTTGATCTGCGGCTGGAAGAACTGGTGGTATCGATGTGCTTCGACGCTGGGGGCCGGGGTGGTTGCGATCTTTGTCGCCTGGAGGCTAGGGTTTCTACAGCCTGGGCTTCGATACGGGATCTGCGCAACTATTGCGCAAGGATGCCGCCTGCGCCTCGATGGTTGTGACTTGATGCGGCTGTGGCCTTTGCGCAGGACAGGTGTCTTCTTCGATCAGGGCACGCCGCTTGAATCTGATCGCGCAAGAGGGGCTCCGATTGGGTGAGCACGAAGAGCCTACAGAAGGAGATGTGCCGCAAGATCTGGACATATGAAACTAGGGTTCCAAAAAAAACCCGAACTTGAACAATAACTTTTCTCAACTAAGAACATGACGGATCTTGGCCAAAAGATATTTGAACATATAATCTTTCACAATAACAAAAAAAATGATTCTCAAATATAATCGAAGAACATGATAAAATCCTCGAGAATCGACCCGCTCTGATACCATGTTAGAAAATCGGAAGCGGAAGCGTAACAAGGAAAAAGATAAATAAAATAATAACAGCGGGATTTTACGTGGAACCCTACTCCGTGAGGAGCGGGATGAAGCCACGGGAGAAGCCCTCAACGGGGCATGCTATGCATTACTTTTTCCCAATGGATACAGGAGGTCTGGGGCTACTTATATAGCCTCTCCAAAGCCTCCAAGTCCCACCACTGGACGATGTGGGACTAAACACTGGTTGGCGTAAATGGATCTCCTCCAGGATCCATTTACCCTGCTACAACACAATATGCGCATACAACAAAAATATCACCAAATTTCTAGTAGTCCAGAAGAGATCTCTGACTCCACACAAAGAACTTGAAGAGCTGGCTTTAGATCAAAACTAGCTTTCTAGCAAAACTTTTAAATGTTTCTCTCTGAAGAATGAAAAACACTCAAGAACAGTAGAGAGAAAAAGAGAGAGAAATGCTTAGATAGATTTAGAATACTCAAGCTGAGTTGTATATCAAACTGAAAGGATAGGGGTCTCCTTTTATAGGGTTTCAAGGGTATAACTGTCAAGAACTAAAATAGCAACTTTCATATTCAAAAATTCAAACATTGATCGATCAGATGAGAAGTTGAAATCGATCATATGAGCATTGATCGATCACAAAAGAACCTTGATTGATCTATTCTGTCGACTAAAGAACAGTTCGAACTCTACATGTTTGTGCACATCATCACATGTCTCTACATCAATAGACTTACTACTCGAGTGAAGTATGGAATTCCCATCAAATGTAATATTCCTGCTAATAATAATTCTATGCTCATAAGGGGATCAGATTATGTACCCCTTTACTTATGCACCATATCATGTAAACACATGTTTCTTTTCCCTTGGTTCTAGCTTTCTTTCACTAACATGATAATAGGCAGCACGACCAAAGACTCGTAAAATAGAATAATCAGCATGATTTCCAAACCATACATCTATGCGTGTTTTGTAGTCAATAGCGGACGCGGAACTCCAATTCACCAAGTAACAAAACGTATTCACAAGTTCATCCCAGAATGCTCTACCAAGTCCAGAATTAAAAAGCATACACCTTGTTCTCTGCAGAAGCATCTTGTTTATTCGTTCTGCAACTCTGTTCCATTGTGGCGTATCTCTGACGGTATGGTGTCTCGCAACACCATCCTCCATGCAGAATTCATTGAACTCTTCCAAACAAAACTCTAGCCCGTTATCTGTACGAAGACGCTTCACCTTCTTAGAAGTTTGATTCTCCACACAGATCTTCCACTACCTAAAGATCTGAAATGCCTCGCTCTTTTACTTCATCATGTACACCCAAACCATTCTAGAGTAATCGTCAATAGTAGACAGAAAATACCCAGCACCTCCCAAAGATGGGACCCATGAAGGGCCCCAACAATTAGCATGGATGTAGTTGAGAGCCTCCTTCGCTATGTGAATAGCTTTATTGAATTGCTTCCTGTGTTGTTTTCCAAATATGCAATGCTCATAGAACTCCAACTTGGATCCCTTGAAATCATCGATGAGATCCTTCTGATTGAGGATATTCATCCACATCTGACTCATGTGTCCCATTTACATTTGTCACAATTCTACTCTGATTTCACGGATTGTGACACCACTGCAACAAAACCCGTAACTATAGATCTATACATGATGTATGGGTCATTCTGATTGTTGTCCTTGATGACAACCATCCCGGCTTTAGCAACCTGCATAACTCCACCTTCAGCGATGTACATATATCCTTTAGAGCCTAGGACTCCAAAGGATACCAGGTTCTTTCTCAAATCGGGAACATGGCATACTTTTGTCACCATCCTCGCGGCTCCATTATTCATCTTAATCTTCACAGAGCAGATCCCTACAATCTTGCATTCTGCATCATTCAACATGGCGATGTTTCCATTATCTATCTTCTCATAGGTGCACAACCAATCTTCACCGGGAGTCATGAACAGCCTAAATCAAGAATTAATGTGTTATCCAACGTCTTATGATCTGTGACAATGAAAACCATATCATCTTCGGAATCTACGCCTCTCGGAACCACTTTAGCAACCATGGCTTTCTCCTTAATTCAGGCAATCCTTCTTCTAAAAATCAGGTTCATTGGAATAATTACATGTCGTCAGAAAATATAATGTGGAAGCGGAATCAGAGATAAAGATAAAAGAACAAGAAGAGCGCGGGATTTTAACGTGGAACCCTACTCCCTAAGGAGCGGGATGAAACCACGGGAGAACGCCTAAAAGGGATAATTTATGCATTGCACTTTCTCATCTGATACAGGAGGTCTGGGGCTTCTTATATAGCCTCCACAGAGCCTCCAAATCCCATCATTGGTAGATGTGAGACTAAACTTCTGGATGGGGTAAACAGATCCTAGAGTGATCCATTTACCCATCTACACCACAAGTGACGCATAACACATATACTCCAACATTCCCCCTCAAGCAGGAACTTGCAATGCTCATCTTGGACAACAGAAAGAAATCTCAACTCAAATACAAGACAGTACAGACAATATCAACTCAATGCGCACAATTGTCGGTTGTTGTCGAGGACGTTGCTTCTCATGATGTGTAGGTGAGGAGGAACAAGTGGGCTGAAATGTGAGTCAAACTGAATCTCCTCGTTGGACAGCATGTGCTATGTACTGCGTCTGTCAAAAAGTTACTACAACTGAAATGAGTCTCCTCTTCGGAGTACTCTGGCCCGCCACAACATGCGTACAACTGCTCCATCTCTAAAAGTGTCGAACTGAAAAGGTCATAGAGACATCCTCGTCAGAGTCCACGATTGTTGGAGAATGGAGTCTGAAAAAGTCTCCTCGTCGGATAACTGGCTCTCTCCCATACTGGCTCAGAGAATGGGAACCACATTAAAACCCTAGCCCATATGGCATTGGGAATGGGATCTCTACTCTGGAGTCCATATGGAATATATGAAAACTCTGAGACCAAAAATAAAAGATGGGGACCACAAACGATGATGGAAAACATGTGCACATATGACCAAAGATCGCATACATGTGTGTGTGTCTGAAACTGAAGACTGGAACCAATCTGACGTCGAGTCTGAATATCTGTAGAGTCTGGAAAATCTGGCTGGTCTGGAATCTGGCATCTAACCTGTGACTCTACACAATACTCTCCCTTTCTCCCATACTTGTCGGAATATAGTGACATCAACAAATTTGGGAGAAGACAATAAAATAGGGAGAAAACATGAATAAGTCGATCTCAATTTTTTCCAGTTTTTCTTCTCATTTTTTTAAACATTTTTAAGTTGTTTCATTCATTTTTTACTGATTTCTTTCCCCCCTTTTTGCATTTTTTCCCGCGTGCGGTTTTTTGTATGCATCCCTCTTTCTTTTTTCTGTCTTTTTTTTGAAAAAAATTCACTCGGCCCAAATAGGACCCAAGAATAACTCTTCCTCCCTTTTTCACTTGCCTTTGTCGTTTTGCCCTCTCTCTTTTTTAACATACAACAGGCCATCTCTTTTTTTATATTCTCGATGACTCACGGCCCAATAGGGGAGGATTCTCTCCCCTCCTTTCCTTTTTTCGGTCGAAACATACAGCCCTTCAATTAGGCCTAAATGAAAGAGGAGAATCCTATTTAGGGTTTTCCCTTGGTTCCCAGTCGAGAGAACTCCTCCTGGGCACTGCCTGGACCAGGAGGCACGATCTGAAGCGGCTCCACCAATGGAGATGTTAAGATGCGGCTGGAGGAGTCTCGCCTGGAGGTTGCGAAGGAGAAGAGGATCGCTTGGAGCTTGCCTCGATCTAGGGAGAGAGCATGGTGGCACGATAAGAAACGCCTAAAACAGCGCCATCGTCTTGATCAAGGGCTCCATCGCCTGGAAGTAGGGATCCGCCAAGAGTACTTGCACTGCCAGAGAAGAGGCTCCCCACTTGAGAGCTCTTCACAAGGATCTAGAAGGCCCTTCAGAGAAGTGGACTGGAGATGCGCGCCCCTCCAATCTGGAGAGAGGAAGAAGAGTGTCCTGGCGCGACATGGAAACCAGATCTGGGGATCGTGATTGGAACCCTAATTTTTTTATCTTCAGGAACGAACTTTAGGAACAAACAATAATTGAATCGAATCTCGAACAGAGTAAAAAAATAAAGAACTTAAAATCCTCGAGAATTGAACCCACTCTGATACCATGTTTTTTAAGACCAAAAGAGGGGGTAGCACGCTATGGTGCCCTCCCCAATATATTAATTAAAGAAAAAGAGAAAAAAGAAGTACAAGGAAAGAAATCACAATAATGACCAGGCTTCCACAAAAGCCTTGGAATGAGACAAAACATTCTCACTATAGAACATGTGGCCCGAGAACACCAGAGCATTTCTTGCCAGCCAAATACTCCAAAGCAAAGACAGCGGGCCCAACAGCTCTACCCGTGGTCGGAGACGAGCAGATCGAAACGAATCCCAGAACGCGTCGAAGGACGTCGAGCAGACCCAGCCAAGGCCAAGGTCATCCCACGACCCGGCAGTGCAAGAACAGTTAAAGAACAGATTGTCCACCGATTTGATGTCCGCCCCACACAGGTAACAGGATTCAGAAGTAGAGCCAAAAAACCGCGCGCAGCGATCCCGCGTCATTAAACGCTTGCGCATGAAGAGCCACAGAAAGAAGCCAATCCGCTCAGGTAGACGAATCCCCCAAATCAAAGAGCAATCCTTTGTGAGGATCTGGAGGGAGCGGGCGGTGGCCTGCGAATTGCCGCGTATGCCTTCTTGACCGTGAAAGAAGCGCCCCTCCAAACCCAGTGGTCCCTCCCCCCTGGAGCCATCGCAACAAGCTAAAGAGTCACACAGACGAAGGAACTCCTCGAGCCTTTGATCCGAAAAGTTTGCGCAAAAACGAGGTATCTAGTTCCCATCACACCAAACATCAGCGATCTTCGCCTCCCGGTCCGCGCCAAGGCAAAAAGACGCGGGAACCGAATTGCGAGTGCCCCATCGTCGGTCCAGTCGTCGGTCCAAAAAGTGAAAGCGAGACCATTGCCCAAGATGGGCCGAAAGAGCTCGTGAAAGCGAGGGAGCATCGATAGAATCCCCCTCCAGAACAGGGATGGCCGGACTTCCGTAGGGAGCACAAGTGACAAAGGGATAGAGCAATCGTAGATATGACGAATCAAGTTGCAACAGAGATCGTCCCCACTCCCCCATAATCTGGAGACCCACTTCAAGAATAACGCTTCGTTCATCGCATCCAGTCTCCGAACACCCAAACCGCCATCCGCTTTCGGCAAGGTAACCATATCCCAGTCAACAAGGTGCATGCCCCTGACCGTCTGCCTGCACCCGCGCCATAAGAATCTCCTCATCACTCCTTCAATCCGCAAGCGAATCCCCTTCAGTAGAATTCGTGAAGACATGAAGAAAATCGGAATTGCCGCCATAACCGCTTTCAGGAGGACCAACCCCCCCCCCCGGGAGAGGATGGAAGACCGCCAGGCGCCAGCACACCAACCTACCCTCCAGCTTTTTGACCACCGGAAGCCAGTCCGCCAGCTTCGTCCGCCTGATAGTAAGAGGCATGCCAAGGTAGCGAATCGGCAGCTTGCCGCACCCCACCCCTAAGTCAACAGAACAAGATCGCGCCTCCTCCTCGGCGAACGTAAAAGGCACCAAGATGGACTTTTCCCTGTTTTGGACGAGACCCGATAACTCGTCGAATAGTTCCAGCACGGTAGCGACGGCCCCAACCTCCTCCCTGCTGCCCTCAACGAAAAAGATAGTGTCATCCGCGTACTGGATAAGAGGAATAATGAGATCGTCCTTGGAGAAGCCGGAAAAGAGGCCTCCACACTGCACTTGTGCCATCATGCACGCCAAGGCATATGTCGCAATGACAAAAAGAAGAGGGGCCATGGGGCACCCCTGCCTGATCTCCCGCTGAGGCTGGTAGAAGCCGCCCTCTGGGCGGCCATTAACAAGCACCGCCAAAGAAGCCGTGGTAACACAACGCTTCATCCAAGATATCCATATGTCCGGGAACCTCCGCCTATGCATAGCTTCCCATAGGAAGCGCCAATCGAGAGTATCATACGCCTTTGGAAAATCTACCTTCCAGAGCATAGCCTTTTTACCAAGCCGCTTCCAGTCCGCCACAATCTCAGACGCCATAACCAAGCAGTCCCCAATTTACCTGCCAGGAATAAAAGCCGATTGGAAGGGAGAGATAATGCGCTCAAGAACCCTACTAAGACGGATAGCAAACACCTTAGCCACAATAAGATATAGCCCATTGGAAAGAACAATCGGCCGGAAGTCCTCAATGCGCTCAGTCGCACCATGCTTAGGGAGGAGAACGATCAGCGCCCGATTAATTTTGTCAAACCCCGCGTTGCAAAGACACATCTTCTGTACCACCTCGAGGACATCCCAAGCGTCGAGCAGGTCCCAGAAGTCCCTATAAAAGGACACTGGGAACCCATCCGGCCCAGGTGCCCCATCCGCATTAAGGGACCAGATGGCGGCCTTCACCTCCTCCAATATTACCGGCACAATTAGGCTCGAGGCATGCTCCTGTGAGAGCCTCTCCGCCCCCCGCCCCATCCATCTCCACCTGCGAAAGAGGGTCCGCGACGAGAAGGCACGAAAATGGTTGGCATTCAGACAGCCCATCTCCCTGTCACCCGCAACCCGTACACCGTCCACAATGACCGAACACAATGCATTAGAGCGGCGTCTTCCGCTGGCAATTCGGTGAAAAAACGCAGTGTTGGCATCCCCCTCCACGAGCCACTTGTGTCTAGATCTCTGGCGCCATTCTGCAATTCGTTTCTTGTCCTCCATTGCCACCTGCCGAAGAGCAGAATCCCGCCTCGCGAGATCCGCGGAGGAGAGAGGGCAGGAGTCCTCGAGCTGGTCAAGGCCGACAAGAACCTCCTCCGTAGAGGCCCTGGCCGCTCACGGGTAGCGCATGACTCCTTTTTGAATGTGCAAAGTCTCCCTCGCAAGGAGACAAGTTTCTGGTAAAATCTAATACCATGTTAGAAAATATAATGTGGAAGCAGAATCAGAGATAAGGATAAAAGAACAAGAAGAACACAGGATTTTAACGTGGAACCCTCTTCCGTAAGGAGCAGGATGAAACGACGGGAGAACGCCTCAAAGGGTTGATTTATGCATTGCACTTTCTCATCTGATACAGGAGGTCTGAGGCTTCTTATAGCCTCCACAGAGCCTCCAAGTCCCACCATTGGTAGATGTGGAACTAAACTTTTGGATGGGGTAAATGGATCATGGAGTGATCCATTTACCCATCTACACCACAAGTGATGCATAACATGTATACTCCAACACATTTGTCCTTATAATTGTGATTCTTCAACTGGGACTTCTGCTTTCCCTTCTTTGTGTAGCCAGAACCGGCATGACTCTTTTCATATGTTATAACTAAACTTGCAACGTTAGAATTCTACTTTCCGTAGACATATGCCAAAGTTCATGTGTGTACAGACTTACGCAAACTTCTTTTAGGATTATTGATTCTCTTCCCACAATAAATGATTGAATAAAATTCCCATATGATAACGGAAGAGAAATCAACAAAATCAAAGCGACATCCTTATCTTCAATCTTAACATCTACATTTCTTAAATTTATTAACAATGTATTTAAGCAGACTAGATGTTCTTTAAGAGGCATACATTCTTGCATGCAGAGAGAGAACAAATGTTGCTTCAACGGTAACTTGTTGCTACGAGACTTCGTCATGTACAGACTTTCGAGTATCAACCACATATTGGCCGTGGAACCTTCATCGGCAACCTCCGCGATAATCTCATCCGTCAATATAGCATGAACGTTGAGTGCATCTTCTTTTCTTGCACCGTCAACTCGGAGGGTTTGAACGCCTTCGTCTACTCCTGGTCTAACGATACCCGGATGCATTGTTGCTTCAGTGGGGCATACATCTTCATCTACCATAAACTAAATCAGTTCCTCCCTGTGAACTTCTCGATCTTCAGATTGTGCGATGTCATTTTATTTGATGGTCCTGATAGAACATGATGATCTAATACCAGTTTGTTGCGAATCGCGGAAGTATGCACAAAAACGATCAATCAAGCAAGCACAAAGACACGCGGATTGACAAGGTTTACCCGTAACCGGGCTAGGCCTTGGGCGATGACTATCGATTTTCACTATGTGGAGAAGAAGAAAATATAGAGGATACAAAGAGCCCTAACCCTAGGGAGTTTATATACTACTCCCATACAAAATGATCCCCAAACTCAAATGGATCTGAATACCCATATAAAAAAATAAGGACAGGGACACTGACCTTGTTAGGGGGGGAGTGGGGGAGGGCGTACACCTGCTCCGTTCTAGCTCCCCCCATCCCCCTCCCCCCGCTTGCTAACTGATCAGTGATATCCCCATAATGTAGGGTATGGTGACATGGAAGGGGGTCGCATTAGGTGGTTCTTCAACATGGATCAGATGGTTACGGTTCAAGGCATATCAACAAATTTGGTCATGATAAATAACACTCCCGGCATCGTTTTGGCCATCCGCAACATTGTTTCTAGAGACGTACAAGGGGACTTGGATTATTTATGGACCACCTTCTTCAAAGGTTACTAAAGTAAAGATAACCCTGGCAACCTGAGAGCATTAGTGTTTTCTCCTCCCTAATTTTTCAATTTAGAGAAAAGTTTCTATGTAAATCCGCATTATTGTCTGGTTGATTTCTACACCAACTTGTACTCAAAGCATTTTTCTTATTTTACAACATTAAATATTACAAATGCAACTCATTGTCTTCATTTGTTTGTTGCATTGTCTCTTGGAGCTATCTATTTGCACATAACTAGCGCTCTGAACATGTTATTCAATTGCATTTAGTTTTGAAGATGCATCTCCGATTAATGAAATACAAAATACTTTCACAAAGTTAGATTTTTGGGCATTAGATTCTATAACAGCTATAGCAACCATAGATCCTTAAATGATAATGTACTTATTATATCGATGACTACTCATCCTATTGATGACAATCAATTAAGAAGTGATATTATGAAGGAAAGCAGAAAAGGAAAAGCCAAATGAATTTTCCTCTAGTTAGAATAACTGCCTGACATAAGAATGCCAGTTACACAACATAAAGTTGACTAGTTTGGTGTGACACCACCGAATCCTAAAAGGCAAGATTGTAACACTTGCAGCCAGACAGAATTGAAATCCTAGTTGGATTCCGAACATGCATCATCCGTTACTTCCAGAGGCAAGCATGGGGAGTACTGATCGCAACATTGTATACAACAGTATATTGATGATAAACATTCACCAAATTAACATTGATATAAACCGATATGTGTTCCAGTCTGAACTGACAGTATATGATACTTTAACAACTGAAATTCCATTCATGGGATATTTTAGCTAACACTAGAACAAACTAAGCTATCCACAGTATGCTCGACATGGTCAGGCAGACTCAGAATATGTTAAGCGAAGTGCATTTAACGCATTACTCTTTCAATAATCAGACATTTGGTTAGTCATCCACCTAGACCTTTACTTCGCATGCCATTAAACTAAAAGCTGAAAGATTCCTCCTCATCTGAATGGCCAGATGAAGTGTTTCATTTGCAAAGATCTTCCAGCAATATTGCGGTATAAATTTACTGACCCACCAAAAGATTTAGAATGCCCAAAACACTTTAAGCGTTACTCTTCAAATTATCATTTGTTTGATTTGTCATTACCTAAATCTCAACTGCATATCTGCTAAAATACCACTAAATAAGTTCCCGACCCTGTAATCGGTCATTACACACTTCAGGTCAAGTAACTGGAAATTACTCCGAACAGAAAATCCAACCACCAATCACACAATCCTTGCAAAAGATAAATAACACCATCAAAGTACGACCAAGACCTATAAATTTATCGAGAGCCCAAAATTGAAAAGTGAGGAAATTAATACCAGTCACCAGTCCTCGGGTGCCTGCTCATGGATGGCACCTCCATGGTTGGGGCAAGACCCATCCCCTTATACCCCTTCTTCTCCTCGTCAGTGCAGCTGAGGAGGCGGGTGACGGGCCCCGGCTGCTTGGCCTTCCTGTAGCTCCGCATCAGCCCCACCGTCTGCCAGTCGAAGTAGTTTTGGCACTCCACTGAGAACAAGGTGTGGATTCTCCACCCCTCCTGCCCGATCTCTGCCCCCGCGGCTCCAAGGAAGGTGGTGAAGAGGAGAGTCGCGACCAGGAGGAGAACGCTCGCCATGAGATTGGAGGTGGGTTCTCCTAAAGATCCATTCTCGGGACGTGGGTAAGTGGAAAGATCGCAAATTTGTTCGCGGATTTTCGTTATGGGGATGTGATCGAGGTGCGTGCGGGTCTGTTCTTGTTCATGGACAGGTGGTGGAGAGAGGAGCTCTAATTGGCGAATGGTGCGAGTGAGAGATCGAGATGGGATCAAATGACGAGTTTGAAGGAAATTTTTGGTATGTATTGATGATGGGTTCAACGATTAATTGGTGTTCGTTTCTGGTTGAACTGGGTATAAGTGAGGAGTTGGTGGTGAAACTCTGCTGCATCTTTGCTGTCATCATTGACTTTTCTCCTTTCCGATTATGGTGTGTGTCTGCAGATCTCACCAGAACCATGAACCGATGACCGAAATTTTTATCTTGTTTTTTAAATATCTAGCACACTTTCCGCCAATCCAATAAAAAAATGGCTAGATCAGACATTTTCTTCTTTTTTATGGCAATAAAGCTAAAGAACTGAAGGTCCAAAAAAGCCGTATATTACATATTTTTTGACCTGACCAAGATGTACCTTTGTCCAAATATATGGTCCTTGTAAAGCCATTCCTCACAAGTTATCCATGTATCAAATTACACAACTACAAGGATTTGTTTTGATGGTGAAAATTGTTATGAATTCTACAATATTACCTTTTCTATCATGCTGATTTCAGGAGGTAGGGTTATAGAGAGAGGGTTTCATCTTCATCTATATTATTTCTCCTTTTTATAGTCGCGGGGATGATTGGCCATCATCAAAGTCCGCAATATATTGTCATTTATGAATTTTAGACACAAATGGTATGAGTTGTTCATTGAACCATCAAATATTCGGACTTACCGATACTGAACAAGAGCCATGCATACATGCATACATTCAATAATGTTAGGTAACATAAGGCATGAAGAGGTAAATGGAATAAAAGCATATACCTAATACGTTATATTCATGGTTCTCAAAATAATATTGATTTATCAACATGATCCAAGAAAGCATGAGTTAGTAAGTTTTTGTTTACAATTGACATCTCCAGAATATCTTAATTAAAATATATAACAAAAGTGCTAAAAGAAAGGTGGAGGTTAACGAAAGTGACATAACTTGTTGGTATCATGTAAACCGAGCAGATCTTCTGCTGTACAGCAGAGGACTATTGTAATGCGGAAACGTGCATGAACCGCTCAATCAAGATCGAGCGGTTCACATGAAATCCAAGTTTTTGTGGACTCCTACCGTGCGAACCGCTCGATCTTGATCGAACAGCTCGTACATGTTCCCGCAATACAGCAGTCCTTTAATGTACAGCAGAGAATCTACTCTCATGCAAAAGCTCCACTCACATTGGAATCACTATTCACAACATCATTCCTTTTCGTGCTAGAAATTTTGATTAAGTCAAACCATATTAATCGAGCCTTTTTGGAAGCGTCTCATAAAGAACTTTCCATTGAGTCAAAAACCTGCAATTCTGAGTTGGGTGGCTCAAGTTATAAGCATTTAAGTAAATGAAACTATTATTCATATAAGACCCGGTACGTTTATTTAACTTTCTTCGAAATTAAAGATTATTGTAGTAACCCTCTCCTTCCAAATTCCAAACATTAACCTTTCTTGTTGAAGCTTTATCCAATCATTTGCTAGATATTGTTGGATCATTGCTATGATATGCCACCATTTAGAGAAGAGAGAGGTCGTCCACCTCTCATGGTGAAGAAGGTAATGTGACCTTTCTAGGATCGGAGTTTCATTCCTTTTTTTTGCTAGTTAATGGGAGGATGGGAGGTTTAAACCTTGATCTTTTAGAGTGCGAGCTACTGTTTCTACCACTAGACCATTAGAAGGGTTCTTCGGAGTTTCATTGTTATAGAGTACTATGCTTTAAACATGATCCATGTTTTTTTTTAGTTGTACACATTGTCGGGAGAATGCAAACAACATGAGATGAGCAGAAGCAGGTTTCGACGAATATTTGCAAAGAATAAAAAATAATATACTTTTAAATAAATAATCAAATTTCTTTTCTAAGATCATTTAAGAAACCTTATGGTTTTTATTGGTTAAATGATAAGTAAGGATCAATTTCCTTAATTAGGATATATCAAATATGCGTGCTAAATTTGAGATTCTTAGGAAATTTTTCATTGCAAAGGATATGAATAGGTTACACCAAGTAGGTCTCAATAGGTTGAATTGAATATCTCACATATATTATAAGATCCAAAATTTCATTACTCGAACCTAGTCAAACTCAAGTCAATCCAATCCACTTGGTCGAGTCAGCATCCAACTTAATTAAATGGCATGTAAACCTAATTAGAATCAATGAAGCTAATGTCTTGAGTGAATAAAGCAATGTTTTGAAAATCGAATCGGATCGGTCGGTTCAACCAGTCCGATCGGTGAACCGGGTCCGGATTGGTCCGTTTAACTGGTTCTTGCCGATTCGGTTCGAATGTTCAATTCTTAATCAACCCATCAATTCAACTTATTATTTTTAACTCGATTTAACCAGGTTCAACCGAAGTTGAATTGTATTTAATTTTTAATTTTATTCAAAAATATTGCTAGTAGTGGGAGTGTAACCAATGACCTTTGGTTACCTATGTCGAATTCTTAATTAACTACTATAACACATGTTTTTAGATGTAATAATATATTTTAAACATACTTAAACTACTATTATTTTATAGAGCAATTTGTCCAAATAATATATACATGTGATATGTACGATATTTGATGTTGCATACGAAAAAAATTTTATGTGTAGTGGGAAATATATATACATTGTCTATGTATTTTATTTACAAATATATTTAAGTGTATATTTTATATACATTTTATTTCATTTCGATTTGATTATAGCTGGTTAAACCACTTTTTCTCACTGGCCTAGCTTAATCCGATTTTAAATAATGATGATGGCATCTTCTAGTTGAACTGATTTTATTACGTGGTTCAACTCGATCCGACCATTTCGATAAAGTTTAAGATTCAATGTCCAGTTCGATTTCAAAAACATTGGCCTCGCACGAGATATTTCCCAACGGGGGATTTCCATTGAAAATTATTCCCATTACATAGGTGTACTAATGTTTTGAAAATCAGGCTGGTTGGTTCAACTAGTCCAACCGGTGAACTAGGCCTAAATCGGTCCAGTTAACCAATTATTGCTTGTTCAGTTCGAATGTTCAAATTTTAGTCAATCTATCGGTTCAACCTATTATTTTTAACCTGGTTTAACTAGGTATAACCGAAGTTGAACCGTATTTAATTTTGAATTGAAAATTATTCCCATTATATAGGTATACCATTGTTATGAAAATCGGGTTGGACCAACCGGTTCGACCGATCCAACCGTTTAACTGTGCCTGGACCAACCTGGTTAACCGATTCTTGCCGATTTGATTCGAAGGTTCAAATTTTAGTCAACAGTTTTACCTAGTATTTTTAAATCGGTTTAACTAGGTTCAATCGAAATTTAACCACATTTAATTTTTAATTTATTTAAAAATAATGATAGTAGTTGAACTTGAATCCAAGACCTTTGATAATCTATCTCAAACTCCAAACTAACTACTCTAACACAAGTTTGTGCATGTAATGGGTTTTAAATATAATTAACTACTATTATGTTATAGAGCATCTAATCCAAATAATATATATATGATATGTATGACATTTGAGGGTGAATAAGAATAAATATTTTAATATAGTGTGAAATATATGCATTGTCGATGTATTTTATATCTATTTCAAGTATATTTAAGTGTATATTTTATATAAATTTTATTTCATTTCGGTTTGATTAGCCAGTTCAACCACTTTTTTCTCTTTGCTCGGGTTTAATCTAGTTTTAAATAATGATGGCATCATCATCCGGTAGAATCAGTTTGATTCCATGATTCAACTCAATCCGACCATTTCAATAAGGTTTCTGGTTCGGTGTCTGATTCGGTTTTAAAAACACTGGAATAAAGAGTTATTGTGGTTTAAATAAAGGAAATGCAACTATTGTTTATTATTGAAGGTTTAATGAAATAAGAGGAAATAGTGGAAGTGCTCTTTGTTAGAAAATAGGAATGCGGAAGCGTATCAGAGAACTAAAGTTAAACAATAAGAATAAAAGGATGTGCTTCTCTATCAGCTCATCTTCAGTAAGAATGTGCTTCTTACTTTTCGACTTCATGAGACTCATGAACTGCATCGCCCAAAGCTCATAGTTCGTCCCATCCATCTTGACAATTGGCGTTGGACCTTTGAAAGCGCCTATGGAAGACATATCGACCTTGTTTTCTGACATAT
Source organism: Ottelia alismoides (assembly GCA_037367405.1). Lineage (NCBI taxonomy): Eukaryota > Viridiplantae > Streptophyta > Magnoliopsida > Alismatales > Hydrocharitaceae > Ottelia > Ottelia alismoides. The sequence continues at coordinate 404,646 of JAZKJV010001000.1, read as the reverse complement.
TGCAGGAGATATGGAACTAGGGTTTGTAGACCAAAGAACAAATGTCTACATAAACACCAGAGAATTTGAGTGCATATGTAGACCTATGCACTCAAACCCATAGATAGAAGAGGGTCGGCGGTGGTGAGGGGATCGGCGGTGGGGAGGGGCCGACGGTGGTGAGGGGTCGGCGGGGTAGGGGCTCGCGGCTGCTGCGACGGGAGGTGGGAGTAGGGGCTGGCGCCGATGGGGGATGGCGGTGGTGGGGGTGGCTGGCAACGGAAGGGTGGGGCTGGCGACGGAAGGTAGAGGGGCTGACGAGAGAGAGAGAGAGAAAGGGAGGGGAGGGCGGGGGCAAGAGAGGTGGGCTAGGGTTTTGGCTTTGATACCATGTTGGAAGAAAAGGATGCGTTGTATTCCAAAGAACCCTAGGCTCTCTTATATAGAGAAGGCCTATGGGTAAATTACATAAGATGAAAAAAATAAATAAAAATAACAGAAAACGGTACATAGAATATATAAATATGTCCACAATACCTATCGCGACCACTGCGCCCTCTTGCCTTCTTGAAGTAGCCCCCATATGAGACGCATATGCTGAGGATTCATCATGCCCTTCGAACCACCCCATCTTAAAAGGTGCATGCGTACACCGTTCCCAAATGATCACTTTGACCTAAAAAGATGCTTAGAGGGAGAAAATCAACTTGGATGAGTGATAGCTTCGTTTTTCGCTCTTCCTCGATGATGTCTGATTATGGGGGCGGAGGAAGGATAGTGGCGACGAGGCTTCTTCTTCGTCGACTTGGAGAGGACAATGGAGAGTTGAGTGCAGGAGGGAATGGGGTGACACAATCGAGGGCGGGAGGGGTAAACCATGCTTTGTTCATCTACTATTCATTATTTGACATGATGTGTTATCACGACCGCCCCGTGCCATACGAATGGTTGGATTGCCTTCTAGCCGCTCGATCTACCTCGATTGGCATGTCTTAACTGGGGCAGGGTAGGAGGTAACCCAACTCCAATTAGGCTCTAACGCTTCACGTTATGGAGGGTTATACATGTGACCGGCACCCATTACTCAGGGTTTCTCGTGTAATTCGCAATTACGTAGGATTATGAATATAATTACAAAATTAATAAGAGTTATGTATGTAAATATCCCTTAATAGAATGTACAGATTAAAAGATGATGTCTCCAGCAATATACTATTGAACTATTTGAAATATATGTGTATTAATTAGTTTAAAGCATATCATACCCAAAATCAAACCAAACATGAAAATAAACATGACATGAGCACCAAATACTACATTGTAAATTTTTCACGAATCACGACGAATATAAATATTAAAAATCAAACACCTGCCGGTCTTCCAAAGCTCGTAAAGTCCAGTCCCGCGGATTACAAGCGTTGGATAGATTTTGAGTCCATCCGCCCTGAATGATGAACTTTCAAAAAAAATCCCGAAAACTTTCTAAGTCTCTCTCAATGCCAACATTCGGAAGGTCGGGCATCATATGTGCAACAACCTATCCAAATTAATACATGAATCACTCATCGCTGATAACATAAATGAGGAAGTTCAGGATGCGACAATCATAGATATTTAAAGGTATTATCATCAGGAGATCACTGCAAAAAACAAAAATATATATCAAGCGTAATGATTCATCGAGAAGCCGCCAAAAATCAAACCCTGATGTTCAAAAATATGATATATCATATGCGTGACACAAGGAATCCAGGGGAAATATGAGAGAAAATATTATGGTAGTCTTTGTAAAGAAGGTCATGCTAAGTAATGCACCTTGAAACCGGCATCCTTAGACAAACAAAAACAATCGGCTACGGCAGCTACAGTGTGCCCTCTGTTCGTATCTGGGGCTACATCTTCATATGTGCTCTGGACACCAATCTCCAACCGAGTACAACCATATAATAGCATGCGACGCAAGTGAGGCCCAAGGCAATAGTCAGGCCTCCTGATAAGACAAGAGGATTACACAAATAATAATAATAATAAATCAATTTCTTGCTGAGGGAGAAAAATTCGCACATGTTGTATGCCTCGAATCTTATTCGCCGCATACGGTGAATATTTTTATATTTAGTTAAGTACCGTGAGAAAACCGCCTTTTCAAAAGGCGGCTTCCATTTGAGCCAAAGCCGCCTTTTGAAAAGGCGGCTTTGGTGCTGTGCATTGAAGTTGCCTCTTCAAATGGCGGCTTCCTATTCAAATGGAACCTTCGGATCTTGTGTGTATGCACCTTTGAATCGCAGATTTTGGCTCAAATGGAAGCCGCCTTTTGAAAATGTGGCTTTCTCACGGTACTTAACTAAATACAAAAATATTCACCGTATGCGGCGAATAGGATTCGAGACATACGGCCTATGCGAATTTTACTCCTTGCTGAGGTAATAATGTTGCGAGATCAACTTACGTTTCAATTGTCATTCCAATACATTTTACTGCACTGTGCTCAGAATAGCAGGCTGCCTCCTCCACATTAGTAGAGGAATGCCCTGATAGCGCATCGTGAAGATTCCTAATAAAATAATCACGATAATCAGCTGGCAGAGACGTAAAAGTACCCCCATCAAAATGAATTCAACCTGCAAAATCCAATTTTACGAGCCAGTTGCATCTTGTCAATGAGATGAATCAGAGGAAAATAACAGATAACCACCTTATCAACACTATGGCCTAGTCTTTTCAATTGATCAATACGGCTTCTTGCTTGAACATACGGATTGTATCTGCAACCAGGAAGAACTTTGTTAGAGGACAACAACAACCTTGGTAGAAAGCTTTTTTTTTGCCAAAGGATGACTGCTCGAGGCAACAAGTATTTTTAAAAATTCAGTAACCAGAAAAAATAGTTTATCGGACATTTTCTTGGCGAATAGATCTCACCATAGTTTGGCCTCAAACACGATTACGGACCTACACAAGCAACGGCCAAGTAAAACATCAGATATAAATCTAGTGACCAAATCACTCCAACAAGCAAAGAAACAAAACTAAAGTAGTTGCCAGGGTCTAAGCTGCAACCACGCTACCCAAAGAAGTGCACCCTAAGCAGACATGTTGTATTAGGTCCACTCAAGCCTAGATCCAACGATTAATATGAGCTTGATTTTCTCCCAGGGTATGGAAAGAGCCTTGAACCCCGGGAATTCCGGAAAATCTTCGTTTCTAGAGGTCAAAATATCGAGTAAAATTCGCGCGTACCGCCCTTTTGGATTCATATTCACCCTATTCGACGAAGTTTCCTTTTTTGTTAAGTACCGTAAGAGAGCCGCCTCTTGAGAAGACGGCTTTTACTTTGCGAAAGCCGCCTCCTGAAGAGACTGCTCTTGAGAAGGGGAACAATATGATTGGCAGCATCACATCCACATGCAATAAGATTCTTCTGCTTGTACCTTCCGTACATGTGGGTCACATCAACACTAACTACAGGCTTACAGTGCCTGAAAGCATTGATACAAGGTCCAAAAGCCCAGAAGGTCCTCTCGAACATTAAACCAGTCTCGACAGCAGTAGTATCCAAATCTGTAACAGTACATAGAATGGAAGTTTCAAATGCTCTAAATAAGTGTGGCAATTCATTGTAGGACTTGGCCCAGTCCCTGTAGACAATCTCTATTCCTTTGCGTCTAGCATCCCAGACCCTTCTGTGAGTGATCATGTAGCCATAATCCTCAGAAATCATGCCTTACAAAACTGCAACTCTTACGGATGGGGAGATTTTTATCTGGTTGAGAAACTTCTGAGCCATGAAATCGCAATCAAGTTGAGGATGATCTTAATTAGCTACTCGATGCAAATAAGTGTGGGGTGCATTCACCTTAGAAATCACAAATTGCCCGTCTAGTGGTCGCCTGTGACCTCGCAAACATCAGTTACAACCTCTATCTTTCTCGCTGCAGTAGACGACCCAAACCGACTTATCTGACTTGTGCATATGAAAATTGTAATGTCGCTTGATGTGAAACATTTTCACGGAGTAGACCAAGTCAGCCTTCGACTTAAAGGTCATCCCGTTCCTCAGCTCCTCTACAAGACTAAGTCCCTCTCTGACATAGAAGGCATCCTCGTTATTTCTTATATAGCCATCACCAATGCAGACATTGTAGAACGGTATATCAGACAATATGTGTGCCTCAGATTCTTCATCATTCTCCATTTCATCTTCCGTGTCATTCAAATCCAAGTCTTCATCAGTTCTCACCCGATCAATTCACGGGTAATTGTGTCATTCATATCAAACGTAGCAACACCATGAGCTCGAGTTAAAGGTGAAGAGGCTCGGGTGACATTCAGTGATGACTCCTCTTGATGGATTACATACAAAATTGGACGGTATGATGAACCCATCATTCCTGCATGCTCAACAATATCTTGTATGTCATTATCGTACTCAACATTCGCCAAATAAGTATTGTTGTTTCCCTCCATTTTGTGAAACAATTTCAATTCACCGCATTGTGTACGTTTGAGCCTGAATAACGATACGATCTTCTCCAACAAGATATCAAACTTCATGTTCGGAACCAACCTCAACGGTTTCATATGACCACCTTGATAAGTTGTGTCCTTCCCGAAATCCGTTCCTCCAAAGTGACAAAAGCATAAAATATCCATGGACATCCTATATGTATCGAGAGACGAACACATCATATACAATCTCAAACTAGGATTAGTAATATGGATGAAAAGCTCACCTCCGGTCACTGCTGAACAACCCGATGATGGGTGAGGATGACCTAGGTAGCGGAGGCGTGGACGGAGGGAGATTCGTCGGATGGGAGAGGCAACGGCGACGGAGGATGTGACGACGACGAAGGAGGCGTAGGGGCGATCAGAGCTGGAAAATGGATGTTGCTGGAGGGAAGTGCGGGCGGGGGACGGGGAGGTCGCGCGTTCTGTTTAGTATTGAATGAATGCCGCCTTTTGGACATGCGGCTTCTAAGAGCCGTCTCTTCGGGAGGTGACTTTCACAAAGTAAAAGTTGCCCTCTCAAGAGACGGCTCTCTTACGGTACTTAACAAAAAAAAAAGAAACTTCACCGTATATGACGAATATGAATCCAAAAGAGCGGTACGTGCTAATTTTACTCTCAATATCTATTTTCTTCTACTCGTTGTTCCAAATCAATATATGTCATGACTCTTACCGTTACACAACCTCTTCATTTGTCATTCATGAGTACCTATCGTGAGAAACCTCCTGAGATATTTTTAGAGGGAAAGAGCAGATCTTTAGACCAAAATCATTGTTTAGATAGGCAACGATAAATTAAACACGAGTATCAATTCAACGCATCAAGAGCAAGCGACTACCTTGCTCGAATCGCCCTCATGCTTGTGGGTTCGTACCTCGTGTAGGACTGCATGCTGTATTCGAAGTCCGAATCCGGTCCCCCTGGGCAGTACACGCTTATGTTGACAGTAGTAGCGATGTGCGGGCACCTGTGGGGCTTGACCGCAAGACGGTGAACGGACTGGTCGGTTCGACCAGTGAATCGGGCTTGACCGGTCCGATTAATTAGTTTATATCGGTTCGGTTCGATTATTCAATTTTTAGTTAATCCGTCCAATTCAACTTATTTTTTTTACCCGATTTAACCAAGTTCAACCGAAGTTGAACCGCATTTAATTTTTAAATTATTTAAAAATTTTGTTGATAACAAGAGTTGAATCCATGACCTTTGGTTACCTATTTCAAACTTCTAACCAACAATACTAACCAACTTTTTACATGTATTGGATATTAATTATAATCAAACTATTATAATTTATAGAGCATCTAGTCCAAATTATATATATATATATGATATGTATGATATTTTATAGTGTATAAGAAAAATACTTTATGTATAGTGTGAAATGTATACATTATCTATGTATTTTATTTATATTTCAAGTAAATTTAAGTGTATATTATATATATCATTTCATTTCAGTATGATTAGCCGGTTCAACCACTTTTTTTCACCGGTCAGGTTTAATCCGATTTTAAATAATGATGATTTCATCATCCAGTTGAACCGATTTGATTACATGGTTCAACCCGATCCAACCATTTCGGTAAGGTTTCCGGTTCGGTATCCGATTTGATTGAAAAACCTTGGTTGTAGGTTGTGACAAAATTTATCTTTTCAAGTAAAACAAATAAATGGTAAATCTCGTAATCATGGGTGGATTTATATCAAAAATGTATATTTAAATAATAAGGCATTGAATAAAAACAAGTACTTTCACGTACTATGGAATTGCAGCGTAATGTAACAAATACAGGATCATAATGTTATCACCAATATGAGATATTTTATATACATCTTTTAAATTGTGTATATCAAGAGTAGTTGAAACGAAGATTGTGGTAAAACTCATTTTAGAATATAGCTTTGGCAGATGATTTAAAGCTAAAATATTAAAAAATGATAATGTGAATAAAATTTATTTGATATCGTAGAGGCATCTGCTTGTATGACTATCTATTGAGGGGATGCGTAATATAATTTTGAAGTGTTTTCTATGTCTATATAAATTAGTTTCTAGATGGCACGGTGTAAAATATGAACTGTTGTATATTTTAAATTATTCCTTGTTTGTGTGTCTCCAATACTTGTATGAATAATTAAGAAAATACGTGCATGTGAAGGTGTATTTTGGAATATTTCTAGGTGACATAGCAAAGAAATCGATAAATAAGTATTTCCTAAAGTTATTTCACTTTTCTTTGGATTTGAGATTTATCACGTAATGTTAATACCAAAAGGGATGCATTTATGTTATATTTTAATTTAATTTCAAACTTTTAATTAATTCTTTAATAAGTACTTTGTATTTTTTTAACATTTCAATTTTTTGGCAGAGGCGGGCACAGACTCTAAGGCCAACGAGAAGATGAAAGTGCTTGACCTAAGAGAAAGTGCACCCTCACAGAGCTTCGTTATATTCGAGTAATTGTCACTGCGAGCTGAGACTTCGATACCTATAAACCAACCATGAACTTGACTCTCCATATAGTACAACTCTTAGGCTTAGAGAGGTAAATAAATACAAAGCCTTCTCAACCAAGGACGAAGCCTACTAATAGAAGGTTTCTCCGTACTCTCTCTCTTGGCCGACCTCATAAGGGCACAGTCAAGTGGATTTGCGAATTCCCTAGCGGTGTGAGGTGGTTCTGTCTTCTCAATCACAAGGATGTACTAGATGGCATTTCTTCAGATTTTGTCCTTTTCGTAATTTTCAATGGTTTCAAGGGTTGTCGCAAAAATAATATATTTTAAGTGCTTTTAGTAATTTTAGAATTTTTAATTTGATGATGTTTGTTCATGGATTTAAGTTTGTGTTATATAAAAATAGAGTTTTATTTGCATGTAATGTAGCTAATGATAATATTTTGCACGAGAGTGTTTTTATCTGAATACATATAGTAGAATGAACAACGTGAAATTCCATTTAAAAAAATACATGCTTTTGCATTTTTAAATACTTTTGTGGTTTTTTAAGAATTCAATATATAGTAATTTTTATTTAAAATATACATAGTAAATTACACAAAGAGCCCTAAAATATATACCTAGTTTCAATGTCACGGCTGGACTTAAAAAGTAATAATTTAGTTCTCGGCCTTTATGTTTTGTCTTGAATTATTTTCGATACAAAAATGCCAAGCAAAGTTAGAAAGATAAAAATGAACAACTAAATTCCAATAGTCAAGTAATACATCAGAATAAATATTAAAGATTATGTATCACATTGTTACCTTTTAGAGTCCATGCTCGATAATGAAATTAGGTGTGCAGTTAAGAGATTTTAATGTAATATACTCGAGAAGATTTACTCGTTTTAAAGAATACTTTTTTTGTTGTCAGTGAGTTCCATACTTACTTAAAACATGAAATTATAATTATTGAAAAATAAAATAACCATGTAAACTATATAATTAGAGGCGTATATGATAATTTTTGTTTGGTTATTTTATATGTTTTGTAATTCTTGTGAATTTTTATTCAATTTTTATTTTCAACCTCGACACTAATCCAACAAGCCTTGCTCTATTTCCTTAATTTCAATAGACAGAGCATGCTCAACCCTTGTCCTTCCCTCCCTCGTGCTTATCCTCGCATGTCCCATGACACCAAGCATTGAAAAGGAGGTGTGACTTGTAAGGAGGTAATGGACTTGCATTTCATCATCTTTATTCATTTATTTTAACTTAAAATCCCTAACAAAATACATGTAAAATCAATAAATCTACTATTTTACTAACCCTAATTCTTGTGTAAATATTGTATATTTATCATTGATTTAACCTAAAATAAATAAAGAAAGAAATAGAGGGAAAATAAAGAAAATAAAATATTGTATATATGTAATAGATGCATGTTGACACTGACCCCGAGAGAAGGTCAATACTTGATCTGATCGACCGAGAATAAAGTAGGAGACATAAGGCCTAAATACCAACTCAGAAAAGAAATCCTCAATTGTGTATATTCCTCATTTGTATGCTACTGTATCTATTCATTACATTGTTTTATCTACAACCAAACTCACACAGATAAATTTGTTTTCTTTTTAAAGCTTGTATATAAAAATCTCTTCTAAATAATAAAAATAATTGTAAGAACAATCAGTGCACATTGTGTAAATCAGAATACTATGAAAATAGTCGCAAAACCCAACTTGTAAGATCAATATCTTCTCCACAAAACTCAAAATTAATCAAACTCACTTTCATTGTACTATAAATTAAATAATCTTTAAAATAGATGTGATTTCGTAAAAATCAGAATAAGGTGTGAAATATGGCTTTTGGGGGTATTATTGTATAATATACTTCTATATATTATTTGTATATAATTTGTATATTTATTTTCATTGAATTTTTATATAATTTGAACTTTTTACTAATTGTAAATATTGTACTTGCCTTATATAAAATACAAATAAAAATCACAAAATCAACAAAAATAAAATCATGTATAAATCGTATATGTACCACTGTCTATATGTTGTAAATACCCCTATTTATTTAGCCTAATAAATCACCTCAAAAGATGACTAAAAATATCATTACAATCCTTGTAAAATTTTGTAAATTAAGAAATTATTAACTGACATGCATATTTATAAAATTAATATATTAAAAATCAAGGTGTTGTAAGTAGGTATATATATCTATAAATAACACAATGTATTTATTTTTACACTTGCATATACATTATTTAGTTAATTTGAATTCACCTAATTAAATATATTTAGTCCTTAACATATTTTTACATTATCTAATTATTTAGTTTCTTTTTCGATTTTTAACCTAATTTATTTAAATGTTTATTATTTTTTGTTGTTTTCCTGATTTGTTTAATTCCAGACGCCTTCTGATTGGTCCATCTCAGGTCTGTTGACTGGGTCAACTATCCAGTCTCACCGCCGTTCCCCCGTCCTCGCTCACCAATGCCCTCTCTCCCTATTTTTTTGCACGTGTCACCCATTAACTTCACCCACTTTATTCTCCGATTAGTTAGCCATAACGACTGATTCCATTGCCAACCCATTCACTTCCGTCGATCATGCCTCAATATACTCTCTTTTGAATTTCAAAATCACACCAGACTTCATCTCTATTTATACAACCACTCATTCCAATCACGGTTTGACCTGTTTTTCCCTTGAATTTCTTGCCCAAGATCAAGTTTGTGAGTAAGAGGTGGTGATAGAGCTTTTTCTCCATGATTGAGAGCACGAGGAATTGATCGGAGGACGTGATCAAGCACGTGGCCAGACTCCGTCGCCACGTTTTGCCTCTTCGCCTTTCGCAGTAGATTGAGGTTGATCTCCTTCCATTCTTCTACTATAGGCACTTAGATTAATTTCTTTGTGATTTTAGCTTTTCAAATTTTCGATTTAATCATCTAATTAGCTAGATCAGGTCATTTTCCATCACAACTCCGGTCTGCAAGATTAGAGCATTCTAGTCACTTTTATCTATACCCAATCTGACCTTCACCTTCGCCTCAACTTTCTCCACTTCCTTTAACATCTGACCCCCCCTCAGATCACCATAGATCTGAGGTCCGACCTCCTCTCCGTTCACTTCGTCGGAGGTCCCTATTCCACCATAATCTCTGTTATCTTCTGCATCAATAAGCTTGGCGGAGTATCACCTCTTAGCGTGGACTATTTTGCAAGTTGTAGGAGATATCAAGAAGCAAAGAAGATGACTTGGAGGCGTACCTTGAGCTTATAACACCCATAACTCCATATCAAGATCCAAGTAGATCCAAATATACTTGAGCCTCCAGATCGGCAAAGCGTCATCACATGAATGTGTGAAGACTTACCAGAGATGATTTGGACGAATCAAACGAGATCTCCTCGATTGAAGTTCGCTAGAGCCCCCCTGCTTTCGTGTTCTTCCACCATCGCCCAACAACGTCCGATAAAGAACTGGAGCCCCATATTGAATCACGATCGTTCATTCTCATCCAGTTCTAAGATGTGGATTGCACCTCCGGATCTGATCTGATCCGTCCATATGCACCTTAAACGTCCCTGTTCGATTAGAAAATACAGTCATCATAGTCATCCGAGTTTCCATGTGGATTAAGGGTACAATTGCCCTTTTACCTACGCCTTTATTTGCTTTACAAATAAGTCCCTCGTGGGACATGTGCCAGACTGTACACTCTCGAACATTTGCATTTTGTTCCCTACCATTTATTTTTACTTGCATTTTCGTCCAGTTCATTTTATAAACATTTTATCTCTAGAAAAAGTGCAATAAAAGTCAGCATACTTCAGTGTTATTAATCAGTCCATAAAAATATATTATTTACATTCTGGTCCAATCCAGAGCATCTTACGTGCACTAGCACGTTGATTCTTGGGTAAATTGTGTTTGACCCTTATACTTCTTTATTTATTATACATTCATTCTAAAAACTATTTTTTTCCATATATTCCCATGTGAGTCTGCATATTATTTTTCATGTTAATTTAATTAAAAATAACAAAACCTCATTAAAAATCCCTAAAAGTTAATTTAACATCCTACTAATCTCATTTAGTTATGCTAATATGCATTTTTTCTCTTTTTTCTTATTTTTAATAAATTTAAAATCACAAAACTTGCTTGTTTGCATAAAAATTCAACAAAAATATAAAAACTTTTCTAAAAAAACCAAAAAATCCACTTTGTTTATTTTGCTTAAATTTATTTTTGACCAATTTTCATTCGCTAATACTACATAAAAATCCAAAAAATATAAAAAAACATTGAAAACACTTGAAATTTCATTTTAAATCACAAAAAAATAAAAAAATGCTTTCTCGAAATTTTGAAAAACTATCTTTCTGGTTCTGTATGTTTCCTTAATTTTTTACTTCATTTTTTATTTTAAAAATCCAAAAACATTCATATTATTTTCTGTTTGCATTATTATTTGTTTTTCAATTATTTGGAAGTTTTAAAAAACTCTAAAAAATCTAGAATAATCATAAAAAATCAGAAAAATATCAAAAACACCAAAGTAATTTTATTTTAATTTTATGTTACTTTTATTATAATTCACGAAGTTGCATTTTTCCTCTCTTATCTTATTTATTTTTCTTTGCTTTTATTTTCTGGTGTTTCCCAAAATTTTAAAAATTTGAAAATTTTAAAAATCATTAAAAAATACAAAATCAGAAAAGATAAACAAATAAAAATTAAAAATCCATAAAAAGTTAAAAGACAAAAACATCACAAAAATCAAGTATAATTTGCTTTGAAATTCCTTTTTCTTTTCTTTGATTCTTCATTGAATAGCCCTCGGGATTTTCATAGCTTCCTTGAGTTCGATCTTGTACGCTATGCAGGTAAATTAAATAGCAATCACTTATTATTGCTTACATTCTTCTTGCTTGTTGGCTTGAATTTTGAATAATCAAATAATGTTTTGTTGATGGATTTTTAGGGTTTCAACAATATTGTAAATAATTCATTAATTTAAAATCACGAATTTCCTTACTCAACAGGAGGCCTTCCTTGCCTCAAAACAAGAAATACCTCAGAATTGTAAATATCCTATGTGTCCTTATCTTCTAATGAGTATTAATTTAAATGACGGGGTCATAGGTAAATGTGTTTAAGGGGTCATTATCCAAGAAATATGAGTGCATGCATTCATCAAATTATGAAAACAACAATATTTTTGAAACTAACGATTTTGTAGGTGGATATGCGATGACCCATATTTCCACTCAGGTTAAAAACAACTAGTTGTAGTATCTCAAAAATTCAATACACAATGTATAGGGGATCCAATGTACCTTTCTATTTTAAATTTTATTCCCTTTTATGTTAGTCAAAGTTAAAATAAAGGTTATTTGAAAATATAACAAAATAGTTAGAGAATGATTTCATAGTTATAATTATTTAAATGGCTTTGAGAATTTCGTCATTTTAAGTAATAATGGGGGATTTTTTAAATAAAGGTTATTTGAAAACAATTTTATTAACATGGAATGTATGTTATGAGTACCTTGGAAATATCAAACGATAATGGAATTGTATTTCTTAATGCATGGATATATTAATCTACAAAAATAGCAAATTTTAATATGTTTACGAAGTTTCCTTATTTTTGCAACTATTTCCGATGCATTGTAAAACAAAACTAAATACAATGATTTTTTAGGAAAATTTTTAAAACCATTTCTATTTTTGAATAAATTTTAAATTTGAAATGCATATTTGGGTTTTACTTTTACAACTATTTTGATGCATTGTAAAACAAAACTAAGTACAGTGATTTTTTAAGAAAATTTGTAAAACCATTTCTATTTTTGAATAAATTTTATTTTTGAAATGCATATTTGGATTTTTTTTGATTTGTAAGGAATAAGATACAGGGATAAAAACATGGTTAATGCTAGGAAACTTTTTGAAGGAAAATATTGCAAGATTTTCTTAGGTTTAATTAGATTTAGGCATAAAATATAAAGAGTCAAAGCACTTGATTATCTACGAGTGTGTCAAGTTTCAACATTCAACTTCATAAATTGATTTTTCTAGTAATTAATAACCAAATCCATAACAATCGGCTTCACAAAAATATTTAAAATTAATGCAAACATGTTAAAATTTCAAAAATTGAAAGGAGTTAGAAATAAACATTACAAGTCCACGATAAAAAATGAATCAAAAGACGGGTTATAAAGGGTTAAAATGTAAATTGAAGACTTTGGACTTTTATTGCATATTAAGTAAATAAGAAACTTTGTAAAGAAGTCAAAAAGGACCTATTTGTACCTATGGAAAATCGATGGTGGAATTGCATCTACCCCCTTTACAAGATGTGGCATATGTGAGATGCTTAGATCTCTCCAGGGCTATCGCAGAAAATACATGACCCTTAATTTGATGGTTGCAAATCTTTTAAACTAGCTAAAGCTGATTTTTTTACCATAGCCAGCCATTGCCATGTGGATGGCATCTCTTGTTGGGAAATGGTCAAAGACAAAAATCCAATATTAGTATGGGTCCTCTCTCGATACTCCCTCTCTCTGTCCCTTTTGAAATGATCATAGGCCGAGGACCATTGCCCTCTCCCTAGCCTTCTTTCTCTACATATTTGGATATATAATAAATTTATTGTCTGTCTAATTATTTCTTGTCTTTCTTTTTTTTTAAAAAAATCCCTTAATAATATCACTATTACGATGTTCTCTTTCCATCTGATGTTTTTTAAATCTGATATCTAAATATTATATTAAAAAAACAATCCGTGTTTGAATATTTATATCAATGTTTTTTAAATATGATATCAGTGTTGAATATTTATATCAATATATAATCTTATGTCGAACCAAAACGTGTCGTATTTTCTAATATTTGTTAGATACAATATGGATAAATAATGTTTATACATATAATTATTGATAAAAATAAAAATGTCAATCTTTTAATATCCGAAGTATGCCAAGTGGTAAAGGTTTACAAAATTTCAGTCGAGGATTAATAATATATTGATATGTGTATGATTATTGGCAAGATTTTTAAATTTTAAAATATCATGTATACAAAATGACAAAATTTCTTTCTTAATACTTGTTTATTATACAAGCGAAAGATGGCACTCTATGTAAATTAATGCAAATATTTTTTTTATAAAAACTAGACTGTTTAAATAGAAAAATATTGTTTGATTTTTGTAGTTCGGAGTATAGTCATATTTTTTATTGAAGAAAGAAAGATCCATCTTCAAAGATTATAAATCACAAATAGATATTAAAATGAAGTATTATTAATTAAATTAATGAAAAACGTTATATCATTTAACATCAAATATAACAAAAATTACATTAGGCAAAATAGATATGGTAAACATATTACCATCCCCTCCTCTTTTTACTCATTTAACCTCTTTTTGTTTTCACAACTCTCTCAGTCGTTACCACCATATTTAGTATATACCATTTAAAATTATTAGCCCCCCCCCTCATATCTCTCTCTCTCCGTATGTGTTCGTTAAGTTCTTGAGCTCTGAGAGAGATTTCTAGTTCTGATATCCATTCTGCTTGTTTTAATCTACTTAAGCTCTTTAAACCATCTTCGATGGCCTCCAAGCTCCAAAGTTCCTCTGTGATTGGTCAAAGACCTATTTCCTGTAGGCAATGACACTAGTGGTGAAATATTTTTTATTTCTACACCTTGGTCACATGTGCTTGTAGTCCGATATATCGTTATTGCTTATTCTTTGATGTCTACCAAGAAGTATTCCTCTCTCTATCTGGTTGTATAAAATTTTTTGATATTATATTTCTTTTCCAAACAATAGTACAATAAGGATGTCACGACCCATGTTCGAGGTGGTCAAATCCTCCCATTTATTGAATATGGTTACTCCACAATAACATAATCCAACAACAACAACCAACATCCAAAAATAGGGTTGTTAATCGAACCGAACTGTAACGAATTAACTATGTTCGAGTTCGGTCCGATAAGAAAGTTTGAGTTCGAGTTTGATTCGATAAATGTTCGATAGGATAGGTTCGAGTTAGTTTAGAAAACGAACATTCGAGTTCGGTTCGATAATAGTTCATTAGCGATTGAACTTAACTAGAACTTCTTTATATGAACAAGTTCGAAACTTAAATTCGATAAAAAGGTTTGATAAGTAGTAAAATTAAGGAATTATTCAAATTAAAGTAATGCAAAGTCCAATAAATACCACAATTTTTTAACCTTGAAATTTATCATATGTATAAACATGAAGTTACACGCACAAATACACCTATATATATATATATATATATATATATATCAAACTCGAACTTTTATCGAACGAACATATGTTATGTTCATGTCCGGTTCGTTAAGCTAACGAACTAAAATTTGAAGTTCATGTTCAGCTCATTTAGAAATGAATGAACATTTTTCGAGTTTATTATCGAATGAGCTGTAATCGAATACGAACATGTTCAGTTCGATTAGCAACCCTATTCAAAAACAAACTGTAATAGAAAATATTATAAAGAAAGCATCCGATATTTTTCCATCCACAAAATAAAATTTACATAACAATATGGTCAATTGTATTCATTTATTTGCACACCAATATGAAACTAAAGAACAAAAGTGAACTATTAATTGTCTGAGACTATGAGCAACTATTGGTGTTCGTCTAGCTAACTAGATGGCTAATCTCCTCATGATGGCTCGTCGATATATGTTGGATTTTCAAAAAATACCAGGTAAGGACGAGCGAGCTTCCGATAATAAAGAAAAGAAAAGTAAACAAGCAGGGTAATTTAGAAAGCTCATTAGAATAGGAAAAGTTCCATTTTCCTTTTATATCTTGTAATTCATTGAGATTTATTCATTCTATTCTATTCTACATTAGGGATTAGTTCATGTGATGTAACCTCATCTACCATGGATTCAGACGATGTGGATACTTCAGGATTGGAGGTTGCGTTGATTTGATGAGCTTATACTGTCATACGCCACCTCAGCCAATCCTCCAAGGTTACCTTGGCAAGTTTTTCTTTATCTTATTTTTCATGGTCTTCAAACCCTCAGCTTATCTAACAAGAAAGTGCGCTGTCCTCGAGGACCCGATAGATTAAATCTACATGCTAGAAAACATCTAGTCCTCTTTACCATAATACCAGCGTCTTAAGATGTATGATATCGTGACCCATCGGGTACATATCCCACATTGTACCTTCACATGGTACGACAATATATTTAGCCAATCAATCTATCTGATGGCACCAAGTGCCATTGCAATTAATTTATTATATGCCCTCGCCATATCAAGATAGTCATGTACCACCTAGGTTTAGTTGTTCTAAAAGATTACTTCCAACAAAACCACAGATTGAATGCCCAACCTTTAGTATATACTCACCGTCAATC
The DNA here is from genome assembly GCA_037367405.1 of Ottelia alismoides. Lineage (NCBI taxonomy): Eukaryota > Viridiplantae > Streptophyta > Magnoliopsida > Alismatales > Hydrocharitaceae > Ottelia > Ottelia alismoides. The sequence continues at coordinate 388,233 of JAZKJV010001000.1, read as the reverse complement.
CTTATTGTTAGATAGGAGGCACAATCCGTAGTTGAATCACTTTTAAAACATGTCAATCTCGCGTAATAAAACAAAAAATGATGTGAGTTATATGTGGGCATAAACAGATAAAAGAGATATACACGTACGTACTTATTTATCTTTTATTCCAAAAAAAAATCAAAATTTGCACAATTTTCAACTTCATGACATTAGTTATAGTACTTGAAAATATCTATCAGTATACCATTTTATTTTAGCAAATGTTTGAGTGTGAGCATCAATCAATTATGTACGACTTCTCGAAATAAGCATGTGAACTTCATGGTAGTGAAGAATATAGTAAACGAGAAGCTGTTTCAATTTAACTTGAAACCCAACCACAGAGTCAGTATATCATTTCTTGATATGGTTATCTTTTACATAGCACCAATCTACTTTGAATAGTGTTTAACCACAACAAGTAATAGCTTTTGTAAATGGTTGATTTCCATTTACGGATTAAGAACACCTGAAGAACACGTGAAGAACAAATGAATAACAAGCGAAGAGCAAATGAAGAACATGAAGAACATGTTGAATGCGGAGAACATGAATTTTATCGAGATTTTGGTAGAGTTTCCCATTATGTTGAGAGATATTTCAAGGAAATTTTTGACAGAATTTCCCCTTATATCATGTGATGTTTCAGGAGGAAATTCAACAGAGTTTCCCCTTTAAAAGCAGGATTCAAAAGGAAAACAACGAGTCTTTTGAGAGAATGAACCGAAAAAAGAACATAAAAGGATATACTTACCTCCTACCCAAAGACGTCAAGAAGAGGATTCCATTTCTTTTCTTCCCTACAGCACTTCGCTAGCGGCTTTTCCCTACATCTCTCTTTCTTTGTTGGCCTCTCAACCCTTGTTGAATGAATGTATAGAATGAAGGATGGGAGATGCACGTGGACGGATCTATGTTGAAGCTAAGAGGGGCACGTGCCCCCCCCCCCAGCTTTTAAAAACCTTTCACCAACATGGGATTTTACTATACAATGTGCCCATTATAAGAAGAAAAATCTCATGGATAGAAAACAGAAAGTGTGTATGTCCTCCCACCCCTCGTACGCAGGAAAAAAACCATGTTGAAAGTGCCCCTTCTCTCGTGTGCCCCTCTTGCTTTCCGTATGCAATTGTTCACATACGTGCCCCACTCCCTCCATGCGCATCATGTGTCTCTCTGATGAACGTGAAATCCGTCTCTTTAATAATCATGAATTGGAGTATAGGAGACAAATTTCGGTCGATCAAAACACCACAATCTGTGAATATTGTGGAATATTTTTACTTGGTAAGTTTACCAAGGTCGAACAAAGGGAACGGTGATTTTTAATTGCATGATTTTTAATCAAATTAAATAATTAATCAATGCTAGTTAATTTCTATGTCAAATGATGAAAAGACAAAATGATAATGCAATGTTAAAATCTCAGAGAAAGATATTAAGCGCAAGATCTGTGATGAAAATTTTAATCCAAATTAATTAATCAGTTCTCTCAAAAATAGTCACAGATCAAATAGATGCAGGTAAGATTCCAAATAAGCCTGAAATCAAGAATAGTCCACAATTTATCTAAATAATCCCTCTGATTAAATTCTTAAATAATTCGAGTTCAATCACACTATTTACTGTCAAATGAGCTAAATCTCCTGCAAGGGTTAGATCCTCAAAAATATCCAGAATAGTACAGAGTGATCAAGTAATTTTCAGGTCCTAGCACTTAATCCCCTGCAAATAATGTCAATGATCTTCTCAGTTCAGAAAGGCACAAATAAATCAAGACGAAGCCTACATATGTCAACAGAGATCCTCAAATGACAATGCTCAATAAACAAGCTCAGATCTGTTCACAAGCTATGCTAAATGGTAGAGCATGAAAAGAGCTTCAAAATGACATATTATATGCTAAAAACGGAGTTCGTATGAGAAAGATATGCTAAAATGAAATTGCAGGGACTAAATGTAATTAAAATAAAGTTTTCCTTTCAAAAAGGTCCCTAGTGGGGCTTATCTGTAATTTCAAAAAGTCGGCAGGGCCCTTCTGTAATTTACCCACAAGTAGGGGTATTTTTTCAATATCTGAAACTTCTAGGGGTGTCCAAGCAATTTTTCCACGCGCACATGCGTTGCACGTGCGCCCTGAGGCTCGGACGCAGTGGCTGAGGCTCGGACTGCCGAACCTGTGGTTCGGGCCAAGGCGCAGGCTCAGGCGGTTGAGGCGGAGGGTCGGGCGTCGGGGCTCAGGCTCTGAGGCCCGAGCCTACATGGCGATATGGCAGCGCTTCAGGGGGACCCGAGCCTCAAGGTTGGGGTCGAGGCTCGGGGGGAGGACGTGGCAAGATCGTGGTCGTTGGATCACGGGATGGCCCCTGATCCAACGGCAGCTGTAGGGTGCGAATGTCCGGGGCGGAGGAGACGATGGCGAGGCCGCACGGCGGAGGCACTGGGCTGGTCGACACACGACCGATAGAGGAGAGGCGAGGCTCCGTTCGTAGAGCGGACATCGGAGGCGATGGCGCGGTGGGGGAGGCGCGACACGGGCGGAGGCAGGCGGTGATGCTCGGGGGTGACTGATAATCGGAGATTCGAGGGTCGTACGGTTTCACAAGGCGAAACCGCAGTCGGTGTGTTGACCGCTCAAAAAACCCTAATTAATCAACAATTAACCCACAATCAATAAATCAATCAATGACAAGCAAAAGTGGAGTTAAAATTTATTATAACTCTACAAACAGGTGTATAGTGGAAGTAGGTAGAGTGTCGAACACAGGGGGCAAGGCAGGATAGATCGGGCTAAGTGCAAAAAGTGAAGTGATTGTGATCAATATCTACAAGAATGCAAATGTTTTTGTGGGTTTTTAATTTTTAAATTTTTTTTAATTTTATTTTTTTAATTTTGTATTTTGATTTTTTTAAATTTCTGATTTTATATTTTCTTTTTATATTTTATATTTTTTATATTTTCTTTTTCAATATTGGAATATATATACTATATAAGAAAAGAGGGAATAGGGTATTTATAAAAATGAGGGAAAATGCTCAAAAATTGGGAAATAAAGTGTTTTTTGGTCTTTTTATAATTTTCTACTGTTTTTGTGATTTTTGGGTATTTTTCAGAATATTTTTGTATTTTTAAAAGCCAAAATAAAGGAAAACAATGACTTAGCTAATGGCCAAACTCAAAATGGGAATGGAAAATATTAAATAGTAACAAAATTTTCCCAAATTAATTTTAAAATAAAGACAATAAAATAGAAAACCTACAAAAACTGAGTTTATACTTTTTGGATTTTTCTGTGATTTTTTTAGATTTTTTTGAAGTTTTTAGGTGTTTTCTAATTTTTAAGGTTTTTGTTTTGAGATTTTTAGTGATTTTTGGACTGACACTAGAATATACTAAATTAGACCTTAGTTAATTTTTTGGAATTTTTCGAGGTGTTTTAATATTTTTTGGTATTTTCTAATGCAAACAGTAGCTAAAATGCATGTTTTTTTATTTTTAATAAATAAAAAAATGCAACAAAAATGAAATGCAAATATATGGCGTGAATCTACAACTAAACAGAAGTCTATGGTATTTTTTGGTAATTTTTGGAGTAAATATGATGCGTGAAATAAATAAGACAAGCACACAAAAATACTATGCCTGGCAGGGGTATAAGTGTAAATACACAAACATCCAAGGGCTAGATTGCAATTTTTACGCAAAGTATATAACTGAATATTGTATTTAATGGATCAAATATAAAATACAAGACCCGCAGGGGCACGCCTGCAAATAACCCACCAGGGCGCGTGATTAGCGCGTGCCTGGGAAGGGTATAAACGTAATATCCAAAAATATGGGGGCTTGAATGCAAATATCCCAAAAAGTTTACACTTAATATCAAAGTTCTATTACTGAAACGAAATAAGACAACCCTGAAGGGGTCCTGTGCAAAATGCCCTCACCTCACGTGTACTGGTCACGTGAGGTGACGTGGCCAGGACCTATTTGCAAATATGAGAAGTTTGGGTGTCTGGTTATAAATATTACAAAATATTTTAAACTACCACTAAAAGTTTCTAGACTAAATAAAAATTACAAAAAGGCGTGGGGTAAAGATTGCAAAATACCTCTAAGCGCGCGATCCAACGGCTGAAGGCGATTCACTAGATACGTGGCAGGCGATGGACGGCCGATGACGATTCGTCTGCAACGACCAGGATTAGAAGATCAGAGCTTGATCGAACGGCCTGGGCTCGAGCAGATCCAACGATGGCTGTGCGATCTGGGGCTCCACCTCGATCCAAAGGCGCTGAAGACCAGAGCAAGAACCGCGGAGGAATGCCGGCGAGGTGAGTTTCTCCGAGGTCCTGCTCCTTCTCCGGCAGGCTTCTGGGCTTCAAAATGAGGCTGGAGGCTCCTGATGGTCGGGGATAGATCCTGGGGGCTTCAAAAGATCTCGGCGGTGACCAAGGCTCGCGGAGGAGGGCGGCGGAGCTGGGAGGCTCCACGGAGCTCCAGCGAGGCTCAAAAGTGCACCCAGGCACGAGTCAAAGGGTGTTGACCTGCAAAAATAAGTGAGAGGACCCAGGGCAAAATGCCTGGGTCCCGCGGTGGTGAGATGGTGGCGCGAAGCGGCGGGGCGGAGCTCGGCCGGAGGAGCGCTCCGGCGAGGTTGAAATGGAGGGCGATTTGATGATCGAAACTTAAAATTTCTAGAGGGCTTTTGATCCTACAGATATGGCAAGTAAAATGCGAAGAAAAGAAAGGGAAAAGATGGCAGCCTCAACGGTGTAGATCGGAGGGAAATACCTCGACGCCGGCGATGGTAGCGGAGGTCGTGGAAGCTGCCTCGAGCCTTGCTCGACCCGCATGAGACTCGCTGAAGGGAGTTGTCACCTCCCTGGACCGATTAGGCATGAAAGGGGAGCGTAGCTATGGAAATGAGGGGTTCAAAAATTCAAAGGAAGGTCGGGCTCCATTTTTATGTGGTTTGACCCTGTGACTGGGGTGCTTCAAAGATTGAGGAGCAACGCCTCACACAGCGATCCAAAGCCCTAGGTTTCCTTTGGGCGTGAATCACTGGTAATCGAGGAGCAAAAATGCAGAAGGAATCGATGCGAAAGAGTGAAAGGTTTGACCTCGAAAAAATCGAGAAGAAGGGTCAAGAACGAGGTCTGACAAATGCACATGGGGGAGGACGACTAGTTGACCGGGGTCAACTGGGGCCGTCACCTGATTGGTCCACGTGGACCAACCAGGAAAAATCCCTAGAAAAATTGTTTTGTATATTCAATTTAAAAAGCTAATGATTTTATTAATTTTTAATTATAAAATAAAAAATGTTTATTTTTTATGAAGAATTTTATAGTGATTTTTATTTATTTTTCTGAGGTATATTTTTACAAGTTGCTTTTTATAGCCTATATAGGTATATTACCTATATATTTTATTAATTTATTTTTATTTTATGATTTATTTTTATTTGTTATTTTATAAATTTTGTAAATATTTTCATGTACTTAAAAATATTTTTATTTTATGTTTCTGATCTATTTTGTATATTTAATAAAATAAAGGGATATTTACCCAGCAGACCCTAAAATCTTTCGAAATTACCTCTACGACCTTTGAAACATCATAATTCCTCCCACGACCCCGTAATCTTGCTAACTCTTACCCTACAGACCCTGTGGTTAACCCCCGTTAATTGACCCGTTAAAATTAACCTGATTCCGTTATATTCATTTATATTATACCAATTTGTTTATTAAATTTACAAGGAGTGCCACTATCTGAGACCCCCCCCCCCCGCGCGTCCCCGACGATGCGGCTATCCCCCAGCCCCGCGTCCCCGACGATGCGGCTCCCTCCCCCCCTCCCCTGGCCGACAATGGAGGCCCCTCCTCTGTCGCCTGTTGCCCCTGTGCTCGATCCCCCCTCCCCTTCCCGCACCCCCGCCGCTGTGCTCGAAGCCCCCTCCCCTTCCCGCACCCCCGCCGCTGTGCTCGAAGCACCCTCCCCTTCTCGCACCCCCGCCGCTGTGCTCGAAGCACCCTCCCCTTCCCGCACCCTCGCCGCTATGCTCGAAGCCCCCTCCCCTTCCCGCACCCCCACCGCTGTGCTCGAAGCCCCCTCCCTTCCCGCACCCTCGCCGACGTGTTCGAAGCCCCCACCCCCTTCCCGCACCCCTGCCGCTGCTCGATCGAAGGCCTCCCCTCCCCCTCGCCCTGCCCCTGGCTCGCACCGTCCCCGCCTCTCTCGAAGCCCCCACCTCCTCTTCTCGATCGAAGATGCAGACTGGCCTGCTCGAAGCCCTCCCTCCCCCCTGCCACCTACCTCCAGCCCAGGATGCGACCCTCGACCCTCGCTAACCTCTTCCCCTCCACGCACCTCCTCCAACCCAGTGCCCCCTCCCCCCGGCAGACCCGCTGCTTGAAGCCCTCCCTCCCCCCGCCGCCTACCTCCAGCCCAGTCCGCCTCCATCGACCCCCACTAACCTCTTCTCCTCCACGCCATCTCCTCCAGGTCGAGCCTCCCCCCACCTCCTCAGCCCTGTCGAGCCGCAACGTGATGCCCCTTCGTGCACACCTCTTCCAGCACAGCCAATGCCCTCCTCGTCGAGGAAGGAGATACGGAAGAGGCGGTGTAGTTGCTGTTGAGAAAGGAGGGAGGATTTTTTTCTCTTGGTTAATTCTAGCTGTTCGATCTGGGATTGGTTAGATTAACTTCTTTTTAACTCAAGGAAGTTAACTTTTGGTGTGTCAATTTAACGGTAGGGTTCGTAGGGTAAGACAGAGCAAGATTACAGGGTCGTGGAGGAATTAGGATGTTTCAAAGGTCGTAGAGGTAATTTCAAAAGATTTCAGGGTCTGCTGGGTAAATATCCCTAAAATAAAAGTATAAATTATACATGTATGTATATAGGTATTTTACCTATGTGTTTGATATACAAGTATTTTATTTTTAATTTCTTTTGTATTTTTATTACGATTTCAATGCACAAATATATTATAAATAATATTTACATAATTATAAAAATATCAAATTATAAAAATAATGAATAAATAATAAATTGAATATTTTAATCTGTGCAATTATACAATAGGGGTCCAAAACTCAACTTTCAAACCGTAGCTCCGCCAAATGCGAAACCACCGCCAATAAATAGCTTATTTTTAATATATACAATTAAAGGCGAGTTTGATGCATTTGTAGTTTTCATTTGTGAGATACGGGTCTGGAAGTTGGGATTCTGGATTTTTATTCAGACCATAACTTTTTATATGTATATTATTTTTGAATGAAATCAATTTTGTATTTTTCTTTATTTAGTTATCTACAACTTTCATGTACAAAGTTTCTCTATTTGATGTATAAAAGGTGGAACAAAAAATAGGTCCCAAAATGAATAAAGAATGAATTAAAAATAATAGGTATTTCTACTGTATTTTAATCCTTATCTCCCCCTACTTTATTCCTTGTCGACATATTCATCAAGATGCCTAGGTCTCGGGGTTTCGGGTCATGAAATATTTACAATAATTTATTCTTTTTCTTTTCTTTTATTTATTCCTATAATTTTGGCTTTAATTATAGTATTTTATACACTATTTACATGCACATGCAAGAATGCTAAAATGCGGGAATTAGTTGTATTTGCACGCATTTGCTAGGGTTTTTGAGGCCAAAAATGATAGAATAAAGATGATGAAATGTGGATTCATCATCCCTCTGTACTTTACCTTTGCTACTCCCTAGCAAACACTTATGCAATAAGTGCAAAAAGAAAAAAGAAAGAAAAGGAAAAAAGAAGAACTTGGATTTAGTTTAATTATCAAACTTGTCTTCACAAAATCAAAGTTTGGAGCTTAAGTCGGACCTTTGGAATTTTAGCGCTGGCGGAACCTAAATGAGAACCGAATTTGAAATCCAACAGTCCCTGAGAATCCCAAAACTCTGCCCAAGTCTCCTTAATAGCCAGGTCAGAAATATCTCAATGCATACACAAACCCTTACGACTATGAGTCTGACTCGTACAGTGTAAGTGATAGTGGCTCTCCCCAACTAGAATGACAAAGAGACTGACTTCTCCAGTACGACAACCCAATGATTCCCCAATCCAACCACTCCATACTCGAGGAGCGGGGTATTTCCTTCTAAGTTCAAGTGGCAACCAGCTCAAGAGGAGGGCGTGAAGAGAAGAATGGACGGTAGCCAGTGTAGCTACCTATCCTAGGATGCAAGACCATTGTAGTCAAGTCATCCAGCTGCAGGCTCACATATTTGACTTTGGAACTCAAGCTTTCTTATTGACTTCACAACATTTGTACATACTTTGCAGGCATTTTATTTTTTGTACAGGCCTGACCATTTTTTTAAAATACTATTCACAACAGCATTTGCATATGGATTTTTCCTCTTGAGCCAGTAGACTATCCCTCTTTTGAAGCTTTATCGCAACCCACACTCTTCCTGTGTTTAGACTTCCTCATCACTGGATGGGTTGGGGTGCACTTCCCTCCCTAGAGGAGGACAAATGTTCCACTTGTGTGCGTCTCATACCGGCAAATCTAATCCCCTCACCACCCCAACTGAGTTGAGCCATGTGAAAGGTGCAGGTGTCCAAGTTAGGTCTTATCAACAAGAGTCGTGCGTGTGCTCCGAAATACTCTACTTAGGCAGTCAAGAATTTGTTGAACCAAGTCTCGTGATCCTCAAAGAATTAAGTTAACTAGACCTGAAGTACCTCAAACCCAGTTCCTATAAGGTTCCTGTTATTAGGTAGATTTTAAGGTCCAATCAAGCTCCAATCTCCGGATTTTACTTAGACTCATTCAACTATCAAACTCAATCCGAAGAATGCTCATGCTATGCAAATGCGATGCAGAATGTAGAAAATATTTTTGTGATGCAATTTTCAAAGACTTTGAACTTTTTACAAATTTTTGAAAAGATGATGATGCATATGCATTTTTCAGACCATAACTTTTTATATGTATATTTTTTTTGAATGAAATCAATTTTGTATTTTTCTTTATTTAGTTATCTACAACTTTCATGTACAAAGTTTCTCTATTTGATGTATAAAAGGTGGAACAAAAAATAGGTCCCAAAATGAATAAAGAATGAATTAAAAATAATAGGTATTTCTACTGTATTTTAATCCTTATCTCCCCCTACTTTATTCCTTGTCGACATATTCATCAAGATGCCTAGGTCTCGGGATTCGGGTTCATAAAATATTTACAATAATTTATTCTTTTCTTTTCTTTTTATTTATTCTATAATTTTGGCTTTAATTATAGTATTTTATACACTATTTACATGCACATGCAAGAATGCTAAAATGCGGGAATTAGTTGTATTTGCACGCATTTGCTAGGGTTTTTGAGGCCAAAATGATAGAATAAAGATGATGAAATGTGGATTCATCATCCCTCTGTACTTTACCTTTGCTACTCCCTAGCAAACACTTATGCAATAAGTGCAAAAAGAAAAAGAAAGAAAAGGAAAAGAAGAACTTGGATTTAGTTTAATTATCAAACTTGTCTTCACAAAATCAAAGTTTGGAGCTTAAGTCGGACCTTTGGAATTTTAGCGCTGGCGGAACCTTAATGAGAACCGAATTTGAAATCCAACAGTCCCTGAGAATCCCAAAACTCTGCCCAAGTCTCCTTAATAGCCAGGTCAGAAATATCTCGATGCATACGCAAACCCTTACGACTATGAGTCTGACTCGTACAGTGTAAGTGATAGTGGCTCTCCCCAACTAGAATGACAAAGAGACTGACTTCTCCAGTACGACAACCCAATGATTCCCCAATCCAACCACTCCATACTCGAGGAGCGGGGTATTTCCTTCTAAGTTCAAGTGGCAACCAGCTCAAGAGGAGGCGTGAAGAGAAGAATGGACGGTAGCCAGTGTAGCTACCTATCCTAGGATGCAAGACCATTGTAGTCAAGTCATCCAGCTGCAGGCTCACATATTTGACTTTGGAACTCAAGCTTTCTTATTGACTTCACAACATTTGTACATACTTTGCAGGCATTTTATTTTTGTACAGGCCTGACCATTTTTTTTAAATACTATTCACAGCAGCATTTGCATATGGAGTTTTTCCTCTTGAGCCAGTAACTATCCCTCTTTTGAAGCTTTATCGCCAACCCCACACTCTCCTGTGTTTAGACTTCCTCATCACTGGATGGGTTGGGGTGCACTTCCCTCCCTAGAGGGAGGACAAATGTTTCCACTTGTGTGCGTCTCATACCGGCAAATCCAATCCCCTCACCACCCCAACTGAGTTGAGCCATGTGAAAGGTGCAGGTGTCCAAGTTAGGTCATTATCAACAAGAGTCGTGCGTGTGCTCCGAAATACTCTACTTAGGAAGTCAAGAATTTGTTGAACCAAGTCTCGTGATCCTCAAAGAATTAAGTCAACTAGACCTGAAGTACCTCAACCCAGTTCCTATAAGGTTCTGTTATTAGGTAGATTTTAAGGTCCAATCAAGCTCCAATCTCCGGATTTTACTTAGACTCATTCAACTATCAAACTCAATCCGAAGATGCTCATGCTATGCAAATGCGATGCAGAATGTAGAAAATATTTTTGTGATGCAATTTTCAAAGACTTTGAACTTTTTTACAAATTTTTGAAAAGATGATGATGCATATGCATTTTTTTCAAAAAGATTTTTCAAATGTTTTTGGGATCTTAAATTTTGCAAATGTTTTTGGGATTTTTGAAAACAAAAAGTTTTGGCTAAAAAACTAGGTGAAAAATATGTACACGGGAGTGCTTCTTATAATTACAAGAAATAGATTTTAAGAATTTACAGGGTAAGTGCTCAATTTTATACATATATATGTAGTGGATTTTGGTGGGATGTATGTATTCCTCAAACTTATTTGACACAGGTTTTTCAAACAATTTTAAAAAACTATAGTCCTATATAATTTTTATAACCATTTTTACAAACATGTACACACATTTGGAAATCATTTTGCAAAGGTTTTTCAAACACTATAGATAGATTTTTCAAATATTTTTGCAACCATTTTTCAAACCATTTGCAAATCATTTTTCAAACATTTTATTTCACACAAAGAAAATAAATTTTTCAAACCACACATTTTTACAAAGGTTGAAAACATGTAACAAAACATTTTCAAAATAGTTTTCAAAGGATTTTTCACAACGATTTTCTAACTATTTTTCAAACATTTTGCAAAAAACATTTTCACTTGATTTATTAATCAGTATATACAAAAAGAATTTAAAGAATGATAACATCTATTTATTACGGTTTTTAATGAATTTTAAAGAACTAATAGTCATATTATAATTAGGAAAATACGAAAGTACGAGTTATGGCTAAAGTATATACGTAGTATATATGACCCCCTATACTTAGCTTGAGCTATGTCCTCATAGATCGGAGAGAAAAGAGAAGACATAACTCGTACTAAGTATAGGCAAGTCTAAAGAATAATTAAATAAAGGAATGAATGAACGAATGAGAAGTTGACCGTCCCCCCTATACTTAGGATCAAATACTCCTAAGTATAGCAGACTGTACACAACACAGGGAGGGTCAAGGGTGGGAATGAATAGATCGTACTCGGATTGTCTCCCCCTATACTTAGGGTAAGATATACCTAAGTATAGACAAGAAGAGGAGACAATGGGGAGGATCGAAAAATAGAATCAATGCGGGGTGCACACCCCCCTATACTTAGGACAAAGTACGCCCTGAGTGTAGAAAACTGACAACAAGGGATGATACCTTTTTTTATAGATAAAGAAAATAGAAAAGGAAAAGAAGAAAAGAAGAAAATAAGAACAGATGAAAGAGTGATATGGACAGATGGATCTATACATCGGAAGATGGAATTGATCACCATGTATGAGATGCAGATGATGTGAGTCAAAGAGTACATCTCATACCAGAAGGATGGGGGCAACGTCAACGGTCGGCAGATCATGGTCTAGATATAGTTTCAGGCGCTGACCGTTAACACGGAAGGTAGATGAAGATGACGGTTCGGATATGTCAATACTGCCATTGTCATGTACCTTCTTGACCACATATGGACCTTTCCACTTGCTCTGTAACTTCCTTGGAAATAATTTCAGCTTGGAATCAAACAACCATACTCGCTGATCTGGCTCAAACTGTTTATGGCTGATATGGGAATCGTGCCATGTCTTCAGTTTCTCCTTATACTGTAGGCTGCTAGAAAAGGTTGTATCTCTCAGTTCCTTCAGGGCTGCCAACTCTGCTCTCCTCTGTTCTCCTATAATCTCGGGATCCAATAATAACTCAGTGACTGCCCAAAGTGACTTGTGCTTTATTTCCACTGGCAGATGGCACGGCTTGCCATAAACGAGTCGAAAGGGAGATGTCCCTAATGGATTTTTGAAGGATGTCCGATAGGCCCATGAGATCGAGTCCAAAAGCTGTGACCAATCTTTTCGGTCTGGGCGGACAACCTTCTGTAGGATAGTCTTTATCTCCCGGTTCGATACTTCGGCAAGACCATTAGTCTGAGGGTGATACGGTGTGGCATCTCGATGGTCAATGCCGAACTGGTCTGCAGGGGCCCTAACCTTGTCATTGATGAAGTGAGACCCCCCGTCTGAAATCAAGACTCTAGGTACCCCGAACCGTGAAATGATGTTTTTCCTCAAAAATTTACACATAGTCTTAGCATCTGCGGCTCGGGCGGGGATGGCTTCAACCCATCGGCTGACATAATCTACAGCGAGCAAAATGGGTTCAAACCCCTGACTTTTAGGAAATGGGCCCATGAAATCAATCCCCCATGCATCAAAAACCTCACAGAAGTGAATGGGTTACATGGACATCATGTCTCTCTGTCCGTAGGTTCCCATCTTCTGACATCAGTACAACTCTTCACGAACTCATCTGAATCCTTGAAGAGAGTAGGCCACCAAAGGCCGGATTGAAGCACCTTTTGTGCTGTCCGTTTCACAGAATGATGTCCTCCTACCTCAAGCTTGTGGCAGTATGTGCGGACGGTATGCTGCTCTTCTTGAGGAATGCACCTCCTCCAAATGTTTTCCCCTCCTTCATGATAAAGGACGGGATCCTCCCAATGGTAAAACTTGGCCTTCGTCAGGAAGGTCTCGAGTTTCTGCTTGGGCCAACCTTGTGGAACCGTCTTGGCAACAAGATAGTTCACAATGTCGGCGTACCATGGGAGCGAGACGATAGCCAAGAATGCCTTATCTGGAAACGTCTCAGTAATAGGTGCGCTGGGCTCAGATTCCTCAAGGTTCTCTAAGCGGAAGAGATGATCCGCCACCACATTCTTAACTCCAGGCTTATCCTTAATCTCAATATCAAACTCTTGGAGCAGAAGGATCCATCTGGTAAGGCGTGCTTTGGCATCCTTCTTAGCCATTAAGTACCGGATGGCGGTGTGATCTGTGTAGATAGTCACTCTAGATCCGAGAATATAAGATCTGTACTTATCCAAAGCAAAGACTACGGCCAAGATCTCTTTCTATGTCATAGTATAATTCCATTGAGCGGCATCCAAAGTCCGACTGGCGTAGTGAATGACAAACGGCAATCCATCCCTCCTCTGTCCAAGCACAGCCCCAACGGCAAAATCAGAAGCATCCGTCATGATCTCGAATGGGAGAGACCAATCGGGTGGCTGAAGGACAGGAGCCGTGACAACCATATTCTTGAGAGTCTCAAACGACGTAAGACACTTATCATCTACAATGAACTCAGTGTCTTTCGTCAGCAAATCAGTGAGCGGTAGGGCAATTCGACTGAAGTACTGAATGAACCGTCGGTAGAAACTGACATGCCCCAGAAAAGATCGTAATTGACGTAGATTGGACGGTGGATTGAGTTTTCTAATGATATCCACCTTGGTCGGATCGACCTCCATGCCCCTGTTGGAGATGATATGACCAAGGACCGTCCCTTGAGTCACCATGAAGTGACTCTTCTCCCAAGACAATACAAGATTGACCTCTATGCAGCGCTGAAGCACACGGTGTAGGCAGTCAAGACAAGCATCGAACCCGTCACCATAGACCGAGAAGTCGTCCATGAAGACCTCTAAACAATCACCGACCATGTCCGAGAAAATGGACAACATGCACCTTTGGATTGTCGCCGGAGCATTACATAGACCAAAGGGCATCCGTCTGAAAGAAGTCCCAAACGGACAGGTGAATGTCGTTTTCTCCTGGTCTTCGTGCGCAATGGCCACTTGATTATATCCGGAGTACCCGTCAAGAAAATAGTAATGACTCTTCCCAGCTAGCCTCTCGATAATCTGATCAATGAATGGTAGCGGGAAATGATCCTTCTTGATGGCCTGATTCAATCGTTTGTATTCCACACAGACCCTCCAAGAAGTGGGTACTCGGGTAGCGATCTCCTCTCCAGACTCACTCACAACTGTAGTGATACCCGTCTTCTTGGGTACCACATGTAATGGACTAACCCACTTGGAGTCGGAGATGGGGTAAATAAAATCGGCGCTTTACCACCTCGATATTTCTTTCATGACCACATCTCGAAGATTCGGGTTCAGCCGTCGCTGGAACTCATGCGACGGCCTAGCGTCCTCCTCAAGATAGATGTGGTGGGAGCACAGAGCCGGACTAATCCCCTGGAGATCAGCTATACTCCATCCTATCGCCTTACGGTTTCTTTCAAGAACCTTCATCAGATGAGATTCTTGCTCTCCAGTCAAACCTGCTGAGATAATGACTGGGTGCATATCTAGTTCACCCGCAAGGAATCTATACTTCAGCGACTGCGGCAAGGGCTTCAGTTCTGGACAACTGGGAGGCGGCAGATCCGGCTTCTGATATGTCTGTGTGAAGGAGACCAAGTCTGCATATGAGAACTCTCGCTCTGCATGAATACCTGACGAAGGGAGCCCCTGTTGAATCTTCAATAAACTGTACCGGCTCACACTCTGTCCTAGCTGTCGGCTCAGAATAAATCAGACAAGGCAAATAGTCATCAAAATCATCACAATCGATGTTTGAATCCGAGGGATCTGAACTAGAAGAACATGACTGAAAATCATCATCACAACTAGTCCCAACATTGTCAGCTTCCAATGTATCCTCATCCAGGGGTGTGCTCTCCAGGCTCTCGACTGCCATAAGCTTTAGATACAGTGAATCTGTAGGCTGGACAAGGGTCTTTGCTACGGGATCTTTCCAGTTGGATTCATCATCTGTCATCACGAAATCACACTCCTGGTGGATGTCTAGCTCTTCCTCTGTCATCTGTGTGGCTTCGCTGGACTACTCCGAGCATTCTAATTCTCTCGCTCTGGTTTCCTCGATCGTCTCTATTTGTATGGTTTCGCCCTCTACGCGAAAACATACCTTCCCGCTATCATGATCGGACGCCGCCTTGGTTGTGGCCAAGAATGGGCATCCAAGTATGATGGGGGCATCGGTTACCGACTCAGGGATCTCCACGTCCAATACAACAAAGTCCACGGGGAATTTCAGGCCATGAATGGTAACGACCACGTCTTTCAACAACCCCTTCGGCCTCTTAGTCGACCTATCAGCAACTGAAGGATTGTCCTGCTCCTAAGAAGAGGGCCAAACTCGAATCGGTCGAGTAAGGCTGCCGGAAGAAGGTTAATTGAAGAGCTGTTGTCTAATAGAGTACGATCAAACTGCTGCTCCTGAATCTCGCATCTGACATAGGGAGCACCTGCATCTGGTCTCTTGGCTGGCAATCTGTTCTGAATGGTGCAGCAAGTGTCATGGGTGAGCATATGGATTTGATCTATGTACCTCCTCTTCCTGTGGATTGTAGTCGTCTCTTTTAAGTTCTTTTGGAAGAGGGGGATATGCTCAAATGCTTCTCGTAGAGTCAGTTGAATGTGGAATCTATCAATCATCTGGTTGCTGAACTCTACCTGCTGAGTCTTTTTTGGATTTTCTCTTTTGTTCCCCTTCGCCCAGTGAAGTGCTTCAGGGAAGGCGATAGTAGGGGCCTCCTCAGATGGAGGGCTAGGAAGAGGTTCCTGCACCTGTGAAAGAATGGAATCCATACAATGATCATCATTCAACACATATGGATTAGGAGTGTAAACAGAAACCTTTCCTTTATTCATATTTTTGTTCTTTTTCTTGTTACCACAATCCAAAGATACAAAAGGTGGTGACACCACTGAAGGGGGCTCAACAAAAGTGGAAGTGGTAGCTTCAGTACCACCAACGGCATCTGACTTTGTAGCATCAGCACCACGCTCTGGCTCTGCATCCAAAATGGTGGCATCAGCACCACCGTCTGCATCTGGTGTCTTGAAGGCATCAGTATCGTCATCTGGATCTCCATCATTGGTGGCTTCAGCACCACCGTCTTCAACATCATCAGTGGCATCAGCACCGCTACTCTGCTTATCTGGCACTCGTGGTTCTACATGTGGCTGTCGCTCAGATGAGGCGCCGTCGGCTGGCATCCTACCGCTCCTAGTAGTTACAAAATCAGCATCATACAAAGAAGAAGACATGTCACCTGAATGATCACTATGAGAGGTATCCTTTGTAAACTGTACCTGCTCAGACGTTCTTTTCAGATTTTTCGGATTTGGTTTAATCTGAGCTGGCATGGCGGACTTGCCTTTGATTAAATCCCCCGTCTCCTACCGGAACTCATCCATGTCCCACCGGTAGGATGCTTGATGTTCATAGAGTAGGCGGGCAAGGTCATCTAGAGCTGGATTCTCAAAGGCGGGAGCCTGAGAACCGGAAGTATTTCCCTGCTAGAGATGAGGCTGCTCTTGTTGCTGGTACTGGTGAGGATGGGAGTATGACTGGTGAGGCTGCTGACGCTGCCTCCACTGCTGGTTGTGATAGGTGGGACGAGGACCATGCTAGTATTGCTGCTGGTGGGCATACTGGGGCTGTTGTTGTTGCTGCTAGCTATTCTGGTATCCCTAAGACGGAGGCTGCTGCTGAGAAGAGGTGCCACTATTGCCCCAACGGAATCCGAGATGATCGCGACGAATCCCGGGCTGTGGGTACCGGTCGTACCAAATCCCATTGACTTCCATCAATGGCTCTTGCTCGAAGGATGGTGGAGGTAGAACTGTCGCTGGCTGATCCGGCTGATAGACCACCATCTGAGTGTCCTTAGATGGCGGTTGTGACAGGTAGTAATGTAGTAGTGGGATCGACTCTGCCTGAATGTGGTTGACCTGGCGGTACAAGGCAGAGGGCTGGGATAAGCTGCTACTGCTGGGATCAGCTTGTGACCTGGGAGGCTGCTGCTGGGAAAAGGTTTGTGCCTCCTGGACGCAAAGAATTTGCATCTTCAGGTCACTCATGATCTTGGCAATCTGGTCCATCTGGGCCATTCCTTGCATCTGCTTCTTCTCAAGGAAATCGAGATGGCTCAGCTTCTCACTAATAATGCCCATGTTGGTTGCGGCTGATTCGGCTTGGGTTGCGGCTGCCGACGGAGTGTGAGGAACGACATCGATGCGGGCGATCCTCTGAAATGATCCCGCTCCTTGGTGGGGTTTCTGCTGCATGTAGACGCGGGCTTGGGCCATGACTGTTGAGTTCTCTGCCATCCATTCATAGATGGCCCAAACATCGTCTTCACCCTTGGAAAAATATGACCCACCACAAGAGGCATTGACAAGCCCCTGCAGCTCCGGTGTCAGCCCACAAAAGAAACTCTGAACCAGATTGGGCTTGGATATGTCATGGTGTGGACACCGGTCAATGAGCTCTCTGAATCGATCCCAAGCTTCATGGAACTGTTCATGAGGGATCATTATGAAGTTACTAATCATAGCCCTGGCTACGTTCGTCCAGCTGAGAGGATAATACTTGTTTAAGTATGCGGTCTGGAGCTCTGCCCAAGTGTCGACGAACCTCCCCAAATGTTTGAGCCAGTATGCGGCTCGATCAACCAAAGAGAAGGGGAAGGCTATCATCTTGATGGTGTCCTCAGTCACCAGCCTGTCATGAATGGTACTGCAGATCATTTCAAATTCTTGCAAGTGAAGGTGTGGCTCTTCGGTCGCCAACCCGTGAAATTTGGACAATAACTGAATAGTATGCGGGCGAAGCTCGAAGTCTCCATGGATGGGAGGGAATCGGATCCACCGATGTGTGAGGGAGGCTGTTGGATTGTGCAATTCTCTCACGATGGTCAGCGGCAACCTCCCCTGATTTGGTTCTCCTCCCTCATCTGCTACAACTGGTATATCACCTCCACCGCCACCGCCCCCAGGTCTGTTCTCTCGCATCTGTGCGATCTCTCTCATGAGGCCACCCATGAATACTCCCTGGTCTCGGATCTGTCTCTGCATGGTCTCCAGGGATGCTAGAAGTGAATTGTTGATGGCAGCTTGATCATAAAAAATTGAGGGTGCTCATGCTCATCTGGGTGTTCTCCTCTATCTACCATGTCTGGATTCTCTGAAAATGCAAAAGAACCCATTTCAGGTGCCGTCAAATGATCTGAGCTCTGTGATGCACTAAATTCTGAAACTCTTGGACTGA
Source organism: Ottelia alismoides (assembly GCA_037367405.1). NCBI lineage: Eukaryota > Viridiplantae > Streptophyta > Magnoliopsida > Alismatales > Hydrocharitaceae > Ottelia > Ottelia alismoides. Next base: position 369,684 of record JAZKJV010001000.1, on the reverse strand, counting down.
TGGAAGGAGAATGAGAAGGGTGGTCGAGGGGGAACAGGGTGGAAGTGAACTCAGGCTCGGAGAGTGGGTCTGGACTCTCCGAGGTTGCCCTAGATGAATAGGGAGGAGTGCTGGATAGCGGTGCCGACAAAGTCGGTCTAAGAGACCTCCTTCACATCATCGTGATTATTGAGAAGAGCAAGGTAAATGAAGAAGAAAGAGGGAAGCAAAATTGCGCACAAGCGTGCAGTGTTTTTGATCTTGTCCTAAATGCGACTAGCAACCAAACACAAAGCAAGGGGATTCACTAACTCAACACATGAAGCCGTGAAGGTTTGGCTTTTATCTTTGTAATTTTTAGCTTGAATTCAGGAAGTTATCTTTTAACGAGTCCTTAGAGCGCTATGCCTATAGGGGGGAGAGAGTACTGCCGGAAAAGTATTCCCGTACTTGTCCTCCTCCTATGTAACCTGTAGCCTGTGCTTTTTGAGGTCCTTGTAACCCTTCCTGGATCCCTACTCAGTCAAAGAAAAGAGGGAGGAAGCCGATAGGTGAAACCGATACTTCGGATCTCGCTCGCAACGGAATCACCCTTGAGCGTGCAAGACCCTACTCGGATGCAGACGGTGAGACAGACACACCTGTGAAGGCATGGCCTATGCTCAATACTTCGGACAAGGTCGATGCTCAACACAATAGTGAGTCACCAATGATGACCAAGCCCTACTTGTCTACGTACGATAGTAGCGCCAAAACTTCGGAAATCCAGGCGATACACAAGGCAGCCACAAGCTGGGTTTTTGGCTCTAATCCTTACGAAGCCTCTCAATTCACTTGGAAGGAGACCTTCCCATGCAACTTGAATACAAGTGAGGGTGTTACTCTCCCCGAACAATGAATCCAATTACCAATTTTATTTAGGTCAAGTTTTCTTAGCAGCCCCTTTTTTAAATTTTTTTGGTGTTATCGCTTATTTTGAGTCAATTCAAACAAGCACCTAACGATTTTTGTATTTTCTTGATTCCTACTTGATCCAAAAACAGAGGGAGAAAAGAGTCGGAAAAGCCGTGCAAGTCGACACCAAGATGGAAATCTCACCTTTGTGCCTATATGATGAACGCAAAGATAGAAAGACTTACAGTGCCTCTAGCTCTCTCCATGCGGGATGCAAAGCAGAAATTTTTAAAACAAAGCTAAATGCCGATATGCACACGGAAATCGTCCTAAGCAGGCAATTGCTAACGTGAAGAGCCACAAGTTGACCACCAATCTTCAACCCTAGAGTCCGGTCTCGGCTCACCCCTCCTCCTCTCGATACATCGAGTTCACGAGAAGCGCTTGGCGGGATGAGCTCGCGGCGCGACGAAGGATGATGATCAACTGTTTAATTAGACTAAGTCCAAATACGCACTATTGGTACATGCAATGTTATTAGGGTGTTCGGACCTAATCTAGTCGATCAAGCAATGCCTAAAATCTAAGGGCTCATTCCACAAAAGAAAGGAAAAAAGAAATCAAAACCGGAAAATGACAATCGAGAAAACGCGATGGTGGACCCCCAGGTGAACAAACACCTGGAAATTAGGCCCGAAGTGTCCTGAGTGTCCGAGTACCTGTATTATTACAATTCAAATAAATCTCTCTCTCACAAAAATAAAACAAAAGCTAGCTAACACTCTCTCTCTCACTCCTCTAGCTCTCTCCTGTCGGCTCGGGCTAGAAAAGCCGACTCCGCTTCCCAAGGCTGCACCGAATCACATAGGCGATCCTCCTTGAACCGCGGTCCCTCGCGAGAAGACAAGAAAAGTGAAGGTCAGAAAGCTCACAGATAAATATCAAAAACAAGAGAGACAAAGCGAGCAATGGTGTAAACAAGCAATCACAATCAATCAAAAATGAGAACTATATGTTGTTGTTCCCCGGCAACGACGCCATTTGATAATCGGAGATTCGAGGGTCGTACGGTTTCACAAGGCAAAACCGCAGTCGGTGTGTTGACCACTCAAAAATCCCTAATTAATCAACAATTAACCCACAATCAATAAATCAATCAATGACAAGCAAAAGTAGAGTTAAACTTTATTATAATTATACAAACATGTGTATAGTGGAAGTAGGTAGAGTGTCGAACACAGGGAGCAAGGCAGGATAGATCGGGCTAAGTGCAAAAAGTGAAGTGATTGTGATCAATGTCTACATGAATGCAAATGTTTTTGTGGGTTTTTTATTTTTAATTTTTTTTATTTTTTTTAATTTTGTATTTTGATTTTTTTAATTTTCTGATTTTATATTTTATATTTTTTATATTTTCTTTTTCAATATTGGAGTATATATACTATATAAGAAAAGAGGGAATAGAGTATTTATAAAAATGAGGAAAAATGCTCAAAAATTGGGAAATAAAGTGTTTTGGTCTTTTTATAATTTTCTACTATTTTTGTGATTTTTCATTATTTTTCAGAATATTTTTGGTATTTTTAAAAGATAAAATAAAGGAAAACAGTGACTTAGCTACTGGTCGAACTCAAAATGGGAATGGAAAATATTAAACAGTAACAAAATTTTCCCAAATTATTTTAAAATAAAAAAAATAAAATAAGAAACCTACAAAAACTGAGTTTATATTTTTAAGATTTTTCTGTGACTTTTTAGATTTTTTTGAAGTTTTTAGGTGTTTTCTAATTTTTAAGGTTTTTTTTTTGAAATTTTTAGTGATTTTTGGATTGACACTAGAATATATTAAATTAGACCTTAGATAATTTTTTTGGAATTTTTCGAGGTGTTTTAATATTTTTTTGGTATTTTATATTGCAAACAGTGGTTAAAATGCATGTTTTTGATTTTTAATAAATAAAAAAATACAACAAAAATGAAATGCAAAAATATGGCGTGAATCTACAACTAAACATGAGTCTATAGTATTTTTTTTATTTTTTGGAGTTAATATGATGTGTGAAATAAATAAGAAAAGCACACAAAAATATTAGGCCTGGCAGGGGTATAAATGCAAATACACAAACATCCAGGGGCTAGATTGCAATTTTCACGCAAAATATATAACTGAATATTGCATTTAATGGATCAAATATAAAATACAAGACCCGCAGGGGCATGCCTGCAAATAATCCACCAGGGTGCGTGACTAGCACGCGCCTGGGAAGGGTATAAACGTAATATCCAGAAATCTGGGGGCTTGAATGCAAATATCCCAAAAAGTTTACACTTAATATCAAAGTTCTAGGACTGAAATGAAATAAGACAACCTTGAAGGGGTCCTGTGCAAAATGCCCTCACCTCACGTGTACTGGTCATGTGAGGTGACATGGCTAGGTCCTATTTGCAAATATGAGAAGTTTGGGGGTTTAGTTATAAATATTACAAAATATCTTAAACTACCACTGAAAGTTTCTAGACTAAATAAAAATTACAAAAAGGCGCGGGGTAAAGATTGCAAAAAACCCCTAAGCGCACGATCCAACGGCTGAAGGCGATTCACTTGACACGTGGCTGGCGATGGACGGTCCATGACGATTCATCTGTAATGGCCGGGATTAGAAGATCGAGGCTTGATCGAATGGCCTGGGCTCGAGCAAATCCAACGGCAGCTATGCGATCTGGGGCTCTGCCTCGATCCAACGGCGCTGAAGACCAGAGCAAGAACTGCGGAGGAACGCCGGCGAGGCGAGTTTCTCCGAGGTCCTGCTCCTTCTCCGGTGGGCTTCTGGGCTTCAAAATGGGGCTGGAGGCTCCTGATGGTCAGGGCTAGATCATGGGGGCTTCAAAAGACCTCGGCGGTGGCCAAGGCTCGTGGAGGAGGGCGGCGGAGCTGGGAGGCTCCACGGAGCTCCGGCGAGGCTCAAAAGTGCACCCATGCACGAGTCAAAGGGCGTTGACCTGCAAAAACAAGTGAGAGGACCCAGGGCAAAATGCATGGGTCCCGCGGTGGCGAGATGGTGGCGCGAAGCGGCAGGGCGGAGCTCGGCCGGAGGAGCGCTCCGGCGAGGTTGAAATGGAGGGCGATTTGATGATCGAAACTTAAAATTTCTAGAGGGCTTTTGATCCTACGGATATGGCAAGTAAAATGCGAAGAAAAGAAAGGAAAAAGGTGGCAGCCTCGACGGTGTAGACCAAAGGGAAATACCTCGACGCCGACGATGGTGGCGGAGGTCGTGGAAGCCGCCTCGAGCCTTGCTCGACCCGCCTGAGACTCGCTGAAGGGAGTTGTCACCTCCCTGGACCGATTAGGCACGAAAGGGGAGTGTAGCTATGGAAATGAGGGGTTCAAAAATTCAAAGGAAGGTCGGGCTCCATTTTTATGTGGTTTGACACTGCGACTGGGGTGCTTCAAAGATCGTGGAGCAACGCCTCGCACAGCGATCCAAAGCCCTAGGTTTCCTTTGGGCGTGAATCACTGGTAATCGAGGAGCAAAAATGCAGAAGGAATCGATGCGAAAGAGTGAAAGGTTTGACCTCGAAAAAATCGAGAAGAAGGGTCAAGAACGAGGTCTGACAAATGCACATGGGGGAGGACGGCTAGTTGACTGGGGTCAACTGGGGCCGTCACCTGATTGGTCCACGTGGACGAACCAGGAAAAATCCCTAGAAATTATTTTATAAATTCAATTTAAAATAGCTAATGATTTTATTAATTTTTAATTATAAAATAAAAATGTTTATTTTTTTATGAAGTATTTTATAGTGATTTTTATTTATTTTTCTGAGGTATATTTTTACAAGGGTCTTTTTATAGCATATACATGTATATTACCCATATATTTTATTAATTTATTTTTATTTTATGATTTATTTTTATTTGTTATTTTATAAATTTGTAAAAGATTTTTATTTACTTAAAAATATTTATATCTTATGTTTCTGATGTGTTTTGTATATTTAATAAAATAAAAGTATAAATTATACAGGTATGTATATAGGTATTTTACCTATGTCTTTGATATACAAGTATTTTATTTTTAATTTCTTTTGTATTTTTATTCTGATTTCAATGCACAAATATATTATAAATAATATTTACATAATTAAAAAATATCAAATTATAAAAATAACGAATAAATAATAAATTGAATATTTTAATCTGTACAATTATACAATAGGGGTCCAAAACTCAACTTTCAAACCGTAGCTCCGCCAAATGCGAAACCCCTGCCAATAAATAGCTTATTTTTAACTATATACAATTAAAGGTGAGTTTGATGCATTTGGAGTTTTCATTTATGAGATACGAGTCTGGGAAGTTGGGATTCTGGATTTTTATTCAGACCATAACTTTTTATCTGTACATTATTTTTGAATGAAATCAATTTTGTATTTTTTCTTTATTTAATTATACAACTTTCATGTACAAAGTTTCTTTATTTGATGTATAAAAGGTGGAACCAAAAATAGGTACCAAAATGAATAAAGAATGAATTAAAAAGAATAGGTATATCTACTGTATTTTAACCCTTATCCCCCCTACTTTATTCCTTGTCGACCTATTCATCAAGATGCCTAGGTCTCGGGGTTTCGGGTCATAAAATATTTACAATATTTTATTCTTTTTCTTTTATTTTATTTATTCTATAATTTTGGCTTTAATTACAGTATTTTGTACACTATTTACATGCACATGCAAGAATGCTAAAATGCGGGAATTAGTCGTATTTACACGCATTTGCTAGGATTTTTGAGGCCAAAATGATAGAATAAAGATGATGAAATGTGGATTCATCAGTGACGGGTGCGACCGAGCTGGGAAGGCGGAGAAGGCGGGGGAGCGGGAGCTCCATCGAAGGGCGGCCGACGTCTGGAGTGTGTGACGGAGACGGTGTTCAGAGGTTGCGAAGGCGGAGCGCGGAGGAGCGGAGGCTTCTTTGTTCCTGCAAGGGGTTAAGGCAGACAAGAAAAAAAAGAAAAGGGGCGGAGGCATGGTCGACCAGGAGGTAGGGGAACCGAGCTCCGGCCTGTGCGAGGCTGGAGAGGAGGGAGAAAAAGCGTTGCTCGAGGCTGAAGGAGCCGAGCTTCGGCAAGCTTAGATACCTGCTGCAGCCGTGCGACGGCTGGATCACGCCACCAGGGGGAGTGCGTCGTTGTCACCGACGTTCGTGGAGAAGGGCGGATGCGAGACGAGGCCGGAGGGAGGGGGCTTTATAGGAGGATGGCGGCGGGGGTAACGGCCGGGGCCATGCATGACGGAGGTTTAAAGGCAAGAGGGGAACGGCTGTGCATGGCGGGGGTGGGCGTTGCAGCTGGAGAAGATGAACGGAGGAAGGGGAGGGGGCGGGTCACGTGCCGCGCAGGTGCGCGCGGGAGGAGAAGGCGACACATACGTGGCACGTGCGCCAGGAGAGAGAGCAGCAGGTGGGTGCCACGTGGCATGCCCAGGGGCTGCCACGTGGCGCCCTAAAAAATTTTCAAAATTTAAAGTTAAAGAAAAATAGAAAAGAAATAGAAGGAGACCTAGGATCGAAAAATTTCCTTCACAAAAGTTGTTCTTCTCGACGATATATACAACTTTTATGAAGGACCCGGGAGCAAAAGAGGTCACCTGTGCGAAGTGGTATTTTTTATGGTTCTCTATGTATATAGAAAACCGGGTTTTGGGGTTTTGTATTTTTTGATGGTTTTAGAGAGAATAAAAATGATAGAAAAGATATGATAAAATATAAGAAAATTAATTACACACTAATCTAATTTTTTAGATTTTTAATAAATAATAAAGTAGGAAAATAAAATAAAAGTAAGAAACGCCGATATTTGGATAGACTCACAACGGACACTTTGACTCGGTCAGTTTCTTTGATTTCAATTTTAATCTGGATTTGGATTTTTGTGTTTCTTATTAAAACTTTCATCAAAGAACACAAATGAAGAAGAAATAAATTTAAAATAGTTAATTATGAACATAAAAACTCAGGTCAAAAATAGCAAAAAGTCAAAATGCGCAAAAGAGACCCAAAACCCAACTTTTACATATTAGCTCCGAATTTTACAAAATTGGTATTGTTTTGAAGGTATTTGAAAATGGAGTACTTTAAAAGTGCGTAGACCAAAATCGGACACTGTATGTGGGAGATATGCTCATTTTAGTCCGTCAGATGTGAAATTAGACTTTGGGATTATTTGACACTTATTGGAGTTAGTAATTTTTTTGTATTTTTATTTAATAAGGCTAGTACTATCTACACAATGGAGGTAGTTTGGAGTCAATCGGAGTTAGGATGCATTAAGTAAAAATATGAGAAGTTAGTGGCTTTTTTGGCTAATTTACACTTGGGATTTTTAATACAATTATGCATGATGAAATGTAAATGTTATTAACACATGTATGAATGCTAATGATGCTCTATTAATGACTAAATGCATATGAATGTTGGGGAACGTAGCCTAATTGACCAATTTTAGCATGATGAATACGAGATTCATCATACCCCTATACTTAGACCATGCTCGTCCCCGAGCATTAATGAATGAATGACTTAGTTGAATACATCCCTGACTGTGCATGTGAATTTTTCAAGGCTCTATTCCTAGAAGACCCTTTATTTGAGTGATCCTAAAGTTCTGGGCTCAACCATGCCTTAATCAGAAGAAATCCAACTTTTCTAATTTTCAGACTCTCTGTTTGTACATATAATATAAGGATGTGATTTTTAGTGTACTACATTCATGAGAGTCAAGTCGAGGCATCACCCAAAGTTCCAATCCAAGAGACTCTCCTCTAGACCTAATCCTCAAAACTAAGGAATAAGTCTATTCTTGCTTCAGTCAACCGTCTCATTAGTTTGTCAGACTTGAAAGTACTGGCTAGGTTTTTGCTGACACTCAGGTTTTCTGAAGTCTTCATTAACTTTATCCCATCCTCAAATATCATTAAATCGGGTCTAAACTCAAATCTCTAGTCCCAGTTCCTCAAGTGATATCTCAACTTATCTCATCAATCATGCAGTTGTGAAAAGTGATTGTGCCGATCATATTCTTTTGAAGGTAGAGATGAAGAGTGCAATATAGCGCTCAAATCTTTCAAACTAGGGAAGTGTGGATTATTAAGTTCAAAAATCCTAATGACTAAGGCATGTTAACTCAGACTCTCAAGATCTCAGAAATCAAGTGTCCTCAAAATCCTCAAGCCTTGAGTGATAGTGAATGTGTTAGGAATATATCAACCAAGGAATGCATGAAATGCTTGATGAAATGCAAGACTATGAGTGAATTTTTTTAATGCAAAAAGTTTTTTTTGTTTTTTTTTTGAAAAAGCGGGTATTATACACACTACTTGTACCCATCCCCGATGTTAGATAAAAATGATTAAAGTACGGGCTATGGATAAAGTAGATAAAATATATACAAACACACACCCCTATAATTAGCCGGTGCTATGTCCTCATAGCACAAAGTGAAATGTAGACATAGCTCGTACTAAGTATAGATGGGTTAAAAACAAAAGAAGAGATGTGATGTATAAACAATGGTACCGGTCCCCCTATACTTAAGCTCAGGTTAGCCTGAGTATAATCGGATAAATACAGATGGGGAACCGAGTAGATTTGCGAATGTACAAGATCAAGGAGGTTTGCGACGGACCTTCTCACGGGAGTGTGGAGAGATAGTATGGAGATGTGGAGGGCGATGAAGAGGGGGCCGATGAAGAAGACCAACCATCGTCGGAGTCGTCCTCAGGAGAATAGTAGTCGTCTGCAGAGGATCTCCAACTTTTGTCGATCAGAGGTAAGTGCCCTTGGATCAGAGCTGTACCTATTGCACTTATCTGATGAACCACAACAGGACCGGACGAGGACTCTTCAGAAATCACCTGGTGTCTAAGGTCAAAGGTGACCTTCTTGGTCGGTTTGTTTCCTTGGGAAGTATTGGGAGGAAGTTGGACAGTCTTCATCTCCTTGTCTTGAGTAACCGATGTGGCATTCGCGAGTTCCTCATCAGATGAATCCCCGTAAAATTCGACCAATTCTTGAAGTGCCATGCGTTGCTTCGGTCGAGGGAGATTGTTCCTTGTGATTTTGTGGTTTATGGCAGGGGTTTTTGATGTCACTTCCGGATGGTCTTGAATTTTGGTGACATCGGATGTTTCCGGAGTCGGTTACTTATGTGGTTCAAGTATCTCATGAATTATTGTCGACTCAAAGATTGGACCACTCAAATAATCGTGGTGATCTTCAATAATATGGTCCAATTCCACATAAGCTCCAAAATCTTGATTTTTCCTAGGAGCAGTGATAGGGTGGTGAGAATCCGAAGTTTGTCCAACAGTCAGTCTTTTAGGTGACTCTCCTAGGGTTTGTATCAGTGTGTCATGCAGAGATGTCTGATAATGTGAAATTTTTATCTCCTGATCATAACTGTCGGTTTCAAGTTGGTTTTCCTCAGAGCAGGACGTGTCATTGGGGGTTTGTTCAATGTGGTCCGAGTTCAGGAACTTGATTTCCTGAGTCTCGCAATCAACGATCGCCTTAGCGGAGGCTAAGAACGGCTTTCCTAAATGATAGGAGACTCAGACATCCTTCCGGGGTGGTCAATGTCAAGGACAATAAAGTCCACTTTATGTTCTTTACTTCGGAAATTTACGACAACAGAAACGATCCCCCACGGTCTTTTGGTAGATCGATCAGGTAATTGAACGATTACCCTAGTCTTTTTGAGTTGTCCGAGTTTGAGTTGGTCAAAGATGGACTTGGGGAGGATGTTTAATGTGGAGTCGTCGTCTAACCGAACATGAGTGAATGTTGAATCCTCAATTTCACATGTGATCCGAGTCAACCGCTTGACTTTATGGCTTTTGATTTTATGATTCATCATCAAAGAACTAGCCATATATATGACATGATATTCAGTCCTGGATCGTTTCTTGCCCGTCTTTTTGGGGTTCAGTCGACTCTTCACAAATCTCTTAGGATCGGGCACATATTCTATGGCTTTGATCAGTGGAAGCTCTAAGATCAGACCCTTGTAAAATGCTTCCATTTCTGAATTGTCCATTTTTTTTGAATTGTCCAATTTTTTCAATTTTTTGATATTTTCTTTAAAATGGTTAGTCGGGGGGGTCAGAGGTCAGCGGTGGTTGTGCCTGATTGTGATGATCCAGTGGTTCGCATGGTGGTGGCCTCACTTCTTCTGAATGTTGCATAGACTGGATGAGATCATATATTCTCTCATTTAAAGTGCCTGCTCTATGATTAATCCGAGCACAATCTCATCCTCAAACATCTCATGACTAGTGATTGAATAATCATTCTCCATGTGTCGTGATTCTGGCATGTAACCTCGAGTAGAGTATTGATTGTTCATTATGGTCTGGTCATGAGTTATATTTCCTTGACTTTAATTTTCTAGTGGATTGTCGAAGGAAAATTGGTTGTACTCAAGAGGATAGTCATCTTGAGTAGGGGATGGTTCAAGAGGTTGTGAGATCATACTAACCGCAAATCTTGTTCTACTGTCAATATTGGTTACTCTATTGTTCGTCCTCAATTCTGGTCTCTCTCTCATGTCCATAAGATTGTCAGAATGTGAGAGAGGGCTATTCCAAGAAGAAGTGTGGTCATAGGGTGGGATGTATGGGCGGAAAGAGAATGATGGTTGAAGGGAACTTGAATTGAAGATCAGGTTCTCCTGAGGAGTGTGAGAAGAAGGATATCGGGACAAGGTCGTGGAGATCGGAAAAGAAGACCATTGTGCCGACATCTTCTCAAGAGGATGGAATGATCAGCGAACCACGATTTGCTTGCAATTGCAAGGTCTTTGATGCACACAAATCAAACACAAAACAAACATGTCGATTCACCCACTCAACATTGGTGAAGGCACGTTAGGGTTCGGTCGCTTATCTTTTCAATTTTAATTTAATGACAAAACAATCTTAAAAATTAAGCGGAGCTGTTAGGTGCTGAAATATTTCACAAAGACTGTCCCGAGTTCATACAACTAGTTGCACCTACTTTCAGTCAATATAGGTGTAAGTACGGACCGTTTAAACGGCTGCCCGTGTTACTTGAGGACAGAGCCTCTCGCGGTGCCCTCTAAACCACCTACTCTGCTAAGGGAAGTCGGACCGTAAACGGCCACCCGAGATCCTCACTAAAAAGTAGCTAATTATTTTTAAAATCAGTAGTTTGAATGAAGTATTTCGATTTTTGGCTCTGTCCTAAGGTGTGCGATCTTGTCCTTACAAACAATGAGTGGGTTTCTCTCCACCAAACACAGGTTAATTTTAAGTCAATTTTATTTACAATCACCTTGATTAGCAGTCCCAGTTTAAAAATTGAGGTTATCACTGAAGTTTATGTGAGCACAGAAATTCACGCCTAACGAGCAATCCCAATTTCTTTAATTCTTAAGTTGTAAAACTTGAGAAAGGAGAATCGGAAAAGCGAATGCAAACGTAAATCAATGATGCATGCTTAAGAGAAAGACTTACAGTGAATCCTCACGTTCTTCATGCGGGATGCACGACAATGAATTTAAAATTACACTAAATGATATGCACAGATGAAAAATGCCCTAAGCAGATAGTTCTATTAGCGGAAAGAATTGATTTAAAAATTTGGCTAATGTTGAACGATCTATAGTGTGAATAGTTAGTGAATGTGTGGCCTAAGAATTATGAGCACAATCAATAGTAAACAAAGAAAGCGTACATGTGCCTAAGTCCTACGCCACTCAAGTCGGGTCCCAACCACACAGAAGGGGTTGAAACAGACCCGACACACCACAGAAATGTTCAATCTGAATTATTACAAGGGTTCAAAGAGAGGGACCCTGAAAATAATGTAGAAAATTAGATCTATACTAACTCTCTCTCACAAAAATTAAACTAAAAATCAGTCTTCTTCGCAGGTCCTTGATTTAAATTCCAAAATTATCTCCGAGTAATCCCTGCGAAGAGAGAAAATGCGGTTAGTATTAGAAGACAAAAATACAAAAGGAAAAAAATGCAAAAGGAAAGGGGGAAAATGACACAAAAATTAACTTCACAAAAAACAATTATAAAAAAACGATTTAAAACCCTAAAAATTCGTCGTTCCCCGGCAACGACGCCATTTGATGAACGCGAAATCCGCCTCTTTAATAATCATGAATTGTAGTATAGGAGACGAATTTCGGTCGATCAAAACACCACAATCTGTGAATGTTGTGGAATATTTTTACTTGGTAAGTTTACCAAGGTCGAACACAGGGAATGGTAATTTTTAGTTGCGTGGTTTTTTAATCAAATTAAATAATTAATTAATGCTAGTTAATTCCTATGTCAAATGATGAAAAGACAAAATGATAATGCAATGTTAAAATCTCAGAAAAAGATAATAAGCGTAAGATCTGTTATGAAAATTTTAATCCAAATTAATTGATCAGTTCTCTCAAAAATAGTCACAGATCAAATAAATGCATGTAAGATTCCAAATAAGCCTGAAATCAAGAATAGTCCTCAATTTATTTCAATAATCCCTCTGATTAAATTCTTAAATAAATCGAGTTCAATCACACTATTTATTGTCAAATGAGCCGAATCTCTTGCAAGGGTTAGATCCTCAAAAATATCCAGAATAGTACAAAGTGATCAAGTAATTTTCAGGTCCTAGCACTTAATCCCCTACAAATATTGTCAATGATCTTCTCAGTTTAGAAAGGCACAAATAAATCAAGACGAAGCCTACATATGTCAATAGAGATCCTCAAATGATAATTTTCAATAAACAAACTCAGATCTGTTCACGAGCTATGTTAAATGGTAGAGCATGAAAAGAGCTTCAAAATGACATATTATATGCTAAAAACGGAGTTCGTATAAGAAAGATAAGCTAAAATGTAATTACTGGGACTAAAATGTAATTAAAATAAAGTTTTCCTTTCAAAAAGATCCCTGGAGGGGTTTATCTGTAATTTCTAAAAGTCGGCGAGGCCCTTCTGTAATTTACACACAAGCGGGGGTATTTTTGCAATATCTGAAACTTCCAGGGGTGTCCAAGCAATTTTTCCACGCGCACGTGCGCCCTGAGGCTCGGACGCGGTGGCTGAGGCTCGGACTGCCGAACCTGTGGTTCGGGCCGAGGCGCAGGCTCGGGCGGTTGAGGCGGAGGGTCGGGCGCAGGGGCTCAAGCTCTGAGGCCCGAGCCTACGTGGCGATCTGGCAGCGCTTCAGGGGGACCCGAGCCTCGAGGCTGGGGCCGAGGCTCGGGGGGAGGACGTGGCAAGATTGTGGCCTTTGGATCACGAGATGGCCCCTGATCCAATGGCAGCTGTAGGGTGCGAATGTCCGGGGCGGAGGAGACGATGATGAGGCCGCACGGCGGAGGTGCTGGGTCGGTCGACACACGACCGACGGAGGAGGGGCGGGGCTCCGTTCGTGGAGCGGGCAGCGGAGGCGATGGCGCGGTGGGGGAGGTGCGATGCGGGTGGAGGCAGGCGGTGATGCTTGGGGGTGACAGGTGTGGCCGAGCTGGGAAGGCGGAGAAGGCGGTGCAGAGGGAGCTCCGTCGAAGGGCGGCCGGCGTATGGAGTGTGCGACGAAGACGGTGTTGAGAGGTTGCGAAGGCGGAGCGCGGAGAAGCGGAGGCTTCTTTGTTCCTGCAAGGGGTTAAGGCAGACGAGAAAAAAAGAAAAGGGGCGGAGGCACGGTCGACCAGGAGGTAGGGGAACCAAGCTCCGGCATGTGCGAGGCCGGAGAGGAGGGAGAAAAGGCGTTGCTCGAGGCTGAAGGAGCCGAGCTTCAACAAGCTTAGATACCTGCCGCAGTCGTGCGACGGTTGGATCTCGCCACCAGGGGGAGTGCGCCGCTGTTACCGGCGTTCGTGAAGAAGGGCGGATGCGAGACGAGGGCGGTGGGAGGGGGGCTTTATAGGAGGATGGCAGCGGGGCGTAACGGCCGGGGTCGTGCATGGCGGAGGTTTAAAGGCGTGAGGGGAACGGTTGTGCATGGCGGGGGTGGGCGTTGCAGCTGGAGAAGATGAACGGAGGAAGGGGAGGGTGCGGGTCACGTGCCACGCTCGTGCACGCGGGAGGAGAAGGCGGCACGTGTGTGGCACATGCGCCAGGAGGGAGCACCAGGTGGGGTGCCACGTGGCATGCCCAGGTGTTGCCACATGGCGCCCCAAAAAAATTCAACATTTGAAGTTAAAGAAAAATAGAAAAGAAATAGAAAGAGATCTTGGATCGAAAAATTTCTTTCATGAAATTTGTTCGTCTCGACGAGATCTACAATTTCATAAATGACCTGGGAGCAAAAGAGGTCGCCTGTGCAAAGTGGTATTTTTGATGGTTCTCTATGTATATAGAAAACCAGGTTTTTAGGATTTTGTATTTTTTTGGTGGTTTTAGAGAGGATAAAAATTATAGAAAAAATACAATAAAGTACAAGAAAATTATTACACACTAATCTAATTTTTTTGGTTTTTTCATAAATAAGAAAATAGGAAAATAAAATAAAAGTAAGAAACACACAATATTTGGACGGACTCACAACGGACACTTGGACTCGGTCAGTTTCTTTGATTTCGGTTTTAATCTGGATTTGAATATTTGTATTTCTTATTAAAACTTTCATCAAAGAACACAAATGAAGAAGAAATAAAATTAAAAGAGTTACTTATGAACATAAAAACGCAGGTCAAAAATAGCAAAAAGTAAAAATGCGCAAATGAGGCCCAAAAGCCAACTTTCACATATGAGCTCCGAATTTTACGAAATTAGTCTTGTTTTGAAGGTATTTGAAAATGGAGTACTTTAAAAGTAAGTAGACCAAAATCAGACACTGTATGTGGGAGATATGCTCATTTTAGTCCATCAGATGTGAAATTAGACTTTGGGATTATTTGACACTTATTGGAGCTAGTAATTTTTTTTGTATTTTTTATTTAATAAGGTTAGTAGTATCTACACAATGGAGGTGGTTTGAAGTCAATCGGAGTTAGGATGAATTAACTAAAAATAGGAGAAGTTAGCGGCTTTTTAGGCTAATTTACACTTGGGATTTTTAATACAATTATGCATGATAAAATACAAATGTTATTAACACATGTATGAATGCTAATGATGCTCTATTAATGATTAACTGCATATGAATGTTGGGGAACAGAGCCTAATTGACCAATTTTAGCATGATGAATACGAGATTCATCACTCTCCGCGTTGTCGGCGCTCTCCAACCAAAGGGTGACCACCTCACTCTCGATTCCCATTGCGCCTAGCAGAAGACCACTGCACGGTCGTCGATCACTGTTACCCACCATCGGAGTTGTTAGACAACTCATGCACGCGGTATGTCCTATTCCATACTACACATGTGGTGCAACCAAACTCACCAATCGACACCACCATAACCTCTCCGTCATCAGGAGTTGATCTCGATGCCAGTGCATTGTCATGGTAGTTCATCATGCATCCATTTTTCTGGCGGACCCATTGCACATCTCTTCGTGCAATGGCCTGATCTCAAGTCTCCAACAATCATCGCTCACAAATCGAGGCACTCGGATACGACTCGTCTTCTCGTTCTCCATGTACATATGACAGTATTTGGCTGTTGTATTTTTTCTTGATAATTTATTAAATCTATGTCTTGATAACTTGAAAAGTTGATGGAATTGAAATATTGAAATATTCCTTTCAATGAGATTGTTTGATGGAGAATGTTATTCTTACACTATTTCTTAGAGCTTTGATTGTTGAATCAATTTGATTAATTACAAATGACTGACATGAGTAAAAAAATAATTATTATATAAAACTAAGTTTGTTATAATACCATACTAAAAAATCAAGACATTGGATTAGATGGTATATAGTTGACTATACAGAATGTCATGGACTTATTATCAGAATTATTTTCGATATATCTCAAACATACAGTTCTTCTATGTCATTTACTTTTGTATTTTATGTAGATGTCATCGTTCTCTAAATGAATGGCAATATTCTACCATATATAAAAAAGACGATGAACCATCTTCTCAACTAGATTATTCATGTCATGCAATGGTCAATGTTATCTGAGTTTACTTCGTCAAGTATTGCATTTTCAAAACTATGATGAATCTAAAGAGCCATCTAATAATGATATTTTTTATAATGCCCAGAGTTTTTTCAAGAGTCGAGCTTGACATTGACAAAGTTGTACTTGGAAATGCCACTGATCTTCAAAATAAAATACCGATGTATATTAAAAAGGTAAAGTAGAATATCGAGTTCTCAAGGTTGAATTTTTTGACAGGACCTGGAGAAAAATGGTGAAAATTCTAAAGGATTTTTTATCCACTGTTGTATTTACTGATTAAATTGGCAGTGACTTTATTGGTCCCAATGATGTGTTGAAAGAGCTTTTTCAGTTATCACTAATGTGAAGACTCGGTTGCGTAATTGAATGGAAATGAATGGACGAGTGATGCTTTACTCAGATATATATTGAAAAAGAGATATTTTATTCAATTGCTTATCTCAATCAATACTCTTGTTCCACAAGATATGATTGATGTGTTATCCCACCTCTTCGACGAGATGCATACAAGTGTATGTATTAAAATGAGCACAACATCAACATTGCTCAACGGGTCAAGGATTGTTCAGAGTTCGCGAACACTCAAGTAGAGGCACTCTGCAAATTCTCACTTAAGGTAAAAAGGAAGAAGCATTCACCATCCTCAAGTCGACCTAGACCGCACCCTCTTCCTCCGTCCACGAGAAGCCCTTCTCCTCATTAGCAACCACCTTCATCGGCCACCTAAATTATATTTTTTTCCATGCTTTATTCATAGTTTGGTGGAAGAGCCTCTATGACCACTCTTCTTCCCGTAGCAAATGCATTGTCATTGAGTAGATTAAAGAAAAAAAGAGGCTGAAGACAAAGCATAATAAGATGATAAACTCCTTCGAGTCTAGAACTGTCGTAACAGTGCTCGTAGTAACGGGACCATGCAAAGGATCATTGAAGGAAACAAGAGGCCTCACACCCACTCCTCTCCCCACGGTTTCGATGATCGTAACTACGGTTTATATCGTGACTATTGATTAGTCTTGTGGTATTTTCTCCAGAAATTTCCTTATCTTTTCTCTCTTATACTTAGTTAATGGGGCGTGGTTTGTGCACACAAACATGTTGTATTAGTTACTTGAAGTTTTTAATCTTTTGTGTGTTTTTAATCTCATGTAAATAATTTTCTTTTCCTCACTTTTTATTGATATCAAAGACGGAGAGAAAAATCAGTGTTTGAGAAAATATTAAATGCTTAACTTGTGACTAAACGATATATGGAGGGAGGGAATTAATATTTAAAAGTAGAACTCTTAAAGTTTGTTTACTTTTTAAAATAATCCCTCGTGTTGAATCAATCATCCTTCATCATCTGATCAATCATCACTTGATCGTCCAACCTCAACTCATGATCAAACAATATGTGATCAATCAACATTCTGTTCTTATCGATCACTTCTTGTAGTATAGGTAAAACATATTTCAATATGTGCTCGATCTAGCTAATAGTCCCAGAATAAGAGCTAAAATATCATATATATACTAAACATTTGCAAGATACTTCTTTATCACTAAAATGCACCTAAAAAATATATGGAATAGAAAATCTACAAAAACTCAAGCTTCTCTTTTTATCTATAGTAAAAATGCCCTTATACTTATATCTTGCAATAAGTACATAGTAGAAAAATAAAAAAAATTACGACATACAATAATTAGTACTTGTATGTGTCTTTACTTTGAGAAGTAAAAGAGCTTCGATGCAATTGGGTACTCCCTTTAAGCAAAGTGGTCCCAATTCCATTCTCTTGAGCCCTTCTCTCTTTGATAACCAATAAATTACACGTGCTTCGCTGCAGATTAAATTTTGAATAAGCCGATGTGAAATAAATGGTTAAATTCCAAAGTTTCCTTCACGAAATTGTATAAAAAGGTCTATAAAAGGTGATTTTATATGTAAAGAATTTATTTAACATTTACTTTAAATAAGTAAATGATTTGTAAAAGATTTATTTGAGTTCATACAATTTATCAGAAGAAATATTTTTAGAATGTTGAATCTATTTCAATTGATAGATGTTTATTATAATACCCCAAATACTATTGTATCCAACTGGAGATACACAAATTTAAAAAAAAATATAATGTTTAGGATTTATACATAAGAGTGCTTGTTTTCCGATTACTTCATTGAACATACCATCATATTAGGTTGCTCCCACCACTCTTTACAGCGATAGTCCTCTGTCCATGCATAGAATTGAATTCATACGCAAAATTTACAAAAGAATCTACTATGAAGATTATATAAGCATACACATATATATACAACATGCTACATCAAACTTGAATCCGTAGAAATTTTATTATATATAATAAAAGTATTAAATCAAAATTTATCAACAATTTTATGATATATATATATAATTATGTGTACAACATACTTTTTTTATGGCTAAAAGCAATCTTAGAATTCACTTAATATTGTATGTGACTTATTTGCAAGAATCATAACATATATGTCCAAATGAATATATGTCGAGGTGAATGTGTGATATGTTCATATGAATATGTATTAAATCTTATGAACCATAATATATCATACATTATACTAAAAATTATACCATACATAATATAATCAACAAATTTTGTGATAGGATATTGTATCATATATTATGTATATGAATTATATAATATTTGTTCATAAATATTAGATCCAATGAGTATTTATATCATCTATGAACATAAAAATCTTTTATATATTATATGTTATGTTTCATATCATTTTAGATATTATGTTAGTGCATCCATACTAAAAATATGAAATGTACCATAAAATTAGTATTAAAGAAATATATCATAATTTTATTAAGTTTATCAAAAAGTGTATGATATATTTAATAAATTATATTACTAAACATTAATATAATGTATTAGTTGATATAGGGAAATACGGAGGGTAATGGTGCAAAAAGTTCAGGTTGACATGACCTCTAATGTTAAGGCTGATCATGTAGGACATATATATAGTAATATCAACAATATCTGGGTGTGTGGTATTGTCCAATGGTATAATGTGAAGACTGGTCATGCAACTCACATGATTCGCTTAATTGGCAGTGGTTGTGAATGAGCGGGTCATAGGATCTCGGTCGTATATGATGCTTTCACTTTATCTGATCAAACGATGTCTGTACATTTGGATTCAACCCCTTGTTCTTCCCCGATAACGAACTTCCAGATGGTGGAGCTCAGTACTCCTTCTGGACGTATTGGCTATGCCATATTCCTAGGATCTCCGTTCCAATTGATGGTTAAAAGCTCGATTATCCTGACATTGGTTCAGATCTCTAAGAGCTACGATGAACTCAATCTCCAACGGACTCTGATATGAGCTTGAGGGCATGTTTGGAGTTCAAGGGGAGAACTCAGCTAGAGGCACAACACACGGAAGGCATGATGGTTGTTATCGCAATGTTGCATCGGTACTTCGTGGAGGACACCGGCGTGCAACATAAGCTATATTAGGAGATCTTCCAGTTCCAATTAGCATTTGATCTTCATCGAAGATGGTCGGATCTTAATGGTGAAAATAGGACTCGGCGGTGGTTCAAGGTCAAGGGTGGAGGATGCTTGGTAGTCCGATGTCGGGCGGAGGGAGTTGTTGGGGCACGAACCTCCAGCAGTTGATGCTCGTGTGCGAAGATGCTTCGTCGAATGGAGAAAGAAACATCCCACAAAGAAGGAAGTATTGATCGCCACGTGACAGAACATGAGGAAGTTACGTGTCACCACATGGGAAGAAGCCATAAGAATTCTGTTATAGTATACAGTTATTTGATGCAAAATATGATATATTATTTAGATAATCAGGATTAAAAATATAAAGATAGTAGACTTGCCAACTGATCTGAGTTTTCTCTAAGAAGAGGTCAGCGGTGCTCTCCTTTCTTAAATGATGCCTTATCCTTCTCCGAGTAGATTGATTCAGCTATATAGTCTAGTTTTTCTTGAGTTACAGATATTCATCTTTATGTAGATGAAGAATGGGATACTTCTCCGATCAAGAAATCTCCGACGTCATGTATCATATTTGACTACCTCAAAGCATTTCCAGTACATGAAATATTGAGGGGTCAGACTTGATAGAGATGTGTTCAAAATAAATGGGAAAGGGGAGATGTAGATGAGGAAAGGAATGTAGTTAGAGCTTGAAACGTATGTCAATCTACATTCACCGAATGTGATAGAAAGAAATGTCGTCTTAAATATAGTATTAGTGGAATCATTTGAGAAAATGGTAATTAGTAGCGTATCCGTCAAGTGAAAGATATTGTTTAACCATCAAACAACTAAAATAGATTCATTATTTGAATATTGATCTCGTGACTTTATCCTGTAAATTTTTACCATTCACTATTCATTAAATATTCTATTTGTGAAAATAATTTTTAATAGAATGGATTTTTATTTACTTTTTTCCACTTTCTATTTTTTTAATTGATTTTTTCATTAAGTTTCATATAAACGATGACTATTTCCTTATCTTATATCATTAATAACATAGATTTTGCATAGTTGCATAAGAGTAAGGTGAGAAGTTAAAGATCTGGATGTAAACTTTTAAAAATATAGATTTTATATACAAAGAAAAGGTGAAAGAGAAAAGAATGGGAAGAGAGTACAGAAAGTGAATGGAGAGAGAGAGAGAGGTGGAGGAGATGCATGACATATGAGTTTTTTTAAAAGTATAATGCAGGGCGTGAGAGAGTGGGAAGACATGAGGTCAAAGATGGTAAACTGCACGGAGAAAGCCACGTGTCTAGTGGAGGTAGAAGGGAGAAAGAGACCTCAGCTTTAGAATATGTAATAGAAGATATGAGCAACTATTCTTTCGACTGCAATTCTCATTTCCACCACTTCAGCTCTGGCCCATCTCTCTCTAGGGAAGAAAAAAGCACTAGTGGGCCTTAGTTTCTGAATATTCTTATCAGATCACGCCTCTCTTTTCTTATCGGCAAGAGAATGCCCTAGCCCTTGAGCTTATTTGGATCCACTTGTTAGCCCGGATCCGCTTCTCCACCCAGATCTAGACCACTCTTTCTTCAATTCCACAATTGAAATAATAATTTTTGGAATTGAAATTGTTTGTGAGAGAAGTACGAGAACTGAACCGCGTGTAATAGATTCACAATCCACTGTCTTAATCTACTTGGCTACATCTACCCTTTAGTCCAAATCATAATCATGATTAAGTTGATTAAGTTAAAGAATCTTTTTTTGCACTTCCATTATTATTTGATTAGTCTTTTCCTTTATACATGAATTGAGATATTGAACATATTATACCGACCTTCAAGTTATAAAAACATAGAAACTCCAAAATAATTATACATTATTGAATAAAATAAAAGTGGGGATATTAGACCTATTTTAAATGGATTTGGTATTCTATTATACTTCAACAATTCATGTACACTAAAAAAGAGATCTTAACTGTTTATATATGGAGTTTTAACAACAACTAAGTCTAGAGGGAAGTTGCAAGTGTTACGTTCATGTACAACTTCCATGCCATTGTTCGCGTGGTCGACGATATCATCCCAAATGTTAATAACATGACATTGATTTCCAGCTGTAGATTGGTTAAACATGAATTCATTTAGGTTGAAAACCATAATACCAATACAAAATTAGTGAATAGTATACCTACTACAGGCCGAGCAACCGAGAAAAAGTGCAAAGAACAAGACTTATCGAAACTATTGTATTGGAGGATCAATCGACAAAAGCAATCATGAGCAGCTATAGTGTTATAATTTTCTTCCTCTTGATCGAATTTGTAACCCACATCAGTGGCATCATTTTTATTGGTTTCCCTGATCAAACTAAAAGTTACAAAGGAACCATGCATAGCATTAAACATGAGTCGTTGAATATAGCATCTATGCCTAACATGAGAATGACGCATAAGGATATTGTGCTTCGCATGGAATACAATCACATGTTGAATGTACCAGATATTCCTAGAGTCGTACCATTAGAAGAAAAAAAACTTCCTTGACCAACATCCTAAGCTTCACGATGCTCTTCCCAATATACATGTCAAAGCTGAGGGCACTCCGATCATATTTAATGGGATGACAACTTATCACCCAACACAGACAAGTAAAATGAAAATTTCGATCAAATCACATATCGTTACTAGGCCCTCTAATTCCTCAAGGTGTTTATCTAAAAGATCCACGATAAAATAAAGAAATTGTTGCAAATACTACATTTGAGTCACTTGAAGTGCAAGTTTATTGTATCCCATTTGATATCTTCATATCCGAGGTTCAACAAATTTGATACAACATTGCTCACAAAAATTCATGTTTTCTTTTTCAACTCTGATGACTCGATAATTTCCATAAGCATAACTTCTACTTTTTCATAGATACAAGTATTTTTTCACAAAACTAGCTGTCTTTTTCAGAGTTTGGTTTTGTAATGAGAAGTAAAAGGTTTCCTCACATCTCTAGCAACCACCTCCCCCCCCCCCCCCCCGGCCCTATAACTTATTTGTTCAGGAGGGATTGATTTAATCTGAAGTTGTTGAACTACACGAAATTGGACATAAGGTAACGAATAATTTGAATATTCGTTGCCATATCTTCCGATGTTAAAGATATAACAACGAATATTATTCGTTGCCAAATCGTCTTGTGTACTTGTAATTAGCAACGAATAGGATATTCATTGTTAAAGGTCCATATAACGACGATTTTTTGCTGAATTATTTGTTAAGATTCACATGAATCGTTGCCAAATTTAGCAACGATTAGAAGAAAATAGCAACGAATAATCATTGTTATACGATTCGTTGCAAGAAATATAGCAACAAATACCCTTATTTGTTGTGAATTTCATGAAGTAAGCAACGAATAATATTCATTGTTATATATTTAACTACAGAAGATATGGCAATGAATATAAAAATATTCATTGCCTTAGGTCACTTTTCTTGTAGTGTAGATATTTATACCGATTGATCACGTAATATAAGTTATGATTCATTCAGATCAAACTTCCTTCACGTTAATATGAAAATTATTCTCGAACATAAGGAAACCGATTAGCTCTAGCGCTAAAGATCCCAGTTTTTTAACGAGCAATCGAAAGGATTTTGGAGCATCCTCGGGATGGTATGATTCCTCATTCAGATCCTGGGGAGATTATTTACTCGTGGATTTAAGGATCTTAACATGAAAAATGTAATCAAGTTCACAAAAAATCTCATGAAATATAAGAAGAATACATGATATTTTTTATTGCATTCATGGAACAAGAACATTTACATTGTATTTGAGTCCAAACAAAACCTCGCAAAATCAGAATACATTTTCCCTAGAAAGATGACCGAAAATTTGATCTGGTATTGTTCACAAAATTTCGCATCTTCCTTTTCAATAGGGACAAACCTATGTAGCCAAGAGGTGCACATGGAACCCATCTAATGGTCTGGTGGTAGAAGCAATGGCTCCCACTTTAAAGGACCAGGGTTCGAATCCTATAGATCCCACTATAAAAAGAAAAATCTCGTGGATAGAAAATGGAAAGTGATGTATGTCCTCCCACCCCTACACATGAAAGAAACCATGTTGAAAGTTTCCCTCTCATGTGCCCCTCTCGCTTCCCGTATGCAATAGTTCACATATGTGCCCCTCTCCCTTCTTGCGCATCATGTGACTCTGCACGTTGTTGGCACTCTCCAACCAATAGCTTCCCACCTCGCTTTCGATTCCCGATGTGCCTAGCAGAAGACCATTGCACAATCATTGGTCAATGCTGCCCACCACCGGAGTTGTTAGACAACGCATGCACGCGGTACATCCTTGACGAGTCCGGAATAGCGCGTGTTAAGAAATCGTTTTTATGTTCGGGTGGGAAAATAATAAATCGTACGTTCGTTGTAGGCGGCGATCGGAAACAATCAAGAAAATAACCACAAATAATTATTCAATTTCAATCTCGTGATTTTATGTTTATTTTACTTGGGCAAGTCCCAAGGTCGATCACAAGGAGGCAAAGGAACAACCTACAACTATATCTATCCAATTTCGTATTCGGTTTTCAAGGCAGTCTTTTTTTTGGAATTTTCAATGCAATAAAGAGATGCAAGATGCAATTTTGGCCTATTTTAGGGACTAAAATGTAAAATTCGATCAAACAATGTCCGAAAAATACGAATCTTGGCCCAGATGATAATTATGATAAAATTAGTGCACTGTATTTTTTTTGGAATTTTCTGATGCAATATGAATTTTTTATGAATTTTTAAATGCAACAAAATGATTTTCAATATTTACTTATAATAAATATTAAACCTATTTCTTTTCGAGAAATAAAATTATTTAAGTTCTATCACTAGGTAATGGATCTTAGAAAAATCCTAGAACTCAAAAATGTGGGGTTTAATACCGATTAAAAATAAAATAGTGAAATATGCAAAATGATTTTTACAGAGCAAACTATACATGCAAATGCAAAGATTTTTGGATACAAAGTCAAGCAAAATAATCTCCACAATGTTTGATTTTTTGAAAATTTTTAAAGCAACGGTTAATTAACTATGAATTTCAGAGCATAAGATGGGCAAAATTCACAATTTTCCACAAAATAATTATTTATTAATCAACCGATGATTATAAAAATGCCAGTATGTCGAAAATGTAGAGAATTATATGAGGAACACAGTGCTATTTTTAAACGAATAAAATGATGCAAAATAGAGGTTTAAAATGCGGCAGGAGTACATGGATATAAACGTAATAATTAAATAAGTAAAGACAATGCAGAGGGGGGAAACTAAGATGCAATTACCGAAACAAAAGGGGGATTTTCTGTAATTTCACCAGAGGGTCACGTGCTATGCACGTGACCACTGGCTAGAGGGATTGTGGCGCAAATACGGGGAAGCTCCAAGGGCGATCTGCAAATGACCATGCGGTCACGTGCGGAGCACGTGACCCGGGGGATGACGCAGCTGATGACTTCCCCCCGTGCACACGCAAAGCACGTGCGGGGGTCTCGGGCCCTCCGCCCGGAGACTAGCGGCGTTGTAGCGGCGGAGGAGTCTCGGCGGTAGGAGCGAGGTCAGCGAGGGGGACGGTTGTCGGCGAAGTGGCGCGGTGTTGTCGAAGTTGTGGCAGAGATGGCGTTGACGAATTTGTGGCGGAGATGGCGTTGACGGTTGATGGGTTGTAGGCGATCGGCGAAGGCGGCGCGGTGGTGCTGCGAAGTTGTCGGGGAAGGAAGTCGATGACGATCGGCTGGAGCCGCTCCTCGGGGTGTCAGAGAAGACGAAGTCCAAGGCGGAGTCGCGGTTGGCGTCGGGGAAGATGGGGACGGCGGTACGAAAGCTTGAAGAAGTCGGTGGCGTTGCGGTGACGTGCTAACTGGGCTCGACGACGATCAAAGTTGGCTGGAGCAGAGGCAGAGACGGCGGAGCTCGCCGTGGGCTGCAACGGCCACTGGAGAAGTGGCCGGATCTCGCCAGAGATGGAGGGCCCCGTGGCGCTGTCACCGCCGGAGGGGAAGTTAAGGTGCAGCCGACGGATCAGGGGATGGGAGGGTCGGAGGTTCTTTAAATAGCGAAGAGAGAGAGGTAGGGCGATGGAGGGTGGTTGCGAGGTTGATGGAGGCGGAGATGGGGGGGGCGACGGTTGGCAAGAGAAGATCACGAGCAGCCGTTGCGGAGGGCCGGTGCGGGAGGTAGGAGGCGGCGGAGGGCGCGAGGTTGGGGGCGGTGGTTACGGAGGGGAAAGGGCCTGGAGACGACGATGCGCAGCGACCGTTCGATCGGCCGCTGATCGAACGGCCGTGGCGCTGGCACGTGGCGCAGGAGTGAGAGAGAGCGGCACGTGCGGAGCACGTGCCTGGGGCATGTCTGTCGCACGTGCGAGCGCTTTAATTTTTTTTATAAAAATGAATTAATAAAACACCCAAAAAACGCTGACACGTGGCTGCCTCTGGGGCTGCCACGTGTCAGCACCAGAAAATTCGAAGGAAAACATTTTGTAAAATCAAAACGAAATAGCAAATGACCTCGGATCGAAAAAGTTTCTTCACAAAAAATGCTCGTCTCGACGAGATCTACAACTTTCATATAGACATCAAAGCCAAAATCGGTCAAATGTAAAAAGTGAATTTTTAGGGTATCCTTTGTACATAGAATACCTTGATTTTTGAGTTTTCTATTTTTTTGTCATTTTTAAACAAGATAAAAAACCGGAAAAATATGGAAAACTCAAAGATAAATAAAAGACATCTTAATCTAATTTTTTTATTTTTATAAATTAAGAAAATTTATGCATGAAATACAAGGTCAAAAGCCGCGAAAATATACAATGTACAAAAGAGGCCCAAAACCCAACCTTCACATATGGGCTCCGATTCACTTGAACTTGGTCTTGTTTTGAAGGTAATTGAATGTACATTAGTCCAAAAGTGAGTAGGATCAAATCGGACACTGGATGGGAAGATATGGGGCTTTTAGTCCGAAAATCCTGAAACTAGGGTTTGGGTTTTTGGTCCACTTAACAGGGTTAGTGATTTTTTTTGTATTTTTCATTTATTCTTATTAGTGATGTGTACACAGTGGATGTGGATTTGTGTCATTCAGAGTTAGCATGGAGCTGTTAAAAATAGGGGAAGTTGTGTTATTTACAGGTCATTTTTGCCTTGGATTTTTGGCTTCTTATTTTGTGCAGAAATTAATGCTAAAATGCAATTCTTATGAAATCATGCATAAATACTAATTATGCGAAATAAATGCAGAAATGCAGTTGATTTTAAGGGACTAGAGCTTAATTAATGAGACTTAGAGTGATGAATCCGAGATTCATCATCCCCCTATACTTAAACCATGCTCGTCCCTGATCATCAAAAATAAATAACATGAAGTGAAATGAGATTGGGTTCCATACCAAGACCATGAACTGAAGGTAAAAGTGAAACTAAACTTGACCTTTGGATTAATAGTGAGGCAGAACTTCGGTGAGACTTAGAATTTTAAAATCAACAGCCCTCAAGTTCTACACATCATTGTCACAGTTTCGGTTCAGAAGTCATCTTAGATCAATCTTCTTCCCAAAGTATACCCTATGAACATTGAATAACCGACTCATGTGTGTGAAGGTTTTTAGCTCTTCCCATTCAGAATGCCGGACTACCATGCTCCTCTCCTCTCCAGTAACTCGTCCTCGGGGAGTCAAGTATTTCCTTCTAAGGTCTGTCGCGCTGTGTTCACAATCGAATGAGGGAAAAGATAGAAGAAAGAGAAAAGAACTGGAGGGTGGCCAGTGTAGTCACCTCTCCTTGTGAAGATGGCCAGTGTAGCCGAGTCTCCACCAAGATCTGCATATTTTCTTGAAACTTGGACCTTTTTGGTCAGATTTTATTTGGTAGTTGCTTCTTTGTATTTGGAATTTTTGGTGGTTCTGCTTGGATCTTGTTGTGCCCCTACGGATATAGAATCTTTTTGTTCCGTACATTTTTTGGGGTCTTAGAAAAAATTGTGCCCAGTCGTCCATCCCTTTTCCGAAGCTTTATTTCAACCCGTACTCCGGTCTTTAGATTTCCACGCTACCAGAAAAGAGACTCACACAGTCTTCCAACATCCCGTCTGGGTTGAGTAAGTGCATAGTGCGAGAGTACAAATTAATTCCATATTCCAGAGTTGTACCCACAATGAAGAGACCAGGTCAGACACTAAGAGTCAAACGCTGCACATTGTCATGTGGAACTTAAGGAATTAAGTCAAAAACCTGAAGTTCTTAAAATCCTATTTCTCGGTGAAGTTCCTCTGAAAATTAGGTGGATTAAGGTCAAGTCCAGACCACTCTCGGTTTCTACTCATAACTCGGTTCAGAACCCAATGACTTTTCACAGATGCAAATGCATGTAATGTTGGATGAAGTGCAGGTGTGTGCAATGCAGACACATTTTTTTTATTTTTTTGTTGTTTTATTATTTTTTTTGACATTTTATGCAAGGGATTTTTTTTATTTTCAAAAATTTTGGGCATGGTTAGTGTTAGTAGAAAAAAACCTCTTTTTTTTGCTTGTTTGTTTGTTTTTTTCTAGTTAGTACCCACCCCGTAAATACATATAGACTTACGCGAAAGTACGATATATGGGTAAAATATATACAAAGTATATACAGACCCCCCTATACTTAGCGAGTGTTGTGTCCTCAGAGCACAAGAAGCAGAAGACATAGCTCGGGCTAAGCGTAAGGGAGTGGAAAAAATGAAAAGAAAAGCAGTCAGGAAATGAGGAGAGTATAAACAGATGGGTGTTGGTTCCCCCTATACTTAGGCTCTGATCAGTCTAAGTATGAAAGAATGGTGGAAATGGAACGATCGAGAGTTAGGAAAGGAATGATATATACAGATGGCATCGTTCCCCCCTATACTTAGGCCTTGGCCTAAGTTGAGGAAGAAGCTGTACAAGAGAACCGATGTGGTCGGGAGGGAGGGTGGGTAGCCGATGATTAAGGCGGTTTTCGGCTGATCTTTTTGTGAGCATGTGGTGGGAGATCGTAGTGATGAGTCGGCGATGAGGCATATGATTCCCAGCTATGATCAGTGTCATCCTCAGAAAAATCATGATGGGTAATAGATAAAGTATTTGAGTCAGATGAAAGATATCCATCATCAGTGTTATCCTCAGAGGAGTAGTATTTGAAAGTGGACATACACCAACTATTTTGGTCTTTTTGTTTCTTCAATTGTTTTCTCAGAATTCGCTCCTTCTTGAGATCAAGTGGTTTGTCCTCAGATGAATACTCGGAAGCACCGGTCTCGGTCAGCTCGTATGAAAGAATGCCAGTGTACTTGAAGAGGGCAGGAGCATCAGCTTTGGATGAGTAGTAGTTAGGAACGGGAGTTGTCCAACGAGAATTGAATTTTGGATCCCTGCGAAGATATGGCTTTAGAGCTGCCGAACATACTTCACTCATGTAGATTACCTTTTCCGGACCTGATGAGGGACCATCAGATGATTCCTCTTCCGAAAAGATTACTCTCTTTTTATTTCGTCGTGAAGGTGTCGGTTCACTTGAATATCCAGATGAATAGCCATTGGAATTCTCCTTGGTCGGTGCTCGGTCTGCGTGCTTGTTCTTAGTCTCCCGAATGTTTGAGCACTCTCAGTTTGGGATGATTTGGTCAAGATATTCAGAGAAGGTTGCTCCAGGGTGTGACCATGCATATGTCTCAGGATCATAGTAGAAAGATTTGTCTATTTTGAGATCCGCAGGAATTGAAATACTGGGGAGAGTCTCTGCATGTTCTTTCTCAATTGATTCGATGTTGGCGCATTCCTGTATCGAGTTGATGTAATCCATGTAGTCAGAGTAGGTTGACCCAGGATGTGCCCATGCATAAGTCTCCGGATCATAAGATTCATATACATGATTCTCCATGGTGAGAGCGGCTGGGAATGGAGCAGGGGGAAGATTTTCTAAACCAATAGTCTCATCAACAACCGCTATCTCAGGTGTGGCTGCGGGGTAGGGCTCTTCTACTGCTTCATGGTTACGGTTGTCGGGGACTTCGTGGGTTGCCTCAGAAGATCGTCGTTCCTTAAAGATATGGTCAGATCTAAGTGCTTCCAATGCTGTGAAATTGATTTTCCGAGTCTCACAATCAATACTCGCCTTGGCCAATGCCAAGAATGGCTTTCCGAGAATGATTGGAGATTGGGTGAATTCTCCTTGATGCTCAATATCAATGATCGTGAATTCTACTTTGAGCGGAGCACCTTGGAATTTTATGATGATCGAAATAATTCCTCTCGGACGCTTTATTGATCGGTCTGCCAATTGAATAATCTCTCATAATTTCCTGATCGGTCCGAGTTTGAGTTCGTGAAATACAGAGGCCGGGAGGATATTGATTGGTGAATCGTCATCAATCCGAGCATGGGTGAAAATTGTGTCTTTGATTTCACAGTCAAATCTGGGCAACCGCTTCACTATGCGGCTCTTGGTTTTTCTCCTCAACACCAAGGAGGAGGCCATCGACAAGATATGTCTCTCGGTCTTTGTTCGTATCCTACCCGACTTTTTCATAGTTAATTTTTCCGTTAAAAATCTTTTAAGGTCGGGGAAGTGTTCAATGGCCTGTAGAAAGGGAAGTTCAAAAATCAATTTCTTTCCTAATGCTTCCCGTACAGTTGGATCCAAATTCCTCAGATCGTCTTTAGTCTCAATTTTTATGAAATTTTCCGAATTTTTAATTTTTTTGTGGTTTTCAAATATTTCCATTTTTGGTATTTTCTGGGTGGTGTGGGGGTGTGGTGTGTTTTTCAGATGAAAAGGGGCTCTGGTGTTCAGGGTGAGGGTCAACGACATAGTCTTTTTCAGAATCGTCCCCAGCTCCCTGAATATCCTCAGAATTTTCAATCTCAGATCCAGTTATTTCCTCATTTATTTTAATGTCCAAGCCACCATAGAATGCGATTACTCGATCGGTGAATTTTTGAAATCTATCCTCTATCAATTCGAATCTTGTTTTTATCCTCGAAATATCATCCTCAAAATTCAATTCATGATCAATCATGGGAGCAGTCGGTGTGTGTTCGATAATTTCATCTTCCATTTTCTCATTTGTGCTGAGAGGAGAATTCCTTGGAATATCCAATATATGATCATTAATTTCAGAAAATATCTCCTCAATAATCATGGAAGGTGGCTTCTCATATGGTCTAGGTAAGTGTAGTTGGTTTAAGGGGAGTTGTGATCCTATATGGTCGGCCCAATCCTCTGTGTGAGTGAAGAGGGGGTTGTTATGTTCAATCCAAGATAATGATTTTTCATTGGTATTCAAGATTGATAGAAGAGGTGAAGAAGTGTTCAATTCGATCATGTGGTTATCATCTCCCATGAATGATGGATTGACATTTACTGAATATGAGGGATGAATTGTATGATCAACGTAAAGAGGATTAAATGAAGAAGTAGAGACCTCAGTCGATTGTTGATTTGTCGTGTCCGAAAATAGAGGATTGTCATTCATGAAGCAGATCGGCTTGGTAAAAAGAGATGGTGGTTGAGAGTCTCTTGGAGGAGGTATTTTGGGTCTAACCGACACGAATTCATTTTCATAATATAGTTCTGATGGATTCTCGATTATTTCTAAAAGAGTTGAAAGGAATGAGGGGTTGGGTCTATTTTTGTACAAGAATTCCATTATCAAGAAGAGAGGAGAGATGATTGCACGGGATAGTTAAGAGAAATCAAATGTGCGGCTATTGATCTTGAAATCGGTTCACGCACACCAATGCAAACACAATTCAAACCCCGGGTTCACCAACGCACACAGTGAAGCCGTAAGAGGTCGGCTATTATCTTTTCGATTTTAGTTGGTGATAAATCAATCTTGACAAAAATTTAGCGAGCTGAGATTTAGGATTTGGGCTCTATCCTTAAGTGTCGTCTCTCGCTCACTCAGAAAAAATAAAATCATCCAAGGTCGGGGTTGCTCTCCCGCAGAAATCCTGATTTTATGGGTTATTAAGATCGGCTATAGTTAGCAGTCCCAATTTTAATTAGGTGATCACTGAAGAAATTAGATGAGCACAAATACACGTCTACCGTCCAGTCCCAATTTCCTTTTAAAATTATGTGATAAAACAAGAGAGAGGAGTTCGGAAAAAGTCGATGCACGCGAAAAATAATGATGTATGCTCAGTTAGAAGACTTACAGTACCTCCTCGCAATCTCCATGTGGGATGCAATACAGAATTTAAAAATTTATTCTAAATGCGTGCAAGCCGATGAAAACCGCACCTAAGCAGAAAGTTCTATTAGCGGGGAAGAATTGAGTTAAATTTGGCTAAGTTGAACGATCTATGTGCGTCTTGATTAATGTGAAGTGTGGCTTAAGATCCTACGAGCACAAAAAAATAAAATTGCTCTGAGAGCCGTATGTGCAGGTCTATCCTAGTCGCTACTCAAGTCGGGCCCCACCCTCACCGGAGAGTGAAACAGGCCACGACACACCACAAATAGAGTTCAATATATTTTTACACACGCGAGAGTCCAAACGGACACCGCTATAAATGAGCAGAAAATAAAATTTGCAGAAATTAAAAATCTAGACTACGCTCTCTCACGACTCGACTCAATCTTAAATTAATTGCGGCTTCTTCGGATGTCAGTGCAGATGCTTCCGTTTCTTGAAAAACCGCTCCACGTGCGTCGGGTACCTTGCAAGAAAAATAAGAGAGAGAATGTCAGAGAGTGACTCAAAAAAAATAAAATAAGAAAATAAATGCTAAAAAAAAATTATGGGATTTACAATGAAAAATTCGGGGCTCAGGCTACCTGAATTTGGAAAACCGAACAAAAATTTTCAAAACACAAAACTAAGCCGTTTGCCTCCCCGGCAACGGCGCCATCTGACGAGTCCGGAATCGTGCGTGTTAAGAAATCGTTTTTATGTTCGGGTGGGAAAATAATAAATCGTACGTTCGTTGTAGGCGGCGATCGGAAACAGTCAAGAAAATAACCACAAATAATTATTCAATTTCAATCTCGTGGTTTTATGTTTATTTTACTTGGACAAGTCCCAAGACCGATCACCAGGAGGCAATAAAACAACCTAGAATTATATCTATCCAATTTCGTGTTCGGTTTTCAAGGCGGTCTTTTTTTTGGAATTTTCAATGCAATAAAGAGATGCAAGATGCAATTTTGGCCTTTTTTAGAGACTAAAAATGTAAAATTCGATCAAACAATGTCCGAAAAATACGAAACTTGGTCGAGATGATAATTATGACAAAATTAGTGCACTGTAATTTTTTTGGAATTTTCTGATGCAATATGATTTTTTTATGAATTTTTAAATGCAAACAAAATGATTTTCAATATTTACTTATAATAAATATTAAACCTATTTATTTTCGAGAAATAAAATTATCTAAGATCTATCACTAGGTAATGGATCTTAAAAAATCATAGAACTCAAAAATATGGGGTTTAATACCGATTAAAAATTAAATAGTGAAATATGTAAAATTATTTTTACAGAGCAAACTATACATGCAAATGCAAAGATTTTTGGGCACAATGTCAAGCAGAATAATCTCCACAATGTGCGATTTTTTGGAAATGTTTAAAGCAACGGTTAATTAACTATGAATTTCAGAGCATAAGATGGGCAAAATTTATAATTTTCCACAAAATAATTATTTATTAATAAACCGATGATCATAAAAATGCCCAGTATGTCAAAAATGTAGAGAATTATATGTGGAACACAGTGCTATTTTTAAATGAATAAAATGATGCAAAATAGAGGTCTAAAATGCGGCAGGAGTACAGGGATATAAACGCAATAATTAAATAAGTAAAGACAATGCAGAGGGGGGAAACTAAGATGCAATTACCGAAACAAAAGGGGGATTTTCTGCAATTTCACCAGAGGGTCACGTGCTATGCACGTGACCACTGGCTAGAGGGATTGTGGCGCAAATACGGGGAAGCTCCGGGGGCGATCTGCAAATGACCCTGCGGTCATGTGCGGAGCACGTGACCCGGGGGATGATGCAGCTGATGACGTCCCCCCGTGCACGCGCAAAGCACGTGCGGGGGTCTCGGGCCCTCCGCCCGGTGACTGGCGGCGTTGTAGCGGCGGAGGAGTCTCGGCGGTAGGAGCGAGGTCGGCGAGGGGGACGGTTGTCGGCGAAGTGGCGCGGCGTTGTCGAAGTTGTGGCGGAGATGGCGTTGACGAATTTGTGGCAGAGATGGCGTTGACGGTTGATGGGTTGTAGGCGATCGGCGAAGGCGGCGCGGTGGTGC
The DNA here is from genome assembly GCA_037367405.1 of Ottelia alismoides. Lineage (NCBI taxonomy): Eukaryota > Viridiplantae > Streptophyta > Magnoliopsida > Alismatales > Hydrocharitaceae > Ottelia > Ottelia alismoides. The sequence continues at coordinate 335,879 of JAZKJV010001000.1, read as the reverse complement.
TGCGAAGTTGTCGGGGAAGGAAGTCGATGACGATTGGCTGGAGCTGCTCCTGGGGGTGTCGGAGACGACGAAGTCCAAGGCGGAGTCGCGGTTGGCGTCGGGGAAGATGGGGACCGCGGTGCGAAAGCTTGAAGAAGTCGGTGGCGTTGCAGTGACGTGCTAACCGGGCTCGATGACGATCAAAGTTGGCCGGAGCAGAGGCAGAGACGACGGAGCTCGCCGTGGGCTGCAACGGCCACTGGAGAAGTGGTCGGATCTCGCCAGAGATGGAGGGCCCCGTGGCACTGTCACCGCCGGAGGGGAAGTTAAGGTGCAGCCGACGGATCAGGGGATGGGAGGGTCAGAGGTTCTTTAAATAGCGAAGAGAGAGAGGTAGGGCGATGGAGGGTGGTTGCGAGGTTGATGGAGGCGGAGATGGGGGGCGACGGTTGGCGAGAGAAGATCATGGGCGGTCGTTGCGGAGGGCCGGTGCGGGAGGTAGGAGGCGGCGGAGGGCGCGAGGTTGGGGGCGGCGGTTACGGAGGGGAAAGGGCCTGGAGACGATGATGCGCAGCGGCCGTTCGATCGGCCGCTGATCGAACGGCCGTGGCGCTAGCACGTGGCGCAGGAGTGAGAGAGAGCGGCACGTGCGGAGCACGTGCCTGGGGCACGTGCGTCACACATGCGGGCGCTTTATTTTTTTTAATATAAAAACGAATTAATAAAACACCCAAAAAACGCTGACATGTGGCGGCCTCTGGGGCGACCACGTGTCAGCACCCGAAAATTCGAAGGAAAAACATTTTGTAAAATTAAAAAGAAATAGGAAATGACCTCGGATCGAAAAAGTTTCCTCACGAAAAATGCTCGTCTCGACGAGATCTACAACTTTCATGAAGACATCAAAGCTAAAATCGGTCAAATGTAAAAAGTGATTTTTTGGGGTATCCTATGTACATTGAATACCTTGATTTTTGAGTTTTCTATTTTTTTGTCATTTTTAAACAAGATAAAAAACCAGAAAAATATGGAAAACTCAAAGATAGATAAAAGACACCTTTATCTATTTTTTTATTTTTATAAATTAAGAAAATTTATGCATGAAATACAAGGTCAAAAGCCGCGAAAATATACAATGTACAAAAGAGGCCCAAAACCCAACTTTCACATACGAGCTCCGGTTCACTTGAACTTGGTCTTGTTTTGAAGGTAATTGAATGTACATTAGTTCAAAAGTGAGTAGGATCAAATCGGACACTGGATGGGGAAGATATGGGGCTTTTGGTCCGAAAATCCTGAAACTAGGGTTTGGGTTTTTGGTCCACTTAACAGGGTTAGTGATTTTTGTGTATTTTTTATTTATTCTTGTTAGTGATGTGTACACAGTGGATGTGGATTTGTGTCATTCGGAGTTAGCATGGAGGAGTTAAAAATAGGGGAAGTTATGCTATTTACATGTCATTTTTGCCTTGGATTTTTGGCTTCTTATTTTGTGTAAAAATTAATGCTAAAATGCAATTCTTATGAAATCATGCATAAATACTAATTATGCGAAATAAATGCAGAAATGCAGTTGATTTTGAGGGACTTGAGCTTAATTAATGAGACTTAGAGTGATGAATCTGAGATTCATCAATCCTATTCCAGACTACACATGTGGTGCAACCAAACTCACCTATCAGCACCACCACAACATCTCTATCATCAGGAGTCGATCTCGATGCTAGTGCATTATCGTGGTAGCTCGTCATGCATCCACTTTTCTTGCGGACCCATTGCACATCTCTTCATGCAAGGACATGATCTCAAGTCTCTGACAATCATCACTCACAATTCGAGGCACTAGAATACGACTCATCTTCTCGTTCTCCAAGTACATATAACAATATTTGACTATAGTATTTTTCTCTTTATAATTTATTAAATCTAGATCTTAATAACTTGAAAAGTTGATGAAGTTGAAATATCAAAATATTCCTTTCAATGAGATTGTTTGGTGGAGATTGTTATTCTTAGACAATTTCTCAGAGCCTTTTACTGTTGAATCAAGTTGAATAAATACAAATGAGTGATAGTAAAAAAATCATTATTATAGAGAACTGATTTTGTCATAATACCATGCTAAGGAATCAAGACACTGGATTAGATGGTATATCGTTGATTATACATAATGTCCTGGACTTACTGGAATTCTTTTCGATATCTCTCAAACATATAGTCCTTCTATGTCATTTACTTTTATTTTTTATGCAGATGTAATCGTTTTCTAAATGAATGACAATAATCTAACACATATAAAAAAGATGATGAACCGACTAAATTATTTATGTATTGCAATTGTCAATGTTATTAGAGTTTACTTTGTCAAGGATTGGCTTTTTCGAAGCTATAATGAATCTAAAGAGCCATCTAATAATGATATTTTTTTTTACAATGCTCGGAGTTTTTTTTCTTCAAAATTTAAGCTTCACATTGACAAAGTTGTACTTGAAAATGCAACTGATCTTCGAAATAAAATACTTATGTATATTAAAAATGTAAAATAGAACATTGAGTTCTCGAGGCTGAATTTTTTGACAGAACTTCGAATAAAAATGGTGAAAACTCAAAAGGATTTTTTTATCCACTACAATATTACTGACTAAGTTGGCATTCAATCTACCAGTCCCAATAATAAGGGTTGAAAGAGCATTTTCAGTCATGGCTAATGTGAAGACTCGGTTGTGTAATCTAATGGAATGAATGGATGAATGATGCATTACCTTCATATATATTGAAAAGGAGATATTTGATTCAACAGTCGGCGATAACATTGTGAATTATTTTGTAAATATGGAAAGTAAACGAGAGCAAATTTACGTGCAAGTATGTTTTTTTGATTTGTAGTATATGTAAAAAATCTCCGTGTATACCATTATATGCATATGGATGTTTATGATGTTCATTTAATATATTATTTTTATTTATTATTTTTTATCGGTATGCCATATTTAATCTATAATAATGGAACCACCACTGCTTTACAACTCTGATGACTCGATAATTTCCATAAGCACAAAATCCACTTTTTATGTGTACAATATCCTTTCACAAAATTGGCTGTCTTTTTTCGATGTTGGTCTTGTAATAAAAAAGTACAATGTTTCGTTACGCCTCCAGCAACTTCCACACTAAGTAGAATTTCATTGGCCCTATAACTTATTTGTTCAGGAGGGAATGGTTTAATATGAAGTGGTTGATGTTTACACTGATCGACCACATAATATAAGTTATGATTCATTCAGATCAAGTTTCCTTCCTAATAATATGGAATTTCTTCTCATATACAAGGAAATGGTTCAACTCCAGAGCTAAAGAACGCAGATATATTTTGGAGCATCCCGGGTGCTAGATATGATTCCTCATTCGAATCTCGAGGAGATTATTTACTTGTAGATTGAGGAATTTTAACATGAGAAATGTAATCAAGTTCACAAAAAAACCTCACGAAATCTAACAAGGACCCAAGAGTTTTTTTATCGCATTCATAAAAACTCAACAAGAACACATATATTGTATTTGAGTCCAAATAAAACCTTGCGAAATCAGAATACATTTTTCTGAACAGATGTCTGAATTTTTCTGACCAAGTCTGATGCAATGGGGGTTGTACAAATGCTAATGTGAAAAGCCACAAATACAAGATTTTAGAAGTTATTCAATGGCTACATTCCATGCATGGCATGGTGGCTACAGTATAGACTCCATCGAGCTTGTCTGCATTATAACCAGGGTGATTAGATTCGAGAAATTTTACGAATATGATTATTAAATGAAGAAAAATATTAATAGCTATATTGTTTTCAAGGCTTAATTATACGAGTTTCATACTAATTCTCTTTGATGCTATTACTTGTCTCTCCTTATCTTCTCAAAGGATCATGCTACCTGTAGTCCACTCTTATTTGTTTTTGGAGTGTATTCTCATCCCAATCATTGCAAAAATTATTTTTCCTATTATTTTCAGGCTGTTTTCACGTGTTTTTGGTAGACCTACCCGAAGTGTGGGTTGGGCCAACTAGATCAAGGTTTCAAAGTCCCCAACCCAAAGCACGGACCGGTCGACCCATGGATCATACTTCAAGACCCAAACTTATCCCATATATGAGCTGGGCGGCCCATGACAAATGAAATCATTTTTTCATCTCTTTTTTTTATATTTTTTGATTATCATAAATAAATGTTTCGATCACCATTTAAACTCTGTAAGCCTAATTCAACTATTGTATGTGTTACAACATAAGTTAACTATTGAATTTAATTTAACACCGACAATGCAAAAGAAAACTTAAACTATTTTAATAGTAAACACACGTGTTATCATTTTTTTCACATATATTTATTTGTAAATTAGACCAAATTATATAGAACTTGTTCACGGTTCGTTCATATGACGATCAAGTCAAGATAGTTTTTACATCAATTCTATAGATCTAAGTCCGACCCATGAGCGGACCAGGTGAACTGCGGAAAAATCTGGTTGGAATCTCATAAACCCGAATCAACACAATAAACACGCCAAAAAAGTTGTTTATTTCAAGATAACCTCCATCAAACACGCCCCCAATAAAAGATGGTCCAACCGCGAACGTCAGTCCATTTCGCGAAGGCGCGGTAACTAAACGCTCTCGAATCCTCCACAGTCTTCGTTGGAGACGCCTCCCGCGCGCAGCTCCCTTTCATATGGCGAGCGAAGGGCGAACCCCGCCGCGAGACCTCGAAGCGGTGCTCCTCCGCGAGGTGGAGCAGCTCTCTTCCTCCATCGGAGCCGCCAAGCGCGTCGACGACGCCATCTGCGCCCTCCACTCCCTCGCTCTCCTCCTCTTCCCCGTCGACTCATCCGCCCTCGCAGGTTCCCCCCTCCTCACCTCTCTGTCTCGTCGAATCCTCGACTGCGCCTCTTGTTCTCTTCCTTTTTGACGATCCTTTCTTGTGTCGCCGCAGGAGTCCTCGACGAGCCGTACAAGGAAAAGGTAAAGTGTTTTGATGTTTTTGGTCTTCCTACGGCCGTTTATTCGATGTTTTTTGAAGTTCGGTCATCTTCGTTGTTGGACTCCACTAGTGGACCTGTAAACGAATCCCGTACGAATCCAGTTCCGAGGGGCATTGGGTGTGAGAAAGTATTGTTAGTACCGGAGTCGTCATTCGAGTCGATATATATATAGTACATAAATTACTGGAATCCAGTTATATTATTGCATTTCAAATAATTTTTCCACCTTGACGTCATGAAAATAGATGAAGATACTTAAAATAAACTAAAATTCCATGCGTTGTTTTTATATATTTTGCTACCCGTGTCTTATTAGTAGATTTATTGCCTACATATTAAAAGCTTAATGTACATGTGTAGCTACACAGAATGTGCTGAGAAGCAAGTAGATACATTGCCGTAGATTCAAATGTTTTTCATTCATATTTGGTTGATACAGCCTAGACAGATCAGGTGCCACGATACTATCTGACGCGCTGATCAATGAATTTACAGACATAAAGAAGTCATGATCGGTATCCTGATTTGGATATTGGATACTATCTGCTGGTCTATCATGCGGGTGGCGGGTCGTTAATTTGATGGATTGTTTGGACGTGTTTAGAGAAATTATGTGATGCCTTGGAACGCCATATGGTTACCGGGACGCACATATGCAACAAGAATTCTCATATTTTTTCCCAAATAGATTTAAAGATTTATTCGTACATAATCACACAGGACTCTAGGATGAATACAGTACTCAACCTCTACTTTCCGAGTGTTATGCTTCCCAACTTAATTTATTACAGCGACATCATGTTTTTTTTGCTTGATGAAGGGTAAGGGAGGTCTGGACCTTGGTCTTTCGGGTGGAATATGCACTTCTCAACCACTGGATTATCTAAATGGGTTCATGAAACTACATTTTACGACATTGATGATATTTTTTTTTGAAGAAAGTTATGTTTCACACGTGATCTTTCTATTGACTTTTTCTAGTTGGTGGTGTGGAAAACAATGAAAGAATGTAATGAGCTCTTTATTCAAGAGGTCCAGGGAGAGTTCAAAAGGCAAAATACATAAGTATCCCCATGGGGTTACAATAGAATATAAGATTGTAATAGACAATAATCTCTAACATCCCCCTCAAGTTGGAGCATATCCATCGATCATGCCTAACTTGGAATCTATCCAGGAAAGATGCTTCTTTGATAAGGCCTTTTGTAAATATGCCTGCAAGTTGGAGATCTGTCGAGATGTGTGGTTTAGTAATATTGCCTCCACTTACAACATCATGAACAAAATGACAACCAATCTCAATATGTTTGGTTCTCTCATGGAACACAGGATTTGTAGCAATGCGATGCATATCTAATTAGGTGGTGACTTAAATGGCAATCCTCAAATTGAAACAAGTGGACTAAATGACAATAGCAAATAAAATGATATGCGATGCGCAAAAAAATCAGCAACAATAAACAAGAAAATACTCGCCTTCTAGCACCGGTTTCTCCGCAACTTCAGGGCAAATCAATTAGTTAATGACTATGGAAATAAATAACGATGTGGCAGTTCAGAACCTCAATAAATCACCAAACCGATAGCAATATCACACGCCACAATGCTAAGTTCATACGGTGAAATAATATGTAGAGAAAAACGCTCATACCACAACCGGCAAGGGTTTTCGTGTCGCTTCAGATCTGGTCGGTGCCAGGGAGTCTTGCTGGGCGCCTCGGTAGCACTTGACGTTCCGTGAGGGTGGGGTAGAACGGTGGCGGGGGGGGGGGGGTCGCTGAAGGGCTGGCCTTAGGCGGTAGCTGGGGGGGGGAGGGCTGTTGCGGTATGCAGGCGAAACGGTGAGGGAGGGAGGCGGGCGCGTGGATGGGCGCGCTGGGAGGCGCAGTCGCAGATCAGGGGAGCGGCGCGGCAGGGCGCGTGAGGATGTGCAGTCGGGGGGGGGGGGAGGCTTGGCGGTGGGGATCGCGCGTGAGGAGGGGAGAGGTGGGTGGCAAAGGCGAGCAGGAGGAGGGGGAATCTGCGGGGCGCTGGAGGGGGGGGGGAAGGGCTGGAGGCGGCGATGGCGTGGAAGAGCGGTAGGGGGAGGGGCGATACAGAGGCGCGGGGTGATGGCGAGACCGAGGGAATGGCGGCGAGCGGCTGGCGGGGAGGTGGATCGGCGAGGGGGAGGGCGGCGACGTGAAGAGGGGAGGAGGGGGTGTTTAGGGTTCGGGTGGAGAACACGGGAGGTTAGGGAAAGGGGGGGATTATAGAGAGGGAGAGAGAGATAAGTGAGTGGAAAATAAACTTTCATTCAAACTTAAAAAAAAACCCTAGCTATTGGGGAACCTATATAGAGGCTAAATCCCCCAAAATAAGCAACACCTCTCCTAAAAATTAGGAAAAGAAAGAAAACAAAAAAGGGATAGTAAGGCCTTGTATAATGAGCCTTTTACATAGAATAAAATAAATATGGCAAATGTTCGAAAAAGTGATCTTGCAAGATCATGCTGCATCAACTCCCCCCTGCTGAGAAGAATCTCGCTCCGTCGAGATGGCATCGTGGAAGTTCTGAAGTATATCGGGGCGGAGTTGTTGGAGTTCATCCTCGTCAATCCAGGTGCAATCTGTAAGAGGTCGTCCCTTCCATTTGACTAGATATCGTCGGAAGAGACCACGTCTAGTCGTCATATCTCGGATTTCTGCAATATCTTCAATTTGATCGGCATCGGTCTCGGTTGGTGGTCGGCGCGCATCCTCAGCGGGAATTGCTGGTGTGGTGGCATCTGTCTGTTCATCTCTATGATATAAGAAGAGATCTGCTACATTAAAGACTGGCGATGTCTGGACGTCTGGCGGTAGGTCGAATAAGTAAGCATTGGGCCCAATCTTCTTGAGGACTTGGAATGGACCAATCTTTCGTTCGCTCAATTTTTGGTGGGCTCTCAAAGGAAACCTCTCTTTTTTCAGGTGGACCATCACTAACTCTCCAACTCTGAACTCGCTTTCTCTTCGGTGTAGGTTGGTTTGTGCTTGATATTTCTGGGTCATGGTTTGGAGTTTGGCTCGGATTTCAGTATGGATGTGGGTTAGGTGTTCGACCAGATCCTCAACAGCTGCACTACTTCTCACTTGCATGGTTGTGGGTTTTAGGTCTAGAAATTGGGTAAGTGGAAAGCCGTACACACTCTCAAATGACGATTTTCCGGTGGACCTATTAGTGGAACTGTTATACGCGAATTCAGCTTGGGGAAGAATTAGATCCCATCTGGACGGAGAGTCCCCTGCAAGACATCGCAATAAATTTCCTAATGATATGTTAACTACTTCGGTTTGCCCATCTGTTTGTGGATGATAAGCGGTGTTGTATTGCAAACGAGTACCAAGACGAGACCAAAGCGTGCGCCAAAAATGACTCAAAAACCGGGTATCACGATCCGAAGTAAAAGAACGAGGGACACCATGCAACCGAACGACATCACGAAAAAACAAATCAGCGACATGAGATGCATCTGAGGTTTTTCGACATGCAATGAAATGCGCCATTTTAGAAAATCTGTCCACAACCACAAAAATAGAGTCAACTTTCCGTACCGTGAGGGGTAAGCCTAGCACAAAATCCATAGTGATGTCTTCCCAGGGTCGCAGAGGAATCGACAGAGGTGCATACAACCTAGTGTTCTGCCTATGACCTTTGAATCTTTGACATGTTTGGCATTTTTGTACGAACTTTGTGATATCCTTTCCCATTTGCGGCCAATAAAATCGCTCTTGGAGAAGAGTCAAGGTCGTGTCCCTTCCAAAGTGTCCAGCTAAGCCACCGTTATGTAGTTCGGAAATTAAGTTCTCACGAAGGGAGGTGGCAGGGATGCACAGTCGGTGGGCTTTGAACAGGAACCCCTCATGAAGAATATAAGTGGCTGTCGGATCCTGCCCAGTATCAACACATTCTGCATAAACTTGTCCGAAGTCAGGATCAATGGGGTAGAGGTCCTTGAGTGTGTCAAATCCTGTTGTGCTGACGGTCATTGTGGTCAGGGCATGTGCTCGTCTGCTTAACGCGTCGGCCACGCGATTCAGGGTTCCAGCTTTGTGCTTGAGATGAAGGTTGTATTCTTGGAGGAAACTAACCCATTTGGCGTGGCGCTTGTTAAGTGTTTTCTGCGAATTCAGATATCTTAAGGCTTCATGATCAGAGTTAAGGACGAATTCACGTTGGATCAGGTAATGCCTCCAATGCTTGAGGGCTTGCACCACGGCATAGAATTCAACATCATAAGTGGAGTACCGTGATCGAGCTTCATTCAATTTCTCACTGTAGAATGCTACAAGTCGTCCTTGACTTAGGTTGGCGCCAATTCCGACATGTGAGGCGTCGCAATCGACTACAAAAACCTTGGTGAAGTCAGGAAGTGCCAAAATAGGGGCGTGTGTCAATTGATGTTTTAGATTTTGAAAGCTGGTTTCTGCTTCAAGAGTCCAGGCGGGTGCGCCTTTACGCGTGCAATCTACCAACGGAGCTGCACAAGTGCTAAAGTTCCGGATGAAGCGTCGGTAGAAAGAAGCCAATCCTAGAAAGCTGCGAATCTCAGTGAAGGTTTTGGGCACGGGCCAGCTCTGAATGGCCTGAATCTTGGAGGGGTCAATCTTAAGTCCATCGACAATGACAATGTATCCCAGGAAGAGGACCGTGTCAGACATGAAGGAGCATTTCTTGAGGTGGACATACAGTTGTTGGGCTCTCAAGGTTTCCAGGACTTGTCGCAAGTGAGATAAGTGGTCGTCTTTGATCAAACTGTAGATCAGTATGTCGTTAAAGTATACAACCACAAACTTACCAATGAAGGGTCGCAATACATGATTCATGGTTCGCATGAAGGTGCTGGGGGCATTCGACAGGCCGAAGGGCATTACCATCCATTCATAAAGGCCCTCTTTGGTCTTAAAGGCAGTCTTCCACTCGTCTCCAGGTCGGAGGCGAATCTGATGGTAGCCACTGCAAAGATCCATTTTGGAAAACAATTTGGCACCTGATAGCATATCAAGCATGTCATCAATACACAGAATGGGAAAACGATATTTGATCGTTATCTTGTTGATAGCGCGACTATCCACGCACATTCTCCACGTGCCATCCTTTTTAGGTGTAAGCAGATCAGGAACTGCCACGGGGCTCATACTCTCTCGAACATATCCACGACGTAGAAGATCAGTAACCTGCCTGTTCATTTCTTCATGCTCACTTGGGCTCATTCGATAATGTGGTAAGTGGGGTAGGCTGGCTCCAGGGACTAGGTCAATGTGATGTTGAATGTCTCGCAACGGGGGTAGTCCTTCAGGCAACTCTTCAGGCGTAATGTCAGCAAACTCCTGGATGATGGGTTTTATCTCAGGTGGGATTTTGGGTGTAGTTGTCTCTTGTTGGCTCACTTCACGTCCCATTAACGCATATATGGTGGAGCTCTCATGAATCTCATGTTGGAATGTCTGGGCTTCCATCAACAATACATGACCCGTAGTCGAGGACTTTGATGGTGGAGTATTTTTACCAGATTGTGCGGTCGCGGCTCGAAGTGTAGCCACCTGGCGGGGGCTAAGGGCGTCGCGTTGTGGTCTAAGGGTCACACGCACCTTGTCTATGAGAAAGGAGTAAGTGTTCAGTTTTCCTTTGTGCTCGGTGTCTCGATCGAATTGCCAAGGTCTCCCAAGTAGTATGTGACAGACATCCATAGGGGCTACATGGCACCACACCTCGTCTTTATATGAAGGCCCAATTGAGAAGCTAACGAGGCATTGACGGTGGATCGGGAGTTGGGTACCACCTCGAAACCAGGTCACACTGTAAGGTTTCTCGAGTGGTTGAGTTGACAAACCCAACTTATCGACCATTTCTTGTGAAACGAAGTTCTCAACGCTTCCTCCATCAATGATCAGCGAACAGCGTCGCCCTCCTGAGGTGTAGGTGGTTCGGAAGATGCTGCGACGCAGCCAACTATCAACGTCGTTGACAGTGGGTGTGAGCAAGACGTTTGTGGGTGCGCTGTCAGGAGCGATAAAGTTCTCATGTTCAATTACCAAGAAAGGTCCGGATACGCCTCCATCCACTCCTAGAGGCTCATAATCATCGGCTCCCACGGTGTCAGCAGTCAAAGTGGTCGGATCCTCTTCAGGGGATTCCGGCTGGTCATGGTCGGGGTATTCAGGGTCGTCGATGGTGCATAAATGGGTGGGTCTAGCCTTAGGGTTTGGGCATTCTGCTGCTCGATGTCCCTTTTGATAACATCGGAAACAAGTGTCAGGTCAGACAACAGGTCGGCTTCCCAAGATGCCTGGTCCGGGGTTCCCAGTAGGTGGTCGGGTGACGGCAGGAGTTGAGGGTTTTGTCTGGGGTTTACCCGTAGGAATCGATGGGGACACTAATGGTTTGGAGGTCGTCATCGGGGTACTGGTGTGCGGAACGGAGTTCACAGGGAAGGACATCCTCTCTGTCCGAGCTTTAGCAAGCTTAGTCTTAGCCCGTTCAGCCTGCTTGTAAGCTTCGTCAAGGTCTCGACAGTTGTGGAGGTAGAGTTCATCCTGAATAACGGGTCAGAGTCCTTGCATGTAGCGGGTGACCTCCTGAACAGGGGTCTCCTGCAATCGGTTGCGGTGAACGAGTGATTGGAACCCTTCGGTGTATTCTCTTACGCTCATAGTGCCTTGTCTCCATGATTGCAGCCACGCGTACAGAATTCGTTTGTAATCCTTAGGCACGAACTTGGTCTTCAATTTGGCTTCCATTTTGCTCCAACTGCGGATTTTACCTTTTCCCTTTCGTTTGCGTTCAGACTGCAAACGGTCCCACCATAGCAGAGCATGTCCCTTTAATTTGATTGTGATGAACTGAACATTTCGTTCGCTCGGCATAGACTTCCACACAAAGAAGTGCTCGACGGCTTGGAGCCAATCCAAAAAGACATCAGGGTCTCGTCCTCCGTCAAATTCTGGAACATCGAGACGAATGCCTCGATCCCATCCGTCATCGAACCTAGGTCCAGGTCATGGCGGGAACTGATATCCAGAGGTGAGGGGATCTTGAATCTTGGAAGTGAAAGGGGTGTCATCTCCCGATCCTTCTTCGTTACTTTCTTGGGAGTGATCATCGCTAACGTGTCCGTCAGAAGTAGATGTGCTAGAGTCGTAGGAAGTGTTGCTCCGTGAATGTGGTCTCCGGTGAGTACACCGGCTTTTATTTGGCGTCTCATTACTATGATTTTTCTCTAACATTTGACAACTTAGGGTGGCAAGTTGTCCGCTCACTTGTTCGTACATCCGCTGCATGTGTTGTATTTGAGCAGATAAAGATTCTAAATATAGCTCAGTGCGTGGGTGTAGCTGGTTTTAGAAGGAGACGGTTTCTCGGCCATGGGAACCCTAGGGTTTCTACTTTCTTTTGTTTTGGGATTTTTTTGGTGTTGCTTTTGTGGTTGCTTTTTTTTTTGTTTTTTTAAGGCAATGAAATGAATGGAATGCATGCGAGATGCAGGGTCGTTATGCTCTGATACCAAATTGATGCATATCTAATTTGGTGGTGACTTAAATGGCAATCCTCAAATTGAAACAAGTGGACTAAATGACAATAGCAAATAAAATGATATGCGATGCGCAAAAAAATCAGCAACAATAAACAAGAAAATACTCGCGTTCTAGCACCGGTTTCTCCGCAACTTCAGGGCAAATCAATTAGTTAATGACTATGGAAATAATCAACGATATGTGGCAGTTCAGAACCTCAATAAATCACCAAACCGAATAGCAATATCACAAGCCACAATGCTAAGTTCATACGGTGGAATAATGTGTAGAGCAAAACGCTCATACCACAACCGGCAAGGGTTTTCGTGTCGCTTCAGATCTGGTCGGCGCTAGAGAGTCTTGCTGGGCGCCTCGGTAGCACTTGACGTTCCGTGTGGGTGGGGTAGAACGGGGGCGGGGGGAGGGGGGGTCGCTGAAGGGCTGGCCTTAGGCGGTAGCTGGGGGGGGGGGGAAGGGCTGTTGCGGTATGCTGGCGAAATGTGAGGGAGGGAGGCGGGCGCGTGGATGGACGCGCTGGGAGGCGCAGTCGCAGATCGGGGGAGCGGCGCGGCAGGGCGCGTGAGGAGGCGCAGTCGGGGGGGGGGAGGCTTGGCGGTGGGGATCGCGCGTGAGGAGGGGAGAGGTGGGCGGCGAAGGCGAGCAGGAGGAGGGGGAATCCGCGGGGTGCTGGAGGGGGGGGGGCTGGAGGCGGCGATGGCGTGGAAGAGCGGTAGGGGGAGGGGCGATACAGAGGCGCGGGGTGATGGCGAGGCCGAGGGAATGGCGGCGAGCGACTGGCGGGGAGGTGGATCGGCGAGGGGGAGGGCGGCGGCGTGAAGAGGGGAGGAGGGGGTGTTTAGGGTTCGGGTGGAGAACACGGGAGGTTAGGGAAAGGGGGGGATTAGAGAGAGGGAGAGAGAGAGAGAAGTGAGGGGAAAATAAACTTTCATTCAAACTTAAAAAAAACCCTAGCTATTGGGGAGCCTTTATAGAGGCTAAATCCCCCAAAATAAGCAACAACTCTCCTAAAAATTAGGAAAAGAAAGAAAACAAAAAAAGGATAATAAGGCCTTGTATAATGAGCCTTTTACATAGAATAAAATAAATAAAATAAATACGACAAATGTTCGAAAAAGTGATCTTGCAAGATCATGCTGCATCACAATGTAAGTAGCAGATTTGTTGTCACAGTATAGAGGAACATGAGTAGTGACAACAACACTGAGTTCTTGCAGGAAAGTTAGTAACCAAGTAATTTCACAAGAGGTTTGGGCCATTGCCCTGTATTCTGTCTCTGCACTGGATCGGGAGACCACAATATGCTTTTTGCTCCTCCAGCTAACAAGGTTTCTTCCTATCATCACAACATAGCTCGTAGTAGAGCGACGATCCTCAGGAGAGCCTGCATAATCAGCATCGGCATATCCATTAACACTAGTATATCCATTTGCCCCATAGAAGAGGCCACATCTGGGTGATTCCTTCAAGTAGCGAAGGATATAAAGAACATCTTGCGAGTGGTTGTAATAAGGTTTCTCCATGTATTGGCTGTAGCTCTGCTCACATCATAGGATATGTCTGGCCTAGTAACAATAAGATAGAAAAGTTTACCAACCAAGCTTCTGTATCGTGTAGTGTCTTCAAAGACATGATCAATGTAGATGGTGTGTTTCCTTGGTTCTGTAGGAATACCAGAGGGTTTGCAGTCGAATAGCCCTGGCTCAGTCAGTATATCTAAACAGTACTTTATTTGTGACAGATGGAGTCCCTTCGTAGTGCGTAATACTTCTATGCCCAGAAAATAGCGAAGTTGTCCCAGATCCTTGGTGACAAAGACCTTTTGCAGAAAAGCCTTGGTCTATAACATCCCTTTATCACCGTCACCTGTAACAACCATATCATCCACATATACAATAAGAATAACGATACCGGTTGGTCGCTATCTGACAAAAACAGAATAGTCAGATGTAGTTCTCTAGAAACCCAGAGTGTCTATCTTTGTACTTAATCTCTCGAACCTTGCCCTTAGGCTTTGCTTCAGACTATATATTGCTTTGCGAAGTAGGCACACATACACCCCCTCGACTTTGTAGCCTGGAGGTTGCATCATGTAAACTTCTTTCTCGAGATTGCCATATATAAAAGCATTTTTGACATCCAGTTGAAAAATAGACCAACTCTTGTTCACATCTACTTAAAGGATAGTATGTATGAATCCCATCCGTGCAACAAGAGAGAAGGTCTCGAAGTAGTCAACTCCATATATCTGTGTAAAGCTTTTCGCCACAAGTCTTGCTTTCAACATGTCAATAGAGCCATATGGAGACTGCTACGTAGTGAAGACCCATCTGCAGGTAACATGATTAGTTCCCCAGGAACACTGTACAAGATCCCATGTCCCTCTAGAATTGAGGGCGTCCATTTCTTCATTCATTACCTTACACCAACCATATTCCTGCAGATCACTATGATGGTCTCTGAGAACAGAAATTGTCACAAGAGCATCTGCATATCTTCTGTCAGAACATGATAAGCTAGCAGTAGACGTGAAAGGAGACATAGGATGAAGTGTACACTGCCTCTTAGTTCTGCGTAGAGCGATGGGAAGCTCCTGAGGATCATCCAGGGCAGTATTGGTGGGTGCACTTTAGGATGGCGTATTTTCCTGCAACAAAAAGATAGGAAGTGGAATAAGAAGAAGAGTAGAAACATGTTTTCTCTTATACACAATAGGTGGATGAGGAAGATCTAATGTATGTCTGACACAACCTCAGTAAAGAAGGTAGTTTGTTCGTAAAAGGTGATATCGACATATATGTAATAGCGATGACCATAAGGATCATAGGATGTACCCTTTCCGAGTTTGAGAATGTCCCAGGAAAACATATTTAATCATACGTGGAGATAATTTTCCAGCATTATGAAAATTGTGAACGAACACAGTGCGACCAAAAATCTATAGTGTAGAGGGAAACGTGACTCATTTGGGTGTAGTAAGGAAAAGGGTGTGGAGCCATTATAGCATCTCCCCAGTAAGTCTTGGGAACCTTCATTTGAGTGAGAAGGGATCGAGCAATATCAAGGAAATGTCTTAGTTTTCGTTATGCTACCCCATTCTGTTGAGAGGTGTATGGGTATGAGGTTTGCTGGATGACACCCTTGGAAGCAAAAAAAGAGGTCAAATGATTTTGGGTGAATTCCAAGGCATTGCCAGAATGAAATATTTGAATAGTAACGGAGAAGATATTTTTGACTTAGTGAAAGAATTTCTTGACAATTTTATTAATTTTTGAACGCTCCTTTGACAAGAATACCCAAGAAGATCGACTATAGTCATCCACATAAACAATAAAATACTTTTGTCCACTCAGACTTCGGATCGAACACGGTCCCCCGATATCATAACAGACAAGAGAAAAAGGAACTCCACAACGTGCTTCAGTTCGAGCGGGAAAGGATGCTCGATGATGTTTCCTGACTTGATACACCTCACACTCAAAGAGCTTGGGTGTAGAGAGTTCATGGAACATTATGGAGAGGGCCTTGGTAGAAGGATGACCCAGACATAGGTGCCACATAAAAGGATCTTCGAAAATAGAGACTAAGCTCGCAAACTGGAATTAGATGGGATGTCGAGGTAATAGAGGTCGTTCCTCTCATACCCCCACCAAAAATCTGCCTCGTCCGGATGTTCTGAAAGTAACACGACAGTTAAGTTCATCACATAGCTTGTGTACAGATAAAAGATTGAGAGGAAAGACATGAACACAATGAATGTCTGTCAATCGCAGCCTAGAAGAGAAATTGATAATATCAACTGCAGTAACCGAGGAATGGTCCCTATTAGCAATGCGAACAGTCTTCACAAAGGAAGATGGTTGTAAAGATGCGAGTAAACTTCCTTCTCCCGTCCGATGGGTAGAAGCTCCAGAGTCAATAATCCATGCATGTTTGGAGGCAAAAGCAGAGATACTGTACTTGAAGTAGTAGCTAAGGTGGCAGTCGAAGCAGATGCATTATTATCATTTGCAGATAAACTAGAGTCTTGTAGCAGTTACCTCAAGCGGGTACATTCAGAAGCAGTAAAGGGAGGTTTGTACCCCTCCAAATTGCTGAAGAGATGTCTCTTCAGTCGCATCTTAAGATGCTTCTTCATAGGCATTGTTGGCATTCCGCGGCATGCCAAATGTTCCCAGCAACGGTCAGAAAGGTGATTCCAGCATCCAAAGTGCACCCATGATGGATAATGTGCAGTAGAAGAAACACGTCCACGTCCAAAGTCATGACCATGTCCAGATTCACGGCCACGTCTAGATTCATGACCGCGTCCACGGTCGAAGTCGTGACCCCGTCCTCCTTGATTTTTCTGATGTCCTCTGTAACCCGAAGAAGAATAATGGGCCGTCATCTCTGTAGATGCATGGATAATGGAGTGCTGAATTGGAGTTTCTTGCTCCTGTAGTCGTCCAAAGATGGTCTCTATTGTGGGTAGAGTATCGGCCATCAGAAACTGATCTTTCACAGGCTTGTAATGTGGATTCAACCCAGAAAGAAATCTGTAAACCTGCCATTCAACACGCTCTCCCACTTGTTGATCATATCATGCATGTCGGAAAATGATTAGCTCCTCAAATAGGCTAGTAAGAAGCTTGCAATACTGTAAGGCTCGACTCTCCTTGAGCAGCAGACCAGATTCTTATGTAAATACAGAAAGGCAAGATTTGGTTGTCTTCTTGGAATAAAAAAAGATTTGGTTGTCTTCTAAGAATATGCGCGCTCAAACTTTTCCCACATTACTTTCACAGTATCCTTGTAATGAAGATTGTCAGCAATGTTTGGATCGACAATGTTGGTCAACCATGTGATCACCTGGTAGTTGTCCATAAACCAGGTATCATAGCCCTTATCTGTTTTAACAGGAGCAACCTTTGTAAGAATATAGCTTTTGTGTTGGCTACAAACGAACACATTGAAAGAAGGAGACCATAAAACATAGTTTTCAGAGCCTTTCAATTTGATAAAAGTGCCTTGTACCATCAAAGAAGTAGGGTACGTGTGCTTGGTATTAGTGGATGCCATGGTGGTTGCGTAGGTCGAGAAAATGTGACATTGAAAGTATTCTTTGTCTTCGTCGAGCATCAATATAACTAATCAAGCATCAAGACTATATACAATGACTGTTGAAGACTCAGAGGCTAGTGGCCGTAGAAGGTCGGAGTTGTTGTTGACACGGCCTTATAGGGATCGTAGGAAGGCCTCCGTAGTAGTTGGAGGGCTGTTGGGCCCCCTAGTTGGTGCTGGCGGCGGGCTTTGGAAGCCCTAGATGTTGTGCCGCTGGTAACACGAAGAGTGGCTTCTGGCAGTGTTGTGGCAAGGTGGAGGGGCTAGACACCGCCCAAGGTGGCGTGTGGAAGCCCTAGACAACGCCCAAGGTGGCACGTAATCGAGGAGGCGGGGTTGAATGCCTTAGGAGACACTCAATTGATGAGAGGAGGGCTGAGTGCCCTAGGCAGCGCGCAAGGCCACGATCGGAGATGGGTTGGGACCTCCAGCGATGATCGGAGGAGGGCTAAGAACGTTAGGCGACTCGCGAGCAGGGGTGCACAAGCCCCAACAATGATGGAGGGAGAGCTGGGAGCCCTCCTGCTTCGCGAGACGATACGCGAGGGAGAGGTGTGAGCCCAACGACGATGGAGGAAGGACTGAAAGCCCTTCTTCTTCGTGAGGTAACAACACTCGAGGGAGAGGCCTCTTGCCTTCTTTTTTTTGTTCGCGAGAGAGGAGAGAGGCATCTCAGATGAAGGGTTGGTGGTGACGACGGATTTTTAGTCAGAACACCGGTCTATGACTGTTACTCTAAATTCTAATACCATGTGGAAAATAATGAAAGAACGCAATGGTCTGTTTATTCAAGAGGTCTAGGGATCCTTATATAGGACTAAACCTTAGAGAGTTCAAAAGGGCAAAATACAAAAGTACTCTCATGGGGTTACAATAGAATATAAGAACGTAATAGATAGTAATCTCTAACAGGTGGAATGCAGATTTATATCTAGTAAATTTCTAAAATATGTTTTCATGTTAAGGTAAGATAATATGACCATTCATGGTTTCTAGACTGTTCAACACACACAACAACAAAGCTTTTTCCCACAATTAAGTAAGGCTGGTTACATGGATTCTTGCTCCAATCCATGTTGAAAGATCCAACTATTTTCTACCTTGGCTGTTAGCTACATAACACAACTCTCACAATAGGGGATTTGAACCCTAAACACATCCCCACGGATCACGATGCTTCCCGTACACATCACGTTCACATTCAGAACATTTTATACAAATATATGTATTACAGGAAATTAAACGAATAAGAAAGGGAATACATGAGCATAATTCATTTGCATTACAATAAGATATATATACTAAATAAGCAATATGTCCAGAACAATGTAAAACAAGTAACTGTCCATCTAAAGAAGTAATACAAATACTTCTCTCAAGTACAAAAACATGAGTAAAAAATCACTGCAAAATAAACCACTAAGTATGCACCCTAAAAGTGCACATGAACCTGTATTGCTCCACAATAATAGAACTGCACCTACTGCTGCGGCGAGTCCTGCGAACTTGTTGGATCACACGAAAAAAGATATGATATGAGCAAAGTTGCCCAATACGGATATATTTAAATGACAACTAAAGCATCAGGTAATTGGGTAAGAGTCACAAGCAGTGATAACCACTGAACAGAAATAGAAAATGAAAAAGCAATTGAAGCAAGTTCATGAGAACGTGAACACTCTCCCATTAGTAACACTACAAGTGAATACTTACTCTTAGATCATTACCATTACCATTCTTTATGTTGATTTTTCTTATTAGTGCTTTCCAATATTCCTGTTAGTGAGGGAAATAGTTTGTGGTATTGATCACAAGGGTCTTAGACTATGACTCAAAGATACATAGTATCTCTGGGTTGTGGTGTCTTTGTAGGCATCCAAACTAAGTTCCCAACACTTTACCAACCTTCCCATTCACTTCGCAATTCATCATTCTCAATTCATTTAGAAGCCCTCTTGATTCCAGAACTGATCACCCATTTAATGAAGTCGATTTGATTTCCAATCGTAACTGTTTCTCAAGTATCCCAACACAAGCAAGATAGGAATAACAGAGACAACTTACTCGACAACCACTACACATTGACAAGAGTTTTCGACGACAGGCACAACTCAAGTAAGATCTAGGATTTAAGATATGTTTTTCAACTCAAACTATAGTCGAACCTACGGCTGCCTTTCGTTTTCTTCGGATACATGATAAACTAGTAAGAACACCTCTTTTGTTAACCACATCCCGGAACTCCCATCACAAAATTAAGACGAGTAACCAACTCGAGTAATCGACCCTCATTAGACGCTTGTGATAATCCTATGACGTAAAACAAAGATCAGACTACCAAGCACGCATCTCGAAAGGCAATGCCGAGAACTAGGGATGCACATGGATAGGGTTGAATCGGATTTTAGCTTAATCCGTGTTCAATCCATACTTAACGGATTTTGATTTTTCCAAATCCATCCAATCCAATCTAATCCATAAATATGCAAATCCAATCCTATCCATCTAGTTACGAATTGGATCAGATTGGATTGGATCGGATTTTTATTGCTCACCTACTATCACATCATAAGCCATGATTAATTTGAAGCATACTAGACCTCGACATTTGAATCATGTTTCTAAAATTGAGAGTATGGATTAATGTAAAGAAAATGATAGTTAGTTTTTGGAAAACGAAAGAATATGCGCTTGTTATGGATTTAGTACGAATAATCATCGTATAGCTATATATAAATAACATACCTATAATCCATAGAAATTGTACAAGTATCACGTTGACTTCTAATAAAATTGCAACTTTGTATATATCAAATAAGAACCACAACTAACTTGCAATTGACCTGCTTGGTTGCGCGGTGCGCGAGGGAGATTGTGCACGAGGGAGGTCTGGGGCAAGGACCATACACGACGACACTATGTAGGAGGGAGGCTCCTGAGGTGCCTGGCTATGTGTGCGCGAGGGAGGTATGGGATAGCCACTGATGAGGTCTGTATGCCATGCGAGACAGAGTTTTGGTTACGTGTGCACGAGGGAGATCTGACTGCATACGTGCGACTGGGGACAAGGACGACAATCGACAGAGATATTGTGGTCAAAGGTAGAGAGGCGTGTCGTGTGAGTGGGTGTTTTGTTTGGAAGGGTCCAAAAGGGGGTTTTAGGTTTAGGTATTTTTTAAGAAGGTTGCTTCGTTTGGAAAAATGGAAGGACTTGAAGGACACTATTTGTAGGTATTACTTTTTTTAAACTAACCGATGGAGTGGGGTAAGGAGGTTTCCAGCAAGTGTGGTGGGGTGAAGTTTGGAATGGGTTTAAACTATAAATGTGAGTAACTTGGATATTTACACATAACTTTTAAATGAAATTAAATATATGATATGCTCTAATAGTAACAAATGGATTTTTTAAATTATATATTTATTTATTAGCGGTTAACATATTGGATAGGATCGGATTTTGACAATAATCCGATCCAATCCATAAATTAACGGATTTGTAAAAGTTCCGATCCAATCCATTTAGACTTATAAATCCAAATTTCCAATCCAATGACAATAGATTGGATAGGATTACTGATTTTATCCTATCCATATGGCCCCCTATAGAGAATTACGTGTCACCTAGTCAACGCAACTGGAGTCGCGACCCCCTAGTCTTCTACCCGGGACCCCAAGGATGCTGGTCCTTCCCTTGGTAGATCTGGCAAAAGCGAAAGAGCCCTGACACACATCAGACGTTTTGGGGGCTGACCGCTGAGCCCACTCTGGCTTATCGGGGCATGGATGGATGCCAGCTGAATCCTCAACCCATTGTGACATAGGAAACTGCACCTTGCGCACTGCAGCCCTCAACACATGAGAGTATCTCGACCGTGGAGACCACCAAATGCAAAGCATGTGGGGAAAGGATTTCAACCATGGCACAACAAATGCCAAACATATTCAGAGTATTCATATTGGAATAGATTTAACATTGATCAATGCTTTCACTTAGGTATCCAATTTCATTCTTTATCAAATTAGCATTCAGATCATCTACCATGATTTCTTGTTTAACAACTTAGGATTTAGTTGCAAAAGGTCTCACCATAGTTAGGTAATTAACTTATTTATGACTTATATTTGCTAAGACAATGACCCATTACCTCGATCAAACCACTTGCATGGTCGATTATAACCGTAGACCGTGAGCTGGTGCTCCAATTTGGTGTACAACTTTTTGTTTCAGATTTGAAAACAAAGTAGATGTGTGATAGAACATTCAACAAGGAGAAAACTGACATATCTTACACATTTTTTTGGATCACACAAACTCTCGAAAAATGCAATTGAATGCGGTGGGTGGTTCGATTTCGTGTCCGATTTTTCATCTCCGATTTTGAAAAAAATACATACTTGTATAAAGCATGGAACATGGATTAATCTCACGTAAATTTCATATTTTTCAGATCACCAAACCTTCTCAGAAATAAACATAAATTATATCCTGCCTTGAATATTAGAATGTGTATATAATCTTTAGTTTTGATTTATTTCTGGTAACCATCATCATGAGTTACACTGTCCACATGAATACTGGTTGACTAAATATAAATAATCATCTCGCATTAAGTGGGAAATATCTTTATGATCGTGAAGTAAATAACCATAGATCTATCATCAATTATGAGAACGCCATTTGTTATGATGCTCTTTTCGTCGTAACCAATTATCATATACTGGAAGATTAGTTTTTCTTAACCTGATTCTTTATTTGTGCTGAGAAAGCATATGATGAAGCACACCTGAATAACTGAATTACATAAAAATATATTGAAATCGTGACGTGTGTATGTTCATGTGTATTAGTGGCGCACCAATCAACAACCCATTCACTTGCATATTGCATTGAAGACTTGAATGAATGTAATTATGGTTTTGTCGTCATTTTCAAGTTAGTTATGTTGTTGCCGGGAGTGATATTGAGTTAATTGTTCTATCAGGTACTTGACATTTCGGTTCCTCCAGACGACGAGAGGGAGAGTTGGAAGCATGCATTTTATGAAGGAGCGGCTTTCCCAATAGTTGCTAGAGTATTAATCTACAGTAAGTGTCATACATACCTGAAAGTATCGTTCCCAACTTTCCATGAGTTGGTTTTATGCTGTAAACACCAAATATATCCAAGTGTCGATCATTTCAAAATTAGTGAAGAGAGACGATTAATTGAGTAACTAACCATCTGGGAGACTTGGCACAAAAATCTTTCCGAGATCCATGCACATTTTGTATCAGTACTATCTCGTTTAAGTTTATCATAAAATGCACTTCCTAGGGCTGAAATCTCAGTTATAAGGTTGGATATGTTAGACATTATTTTGTTGACTTCAAAGAATCAAAATGGCATAAGAAAATTTAGTGTGCTCCCTGGTCATAATTATCGTGTTACTCTTGATACATGATTAGCCACTGTGATATTGCAATCTATACAAGATGTCCAACAGGTACTTTAATCAAATTAGACGTGTCTTTGTTGCATCTTTATTTGATGCATAAAATGCCCAAGAAATGGCTTAAAAGTGGTATAACTATCATCACTATGTAATATCACGTCTGAACTGTATTATTCGTGATCAAAGCAAATCCAATTGAATATTTGTTTCTCCATAATATATTTACCAAGTTTATTCCTAACATGTGTTCTCCGTCATCATTAAGAGAACATTAAAGCTTTTCCATTCTGTAAGTGAAAGAAACATGCATAATTATGCATGAAATAGTTAACTCAATCTTTTGTCTTTCTACATGCATGTAGATATTGGTTTGGATTGGTTGACATGCTTTCCTCGCACTGCTCGAATACAAGTCTATGATTCGTTTTTTGTAAATGGGCCGATGATTGAGATTATCCAAGCTCTAGTCCCATGCCTTACTGCTGACACTCCCAGCAAAGACGAGGTATCCATCACTGTGTGCTCAAATGTGGAAAGGTAATTTTATATTCAAGCCATTATATTTGTTAGTGATTAATTGCATACTTGTAATTGTATTGGGTTTTCTATACCTTTATGAAAATATAAAATTACGTTTGAATCGAGATAGAGCAAGGGACAAATAAATACTCATTTATTACTGCGCATGACATCCATGTCATATTTGATAACAAAGACGAGTATGATTTCACAAGGAACTATTTATTTGCTACATTATGTAGATGTTTCAAGGATTACATATGCATGTTTTGTTATCTCATTAAACATGAAGTCGTTTGCTTTGTGCATAGCGGTGGTGCTATAGGCTATAGCTACTCAGTTCCATGACTCTATGCTGTACTGCATTCGAGCAACTCTTATTTCTTGCTCCTTTATATGAAAAGATTGCCCCGGTTATAAATGAAGAAGCCAGTGCTGGACTTCCTATCTACAAGGCACCATGCTTCATTTACGTGCATATATGTTAGAAAATAGAAAGCGGAAGCAAAACATGGAATAAAGATAAAGAACAAAGAAAGAACGCGGGATTTTACGTGGAACCCTACTCCGTGAGGAGCGGGATGAAACCACGGGAGAAGCCCCTTAACTGGGCGTGTTT
The DNA here is from genome assembly GCA_037367405.1 of Ottelia alismoides. NCBI lineage: Eukaryota > Viridiplantae > Streptophyta > Magnoliopsida > Alismatales > Hydrocharitaceae > Ottelia > Ottelia alismoides. The sequence continues at coordinate 311,641 of JAZKJV010001000.1, read as the reverse complement.
GTCTATTGACTTTCTCATCTGTTACAGGAGGCCTGGGGTCCTTTATATAGCTTCTACAGGGCCTCCAAGTCCCACCACTAGGCGGTATGGGACTAAACTCAGTGGTGGGGTAAATGGACCCTGGAGGGATCCATTTACCCACCTATTACATAAGTGACGCATGCACTGAATACTCTAACACTCCCCCTCAAGCTGGAGCATGCAATGCTCAGCTTGGACAAACAGGAAGAAACTCAACTCACAATACATGACACTACAGACAATATCAACCCAACGCGCACAGCTGCTGCAGTCGAGGACGTTGCTTCTCATGGCGTGCATGTGAGGAGGACGAACGGGGCTGGAGTGTCTATCTGGCTCAGAGAATGGTACTCTACTGTGGAGTCCCTATGATACCACATGAAAACCCTTGCCCTTAATGGCATAGGGAATAGTCCTCTGCTATGGAGTCCCTATGGCTCACATGAAAGCTCTGGCCGACCAACAAGAATGACAAATGATTGGCATGCGTCATCGTCGAGTCTGAATCTGAAATTTGTAGAGTCTGAACATCTGACCGGTCTGCAAAAACTGATATCTGAATCTTAGAACAGGACCTGTGACTCTACATATACTCCCCCTTTCTCCCATACTGGTCGGAATGACATTGTATGACCACGTTGGGAGAAGATAAGATAATACATAAACATGGGGATGAATAAAGCATCACTTAACCGATAATGATTTTTTTTCCGACTTTTTCTCAATATTTTTTTTAACTATATATATATATATTTTTAATTCGTACGGCTTTTCTTTGTACGCGCCTCTTTCATTTTTTTTCTATGCGTACAGCTTTTTCAAATGTACGCGCCTTTTCTCCTTTTTTTTTACATAAAACAATACACGGCCCTCAAAGTAGCCCCCTGCCCTTTTTTTTTTCGGACTGCATCCCTCATTTTTTTTACACGGCTGGGCTCATGGGCCATACAGTAAATGACATTTTTTTATATCGGCAGGCCACTCTCTTTCCCCCCTCTTTTCTGATTTTTTTTTTGTTTAAATGAACCGGTGAACCTTTAGGGTTCCATCGAAACAGAGGCCGCCCATGGAGGGCTCCTCATATATCGCCGCCGCCGAGGGTTGGAGATACGGGGGCATCGCCGCCTGATAGATACGGAGCCCTAGAGGGGCATCGCCGCCTGATAGCGGCCGGAGAAGATCGCGCGCAGGGGCTTCATCTCCCCGAGATGCCATCGCCTGGGAGATCTGAGCGGGTTTCGGGCCTGGGCGGTTGGGTGCGCCTGGGTCTGTGCGCGCGATAGGCCTGGGTTGCGCCGCCCGCGCGGCTGAGGGCTCGCCGAGGTGCGCCGAGGGAGAAGTGCGGCACCACCTGGGCTCGCGAAGGATGGCGGCACCGCTTCCTGCGCCGCTGTTGCGGCTTGTCGTGTTGATAGGGCGCCGCCTGCGCGTGCTGGAGGAGAATGAGTGGCGGATTCGTGGACGCGCGCCTGGGGGTGCGCCTGGAGGTGCGCCTGGGCCATCGATGCTGCGGGAGATGCCGCCAATGTGCCTGGGGTTGCTTCGGGCGCGGAGTCTTCGTCGATCGGTGCTGGAAGGAGGATGCGAGATCGCCTGAGGTTAAGACTGCGCCCCCTGGAGGCGCTGGAACATGGGGGTTTCACCTGGAAGTTTGCGCCTATTGGGTAGGGCTGCTGGATGGAGCACAACAAGGACTTGCGTGAAGATGATGCTCCTGGACTGCGTAGATATGAACACGATTGCCGCAAAAATTAGGGTTCCTTCAGGAACCCTAAAAACTCTCGAAATGAAGGACAAATAATCTTCAAAGCTAACAATGATTCTACTCCTTCATCCTTCTCAAAACTAGGGTTCGAATCAAGACCCTCGAACTAAATCTCGATTCTCAAAATGAATACAAAATAAAGAACATAATGAAAAATTCCGAGAATCGACCCGCTCTGATACCATGTTAGAAAATAGAAAGCGGAAGCAAAACATGGAATAAAGATAAAGAACAAAGAAAGAACGCGGGATTTTACGTGGAACCCTACTCCGTGAGGAGCGGGATGAAACCACGGGAGAAGCCCCTTAACTGGACGTGTTTGTCTATTGACTTTCTCATCTGTTACAGGAGGCCTGGGGTCCTTTATATAGCTTCTACAGGGCCTCCAAGTCCCACCACTAGGCGGTATGGGACTAAACTCAGTGGTGGGGTAAATGGACCCTGGAGGGATCCATTTACCCACCTATTACATAAGTGACGCATGCACTGAATACTCTAACATATACTGTTGGGAAAAATAAGAGAGTTGTTTATTCCATGAATCCTAGGCTCTCTTATATAGGAGAGTAGCCTATGGGTAAATTACATAAGACAAACATAAGTAAAGATAATTAAGAAACAATACAGGAAACATGAAATAAATAACGTAACATTAATATATCTCTACACCCCCTCAAGATGGAGCATAGATGTCAATCATGCTCAGCTTGGACGAGCACTTTTGAAAAGGGTCCTCTGAGTAAGGCCTTGGTGAAGATATCTGTAGTATGGTCCCCTAAGTTGACATGAGATGTGGAAATAAAACCCTTCTGAATCATATCTGGTATATAGTGGCAAATGGCAATCAACCTAGATGTGCTTGGTGCGTTCATGAAATGCTGGATTAGTTGCAATAAATATAGTAACATGATTGTCACATTCCAGTACCATAGGAAGGGGAACCTCTATATATAGATCTGTAATAACAGCTCGAACCCCCATCATTTCTGTACTAACCTGGGCCATAACCCTATATTCAGGCTCAACACTAGATCAGGCTACAACAGTTTGCTTCTTAGTTCTTGCTCCTCCATGAGACAAGAGAGTATCCAACATATACAACAAATCCAGTGGTAGACCTTCTATCCTTTGGACACCCTGCATAATCTACATCTACACATGCTGAGATGGTAACCTCCTTACCTTTTCTAAACAGTAGACCTGCACCTGGAGATGATTTAAGATACATGAGTATCATCTGTATAACATCCATATGAACCTGATGCGATTGTTCCATGAACTGGCTCACCTGATTAACAACAAAAGAAATACCGGGTCTGGTAATGGTAACATACAAAAGCTTTTCTACCAGCTCTCTATATCTCCTCCTATCAACCTAATTAATATCATCATCATATAGTTTCATGCTTGGATCCATGGGTGTGGTGGCAGGTCGACATCCAAACATTCCTGTGTCACTTAGCAAATCAGTGACGTATTTCCTCTGGGTCATCACAAGCCCTTTGTTGATTTCTGGCAAACTCCAGTCCCAGAAAGTATCTAAGAGCTCCAAGATCCTTGGTGACAAATTCACGACCCAGAAGTTCTTTCGTCCTCTTGATTCCTTGTATGTCATATCCTGTAATAAGAATATCATCAACATACACCATAATAGCAATCATACCTCTGGATGTTTTCTATATAAAGAGGGAATGATCTGCATTCGAGCATTTGTACCCATGTTTCTCAAACAAGTCTGAAAGCTTCTGGAACCAAGCTCTAGGGCTCTGCTTAAGGCCATAGATCGCCTTGTGAAGTTTACACACCTGTGAACACTCCCCCTCAACAACAAACCCAGGTGGCTGTTGCATGTGGACTTCCTCTTGAAGATCACCATGTAGAAATGCATTCTTGACATCTAACTGAAACAACAACCAATCACGAACCACGACAACAGAGAGAAGAATTCGTAAGGTGGAATGACGAGCAACTGGTGAGAATGTGTCAAGATAATCCACCCATATGTTTGAGTAAACACTCATGCAACCAGGCGTGCCTTGTACCTGTCGATGCTACCATATGCATTTTGCTTAACTGTAAACACCCATTTACAGCTTACTGTAGACATCCCAGTAGGAGCTGGGACGAGGCTCCAAGTGCCTCTTGACTGAAGAGCAACCATCTCTTCTTCTATAGCCAAACGCCACCGACTGTCCTTCAGTGCCTCTTGATAATTCTGTGGGATGGCCACAGATGATCATGTAACTGCAAAATTTCTGAAATCACCAGTCAAGCGATCAAAGGAGACCATGGATGCTATAGGGTATGGCGCACAGCTACGCTTCTGTTTCCGAAGCGCAATAGGTAGGTCCAAATCTGCAGCCTCCACATCTGTTCCCTGTAAAGAATCCTACTCAGGTAGACCACTAGACCCAATATTAGAATATGTGTTATCAGAACACACCTCATGTGTGCTAGATGATGAGCGGTGACCATGAGCAGAAGCAGGATGACGAGTATAGTGGTGTGGTAATGGTGGATCTGGGACCGTTATAGTAAGTGGAGGTGGCACATGTAGTAGTGGTGGTGGTGGTGGGGAAGGAGATGGTGGTGGCGCACGAGGTGGTTGTGGCGCATGAGGTGGTGGTTTTGGAGATGTAGTAGGTAATGGTGGTGGCGGTGACATGTATATATCATTATCAATATATGAAGACATCATCCGATCACCTGTAGGAGAGAAGTACATTACGGACTTGAAAAAGATGACATCGGCACTAACATAATACTTCCTGCGCATTGGGTCATAAGACCTATACCCTTTCTGTGTCCTGGAGTACCCAACAAAGACACACTTGACAGCTCTAAGAGAGAGCTTGTCAATACATGGAGACAACTGGTGGACGAAGGCGACTGAACCAAAAACACGAGGAGTGAGTGAGAACAATTCCTTTTCAGGAAAGGCAAGAGAGAAAAGAATTTTCTCACCCAAGACTGACGAGGGCATGCGATTAATAAGATAGCATGCCGTTAGAACAACATCACCCTAAAAAGAATGAGGAGCACGACTCTGAATGGGACGTGTCCTAGTAATATCAAGCCAATGACGATGTTTCCTTTTTGCAATACCATTTTGTTAGGAAGTATAGGCACATGATGTTGATGAATAATTCCCTGGGTTGAAAAATAATTGGAGAGAGTATGAGTACAAAATTCCAAGGCATTATCAGTTCTCACAATTTTCACAGAAGCAGAAAAAACATTTTATACTTCGGTTAAGAAAATTTTGATAACATCTCCAGCTTCAGATTTATTTTTTAATTAAAAGACTCAAGACGGATGAGAGAATTCATCAACAACAACTAGATAAAACATGTGTCCCAGGTGATCAGGAACACGACTGGGACCCCAAATATCTATATGAAACAACTCAAAATTGTAGGTACTGCTCCGACACTGACGACTGGGTAAGGTAGAGCGATGATGCTTTCCCAGCTGGCATGTCTCACATTGAAAGGATGTGTGAGGCGAAATCTGAGGCAGAATATGACACGATTTCTGGAGCGGGAGATGACCAAAGCGCATGTGCCACATAAATGGTGAGACAGGTCCAACAGATAGGGAGGATCCGACATATGGAATTCGAACTAGGCAATAAAGGCTGCCCTGCTCACGGCCACACCCAATCATCTTGCCCGCAAGGATGTCCTGAAAACAAGAGAGGATGGGTCAAAAATAGCTCGACAATGTAAGGCCTTCGTAATCTGGCTAGTGGACAACAAATTCATAGAGAAATCACGTGCATGCAATACATTCTGTAGATGCATAGAGGCTGTCAAGCTAATCTCCCCCTGTCCAATAATTGGGAATGAGTCCCATTTGCAATAACTACAGTTCGTCCTGGAGGAACATGTCTGTAGGTTGTAACTTAACCCCTGTCTTCACACAAATGATGTGTGGCACCGGAGTCCATAATCCATTCTATAGCATTAGATCCACTACTGCTAGTGAGTGCATAAGTACTACCTGAGGTACTGGAGGAGGCTGAAGCAGCTACATCTGAATGACTCCCAGGGGCCGACGAAGACGTTACAGAACCAGAAGGAGGTATAATGCCCCTCAATCGTGCTACAAGATCTTCAAAGCATTGATCCAAAGAGGAAGCAGCTGGGGACTCAATCTGTTCGACCACTCTGGCAGAGGCAGGGAATCCATGCTTGGAGTAGCATGTTTCCTCTGTATGTCCATGACGATGGCAGAATGTACATGGCTGGCGAACCCGACCTCCTCTTTTCCTAGGTCCGTGACCACGAAACTGAGAAGATCCTCCTCGACCTCGGGAGGCTGCCATCGTCGAGGACGTCTGACTGGAAGTAGAAGATGGAACAGTGATCCGACCGAGTCTACGGAAGGCTCCCTCCATAGGAGGAATAGTAGAGTCTGCCAAAATCTGAGAATGGGCCGCCTCATACTCAGGATCAAGGGCTGCCAGGAATACACCTACCATGGTGGCATTCCTATAAGTCTTCTGCTGCTCAGGAGTAGATATGAGAGTCCTGAAGCTATAAAGCTTCTCGAACATCCCACACAAGGATGTATATAGCGAATGAAGTGGCCGTCCATTCTGCTTGATAGTAAAGATATCTTGCTGGACTTGTAAAATCTGTCTCATTCTTTGCCTGTGAATAAGTAGCAGGATGTCCCACATCGCCTTGGCTGTGGGCTGATGGAGTATATCATTTGGCGATCTCTATGGCCAATGTTCCGGAAAGCCAAACCTTGGCATATGCTTCATCCGCCTCCCATGAGGCATTAACCCCAGTCTTCTCAACCGGCTCTTCCTCAATAAGAACGTTTTTCTTACCCGTAGACTTCATCATGCTCATGAACTGCATGACCCACAATTCATAGTTTGACCCATCTATCTTTACTATTGGCGCAGGACCTCTGAATGCGCTTGTGGAGGGTATACCTACCTTGCTTTCCGACATGTCGACTGGAGAAGACTAGGGTTGACGACGTAAACAAGTGGTTGTCTACATTGACATAGAGAGATTTGGGTTCATATGTAGACTTATGCAACCAATCTCATCAAGATAGAAGGCTCGGCGGCGGTGTCTCCTGTTGAACAGGGAGGTGCGGCGATGCCTCTTGGAGAGAAGAGATGATGGGGGCCCGAAGGGGGTGGCTATGTAGCCAGTCAACCAATAAGGGAGGAGATAGGCGGCAACGCCCTAGGCTCCAGAGAATGGCAGCGACGTACATATGCGCAGGTCCTGGCACACAGGTGCGCAGAGCCTGGCGGGGCCTTAGGCGGGCGGTGAAGGTGCGGGGCCGAGCGCACAGGTGTGCAGGGCCTGACGGAGGGGATGTGGAGCCCGCAAGGGCCGGCCGACAGGCAGAGGCAGCAGGTGGAGTGGTCGCGGAGGCGACAGGCGGGGGCCACTGGGCGGCGGTGGCGCGATAGGGAGCGCGGAGTGGCATTGCGACACGCGACGGAGATGGGGATGGAGGGTGTGGCTAGGGTTAGGGTTTTGGGTACGAGAGCTCCGGCATATGACCACTGCTCTGATACCATGTTGGGAAAAATAAGATAGTTGTTTATTCATGAACCCTAGGCTCTCTTATATAGGGGAGTAGCCTATGGGTAAATTACATAAGACAATCATAATTAAAGAGAATTAAGAAACAGTACAGGAAATAGGAAATAAATAACGTAACATAAATATATCTCTTGGGATAAGAGAGGGGATGGTGGGGGTTGTAGGGAAGTGAGACGAGATCCCGTCAGAAGGGGATTGGGTGGAGGTCCGCGGAAGAAGGGCGCGTCGTCTTAAGGCAGAGGGGATCGAGTCACGTAGGTTCACCAATCTATTTGGGAGAGGCTGCTATCGCTGCGGCTCCCTGGCGCACTGGGCTCGGTAGTGTCGTGAGCCGATGCGCTGCTTCCGATGCTGTCTCTTGTCGCACAGGAGTGGCCATTGCCCACTAAATCGGAGTTCCTACCGCGGCACCGGCTGGAGTGGCTCGAGCGTTCTGGTGGGAGAAGGAGGCGGTGAGGGAGAAGCTTTGTTTCAAGGATCGTCAGATGTGGGCCTGGTTTCGGAGGCACAGTTCAGGGGAGATCTCCTGCAGCTGTCTCATGTTGGGTGCTGGCTAGAGGCATTGCGGAGATGGAGTCAAGGGAACTGTTGCGATGGTCTAAGGAAGGCTGGTCTTTACTGCGGTAGCATAGGCCGAGGGATGACGATGGTTTGATTCATCCAAAAGCGTTTGATCGAATTAGAGTGAGGGGGGTGTCGGTAGCCGCGCATGGTCTCTCGGAGCTCCGCCTTATGCTGGGCGGCGTGGCGGAAGTTGTCGCCGTCGAATCTTCGGGATGTCGTGCAGGGGAGCCACCTGACCCCGTCCTCAAGGTGAAGGGCCTCTCGCCGGAGGCGTTGGGCTGGCGAAGAGTTCGGGTCGCTGGGTGGACAGTTTACACGGAGCTCGCCATGGTGGATCGCAAGGAGCAAGGCCGTGAGCGGGAATGACAACCGGGGGCGAAGTCGGAGGGGAAGCCCATCGTGGCGGAAGGACCACCGGGTTCGGCGGGTGGTCCTTCCAGAAGGTCCCATCATCGCTCGGAAGGTGAAGCAGCACGATCTACGGGGGCGACTACTTGTCTCCTGCATGGTATTCGTTTCGGCGCTTTCAATGAGATTGGTCCCTTTGCTTTCAGAGGGTGGGGGTGGGTCTACCTCTTAACTCACCTTTGATCGCATCGGTTTGGGTCCCGTTACCTGACGTGGCGAGTGGGACGCTGATTCCACTTGGCTATGTGGACTTTAACCCATTCAGGTTTGCGGATCAGGCGGGCCCATCTGGAGCGCAGGATCTGCCTGACTATGTGGACCCAAAACCTCTCGGGGGTTCGGAGCAGGCATGCCGACCAAGCGGAGGCCCAACCGTGTGCTGCCTTCAACCGGAGCCTCCTATCTTTCTTTGCTTCGATGTTTCCTACATATGGGCGCTAACTCCAGTCTGTGCCAGGGGCATCCTCGACGGTGTGTCAAGAGAAAGGTCTCTCGGAGGTGGGAAGTGGTTCTCAGATGGCGGGGGGTGGGGGGCTGGTGACTGGGCTGGTGCTGGAAGGGTGGGAGGGGAAGGATGGTTTTGCTCTGTCGAAGGAGGTGGGCGTTAGGAGGGATGGGGATGGGGAGTTGGAGGTAAACGGGACCAACAAGGAGAAGGTGCGGGTGCATCTGTCGGGGGTCTGCCGCAGCTTGAGACTAGAGAGGAGGGCTCTCAGATCGCATACCTGCCTGGTTGTACAATAGAACTACTGGACTCGGAGGCTGAAGCCCTCAAGTTTGGGACTGCCTATGTCAGAAAGGTTAACAACAAAGGGGAGAGAAAAGTGAGGAGGGCGATGAGGCTCGCTGAGGCGGAAAGGGAGGAAAGCTCGCATCAGAGTGTTGGACAGGGGAGTGGCCGAGCGCCTGGGACTGATCCCGCCCAAGAAGCCGATGGAAGGTGTATGTCAATGAAAATTCTCTCTTGGAATGTCAAGGGGTTGGGCTGCCCTGAAAAGCGAGTGGGGGTGATGAACCTTATTACAGAGGCTAGAGCTGACATCTTCCTTTTACAAGAAACCAAGCTCACGAGTGGCGCGGTCTATGCGACGAGGGGACTGGACGGGGGCGTCCGTTTTGTATTTGCGGAGTTGGAGGCCCGAGGTGCTTCGGGTGGTTTGATGACTGGTTGGAAGGACTCCTTTGATCTTCTGGAGGAGTTCAAGTCGTCATTCTGCTTACGGTGTTGCTTTGACGATGTGCGGATGGTCTTAGCTTCCTGGTCACGAATGCCTATGTAGGCAATGAAAGGGGCACTCTGGCGGAGGATTTAGAACAGTGGGGCAGTGCGAGGGTCGGTGAGATCTAGATCATCGGTGGTGACCTCAACGCTACACTGCTTCCCGACGACCGGGGGGGACCCGGTCCGGAGGAGCTACGGAGAGTAACGCACAGTTTGGGTCTTTCAGTTATTGATGCGGCTTGCTGTGCCTACACCTGGCGCAACGTGAGATCGCCATCCCGGTTGGACAGATTTCTGATCTCTCATGATGGTGTGGAAAGGTTCCCGCTCTTGCGAGCGTGGGCTCTTTCGCGGGTGCATTTTGACCATACGCCGATTCTTTGGTCGTCTGGGGAGGAAGGACGAAGCAGGTTCTTTTTTCGTTTCGAACGAAGCTGGCTATTGGAGGATGGTTTCAGAGAGGCAATGACGGAGTGGTGGAATGGAGCCGCAACTGAGGGCTCATCGGTTGCAAGTTTGGCGGGAAAGCTTTCATCTCTAAAGTCATTCCTCATAGCATACGAAAGGGAGGTAACTGTGAGGAGGAAAGCTAAGAGGGTGGAGGCTCAATCAAAGATTGCCAGGCTAGATGGTCTGAATGACGATAGGGGGCTTACCTAGGAGGAGCACATGGAGAGACATGGTCTCCTAGAGGAGGTAATGTTGGAAGACAGAAAAGAAGAGGTAGAATGACGACAAAAATCCAGACAGAGGTGGCTAAAAGAAGGGGACAACAACACGAGATTTTTCCATTCGATGGCCTTTGGACGACGGAGAAGAAACTTTTTGCATGAGCTAGAGGTTGGGGGTGTTCGTGTCTCGGGTAAGGCGAGGATTGGGAACGCCTTGAGGGGCCATTTTCTTGAATCAACGCGTATGAAAAGAAGGAATGGCTGGGGAGAGGCGTTGAAACACCATCGGAAGCGCATGCGGAAGGCTTACTGGCTCCTTTCTCGGAGGTGGAGGCGAAGAGAGCGGTGTGAGACCTGAATGCGGACGGGGCTCCTGGCCCGGACAGCTTCCCGGTGTCCTTCTACCGTGAGTTCTGGGAGCTCCCGAAGGAGGATGTTCTCTAAGTGTTTAATGAATCTAGGGAAGGCAACAGAGGATTCGAGAATATCAACCCGGCGTTGCTGTTCCTGCTGCCCAAAAAGGACACTCCCGTGAGTGTGGAGGACTATAGGCCTATTGCTTTATCCAACACAATATATCTCATTGTTGCCAAGATTCTAGCGAACATGCTTAAGAGAGTCATGGATTCAGGGGTACTACACGGACAATCGGCTTTTATACCAGGGAGACAGATGGAAGATGGCTTTGTTTTGGTGCAGAGATATGCCTTGACCGGAAGCGGACAAAAAAGCGAGGGCTTTGTGAAAGATCGATTATGCGAAGGTGTATGACAACGTCGATTAGAGGTTCCTATGGACGTCATTACGTAGGAGAGGCTTCCCTGAAGTGTGGGTGGACTGGATGAAGAGACGTGCCACTACATCCTCTTTTTCTATTCTGGTGAACGACAAACCTGAGTGTGGATACTTCCAGCCGCAACGCGGTGTGAGGCAGGGATGTCCATTGGCCCCGATGTTGTTCGTCATTGTTGCAGATGCTTTGGGGTTCCTACTCAAGCATGCGGTGGAAGCAGGTTGTGTGAAGGGTTCCATAAGGAGGCCATATCTGTTTCTATTTTACGGTATGCGGATGATACGATTCTTTTCCTTGGAGTTACCGACGAGCAAAACGTTAATGCGGCACATCTGGTGGCGTTGGGAGCCTCTCTGGACTGGAAATCAATGAACATAAGTCGATAGTTGTAACCTTCGGGATGGAGTCGGGATGGAGGAAATAGAACGTCGCGGAACTACGGAGGTGACTGAATGCCCTCTGGGAGACCTCCCTATCCCTTACATGGGCCTGCCATTGGTAGCTGGTAAACTGAAGAAAATAGATTGGGACGGGGTGGTGCAGAGGATGGAACAGAGATTGGTAGGGTGGAAGGCGACCACTTTGTCTAGAGGGGGTAAGTTGGTTCTTCTGAAGCACGTGCTCTCAACTATTCCTACCTTCTTCTATTCTACTAAATTTATGCCGTCAGGGATTAGGAAGAAGATTGAAATTTTGATGAGAAGGTTTTTCTGGTCGGATGGGAAACAACAAGGTCTCGACATGCATTTGGTCAGCTGGGATGAGATCACGAGGGGGCGCAACGACAGAGGTCTTGGAATGCATGATGTGGAGTGTATGAACAAAGCACTCATAACTAAATAGGTGATTCGCATTTAGGGCCAGTCAAGAGAAGTATGAGAGTGCTTGCTTTCCCATCCCGTCGAACTGGTGGAACAGAACAATAACTCGCAGGTAGAAAAGTCCTAAGGAAAATCTATGGGATTAAAGGTCAACTGGTGGCCGGTAGGGTTCGCTTTGAATCCCCCCTTTGGGCCGGTATTCAAGAGGTGTTACCGCTGATTGAGTCCACGCTACGGCCTAAAGTGGGAGACAGACAAATATTCCGTTTTTGGTGCGATGATTGGTATGGGTAGGGCACGCTTGAATTTATATTCCAACGCCTTTTTGCTTTGTCGGCTTCAAAAGAGGCTACACTGATGCAGATGGCAGATGCCGATACGCAGTCGCCCCTATTTTAGGCGGACCTCTCTGACCAACAGTTGGAAGAATACCTACGGATGCAGACAGAACTCCCCCAACCTGGGGTCTTCTCGCTTCACAGAGATCACTTCGAATGGGAGGGAGACGAATTCTTAGTGAAGAATGCTTACAAAGAGTTCAACCGGAGAGTAGAGGAGCAGGATGGGGATCTGTGTCAGGACATGAAGGTGATATGGGCGACGAAGATCCCGAACAGAATAAAGATATTCCTCTGGTGCCTGAGAAGGGGGCGCCTTTGTGATAAAGCATGAAGAGGGAGAGTGCTAGGTCGGGCAAACACACAATGCGACAAGTGCGAGGAGACGGAGGAGGACTCCGATCATTTGTTCTTTAAGTGCTCGACATCTCAACAGGTCTAGAGGGAGGTTGGGATTCCTTGGGTCGCGACAGGAGGTACAACGGATTTCTGGATATCAATACGGGCAGTCGGATCCAACTCTACAGATGATTGCTTGAAGCTTTTTGCTGTTCTTTGGGCCATTTGGGCACAAGACGTAACGAGTCGATTTTCAAAAACCAGAGGTTTTATTACAAGAATGTAGTTTCTCACTGTATTGCGCTTTATAATTTCTGGTCGTCACGGTAATGATGTATAATAATCTCCTCACGGTAATGATGTATAATAATCTCCTTTTAGTGAAATTTTACTGGCGGTGAACTCCACGATGGGGGATCACCCAATTTACAATAGAAAACATAAATATATCGCTACATATACATTGTAATATCGGGTGGCATTCGTGCTCTAAAACACAATTCCTTCGTAGGAGTGACCTTGAGGACCATCGTAGCCATTGTGGTTGTCTCCCATTGGACTTGTGTGGAACTGCCCATAATTTTAATAAGTTCCCTACTTGTAAGTTAGATGTTAGATCTAGCTATAGTGAGATAGATGAGCTTTCCCACCAACCGAAAATAGCACCTCTCATTTACGAGTTTGTCCTCATGTAAAACGAGCCTTATTATACATAGGAATCTAGGATGGTTTGATGCTTATAATGCCACTCTCCTATAATATATTGACAACATACTTCTTTTACGACTTATTTAGTATTATTTGTTTACATGCTACCTCTAGCTGAAGGAAATATCTCACAAACCCATTTTCCATAAAATAGTATAAAAGCACATGTCTCAATTCTCTGATCCCTATTCCTTATCGTTAGTTAGGCCTATGTCAACAATATAAACTAACATATCTGGGCTACCTTTTATATGTCCTCTTAATTAATAATTATGAATGCTCTTTATATTTTGACATTAATATTTGTTTATTTTTGTGCTTTCTGGTTTTAGTAGTCTTGTTACGGACTCTATTATATTTACCTCTTTTGTGTGATTAAGGTAAGGGTTTTTTTTATAGTAGACATTCTACCTCTTCAAAAATCTTCTCGTCCCACCCCAATGACTTTATCATACGATATCAGAGTGATGGTCCTAGACTAGAGCTTTGGGTCCCTCCTGCCCTAGCCCGTCCACTAAAACTCGTATAAATGCTGTGCCACCAACGAGAGAGATCTGCGTTAAATTCATTTCTTATGATATATCGCCATCGAGAGAGATCCACACCATAATCCTTTCTTCTGTTGTGCCGCGATCAGGAGAGAAATGTACACCGATAATAGAAAATAGATCGATATCTGCTCTTACCATCTGCATTGAGAGAGATCATCATCTAACGAAGAATCCACATCGGTTGTGTCGTGAATTATGCAACATTTGTGCCAGATTTTGTGCCAACTATGCCAAGAATCACCTAGCCGACCTCATCATGTCGAGACACTGAGTCAACCTTAATTGCCGCCACATCCTCCTTAACTGCTACTACCTCTTCCCCATCGACATCCTTACCCTTCCCCTTCTCAGTTCCCTCTCACGCTCTCTACTCACACCACCATGACCATATTTATGAAATTCTCTCTCTTTCTCTTCCACATACACGCCATTTCCCATCTTCCACTCTCCTTTACCACCTCCGTATTCTCCCTCTCGCACCTTCTCGAATGCCAGAAGCTCTGATTCTTGTGACAGAACACGAGTAAGATCCAACCATCTAGTTGTAAAAGCTAAAAGACTAGTCGAACCGACATTCCATCCCTATATATATTGTAATAAAAGAGGGCATAGCTCCGAGATGGGACCCACTGTAGATCTATATATAAAACATTAACATACAAAGGACCATGCTAGATGCAGGGCCTTACTATGTTGTAGTACATTCTCTCAATAAAAAACTAGATGCGAAGTATGAGCTAATTCTGAGAGCACCAAAGTGCCCAAAGATGTGCAAAGGAAACTGTACAATCAAATCCTCGTGAGAGTTGCTGCAGTATGTCTGAATAGATCTCCCAAAACTCATTGGCTGGTTGCAATTGAAAAAAAGTTGATCCAAGTATTCAATACCATCACCACATTTCGGACATGGCAAGTCCTCGATCTAACGAATCTTGTCTCTAGTCTTCACTCTCCGTGAGTAAGAAGCCATGCCTAATCGTCCAAGGAAGCACCTTGATCGTTATTGAATCCTATTCTTCCATACCTGTCTCAAGTCCTGTTGTAGCTTCTCATGCACAATCTCTTGCGATGCTAAAAAAGTCCTATACGCCCTCTCGATAGAAAAAAGGACCACTCGCCCAAACTCAATGGTCTCTCCTAACCGCGGGGCATTCCATGTCCTCGAACTCTATACAAGCGGAAGAAGTCTCTTAGTTCATGCTAAAAAAGTCAGCCACGGGGGGGGGGGTACCATTTGACCACCCTGCGCCATAGAGGTATCACAATCCTCTTAGAGTGCAAAATGTCTAGGGAAGCTTTTCCCAAGAGGACTCGTTCCAGTCTAATTGTCCAACCAAAAGCAGAACCGATCACCTCTTCTTTAATATGTTGATAGACTGCAAGATAAATGCATTAAATACACGAGCTTGCAGGTGTTGGAGTGTTACTTAAATGCCTTTCAGTGAATTGCGAGCTCAAGGACTTGAAACTACTTGTCTACGAAAGAGGAAATGCTCATAATCAAATAGAAGAGAAGAATATATAACAGAAGGACTTGAGACAGGTGGGGAGTGTGAAGCTCGGGTGTGCAAAGTGCAGGAGTGCAGGCGGGTTCGTCGAAGTCTTGTAGTTCTCCTCTGTGGGGGTTCCCATTGCGTCCAGAGTGCGAAGCTCGGGAGTGCGAAGTGCAGGAGTGCAGGCGGGTTCGTCGAAGTCGTGTAGTTCTCCTCTGTGGCATATGCGCTTCGGTCATCTTCCGGGAATCCACCTGGTTGAGTGGGGAGAAATTACGCGGCACAAAAACGAGGGGGGGGGTTGGGGTGTGGAGACTGGATCATATGAATGACGCTTTGCTTCTTAATTGGGCTAGCATAATTTGGGGCTCAGGGGAGGATTTTTGTAGCAAAGTTTTGCGCAAGATTTACGTTGTCAACGGGGCACCTCCAATCGCTGCTGCTCAGGTGGGATCTCCCACGTTGTTCTGGAAGGGGGTGTTGGAGGTCTTCTCCAGATATTTGTCTCTGTTTAGGCCGATGCTTGGAAATGGCGAGTCTTTCAACTTCTGGACTGATGATTGGAGGGGGGGGGGGATTTATGCTCGCGGTTCTCGCGCTTGTTCGCTCTGGCGGCTGATAAGAGTGCACGACTAGCATCTTGCTGGTCGGACGGTAACTGGTTCCCGACCTTCTCATCTAACTTCTCGGACCAAAGACTCGAGGATTTTCTTTCCTTGCTGGACTCTATCAAGGATGCGGGACGTCCTACTGTGGGAAGGGATCATTGAGCTTGGCGCTTGGGCCCTTTCTTGGCGAGGAAGGCGTTTGGGGCGATATGTAGGCCCCCACCCTCGCGGTCGGAGACGCTGATTCGTGATTGCGGTTTCTTCTGGGGTCTCCGGCTCCCTGAGCGGATTGGTTTCTTCCTTTGTTTATTCCGTAGGCAAAGATTGATGACGAGAGATCGATGTGCTAGGCTTCCGGGCTCCGTCTCTGATAGGTGCATTTTATGCGACACGGCGGTGGAGTCCCTTGAGCACCTTTTCTTCAGGTGCCCTAAAGTGACTATGATCTGGGAGGAGGCAAGAATGGCTTGGATATGCCCATCCGATTTGGCTTCCTTCTACGGTTCGATGGTGGCCAACAGAAGCAAAGCTCGACGGGAGCTCCTTGGGCCCGTGGCAATCTTGTGGGTAATTTGGTTGGGCAGAAATGCTGCTCTCTTCTCTGGGCAATGCTTCTACAAGGAAAATGTGGAGATACACTACACGAGATTGGTTGATGAGTGGGCTCTGTAGGTGCTTTGCTTGTTTCGTTTTCTCGTTCCCTTTGTAAATTCCCTGTGTACTGTTTCTTTAAATAAAGTATGGGGCGAACACCACTGAGTGTCTCCCCCTGTTTCTGGCTTAAAAAAAAACAGAAAACAAATGGAAAATTAGACGAGGTTTAAAGCAAGGTGTGCCTCTGGGTGTACGCCTCGAGACACATGCCTCAATGAGGCTGCTCGAGGCTATAGCTTCGATGCATTTTTCCTTGAAAACACCTTGTGGCGTATGCCTCAACGCCTCGAGGTGCGTTTTGAACAATGCTAGGAGAAGTTGAGAGCGCATGACACATCTTTTTGTTAAAAACATAGTAATTTGCAAAAAATATGTAAAAATAACAAATGCACCTCACTGAAAAATCATTTTTTATGAAGATACTTTCTTGGAATGTGAAGGGGATTGGGGACCCGAAGAAGTGTCAAACTGTGGGTTCCTCGATCTCGAGGTAGCATGGGGATGTGGTTTTTCGTCAAGAATCTAAAATCTGTGATTGGTTAAAGCAGAAGTGAAGGTCGTTTTGCAGCCGCTCACGGATTTCGGGGCAATTCATGCGGTTGGAAGTGCGGGAAGGTCTGTTGTTTCGTGGAGATGCGATGTTTTACCTTGATTGTAGAATGTGCAGGTCGCTACATAGTGACGGTGGTGCTTAAAGCCATATGACAGATGTGCAACTTGTCGTTTATTGTGTGTATGGGTCGTCGGTTCTGACAGGCATATCAAAACTTTTGGTGGAGATTCATGAGATCACAACGAGATTTCCTGTAGCAGCTTGGCTTGTTGCGTGTGATTTTAATGTGACCCTACTGTCTCCAAATTGATCCCGCTACCATAGAGGGCAAAATCGTAGTTGTGCCGACTTTTGTGAGATGGTCGACGAGTTGCAGTTGGAGGTTTTTGACATGGAGATGTTCGATACACTTGTAGAAACTCGGGATCCCATTCGTGGTTGGATGTTTTTTGGGTTCCGTGGAGCTAGTCGATGCTTTTCTGATGGGTTTTTCCTCATCCTTCCCGAGGTCTAAATCTAACCACATGCCAATTATGTAGAAATATGGGGAGGTCTCCATACCTTGCTCCTTTTTTAGATTTGATAGATCGTGGCTCTGAGAAGATGGGGTTCAGATATCAAGTGGTTGGACATTGGAGATCTGTGGAGTGCACAAGGTCAACAACAACGAGTTTGGTCAAGAAAATTTTGGCTTTGCGCAAGTAGATGTGTGATTTCTGGAAGGAGTTGCATATTACCAGTAGCACCATTAGGGATGTTGCACATACTGAAGTGTACAAACTCGACGGAATTGAGGACTCTTGGGACATTTTGTCAACAGAATTGGAGCCGAGAGCATGCGTCCAATAAGCCATATGGGAACAAGATAAAAAATTTGACTGAATGGAGACAAAGATCTAAATATAAATAGATCAGAGAAGGAGATGCCAATACCAAGTTTTTTTCATGCAATGGCTTTTGGCAAAAGGCATTTGAACTTGATATATGGTTTGATCATGGGCGGTGCTCTTATAGAGTGACAGCCAGATGGGTAGGGCATTGGTGGATTACACCTACAATTCTTTTTGCATGAATGGTTGCAAAGGATGGCGATGGGTTGGCGCACGTGCTTTGAATATTTCAACTCAACATGCCACACATCGAACTCATGAATTCGGGAAAGAGGAGGTGAAAATGATGATGTTAGATTTGAATGCAGATGGAGCTCCGAGGTTGGATGGCTTCCCAATGTTTTTCTATCGACAATTCTAGGATATTTGAGGAGATGATGTGGCAGTATTGGTGGAAGAGTTTGCTTAGGGTAAGCATGTTTCGATAGAGTTAATAAGCCTCTTTTATTCCTCTTACCTAAAGGGAATGCTCGTAGCAAGGGAGGACTTTCGCCCCCATTGCCTTATCTAACATCGTCTATATCATGGTGGCTAAGGTGTTGGCCAATAGACCAAGAGTAGTCCTTGGTGATATTATCTCTTCTATTTAGTTGGTATTCTTTCCAGGAAGGCAGATTGCGACAGTATTACGATGGCGACCGAGATGGTTGAAGATCGGAAGAGACATCAGATCGTATATTTGCTTTAGAAGGTGTATTTCTCCAAGGTGTACGATTGTGTTGTATGATGCCTCCTTTGGTCAGCTTTGGCTTAGAGAGTCTTTTCAAATATATGGATCTCTTGGATGACGAGGCGTGTTAGAATGGTGTCATATACGGTGCTGGTAAATGGGTGACTGAAGATGGGTTCTTTCAACTGTAGTGGTGTTAGCCAAGGTTGCCCACTGACACCTTTACTCTTCATCGTGGTTGCGGATGTTCTTGCTTGCACGGTGAATCAAGTGGTTCACTGGGGTTTCTCTGCAGGATACACTTTTGGAGATTTGTCCATTCTCTCCGTCAATATGCATGCCACACCATTTTTTCTGTTGAGTGGGGTAAAGGATGAGATGATGGCAATGGCTGACGTCCTTGATATTTTTGGTGGGTTTTCTGGGTTGAAGATTAATTGAGACAAGTCCTTTATGATTTTGTTTAATCTATCGGACATGGAGGCAAATGAATGCGGGGAGAAGATGGGCACTACTTGGGGTAGTTTTCCGCTTCGATATTTGGGTCTTCTTCCTCTGTGCTGTGGTCGAATCCATCTTGCAGAATGGTTACCGATTATTGAGAAGTTGGGGCGGAAGCTTTTTGGGTGGAAGGCGTTTCTCTTGTCACAAGGTGGGCATCTGGTGTTAGTTAAGTTGTCCTTGCTTCTATCCCAGTCTTCTTTATGTTGTCGAGGTTGTTGCCAGTAGGGGTGCATCGTCGTTTGGAGTCAATTATGAGAATATTCTTTTGGGGTGTATCAAATTGGAATCCCCGTGTGTTGCACTTAGTGGATTGGGAGATGGTAACACTCCCCAAGGAGATGGGTGGATTCGGGGTTCCAAGCTTGGAGAAAATGAATAGGGCCTTATTATCGAAGTGGGTGACTCCTATGTTGTGATGGTGATGATTTATGTTGTAGACTAGTTTGTAATATTTATGGTATTTGTGCTCAATGTTCTATAATTCCTCATCCACAAGACAATCCCTCCGCAAACCAGGGATATACTATGTTTTGCCATAGCTACCAACTCTTTTCCATCCAAGCTTGGGGACATGTCGAGGTTTGAGTTTTGGACTTACAATTCGACTGGTAAGGGGACACTTACAGATTGTTTCCCGTGCCTGTTTACTTAGCATTTGATTGGGAAGTACTGGTATCGAAAGCTTGGGTGGATGGTATATGGACCTGGACTTTCGATCGAATTTTTTCGAGCAATGTTTTCATGAGTATTTTTGGCTCTCTACGACCATTAGATCTATTGATGGGCTGATGAAAGGATGCGATCGCTGGATATGGAGAGACAGACCTTTCTCGGTGAAGCAGGCTAATGCGTCCTTGGCTATACGGGAGGATTCCAACCGCGATGCTGGTTCGTATTGTAGATTCATATAGGAGCTGCACATCCCTTTATGTATCAAGGTATTATGTTGTTTAGACGTGGAAGAATTCACACCGATGAAAGATGGTCTAGATTATTATTATTTTGAATCCAAAGAGGGGAAACACGCTAAGGTATCCACCCCAAATATATTTCACAAGGAAACTTACAGGAGGCAGGACACGAGAAGAGACCTAAAATGACGGATTACATTTTCGCTATAAAAATGACGAGAAGAAAAGATAACACTATTTCTTGCTAACCAAATGGTCCATATCAAAGCCACCGGATGAAGCAGGTCTTCTTTAGCATAATGTTTTCCTTGGAACAAGGAATCCCAGAAAAATTCCAGATTCTAAAGGTTCAACCAGCTCATACCTAAATCGTCCTAGATTGGAGACGCCTTCAAACACTGAAAGAAAATATGATCCGCTGTCTCAATCCGTATCTCACAAAGGGGCACCTATTGGAGAAATCCCTGAAGAGTCTCTCGCATCGATCTTTAGTCATAATACATCTTCTCCACAACGACCACATAAAGAAACCAATTTTGCTTGGCAGTTGAAGCTCCCAACTAAAGTTGCAATCACGAATCAGTGCATCCGTCCTAGGAGGCGGTGGCATGGAGATAGCTATGCATGGCTTTTTCACCGAGAATGAGTTATTTTTCCATAACCAGTGGTCTCGTCCGTTGGTCGGAATAACATTCTGTCTAAGGGAGTCCAGCAGAAGGAGGAAATCCTCTGAGCGTTGATCGAAAAAGTTGGACGTGAAAGAAGGCATCTAGTTACCGTCAATCCAATAATATGCCACCCGCGCATCACGATTGACAGCGAAAGCAAAGAGCCTAGGGAATCTAACAGATAATGCTCCCTCTCCAGTCCAATTGTCTTTCCAGAAAGCAAACAAGTTTCCATTTCCAAGAGCCGGCCGAACAAGATCCTGAAAGTGAACAAGAACCGTGGTGACATCTTTCCAGAAAGCATAGGGGTGAGAATGCGGTTGTTGAGGCATGTTAACCGGATCCCCAATATTGTGTGAGGCCCGTTCCTTCTCGGATCTGGGAAACCCGTTTACATATCATCCGTAATATCATATTCTCTAGAAATCGCATTAGGGAACTGGAAATTAGGGAATTTTTTTTTATGAATGACATTCTCAAATTAACTAGTAAGCCACAAAACTACAGTATGTCACAGTTATATTGCATAAATTTCCATATCAATTTATATGTAACAACAGAAATTGCATTATATACATGTATCCCAATTTTATCAGAAGAGAAATAAAAGCATAAATATCTTGAACAAACTATAACATACATACCTGCTATGTTTTGCTTCAGAAACTGACATTCAACTCTCCCAATACAACGGTGCAGGTATTTTGCCTGCAATCCATGGAATAGGGAGAAAAGAACATCAAAAAATGTTGAGTAAATCTTAATTAATTAAAAATAACAGGAAATTTTGTGGTTCCAAAAGAAAGCAAGTAATTTGGCCTTGACAATTAAAATTTAAAGCTACTTGCAATGAAACATGCTTTCAAGCTGTTTGGTATGTAAAACCCCATTCTACTCATCCTACACTAATTACCCACATTAATCATTTATATATTAATATCATGTGGTCCATATTTAAGTCATTGCCTTTCTATTAATTATAATACAAGTTTGACTGGTCTTGAGAATATGAATGATGTGACTCTGATATAATCATTATCTCTATAATGCTTATAAAGATGTTTAAGAATCTTGTGGATTGATCATAATAAGAGTATATGATGGATATGGGGTTTTGATTCTTTTCTTGTTGTTTTTCTCAAGCCTAGTAGATAGTCTGATAAGGATGATTTTCATGATATCGTCTTTTCTCTTTGCCAGGAATTATTGGCATAAAAGTAACTAGTTCAACGGAAACCAACTCAACTGTAATTCAACTTTAGCCAACTCAATTGTGACTCAATCCAATATCAAATGTATCTTTTTCAGATTCAACTGTAACTGATTCAGATTTAGCTATAGAGGATTCAGATGTATACATGGATGATTCGGATGTAGCATCGCCAAGTCTGCTGGCGAAAAATAAACAAAACTCAAGCGGTGAAGTAGCCTATAAAAGAGGCTCTTCCGTCTCGCCCTCTAATTGGAAGGGCGGTCCAATAGAGGGATAGGTCTACTCCAAAACTACGCCACTGAGACGGGTGAGAGAGACTCTCTAGAAAAGTCGCTCTAAAAGAAAAACCGGCCCGACCGGTACGGGCTAACGAGCTCAAAAAAACTAAAACCAAGGGTCCTCCAGCCTAGGTACCCTAAAGAACAAGGGTCAGCGGAACTGGTCTTTAAAAGAAAACCTGTGGATCCCAGAGAGGCGTAAAACTGCGAGCGCTCGCGAAAAACCGAGAAAAAGACTGGGATCCTAGACCCGCGCACGAAGCGGCCGCTGCCCTAACTGGGCTTCCTAATCTTCCGCCCAGCTGAGGGTCACCGCCCCCTCGCACAGTCAGGCGTAAAGGTTACCATGACTGGCACTTTTAATTACTAGTCATCATTGAATCATCATCACTAACTTAATTTCTCATCCTCTCTTGAACTTTGATGCAGTCAACTTTACAGATCTAGGTATCTTGTTGATAATTATATTGAATAGTGATTCATACTTTATTGATTTTTAATGATTGATCACAAAGATCTCCAGTCATTGATCATAGATGATCTCATCAATTGGCGGCTTGCTTATTAATCTAGATTTATGAAAATATCTCAATGAACTCCTTTTTCAAACCACGAGATCATGAGTTGTTTATTGGAACTGAATTTAAAATTTAATTTAATGTAGAAAATTTACTTTTGTTATTTAACTCGTAATTTAGTGGCAAGACTCTTGATCTAATTTTTATAAGTCTCTTGTATGAAAATACCCTAATATAATGAACAAAAGATGAAAAGATGGTCGATGCAATCCTTCCTGGCACTGCAAAATTTCACCCTGAATCTTCTCTTCCACTAGATCTCAAGTCATTCTAATAATGCTAGCATATTGAGATTATTATTTACTTATCCACCGTAGCCATCTTTCGATTCTTTATCACTATTACTAAGAGATATTGAGAAACCCTCCCAATTGGATGTATCAAACTCCCAGCCAAGAGTTATACCCCTTTAGCTACTTTGTATCTTCCTACCCTTGCTAAAAAATATGTCGGGTTAATTACGCGATCTTGATATCATTAAGCTGGATCATAGTTAAATTCTTTATCTTTCGTCATTTTCAATAGGTTGAAATAGACCTTCTGTGATTGTTCTCGAGATTAAGAATCCAAATAAGTTGATAACAATATATTTAACAGATTTCAGAATACTTAATATTGAAAATAATCTCCTGATTATGTCATAAAATGGAATATGCTCCATTGAAAATAATCTCCTGATTATGTCATAAAATGGAATATGCTCCAGCGGTATAGATATTGTGCATCAAAAATCATGAAAAAAAATGTGGCAGATTCTTAAGTTGACTATACTCTGAAGAGAAGAATTTTGCTTGCATTATGCAGATTTATCTAATGTTTAAAATGAAGCAGAATACCCAACCTTTAGTTGAATACTGCTATGCTAGGAATTCTAGTTTTAAAAGGCTAAATTCTTACACACCTGTCTGTATATGTGCAACACATGGACTGTTCAGATATCCATTGATTGTTGATCTTTTTCTTCCGGATCTGGAATCTCCATATGAGGTCGTGTTGTCACAAAGGATTACCATATCAAAGATTTCTTCTAGTTAGGAGGTACATATTAAGTTGAGTATATTATCTATATTATTTCATACACCTAAGAAAGGTGAGACCACCTCTGCCCTGGTTGCTTCTTCTAGGAGGTACAGATTAGGTCCACTCATGCCCACAACCGTGATTGTTTTACATCGAGATGAGCCACATATTATTTTACTTTTCTAGATGTAGTGGCCATGGAGAAGATTGTTGCTGGTTAAAGCATAATAAACTTATAGCTCATCAAACAGTCTTTTGAGATGTTGATGATATCATGATTCTATGTATACCATCTCAAGAGATAAGTATGATGACCTTCTTTATAGGCTTCATTAGTGTTGTATATCCTTACATTAAACTCTAGTTCCAATGACCCTTGTGCAGAACATGATATCACTGCATTTACCGACCATCATGTATATCTCACAATGGTTTAAATGTTCTTGGGAATCATTTGTACTTCTATTATTAGTATTGAGATGTTATTTATGTATTCACATCATATTAACCAGGAATATACAATTAGAATTTAGATGAAAGTGCAATCTATCTTCTGCCACATGCAATACACAAGTATTTTAGAGTCAAATTTCCATTGCTTTAGATTACCACAAGACCCTTGTTCCCAACATGTTATAATATATGGTAACCCAGTTATAGCATATCTAGAATATACAACACTCGAGCAACCTATTACTATCAAAATGTGTAAAGACCATGCATGGAAAGCAGCAAGAGAGGGGAAAAGATTGTACCTTTGATCCTTTAAGTTTGGAAGGATTTTGTGGCTTTATCTAACATACAAAAATAGATAAAATACCTGATGGATAGCAACATAAAAAAAACTGAATTAGAAACTTCAACATTGACTTTAATGAGAACAAAGAGGAGAGAGATATGTACCTTTGAATATCTCCACTTTGGAGATCCAAACTTGCTTGCAACATCCTTTTCTTGACAGGAGCTTCAGTTCATTCAGATCCGGATGTTACATATTGTATATGCTTTAAATGAGTCTGCAACATATGTCTTCATCTCTTCCCCAAAGTCTGCTAACCCATTTCAACAAGAGGGCTTTATTCAAGTAGTCCAATTAGGGATGAAAACGGTCGGATACAGATACGAATATAGATATCATCTTATCCTTATCCATTTTAAAATACGAATATGAATGCAGATACAAATATTGACGAATATGAAAAACGTGTTACAATATCCTTAAAAACGAATACGAATGTAAAACAAATACGAATCCGATACGTGTAATAACATAAATATTTAATAGATTAACTAAAATCTTTATTTTTGGAATGGTTTACACATAAAATAGATATACCATATATAATAATTTCATAACAATTATATCAACAATGGTGAATACAATCATTTTTGAAAGTCTGCAAGGCAGGGGGAAACACTCGGTGGTGTCCGCCCCAGCAAAATTTATTCATAAACCAAAAGAAAAACTACAAAAGGACAGAAATAAAACGCCCAAGACGCACCGCAAAGAACACTACATCACCCAGTCATCTACCAGCCTCTTTGCAAAAAACCCCACGTTCTCCTTATAAAACCTTTGTCCCGAGAACATCAGGTCATTCCTTCCACGCCAGATCGCCCAGAGAATAGCCATGGGATACATCCGCTCCCTCCTTGGTCTAGCCCTATTTGTGTAGATCGAATTCCAGAAGGCCTGAAAGTCATCGAAGCAACACCAAGCAACATCAGCCTCCTGCCAAACTTGAGATACCACTGGACAAGAAAAAAATAAATGTTCTACAGATTCAATCGCACTATCACAAATCAGGCATCTGTTCGCAATGAAGCCCAGGAGCCTGACGCACCGATCACGCGTCATCAACCTCTTCCTCCTAAGAAGCCACAAGAAGATCCCAATTCTCTCAGGAAGGTTAATGGCCCAAATAGTTGCACAATCCCTGCTCAGCAGTTCTGAGTTTGCCGGTGGTGGCCTGGAGATGGCCCCGTAAGCCCCCCTGACCGAGAACGGTCCATCCTTCCAGCACCAGTGATCTCTTCCCCCACTAGGAGCCCCCACCTCCCTCATGGCGTCAAGCAGCTCCAAGAATTCATCAAGTCTCTGATCCGAGAAATTAGCGGAGAAAGTAGGCCACCAAGTCCCATCCATCCAACAGTCCATCACCGAGCACAACTTATTTTCCGCCAAGGCATATATTCGGGGGAATCGAGAGCATATAGCTCCCGCCCCCGTCCAATCATCCACCCAAAACGAGAAGGTCTCCCCCCTCCCAATAAATGGACTGAAGAGAGCTAAATTTTTCATGAAAGCCTTCACCACGCCCTCCAAAAAGGCGTCATGGCTGACAGATTATTAAACTGCGGATGAGGCGCTCCCTTCACTCCATATATGCTTCGAACCACCATGTAGACGAGATCTTCCCCCGGGCCCCAGACCCTACCTGTCCATTTAAGCAAAAACGCCTCATTCATCTGCTCAAGTGATTTCACCCCCAGACCCCCCAAATCCTTACTACGCGTGATATCTTCCCATCCCACGAGATGGATCCCCTCACGGCCATTCACGTGATTCCCCCCACAAAAACGCGCGCATCCTCTTTTCCAGCCTCACACGAATCCCCTTCGGAATCTTGCGGTTGGCAATAAAATAAGTTGGTGTGGAAGATAAAACGGCCTTGAGCAGAACCAATCTCCCCCCTTGACAGGATAGCAGCTTTCCACCCCGCCAATCTCATCTCCACTTTCTCCACCACCCTCAGCCAGTCACGGAGCCTCGTTCTCCCCAGAGCCAGAGTCATGCCGAGGTCCTCAATTGGCAAAGACACGCGAACAAACGCCAAGGCCACAGCCAACCCATCAGCAAACTGCTCCGCAAGCCCGAACGGGACGAAAGACAATTTGTTGTCATTTTTGCACAGCCCAGACAACTCGGAATAGATCTCTAGCGTCGCAGCCATACCAGTGGCCTCCTCGATATCCCCTTCAATGAGGAAAAGAGTGTCGTCCACATATTGGATGAGCGGAACCTGTAACCCCTCCCTTGAGTAGCCTCCAGAGAGCCCATGACTGATCACACCCTACGCCATATCAGCCAGCACATCGGCCGCAAGGATGAATAGCATTGGCGCAAGAGGGCACCCCTAACGTACCCCTCTACGAGGTTGGATCCAACCCCCCTCCGACGTTCCGTTGATCATGATCGAAAAAGATGTCGTGGTGACACAGCGCCTCATCCAAGAAATCCATATGTGTGGGAAGCCCAATCGCCGCAAAACTGACCGCAAAAATCTCCAATTAAGGCTATCATACGCTTTAGCAAAATCCACCTTCCAGAGGACACCACTCGTGCCCCTCCTGCGCCAATCCGCAATTATCTCAGAGGCAAGGGTGGTGCAATCAGAAATCTGGCGGCCGGGGACGAAGGTAGATTGAGCCGGTGAAATCAAGTTCCCAAGATTGAGCCGGTGAATACAATCATAAAATGTTGTTACGTACGATCATAAATAAATCTATCGCTATATTATGTACAAAAACGAATATACCAATACGAATGCGAATATTAGTGAATGTCAAAGTGATATCCATATCTGCATCTGTTTTAAAATGAATACGAATACGAATGTCAATAAAATGAATACGATAGTGGATCAGATACAAATATATTCACATTCGTTTTCATCCTTAAGTCCAATCGCTTAACCCCTTGACCACCATCCACCTGTGATAGAGTTACAATTTCTCAGTCCGTCAGATGGATACCAGGACCCTCCTGATCATTTTTTCCCCAAAGAATTCTTCGCATGATCTTCTCTAACCTGTTAATACCAATAGGGAGAAGACACGACGACATGAAAAAGCAGGAATGACAGAGAGAACCGTCTTAAGCAGCACTAATCGACCACCTCTAGACAAGATAGCTACCTTCCAACCTGAGAGATTCTTTTCTATTTTCTTAATAATTGGCGGTCAGATAAGACCAAGGTAGCGAATTGGTAAAGTCCCACAATTCGTGCCCAGCTCCTTACAGCACTCTCAAGTGGCGACATCGGAGTGACCAAAAGGAACAACTGTGGATTTGTCGTGGTTGAGAACCAATCCAGATAGTTCACTGAAAAACTCTATAGTAGTGGCCATTCCCCCAGCGTCGTCTTTGCCTCCCTCAATAAAGAAGATGGTATCATCTGCATAGTGTAACAGAGGAATGGAAATATCACCAATAAAAGGACCCGAGGTGATACAGTTTCGAATGACCTGATCCATCATGGATGCAAGTGCATCCACTACTATAACAAACATGGGATCGAGGCCCCGTTGTGGTTGGAAAAAACCTCTCTCAAGACGACCATTTACGAGTACCGAGAAAGAGGCAGTGGTGACACAACGTTTCATCCGTGTGATCCATCCCTCAAGAAAACCTCGTCTGCATAATACTGCCCACAAGAATCGCCAGTCAATTGTGTCATATGCCTATGAGAAGTCCACCTTCCAGAGAACCCCCTTAACCCGCCGTCTTTTCTAATCTGCCACAATTTTCGTTGCAATGGCCAAGCTATCTACGATTTGTGTTAGGAATAAAGGCTAACTGTAACAACGAGTTGATATGCTCCATAACTGTTGGGAAAAACCAAATGACTTGTTCTATTCCATAAGCCCTAGGCTCTCATATATAGGAGAGTAGCCTATGGGTAAATTACATAAAGAGGGCAACAGAAAAATAAAATAACGAAGAGGTACGGTTATTCTATATGCGTCAACACTCCCCCTCAAGATGGAGCATAGATATCAATCATGCTCAGCTTGGACGCACACTTCTGGAATGGGCCTCGAAGTAATGCCTTGGTGAAAATATCAGCAGTTTGATTCTCTGATGTGACGTGAGATGTAGCAATGAACCCCTTCTGAACCATGTCACGTATGTAGTGACAGTCAACCTCAATGTGCTTGGTCCTCTCATGAAAGGCTGGGTTATTTGCAATGAACAAGGCGGCCTGATTGTTACATTCCAACATCATAGGAAGAGGTATATCAAGACATAGACCTGCAAGTAAAGATTTCACCCACATCATTTCTGTGCTAGCCTGGGCCATAGCTCTGTATTCGGATTCAGCACTGGATCTAGCTACCACTGTCTGTTTCTTGCTTCTCCACGAAACAAGAGCATCTCCAACATAGACTGCAAATCCTGATGTGGACTTCCTGTCCTTGGGGCATCCTGCATAGTCTGCATCAGCACATGCCGTGATAGAGATCTCCTTTCCTTTCTTAAATAGCAAGCCTGCACCTGGAGATGATTTTAAATATCTCAGAATCATGTGTATTGCATCCATATGGGCCTGACGTGGTTGCTCCATGAACTGGCTCACACGACTCACTGCAAATGATATATCAGGTCTAGTGATCGTGACATACAGTAGTTTGCCTACCAGTTCTCTGTACCTTCTCTTGTCCACCTCTTCTGTGTCATCATCATAGAGCTTCATGCTAGGATCCATTGGTGTCGTAGCAGGTCGATACCCTAGCATACCTGTCTCACTCAATAGATCTGTAACATACTTCCTCTGTGACATTACTAATCCATATGGATTTCTAGCAAACTCCAGCCCCAGAAAATATCTAAGGACTCCCAAGTCCTTGGTGACAAACTCGGTCCCCAGCCTTTCCTTTGCCTGCTTAATACCCTGCTCATCATCACCTGTAATCAAGATATCATCAACATAAACCATGATTACAATGATACCTCTAGCCGTCTTCTGTACAAACAAGGAATGATCAGCATTGGAGCGTTTGTATCCTTGTTTCTCAAAAAGATCTGAAAGCTTCTGAAACCATGCTCTGGGGCTCTGCTTAAGGCCATAGATGGCCTTATGTAATCTGCATACCTTGGAACACTCCCCCTCAACAGCAAAACCAGGTGGCTGTTGCATATAGACTTCCTCCTGCAAGTCGCCATACAGAAATGCATTCTTCACATCCAGTTGATAAAGTGGCCAGTCTCTAGCAACTGCAACTGATAACAGGATCTGTAGAGTGGAATGACGCGCCACAGGGGAGAATGTGTCAAGGTAATCTACCCCATATGTCTGTGTGAAGCCACGTGCAACAAGACGTGCCTTGTACCTGTCAATAGAACCATCTGCATTGTGCTTCACTGTAAACACCCATTTGCAACTCACCGGGCAGACATCTGGAGGTATAGGAACCAAGCTCCAGGTTCCTTTGGATTGAAGTGCCGCCATTTCTTCTTCCATTGCTAGCCGCCATCTAGCATCCTGCAAAGCATCATGATGATTCCGTGGAATGTCTGTAGCTGACAGTGCCAATGCAAACGTCCTGAAGTCTCCAGATAGCCTCTCAAAAGACACAACTGCTGATAATGGATATTTGGCACAGCTTCTCTTCGGCTTGCGTAGAGCAATTGGAACATCCAAATCATCTGTATTCTCACCATGCCATGCTCCTGCCATACATCCTGCTGAGAAATGTCGTCAGTTCCATCAACATTAATATTTTCATTACATACCATAGGCGAGCTAGTTGACGGGTTAGGACCATGAGCTGGAGGAGGCCTGCGGGTGTAATGGAATGGTAGTGGAGATACTAGCGGTGGCGGTGGTGGTGGCGGTGGCGGTGGTGGTGGCGTTGGTGTTGTTTGTGGTGATGATGGTGGTGGTGCCATTAATATGGCATCAAGAGTTATGGGTGGTAGCTGCATGTCTCCAGATGCTGAAAAATGCATAACAGATTCAAAAAATGTAACATCTGCACTGATCATATACCGCCGACGCACTGGATCAAAACACTTGTACCCCTTTTTAGTTCTGGAGTACCCCACAAAGACACACTTGATAGCCCTAGGAGAGAGCTTGTCAGTACCAGGCGACAACTGATGGACGAATGCGACTGACCCAAACAGACGAGGAGTAAGAGCGAACAAATCCTTGTCTGGATAAATGAGTGAAAAAGGAATCTGTTCATTCAAGAGAGATGAGGGCATACGGTTGATTAGGTAACATGCAGTAAGAACTGCATCACCCCAGTAGGAGTAGGGAGCATGACTCTGTATAAGAAGAGATCTTGTGACATCAAGAAGGTGACGGTGTTTTCTTTCAGCAATCCCATTCTGTTGAGATGTATGAGCACAAGAGGTTTGGTGAATAATCCCTTTTGAGGAGTAGTAATTTGCCAAAGTGTGGGTGCATAACTCTAAAGCATTATCACTTCTCACAAGTTTGACAGATGTGGAGAAAACATTCTGAATTTCATTTAGAAAATGGATAATAATATTTCCTGCTTCAGATTTATTTTTCGTAAGAAACACCTATGACACTCTCGAGAAATCATCCACAAATACAATATAAAACCTGTGTCCCTGATGATCAGGAACACGAATCGGACCCCAGACATCTATATGAAACAACTCAAATTTGGAGTTACTACTCCGACCTGGACGACTGGGAAAGGACGACCTGTGATGCTTTCCCAACTGACATGCCTCACACTGGATAGGTGTGTGAGAGAGACCATATGGTAGAACTCGACACAACTTCTGAAGCGATAAATGACCAAAACGCAGATGCCACAGGAGAGGAGATACTTGTCCAGCAGGAGAGGATGTGATTCCGGCAAATGGGGTCTGGTTCAGACGGTAAAGGCCTCCTTGCTCATAGCCATGACCAATCACGTTGCCCGTACGGATGTCCTGAAAAATCAAAGAAGATGGATCAAAAATAGCTCGACAATGAAGATCCTTTGTAATCTGACTAATTGACAACAGATTCATAGAAAAATGCGGTGCATGTAGGACATTATTAAGCTGCATAGAAGATGTCAGTCTAATCTCCCCCTGACCAGTGATAGGGGAATGCGTGCCATTAGCAATCACTACTGTCCGTCCTGGAGGGATCTGAGTGTATCCTGTAAGTAGATTCTGGTCGCCACATAGATGATGTGTAGCGCCCGAGTCCATGATCCATGGCAGTGTATCAGATCTACTACTGTGGAGTGCAAGTGTACTCCTGAAGTACTAGTAGATGCAGAGGCAGAAGCAGCAGCATCAGTATGACTCTCTGTAGTCGGTGCTGGACCAGATGGTGGGATGATGCCCCTGAGGCGGGCAACTAGATCATCAAATCGTTGATCCAAGGTAGCAGCAGATGGAGGCTCTATCTGCTCAGCGGCTCGTGCAGATGCAGGGAATCCGTGCTTCGAATAGCATGTGTCTTCATTATGTCCGACTCGGTGACAATATGTGCATGTTGACCTAGTGCGGCCACCCCTTCCACGAGGTCCACGTCCACGGCCCTGTTGATGAAACCCGCGGCCTCTGTTTGCCGCCATGGATGAGGAATTCTGACTCGCAGCTGCTGAAGGCACTGTGATCCTACTCAATCTGTGAAAGGCTTCCTCCATGGGAGGAATAGTCGAGTCTGCCAAAATCTGAGACCGTGCTGCCTCATACCCTGGATCAAGTGCAGCGAGAAACACACCCACCATCGTCGCATTCCTGTATGTCTTCTGCTGTTCTGGCGTGACGGTAAGAGGCATGAAACTATAGAGCTTCTCGAACATCCCTCTCAGTGATGTGTAGAGAGAATGTAAAGGACGACCATTCTGCTTTATTGTGAATATATCATGTTGCAGTTGCAGGATCTTCGTTTCGTTCTTCGCCTGAGAATAGGTTGCCGCCAGGATATCCCACATGTCTTTGGCTGTGGGTTGATGTAGAATGTCATTGGCAATTTCAATAGCCAATGTGCCAGATAGCCAGACCTTGGCATATGCATCATCGGCCTCCCATGAGGCATGGACTCCAGTCTTCTCTGCAGGCTCAGGTTCGATAAGAATGTGCTTCTTACCTGTAGACTTCATCATACTCATGAACTGCATTGCCCACAGTTCATAGTTCGTACCATCCATCTTGACAATGGGCGCTGGACCACGAAATGCGCCAATAGACGGGATATCTGCCTTGCTTTCTGACATACTGGAGACGGAAGACTGGAGCGACTGACAGAAGATAATCTTTGTCTACAATGACATAGACGGGATTAGTTGCATGTGTAGACGTCAAGCAACTATCCCCATGAATATGTGCGCGCTACGGTCTGGACACGCGCAATCAATCACAATGACGCAAACTGTGGTCTGGACGCACGCACAGAGTTCACGCGCAGGGGCGGTAAGAACACGCTACTCGCGTGTGCAGCTGGGACGAAGAGACGCACAGATGCGCACGCGATGCGCTATGCGGTGCGCTGATGCAATGCGCACGGATCTCGCGCACAGATGCGCACAGATGCAGGGCTTGAGTGCGGGCAGGCGCTAGGGCTGGAGTGCGCGCATGCGCAGGGCTGGAGTGCGCACACGCGCGCACAGATGCGCACAGGCGATGCGCTACTAGGGCTGGAGTGCGCACAGGCGATCGGAGAAGAAGACCGCCGCATGCGATCGGAGGTGGGCGGCGCCGAGTAGAGAGAGAGGAGAGAGAGAGGCCGGCGGGTGGGGTGGGCTAGGGTTAGGGTTTCGAGAACTCCGGTCTAGGACCGTCGCTCGGATACCATGTTGGGGAAAAACCAAATGACTTGTTCTATTCCATAAGCCCTAGGCTCTCTTATATAGGAGAGTAGCCTATGGGTAAATTACATAAAGAGGGCAACATAAAAATAAAATAACGAAGAGGTACAGTTATTCTATATACGTCAACAATAACCCTGCTAAGTCTGATGCCTAAGACCTTCGCAATGATAAGATAAATAGCATTTGATAGTGCAATCAGCATGAAGTCCTCAACTCTCTCAGATATCTCCTTCTTGGACAGGAGAAAGATAAGGGCCTTGTTCAGCTCTCAAAACCCGCATTACCCCTGGCGAACTCCTTAATGAGTTCCAATACTTAATTACCCAATAATGACCAAAATTTTTCGAAAGAATAAGACGGGGAAACCGTCAGGGCCAGGAGCACCGTTAGCATTCAAATTCCATACTGCATTTTCCTCTTCCTCCATAGTAAGGCTTTGGATAAGATGATTTGACGAGGTTCTGAAACTTGGGATGCACCAAGAGTGGTCCATCTCCAAGTCCTACCCTTTTGTCTTCTTGAAAAGTCATGGAAATGGTCAGCGATAGCTCTTCCCATCTCATGATCACCCTCCACCCTGCTGCCATTCACCAACATTGAATGGATCAGGTTGTAATGACGTCTTCCGCTGGCAATTCGGTGGAAATAAGCAGTGTTGGCATCATCTTCATGAAGCTAGGACTGCCTAGAGCATTGTTTCCACTCAACCACCCTTTTCTTGTCCTCTGCTTCGATAATTTTTTGCGCTAAAGCTCTTTCAGCTAATTCACCCGTTACGAGTTCTCTCGTATCTTCCAGGCCTTCTAGTCTGCTGATCTCAGCCTCTGCCGCAAAACGACGAGCTAATCTCGCATCTCTGGTCTCCTTAAATGAACGAAGTCGCTTGCGAAGCGAGACTAATTTTTGCGCAAAATGCGAGGCAGCTGAATCTGAAACAGTAATGGTGGACAAATGGTTGATTACCGAATCCCGGAAGGAGGCCTCCTGCAACCAGGCACACTCAAATCTAAAGAAACTCCGTGTATGTGAATCAACTCCCGATTACCATACGAGGGATGAGTGGTCAACCCCCATACGAGTTCTAGAAGTGCAAGTGGACAGATGGTCTAGATTATGACGGACAATGATAGTAGCTACACACTATGTGGGACGAATGTGGAGATGGGTGAACATCTCTTCTTTTGTGACAAGGCGAAGGAAATCTCGAATGGTCTTATTCCTAAATGGTTTGATTCCTCCTATCAAACTGTCTTCTAGGATTTTATTATCGTCGCTCGGTCTCTGCCTAATTGTGGACTCTTCTGCCAGTTGTAGTAGTATGTGCTATCTGTCTTAGTCACAATGGGGTCATTTTCTTTATGGAGCATTCCTATATAAAATATTATTCATCTTATCAAGACTCTCCTTGAGTCCTAACATTTGTAAATTGATTCATAACCCCTTTGCTTCCTTGAAAAAGTCAACTACGCAAAAAAGATATGATTATGTAACTGAAGTTTTGTTACAATGTTATCAAACTTTCTTTTTTGAGAAAATTATCAAACTTTCCGGAGAAGTTTTTATATGTAATATCTTTATGCAAATCTTATTGTTATCCGGTCCATTGGTTATTTGAATTGTTATAGGAGGCAGTATTTTTGTATTTATTATTTCCTTTCTATGTAATTTTCTCATTGGTTTTGTGCCTACTAAGGATTCTCCTTCATATAAAGAAGCCATATGGGCTCAGAATAAACAAGTTATTTATTTCTTTTCGTATGTTATTAAAGCAAAATGATCCTAGATTGGAGTCTTAGTATTCCCTTGACACACAAAATAATGCCAGTCGGTCTCCTCTCCTCCGCACCTCGACTTCCATGTGAGGACAACACCTCATCATCTCTACCGCGATGCCAACTCATGCCTCCCTTTATCGCCCAGAGCCACTACGCAGGCCTAGCCCCACTGTAGGGCACACCCCTGCACCTCCATGTGGGTCCTACACCACCCAAAGGTTTCCCCTATGACCACCTAGTAGTGTGAAACTGCGTGTAGGCTCTCTGTACATAGTTCCGAGTTCGTGCACATTGCGTGAGCGAATCGTTTAGTCATTTATGTGTTGACTTTGGGACAATCCAATGTAGATTTGACTTTCTAACTCAAATCCACCTACTCGAAAGCATCTCTATATTTGATGGGAATGGTTGGGCTCTAAGTCTGCACACACAAACTGTTCCCTATAGTCTATATGATTATGTAAACAAAAATCAGATCATTCTACTACCCGATCACGCCCTTTTTGATCTCCTTCATTGTTATGGCAGAAGACAAAATTGATATGCATTCATTTCTACCTTCTTGGGCATTCAAAAGCCCTGCACCAATCGTTAAGATGGATGGGACCAACTACGAATGTGTAAGCGGTGCAATTCATGAGTATTATGGAGAGCATAAAAAAATAATACATCATGACTCAACTCGAGTCGACCGACAAGACTGGAGCAAACGCTTCATGGAAGCATGATAATACATGGGTATGTATTTGGCTTTTGGGCACCCTTACGACGGAAATAACCAATAATATTTTACATCAACCAACCACCAAGGCGGTGGGACATACTCGCCGCCACATACTCCAAAATGAAGAATGGGACGAAGATCCTGCAACTTCAGTATGACATCTCCACGACGAAGCCAGATGGTCGTCCTTTGTATGCTTTCTACTCTTGGACGCGTGGCATATTTGAGAAGCTTCATAGCTACATGTTCCTGAGCACAATCATGAGCCTCTGAAACCTACAAGAACACCACTATGGTGAGTGTTTTTCTTGGAGCTCTTTATCCCCCCATATGATGCTACCAGCTACCAACATCTTATATGCACTTCTATCCCTCCCATGGAGGATGCATATAAACGTCTGAGCAGGATTCTAGCTCCTCATGTTTCTACTACTCAAACTTCCTCTACAATGATCATTGATCGCATCTCGCGACAGATGAGGCTTTGGCACAATTCAGAGGACGCTATTTTTATGTTAAAGGGAGTGACCGCTGTTGTCCTCAGTACACATAGTACAACCGTACATGGCTTTTTGAGATAAATGATATCCGAAACATGGTCGCCGTGCATCTGCTCGTGCTGTTAAGCAATTTGAACCCACTGCAACTCTTGATGATAAGAAGTGTGAAGACCTTGTCTCCATCTGAAGGAGATCATGGGCCCTTCATCCAATTCTACTATTGCTCCTCTGGCCTCATCTGGAATTGTTGCCCCCTCTAGTACCTCAAATACATATTTCTCTTACCAATACCTGCCACATTGTTGATATTTCAGAATGTATCATGGACTCTGGAACATCTCATCATCTCTGCGGTGATAGAGAACAATTCACATCCTACACTACCACTCATCTTGATCTATCTGTTGTTATTGCCGATGGGAGACGTTCTCCTAGTACATGACATGGAGAGATTCAATTGATGCCTTCCACGTGTCCTACTGATTGTGCTATACACTCCAGAATTTTTATGAATTCATTGTCTATTTCTCATATAATATTACCAAGGATTTGAATTGTTGTTCCATTTTTAACCCATCTTCTCTTGTGTTTTAGGATATACTCATGGGTATGTTGATTGTATGTGGCCATGTGTAAGGAGGTCTCTACAGATTGGTTTAGTCTCCTTATGCTAGCAGATCTTCCGTTCCTACTTGATCATTCTCTCCGTACTTGTTGCACCTTCGGTTCGATCATATTTCTTTTCAAAAGCCGTGTAGAGTCCTCACCCAAATCTCGTCTCAGTCCAGTTTCTAGTGTGAGGCTCCTCATGTTGGGAAGCATCACTATACTAGTTTTCCCAATTGTCAGAGTCGTAGCACTAATTCTTTATTTGAGTTGTTACATTTTGATAATTGGGTCCTAGTTATGTTCCTGATCACCATGGGGACATGATTTATCTTATCGCTGCTAATTTTTCGAGACTTTCTTAGGTTATTCTGTTGAAAAATAAGTATGAGACTGGTTCTATTATGCAAACCTTTATCATTAAAAATTGCAATAAAGAATCTCTTTTCTGCTACTGTTAAGCATGTGCACTCTGATAAAGCTTTAGAGTTTTGAACTGGTCAGTTATCTCGGTTCCTCAATTCATTTGGGATTCTCCATCAAACTTCGTGTGCCTACACTTCCCAGCAGAATGGTATTGCCGAGCGCAAACACCATCATCTCTTAAATATTGTAAGGACTCTCCTGATATAGTCATGATCTTCATTCTTACTGGGAGATGTTAACCTTATCGCTTGCTACCTTATCAACAGTTTGTCGTCTTCCATGTTAGAAGAAAATGTTCCTTATTCGATTGCATTTTCCGAAAAGAACCTTTTCTTTATAACACATCGTGTCTTTGGTGTCCTTTATTCATTACTTGACTCTTGTCCCTGGCAAGCTCTCTTCCAGATCTGTTAAATGCTCCTTTTGTTCTCTATTCCTGGACCTAAAAAGGGTATCAGTGCTTTGATCCTATAGGGTGGAAGTACTATATCAGTGTTGATGTCATTTCTTTGATTATGTTATATATTTTTCTCCTATATGTAACACGATGACGCGTTTTAAATTTGACGAGGAGGTTTACATTTCTGCTTCTACCACACCTCAAGTTGTTCGGACTTTGCTTTGTGCGTATATTTGTGCACATACTATTAGATCTCCCTACTCTTGTGCCTTTCTCATCATCCACCACATCCCATGTAAATTTTGAACACTTGGTTTCCGTTGATGGCACTGTTGATGTTTCTGTTCAACAGAAGAATTTACTGGATGAGAGGGCAACTTTTCAGGAGATCGTCGTACAAGAGGTGGATCATTTTAAGGATCTTGACTATCCCATGACATTTCAGAGGTGGAAACACACATGTACTATGTATCCTCTCTCTGGACATGTTTCACTGAGGCACCTATTAGAGGGCTTCATGAAGTTTACGTTGGAATTGCCAGCTATTTCAATCTTACACATACATCAGGAGACTATGCAGGACAATCGATGGCGTCTTGCTATGGGATGAAGAAATTGGTTACACTTCAGTGATGAGGCATATGGAGCTTGGTTAGTTACTTCCCAACATGGGTTTCTGTGATTGGCTGCAAGTGGGTCTTTACGGCGGAAGCATAGAGCTGGCAATGGTGTTGATTGCTACAATGTCGGAATTAAGACACATGGATTCACTCAGGCATATGGGTGGACTATCATGACACCCTCTCTCCTATGGCACATAACTCTACTCCAAGGATCCTCCTTTTGTTGCTGTTGTGAGAGACTTGACGATCTCCCAACTTGATGTCAAGAATACCTTTTTGCATGTAGACCTGCAGGAGGAGGTCTATATGCAGTCGTCATCTGGGTTTTGCTTCTGAGGGACGGTGTCAGAAGTTTTGCAGACTTCTTAAAACTATATATGACCTTAAGCAGAGTCCCAAAGCATGATTCCAGAAGGCTCTCAGACCTGATTTAGCAGCATGGCTTCAAGAAATCAAATGTGTATTACTTGCTCTTCACATAGAAGACATCACGAGGTATTGTCGTGATTTTGGTCTAGGTTGATGACATTATTATTATAGGATATGATTTACAAGGGATTAATGAGGTTAATGCCTTCCTTGGATGACTCTTTGTCACCAGGGTTGTAAAAGTTGCCCGACTGACCCGACTAGTAGGTCCGACTAGTCTAGTCAGTGGGGTGGCCGACAGAGTACCGATTAATTCCGACTAGGTACACTAGTCGACCAAATTTTTTGCTTGGGAGATACCATATTCTTATATGTTTTGCTTTTTTATAAGCAAACTTATTATAATATGCTCAGTGTTTTATTTAAATTTTATTACTTTTTTTTTATTTTTTTATGATAGTATAAAAACATACCAAATCTATGTAAATATATGTATAAAAATGAGTTATATATTTAAAATAATCGTAAAATTCAAAGCCGATTAGAGTCTGACTAAATCCGATTAGTTGTCCGACTGCCGATTAATCCTTAGTCAGTGAACCAACCGACCGAGTATTGACTACCGACTTTTGCAACCTTGTTTGTCACCAAGGACCTTGGAGAACCGTGATACTTTATTCGGCTTGAATTTTCCAGGATTCATGGAGGATTTGTGATGACTCAGAGGGAGTATATTATTGATCTTCTAAAGACCGGGATAGCCGACTGTAGACATGCCACTACTCCTATGGATCTCAGGATGAAACTCTACGATGATGATCCAAATGAGTTGGACAAGAGGAGATATATGAAGCTTGCTGGGAAGCTCCTATATGTAATCATCACTAGGGCATGCATCTTCATGATCCTAAGTTGCATGAAGTCGTCGTAAGGTATAAGGTTACTCTTCAACAGATGGACATCTCTTGAGATCATGACCTGCATAGATGCTGACTATTCACGTTGTCCAAAAGATAGGAAGTCAACTTCCGTATTCCAGTCACTGGGAGCCACTAGTCTCATAGAAAAGCAAGAAGCAAGCTATTTTCAATAGATTAATTGCTGAATTTGAATACAGAGTCGTGGCACAAGGAAGCACTAAGATGATGCGTGTCAAGTTCGTTCTGATTGACCTATATATTGACGCACCTCTTCCATGCAACTACTATGTGACAATCTGGAGGCATTGTTCATTTGTGGATAAATTTGGCTACTTTTATTGATGAGTCAAGTAGCTGCCCTCATCAATTTAATCCATTCTACAAAGTTATTCTGGGGTGAAGCTTTGGGATTTACACTCCCCTAATATAATTAAGCAATTATTCAAATTGCAACTCGATTGAATACTTATTCTATATACTCAATGGCCCTAATTTTGATCTGTCTAAATTATTGCAAATATCTATTCCGTCTAGATGGACATTTTAAGGAAGTTCGATTTGAATGAAATCTAAACACCTAATAGTTTGGTGGCAATCCACAAAACCTCAATTGAATATACATTTTTTACGTGCATCGAAAAGCGGTGGGAGGGGCCCTATTTGATCCTATATTCATATATGCACGTATGCGTATGTGTATATGTGTTGTGAGGTGGGAGGTTCAAGTTTTCTATAGTCTCTTTTCATCAATGTATAAGTAGTATAGTTCGTTTGACAAATTCCTCCACACACACACACAAAAGATATTTTCCAATGGGACATGGTCCTTCCATCTCTATAGGAGGCCAACAATCCCTGCCCTCCGTAATTAATCCGGTGGTGATTATTAATTGCATGCTAATATTATTTTTTAATTTAATAAAAACTCATTTTGGTCTTTATACATTATCTAAATATAGTAGTTAAGCACACCAATTATCCCCTCCATTAATATGCAACCTTATTTGCTTATTCAAATTTCACACCCTAATCATTTTGATGCGTTGACGGCGGCGACACGTAGGGGGAGGTGACGAATTGCTTGAGTTGGTGACTACGACACATGGACGGTGGTGAGGCGTATAGATGGAAGTAATGACAGTGGCTGCGGCGTCGTTTGGGTCATGACGACAGTGATGGTGGTACGTAGACGGTGGTTGCAATGGTGCATGGATTGCAATAACGACATGGATGCAACGTCACTTGGATCATGACAACGATGATGGTGGTTCGTAGATGGAGGCTGTAGCTATGCTTCGATCGTGATGGTGACGATAGTGGCATGTAGAGGACAATGGTGTGCAAGCGGCAACGACAACGTGTGGATTGGGACGATAACGCATGAAGCATGATGATTGAGGATGCCAATTTTTTATATCTTACACATTTGATGTGTATTTTACAAATATGATGTGTATTTCACATATCGGTTGTGTAAGAATGAATATTGTTGTTTTTTTATATATCTGACATATTTGATGCGTATTCTACAATTTTTGATGTATGTTTTACATTTTTGAATATATATCTTACAAACTTGCTTTTCTGCAAAAGGGTTGCAGATTTTATGTAAATCACCAAAATACAAAAGTGCTGACAAAAACACAAAAATAACTATGATATTGCTAATATGAATGCATTTTACAAATAACCATGCAAGCTTTACAAATGGATAATGAATGTTCAAGGAAGCACAATATTGGTAACGACATTGGCTGGAAACACAAAAATATTAAATATATTACTAATAAGATTTTTTTAAAAGCATACAAGCGTTACAAAAGAAGGCACATATTTTACAAAAAATGAGAGGTTACAAATATCTGCCTCACGTAATGTTGCACGAACACAAAATTGGACATTATCTAAATAAGGTATTATGGAAAAAATACCAAAATTATATCTAGTTAAAATTAGGAAATCGATATAATAAATGGTATTCACAATTAATGCGCATGATGTGTCCTAACCTTTCGGATCATGAAATTAGTTGTGTCGTTATATTTGAATATAGCGGCTACGATCGTTGGCCTTCTTCACACATGGAAGGACCATGTCTTAGTGGAAGGTGTCTCCCTATATACATATTGGGGGGGAGGGCTTATCCAATGGACCATGCGCCCGTTAGAGTTGTAACAAGCACACCCATTTTTTACTAATATTTTCTATTATTTTGAGTTCAATGAGTATTGGTTTACATTGTTATATCATATTCTTACTATTAGTAATCATTTTCACAAAAAGAAAATCTTAAATTCATATGAAACGGTCATTAGCAAGAACAGAAAAGATATCGGTAATACAAATAAAGATACCACCATTTCGTATGAATTTAAGGTTTTTTGCTCATTACAACTCCAATGTGCACATGGCCCATTACAACTCTAATGTGTACATGGCCCTTTGGATAATTTCCCTATATATATATATCTTTGATGTGTTTGGATTTTACCTCAAAAAAGTTTTGATTTTTCAAAAGTCCATAGATATGCATAAAAGGCTATCCTTACTCGGACCAAGGCACAGATTTTACCTAAATTTTATGTGTGTGGTGTTTAACTATTCTCGGGGGAGCACCATATGGGCATATAGTACCTAAGGCGTTGTGGACCCTTGGCTCTTTGGAGCAACTCTCACTTTACACCTAATGTAGCTTGTCCATGAATTCCTTCATTTTAACTTTTGATTGTGAACATTTTTTATTCGACTTACCATGAGTATAAACATGTCTTCACATATAGTAAGCAGAAGAATAGTGTAAATCCATAGTTCAATGCACGTGAAAGTTGTACATGAGAATTAATATGCAAGACCACCTGCATAGTCCTTCCTTTGCCCTCCAGCTCAAATTCTTTGCTCTGCCCACCACATACCAACAAAATCTGGGAATCTAGGTGATCTTGATGGTTTGATATCTGAGTTCTAACTGCTCAGGAACTCTACACAATTTTTTTCATCGAAGTATTTGGTCCCCCAAAAAAAGGATGGGAAAATACACATGCGTACAGAATCTCCGTTGATTATAAAACAATGCGGTACTGGTAGTAATTATTGATTGTTTTGGTTTTAACAGGTTGTTGGCACTATTATTGTTCGAAAATGGAGGAATACACAAAATGGCCCGGGAATTAATAGCTTTTAGTGTTGAGAAATATTCCTATACACTTCTGAGCCGAGGCAACTTGTCTTTGATCTCTAGAATGGCACAATTGCTTACATCTATTCCAGACAAAGCTAGGCTGACATCTCCTGCTGCCTTCTCTTCACAGTATCCTTCCTCTTCGGTCTTAGTGGTCTTTTTCATGCTCTCTAATTGGTTTCCTTGATTTTATTTATAAAATCTAAATCAAGCATCTACAGATTGTAAGTTTTTTTGAGCTTATCACAATTTTTGTTGTTCAATGCTGATTATTTAATTATAAGGAGATTCGGTCGTGCTTCTGTTCTTTTTTGAGCATGCTTTCTATCTTTTACAAATTTCACCTTTGCCCCGCATCTTTTTTCTAATGGAAATTGTTTATTGTAATTTGTACATAAAAATAGACATGCTAATAAAATGTATAACTGCTTTCATTCAGCGAATTCTTCCTGTGTAAATTGTGTCTGATCTGCGAATACTTAGCTTTCTAGGTGCAGCTCAAAAGAAAAAGACACTGAACCAAGTAACCTTTGCCTTTTTACCTGCTTAACTTCAGGCTTTTCTGTTTTTTCAATCCACTGGTACTTCATCGAGTATTTCTTCTTCTTTGAGTGCATCCCATTTTGTTTCGGGATTTTTACCCGGCAGACCCTGTAATCTTTTGCAATTACCGCTACGACCTTCGAAACATTCTAATTCCTCCCTCGACCCCTAAACTTGCTCCGTCTTACCATACGAACCCTACCGTTAAATTTACAATCTAGAGTTAACTTACTTGAGTTAAAGGCAGGTTAATCTAACCAATCCACGATCGGACGGTTAGAATTAACCAAGAGAAAATAATCTCCCCCTCCCACGAGGCTCGACCTGGACTGGAGGAGGGGCGGAGGCGGCGGTCGACCTGGAGGAGATGGGGCTTCCAGTGGCGGGGGAGATTGGACCGGGGGGCGATGGGGGGAGATGGGGATTCCAACGGCGGAGGAGCTGGGGTTTCCAGCCGGCGTTCGCAGGGAGGGGATGCGCGAGTGGATGCTTCACAGGGGAGGGGTGGCTTCGCAGGGGAAGGGGGGACGGGAGGGGGCGGAGGCATCAGTGGCGGGGATGCTTCGCGGGAGGGGAGGAGGCATCCAGCGGTGGGGGATCGACGGGGCCAGGGGGCTTCGAGCTTCGCAGGGGAGGGGTGCAGTGGCGGGAGGGGGTGGAGGTATGGGTGGCGG
The DNA here is from genome assembly GCA_037367405.1 of Ottelia alismoides. Classification (NCBI taxonomy): domain Eukaryota; kingdom Viridiplantae; phylum Streptophyta; class Magnoliopsida; order Alismatales; family Hydrocharitaceae; genus Ottelia; species Ottelia alismoides. The sequence continues at coordinate 267,510 of JAZKJV010001000.1, read as the reverse complement.
GGGATGCTTCCAGCGGCGGGGGATCGATGGGGTCAGGAGGAGTGCAGGGGCGACTTCGCAGGGGAGGGGGCGGGAGGGGGGCGGAGGCATGGGTGGCGGGGGTGCTTCGCAGGGGGGTGGGGGGCTGGGCTTCGCAGAGGAGGCACGGGTGACGAGGGAGGGGGCGACGAGCGGCGGGGGAGGCTTCGTAGGGGAGCCGGCGTGCTGGGGCAGAGGGCTTCGAGCAGGTTCCAAAGGTCAGAGGGTCAGGGCTGAGAGCAGGGCTTCTTCGCGGGTGACGGGGGAGGGGCGACGAGCGGCGTGCTGGGGCAGACGCCCAGCTTCTGGTGACGCTCGGGGTAAAACGTCGGTGAGAGGGAGTGACACCAATAGTAAATTTGATAAAAACAATGGGTATAATGTAAAACGAGATAACAGAATCCGGTTAGTTTTAACGGTTAAATGGATGGGGATTAACCGCAGGGTCTGTAGGGTAAAGGTTAACAAGTTTAGGGGGTCAAAGGAGGAATTAGGATGTTTCGAAGGTCGTAGCGGTAATTGCAAAAGATTACATGGTCTGTCGGGTAAAAATCCCTTTTGTTTCTTGATAAGAGCCACTTTTCTAAACTGTATATTTTGGTGAAGAAAAAATGTCCTAATTTCTAATGGGAAAGGGGTCCAGCTCCTGGTCATTTTACTGTAAGCTACTAAACCTCGTTTTGTTCGTTGCTTTTGAGAGTGAATGTTTTTGCTTCAAAAGGTTGTCATTTTTCTTGTTGTACTGTCTATCAAAGGCATGCTTCTTTTAATTACGATTTTATTAGCCTCTTAGCTGGCTATCCAAGACATGCTTCTTTTAATCACGATTTTGTTATTTAAAGTAGTTTGCCCTTTAACAAGATTTTTAGCTTTTTCTTCAAGCAGATTACAAGTCAGCTCCTTGATGTAGCTGAAGAAAGGGCTGAACATTTATTCAGCAAGATGGATATCTTGAATAAGCCTATTGAGGATGTTATATTCTCTTTCATTGGGGAAATTTTTGCACGGATTTGTCGGCGTGGATCTGCAGGTGACCTTGCGTTTATCATTGTTGTGATTTTTGAACATTTTAAATATGAATAACGAGCCGCTTCCCTTATATTGAGTTTCAATCGTTACCCTCATATCAGAAGATTAATTTCAGTCTTTATTTACCATTTGCTCGGGCAAATATGGATACATTCCTGATCACCATGAAATGGATATGCTACTTACCCAAGTAAGTGTCATATCCTACTAAACATGAGGGTTTTCAATCAGAATCATAGCAATATTTGCTCAAATTGAAATCGAAGACCTACAAGACCTAAATATTTCTCAGGGATTGAGAACACTTGATCCAAAAAAGTCCTATGTTTTCTTGGGACTGAGATTATGTGCTTTTGGTGGTGTAAATATGACCTTAATCTCTATTGAAGGAGATTGGAAATTTGGGACTTCACTTGAGAAATATCCTCATCGAAATGTGTTGGGAAAATAAAAGAACTTGTTTATTCCATCAACCCTAGGCTCTCTTATATAGGAGAGTAGCTTATGGGTAAATTATATAAAGAGTACGGCAGGAACGGAAAATAACAAAAGAGTACATAAGTAAATAATAAATGTTTACACTCCCCCTCAAGATGGAGCTTAGATATCAATCATGCTCAGCTTGGACACACACTTCTGAAACGGGCCTCGCAGTAATGCCTTGGTAAAAATATCTGCCGTTTGATTCTCTGAACTAACATGGGATGTAGCAATGAATCCCTTCTGAATCATGTCACATATAAAGTGACAGTCAACTTCAATGTGCTTGGTTCGTTCATGGAATGCTGGATTGTTTGCAATGAACAAGGCCGCCTGATTGTCACATTCTAAAGCCATAGGAAGTGGGACTTCTATATATAAATCTGTAAGCACAACCTTTACCCACATCATTTCTGTGCTAACCTGGGCCATAGCGTTATATTCAGATTCAGCACTAGACCTTGCTACAACAGTTTGTTTCTTGCTCCTCCATGAGATTAGGGAATCTCCAACATATACAACAAACCCAGAGGTAGACTTCCTGTCCTTGGACACCCTGCATAATCTGCATCTGCACAGGCTGAGATAGAAATCACCTTGCCTTTCTTGAACAACAGACCCGCACCTGGAGATGACTTGAGGTACCTGAGTATCATATGTATGGCATCCATGTGAACCTGGCGTGGTGTTCCATGAACTGGCTCACTCGACTCACAGCAAAGGATATATCAGGCCTAGTGATAGTGAGATACAAAAGTTTGCCTACCAGTTCTTTGTATCTTTCTCCTATCCATCTCCTCTGTATCATCATCATATAGCTTCAAACTAGGGTATATTGGTGTGGTAGCAGGTCGGCAACCGAGCATTCCTGTTTCACTCAACAGGTCAATGCCATATTTTCTCTGAGACATTACCAACCCATACGGATTTCTGGCGAACTCCAGTCCCAGAAAATATATAAGAACTCCAAGATCCTTGGTAACAAATTCAGGACCCAGCATTTCTTTCGCCTCCTTTATTCCTTGTACATCATCACCTGTAATTAAGATGTCATCTACATAGACCATGATTGCAATAATACCTCTGGAAGTCTTTTGTACGAACAAGGAATGATCAACATTAGAACGGTTGTATCCCTGTTTCTCAAAGAGGTCTGAGAGCTTCTGAAACCACGATCTGGGCTCTGCTTAAGGCCATAGATAGCCTTATGAAGTCTGCACACCTTGTGACACTCTCCCTCAACAGCAAAACCAGGTTGCTGTTGCATGTAGACTTCCTCCTGTAAGTCACCATATAAGAACACATTCTTCACATCCAACAGATATAGCGGCCACTCACGAGTGACCGCAACTGACATCAAGATCCGTAGAGTGGAATGACGGGCTACTGAAGAGAATGTATCAAGATAGTCCACCCCGTATGTCTGTGTAAAGCCTCGAGCAACAAGACGAGCCTTGTATCTGTCAATACTGCCATCTGCATTCTACTTGACTGTAAATACCCACTTGCAGTTCACTGGTGACACATCAGCTGGTATAGAAACCAGACTCCAAGTTCCTCTAGACTGAAGTGCTGCCATTTCTTCCTCCATTGCTAGACGCCATCTACTATCCTTCAGAGCGTCTTGGTAATTCCGTGAAATAACTACTGCTGACAATGCGACGACAAAGTTCCTGAAATCTCCAGTTAGTCATTCAAATGAAACAGAGGCTGTTAAAGGATATGATGCGCAGTTCCTTTTCGACTTTCGTATAACAATAGGAACATCTAAACCAGCTGTGTCCTCGTCTGGCCTCTGTGACACATCCTGCTCAGAATAATCATCAGATCCATCAATAGTAATATCTTCAGGACATAGCTTATGCGAGCTAGGTGATGAGCAATGACCATGAGCTGAAGCAGGCCTGCGGGTATAATGAAATGGTAATGGTGAAACTGGTATAGTAATGGGAGGTGTTAAAGAAGTAACGGTTCTGGTGGTAGTGGTGGTGGTGATGGTGGTGGTGGTGACATGTAAATAGTATCAATATTAGCTGGAGGTATCAACTGATCACTTGAGGCTGAAAAATACATAACAGATTAAAAAAATGTAACATCTGCACTGACAAGGTACCGCATGCGCAATGGATCATAGCACTTGTACCCCTTCTGAGTTCTGGAGTACCCAACGAAAATACACTTGACAACCCTAGGAGAGAGCTTGTCAGTCCCAGGAGACAACTGGTGTACAAAGGCAACCGAACCAAACACACGAGGAGTAAGGGAAAATAGTTCTTTTCCAGGGAAGATATGGGCGAAAGGGATCTTTTCACCTAGAACAGATGACGACATATGATTGATTAGGTAACATGCTGTAAGAACATCGTCACCCCAGTAAGAATGAGGAGCATGACTCTGTATAAGGAGTGACCTGGTTACATCCAGTAAGTGACGATGTTTCCTTTCAGCGATCCCATTCAATTGGGAGGTATAGGCACAGGATGTCTGGTGGATCATCCTTTGGGATGAGAAATAACTGGATAGGACATGAGTACACAATTCCAGGGCATTATCACTTCTGACAATTCTAACAGATGCAGAAAAAAATATTACGAATCTCATTAAGAGAATTGATGATAATATTCCCTGCTTCAAATTTATTCTTTAACAAAAACACCCATGACACACGAGAGAAGTCATCCACAATAACTATATAAAACCTGTGTCCATGATCAAGAACACGACTCGGACCCCAGATATCAATGTGAAATAACTCAAACTTGGATGTACTACTCCGGCACTGACGACTGGGAAAGGTAGACCGATGATGCTTTCCCAACTGACACGCCTCACATTGGATAGATGTGTGAGGCAAAACCTGGGGTAACACACGACGTAGTTTTTTGAAGCGGTAGATATCCAAAGCGCAGATGCCATAGCAGAGGGGAGACGGGTCCAACGGGTAGAGATGAGGTTCCAGCAAAAGAAGTCTGACTGAGGCGATAGAGGCCTCCTTGCTCATAGCTACGCCCAATCATGTTGCCCGTAAGGATGTCCTGAAAAACAAGAGAAGATGGATCAAAAATCGTCCGACATTGTAAATCCTTTGTAATTTGGCTGATAGACAATAAATTCATTGAAAAATCAGGTGCGTGTAACACATTCTTGAGCTGCATAGATGATGTCAGTCTAATTTCCCCCTGACCAGTAATCGGGGAATGTGTACCATTGGCAATGACCACTGTTCGACCTGGAGGAATCTGTCTGTACCCTGTAAGTAGACTTTGATCGCTACATAGATGATGTGTGGCGCCAGAGTCCATAATCCATGCTAAAGTATCTGATCCACTACTAGTAAATGCATGTGTGCTACCTGATGCACTAGTAGATGCAGAGGCGGATGCGGCAACATCAGATTGGTTCTCAGTAGTGGATGCTAGGCCAGATGGAGGAATAATGCCCCTTAGACGAGCGACAAGATCATCAAAGCGCTGATCCAAAGAGGCAACAGATGGAGGCTCTATCTGCTCAGCGACTCGTGCAGATACAGGAAATCCATGCTTAGAGTAGCATGTGTTTTCAGTATGTCCGGTGCGATGGCAGTAGGTACACGTTGGCCGAACACGACCTCCTCTGCCACGAGGGCCACGACCACAGGCCTGATGATGGTGACCTCTACGACCTCTGTTGGCAGCCATGGCTGAAGCAGCCTGATTCGTAGCCGTAGAAGGAACAGTGATCCGGCTCAATCTGTGAAAGGCTTCCTCAATCGGAGGAATAGTAGAATCTGCCAAGATCTGGGACCGTGCTGCCTCATACTCAGGGTCAAGGGCAGCGAGAAACACTCTTACAATAGTAGCATTCCGGTAGGTCTTCTGTTGCTCTAGTGTGGCTGTCAGGGGCATGAAGCTATACCGTTTCTCGAACATCCCGCGTAGAGATGTGTACAGTGAGTGTAGAGGACGTCCATTCTGCTTGATAGTGAATATGTCATGCTGGAGTTGCAGAATCTTTGTCTCATTCTTCGCTTGAGAATATGTGGCTGCCAGAATATCCCACATTGCTTTGGCTGAGGACTGATGAAGAATATAATTGGCAATCTCGATTGCCAGAGTACCAGATAGCCATACTTTGACATATGCATCATCTGCCTCCCACGAGGCATTAACTCCAGTCTTCTCAACAGGCTCTTCTTCAGTAAGAATGTGCTTCTTACCGGTTGACTTCATCATACTCATGAACTGCATAGCCCACAGTTCGTAGTTCGAACCATCCATCTTCACAATTGGCGCTGGACCACGGAAGGCGCCTACAGATGGGATATGTTCCTTGCTTTCTGACATACTTATAACCGAAGTCTGGAGTAGTAGACTGAGGATATGATCGTCTACACGGACATAGACGGGTTTAGTTGCATGTGTAGACTTCAAGCAACCAAACCCATTCCTTTGGAGGTGTGCGTGCTAGAAGTACGTGCAGGGCTGGTTCACGGCGCGCAGAAGGCGAGTGCACGAGACCGAAGGTGCAGGGCGCGCGTGAGGGCGCACATCGCACGGAAGGTGCGCAGGCGAGCGCGCTGGATATGCGCGAGAGGCGCGCGGAATGTACGCAGGCGAGCGCGTAGGAGATGCGCAGGAGGCGCAGGCGCAGCGCGCGGGAGGCTGAGGTGCACAGCCGGCGGTGCGTGGAGAGAGAGAGGGAAGCTCGACGGTGGGGTTAGGGTTAGGGTTTCAAGAACTTTGGTCTAGGACCGTCGCTCTGATACTATGTTGGGAAAATAAAAGAACTTGTTTATTCCATCAGCCCTAGGCTCTCTTATATAGGAGAGTAGCCTATGGGTAAATTACATAAAGAGTACGGTAGGAACGGAAAATAACAAAAGAGTACATAAGTAAATAATATATGTTTACAAAATGCTAAGATGGACGAGCGGGGAAAGATAGCAATCATTGGGGGAGGGGGACATGACAAGGAAAAAGAAAGGGAAGGAGATGGTGGATAAGAAAGAGGGCGAGTTGAGGTTTGTGGGTAAAGGTACTGGCAAATAGGTGGGAGTGGGATAGTAGCGGTGGTGATGTGGAGATGATGATTCCCCTTTGAGGGGCGATGTTGGCAGGGCTTGGTTCGGGGGTCCAACTGAGGAGAGTGCAACCCCTTATATGGGTCTTCTCAATGGGTATGTTGGTGTATTCGGTGCTTTAGGCTCGGATGCTCGGTTCCCCATCCGTCTTATTGGATCTCCTCAATGGGTATGATGGTGCCCTCGGTGCTTTAGGCTCGACTCCCCATTCATCTTATTGCTTTCATTATAGGAGGCAACAACACATGACACAATCTTACTAGGACATGCTTTCTCTATCCTCTTATTTCTCGAATCGAGAGATCCATGAATCAGGATCTTGATGCATATAAATACAAATGGTCCAATAGGAGTAAGAATTCCTACATCATTTGAAACATTTCACATAATCGTTCACATAGTGCTCGATCGATTACGTTTCTTTTCAATCGGAACATTCAAATAAAAGTATTATTTTTTCATTTTTGAAGTTAAAGTTAAATGAATATAGTTATTTGTTGGGAAACGTGAATGAGATACTCTATTCCATAGCCCTAGGCTCTCTTATATAGGAGAGTAGCCTATGGGTAAATTACATAAAGAGAATAACAAGAAAATAAAATAACAAAGAGATACAGTTATTCAATATGCGTCAACACTCCCCCTCAAGATGGAGCATAGATGTCAATCATGCTCAGCTTGGAAGCACACTTCTGAAATGGACCTCGTAACAATGCCTTGGTGAATATGTCCGCAGTCTGGTTCTCTGAAGTAACATGAGATGTGGCAATGAATCCTTTCTGAATCATATCACGTATGAAGTGACAATCCACCTCAATATGCTTGATCCGCTCATGGAATGCAGGGTTGTTTGCAATAAACAAAGCAGCCTGATTATCACACTCCAAGTTCATAGGAAGTGGTACATCTAAGCATAAATCTGTCAGCACCGCTTTCACCCACATCATCTCTATAGTAGCCTGGGCCATAGCCCTATATTCGGATTCAACACTAGATCTAGCTACCACAGTTTGTTTCTTGCTCCTCCATGAGACTAGGCCATCTCCGACATAGACAACATACCCTGAGGTGGACTTCCTATCCTTGGGACATCCTGCATAGTCTGCATCTGCGCATGCTGAGATAGAAATCCCCTTTCCTTTCTTGAATAGCAGACCTACACCTGGAGAAGATTTGAGATATCTAAGTATCATATGTATTGCATCCATATGCACCTGGCGTGGTTGCTCCATGAACTGGCTCACACGGCTCACTGCAAATGATATATCTGTCCTAGTGATCGTGACATATAACAGTTTGCCTACCAGTTCTCTATATCTTCTCCTGTCCACCTCCTCTGTGTCATCATCATACAGCTTCATGCTAGGATCCATTGGTGTCGTAGCCGGTCGACACCCTAGCATACCTGTCTCACTCAGTAGATCTGTAACATACTTCCTCTGTGACATGACTAATCCATACGGATTTATGGCAAATTCCAGCCCCAGAAAATATCTAAGGACTCCCAGGTCCTTGGTGACAAACTCGGTCCCCAGCCTTTCCTTTGCCTGTTTGATGCCCTGGTCATCATCACCTGTAATCAAGATATCATCAACATAAACCATGATTACAATGATACCTCTCGCCGTCCTCTGTACAAACAAGGAATGATCAGCATTGGAGCGTTTATATCCTTGTTTCTCAAATAGGTCTGACAGCTTCTGGAACCATGCTCTGGGGCTCTGCTTAAGGCCATAGATGGCCTTATGTAACCTGCAAACCTTGGAACACTCCCCCTCAACAGCAAAACCTGGTGGCTGTTGCATATAGACTTCCTCCTGCAAGTCTCCATACAGAAATGCATATTTCACGTCCAGTTGATAGAGTGGCCAGTCTCTAGTAACTGCAACTGATAACAGGATCCGTAGAGTGGAATGACACGCCACAGGGGAGAACGTGTCAAGGTAATCTACCCCATATGTTTGTGTGAATCCCCGTGCAACTAGGCGTGCCTTGTACCTGTCAATGGAGCCATCTGCATTGTGTTTAACTGTAAACACTCATTTGCAACTCACCGGGCTGACATCTGGAGGTATAGGAACCAAACTCCAGGTTCCTCTAGACTGAAGTGCCGCCATCTCTTCCTCCATTGCTAGCCGCCATCTAGAATCCTGCAAAGCATCATGTTGGTTCCGTGGAATGTCTGTAGCTGAAAGTGCCAATGCAAACGTCCTGAAGTGTCCAGATAGCCTCTCAAAAGACACAACTGCTGATACTGGATACTTGGCACAACTTCTCTTCGGCTTGCGTAGAGCGATTGGAACATCCAGATCCTCTGTGTTATCACCATGCTCCTGTAATGTATCCTGCTGAGAAATGTCGTCAGATCCATCAACATTAATATTTTCATTACATACCATAGGCGAGCTAGTTGACTGGTCAGGACCATGAGCTGGAGGAGGCCTGCGGGTGTAATGGAATGGTAGCGGGGATACTGTTGATGGCGGTGGTGGTGGCGGTGGTGATGGTGGTGACGGTGGTGTTGTTGTTGGTGCCATGAATACGGTATCAGGAGATATAGGTGGTGGCTGCATGTTCCCGGATTCTGAAAAATACATAATAGATTCAAAAAATGTAACATCTGCACTGATCATATACCGCCGACGCACAGGATCAAAACACTTGTACCCCTTTTGAGTTCTGGAGTACCCCACAAAGACGCACTTGACAGCCCTAGGAGAGAGCTTGTCAGTACCAGGCGGCAACTGATGGACAAATGCGACTGACCCAAACACACGAGGGGTAAGCATGAACAAATCCTTGTCAGGGTAAATGAGTGAAAAAGAAATCTGTTCATTCAAGACAGACGAAGGATACGGTTGATAAGGTAACATGCAGTAAAGGACTGCATCACCCCAGTAGGAGTACGGAACATGACTCTGAATAAGAAGAGACCTTGTGACATCAAGAAGGTGACGGTGTTTTCTTTCAGCAACCCCATTCTGTTGAGATGTATGAGCACAAGATGTTTGGTGAATAATCCCCTTTTGAAGAGTAGTAATTGGCTAGAATGTTGGTGCACAACTCTAAAGCATTATCACTTCTCAAACTCTTGACAGAAGTGGAAAAAAAATTTTGAATTTCATTAAGAAAGTGGATAATAATATTTCCTGCTTCAGATTATTTTTCATTAGAAAGACCCATGACGCTCTAGAGAAATCGTCCACAAATACAATATAAAACCTGGTCCCTGATGACCGAGAACTCGACTCGGACCCCAGACATCGACATGAAACAACTCAAACTTGGAGTTACTACTCCGACCTTGACTACTGGGAAAAGACGACCTGTGATGCTTTCCCAACTGACATGCCTCACACTGGATAGGTGTGTGAGAGATACCATAGGGTAGAACAAGACGCAACTTCTGAAGCGGTAAATGACCAAAGCGCAGATGCCACAGGAGAGGAGATACTTGTCCAGCAGGAGAAGATGTGGTTCCAACAAATGGGGTCTGGTTCAATCGATAAAGGCCTCCTTGCTCATAGCCATGACCAATCACGTTGCCCGTACGGATGTCCTGAAAAATCAAAGAAGATGGATCAAAAATAGCTCGACACTGTAGATCCTTCGTAATCTGACTAATTGACAATAGATTCATAGAAAAATGCGGTGCATGTAGGACATTCTTGAGCTGCATAGAAGATGTCAATCTAATCTCCCCCTGACCCGTGATAGGGGAGTGTGTGCCATTGGCAATCACTACTGTCCGTCCTGGAGGAATCTGAATGTAATCCTGTAAGTAGGCTCCGGTCGCCCACATAGATGATGTGTAGCGCCTGAGTCCATGATCCACGACAATGTATCAGATCTACTACTGTGGAGTGCAAGTGTACTACCTGAAGTACTAGTAGAGGCAGAGGCAGAAGCAGCAGCGTCAGTATGACTCTCTAAAGTCGATGCTGGACCTGATGGTGGGATAATGCCCCTGAGACGGGCAACTAGATCATCAAATCGTTGATCCAGTGTAGCAGCAGATGGGGGCTCTATCTGCTCAGCGGCTCGTGCAGATGCAGGGAATCCATGCTTTGAGTAGCATGTGTCTTCAGTATGTCCGACTCGGTGACAATATGAGCATGTTGCCTAGTGCGGCCACCCCTTCCACGAGGAGTACGTCACGGCCCTTGTGATGAAAACTACGGCCTCTGTTGGCCGCCATAGCTGAGGATTCTGACTCGCAGCTGCTGAAGGTACTGTGATCCTACTCAAATCTGTGAAAAGCTTCCTCCATGGGAGGAATAGTCGAGTCCGCCAAAAATCTGTGAACGTGCTGCCTCATACTCTGGATCAAGTGCAGCGAGAAACACACCCACCCTCGTCGCATTCCTGTATGTCTTCTGCTGTTCTGGCGTGGCGGTAAGAGGCATGAAGCTATAAAGCTTCTCAAACATCCCTCTCAATGATGTATAGAGAGAATGTAAAGGACGACCGTTCTGCTTTATTGTGAATATATCATGTTGTAGTTGCAGGATCTTCGTCTCGTTCTTCGCCTAAGAATATGTCGCTGCAGGATATCCCACATGTCTTTGTCTGTGGGTTGATGTAGAATGGTCATTGGCGATTTCAATAGCCAATGTGCCAGATAGCCACACCTTGGCATATGCATCATCGGCCTCCCATGAGGCATGAACTCCAGTCTTCTCTGCAAGCTCGGGCTCGGTAAGAATGTGCTTCTTATCTGTAGATTTCATCATACTCATGAACTGCATTGCCCACAGTTCATAGTTCGTACCATCCATCTTGACAATGGGCGCTGGACCACGAAACGCGCCAATAGACGGGATATCTACCTTGCTTTCTGACATACTGGAGACGGAAGACTGGAGCGAATGACAAGAGATAATCTTTGTCTACAATGACATAGACGGGATTAGTTGCATGTGTAGACCTCAAGCAACTATCCCCATGAATACGTGCGCGCTACGGTGTTGACGCACGCAAACTATGGGCTGGCGCACAGAGATCACGCACGGTGGTGCACAGTCAGCGCGTAGTAGTGCGCAGGAGTGCGCGCAGGGGTGCGCGCTGGAGTGCGCGCAGATCAGGAACTCACGCTCGGTGGTGCACAGTCAGTGCGTAGGGCGCGCAGGGGTGCGCGCAGGGGGTGCGCGCTGGAGTGCGCTGGAATGCGCGCTGGAGTGCGCTGGAGTGCGCGCAGATCAGCGCAGATGCGCCAGGCCACGCGATGCGCAGATGCGGGAAGCCCTAGGCTATGCGCAGGTGCGCCAGGCGATGCCTAGGGCTGGAGCACCGCTGATCGGAGGAAAGGCCGCCGTAGATCGGTCAAGGCCTTAAATGTCGATTTCGGTCACCATTTCGGTATCGACTAAAATAGAATTTCGATGGAATTTCGGTGGAATTTCGACCGAAATTTCGGTCATTTCTTGTATTATGACCCCCATATTTCGGTCATTTCGGTCGAAATTTCGATTTCGACCGGATATCGATATTCGACAGAAATTCGATCGAATTTCGCTGAAATTGAGGCCATGAGATCGGTTGGAGTGGGCGGCGCCGAGTAGAGAGAGAAGAGGCCGGCGGGTGGGGTGGATAGGGTTAGGGTTTCGAGAACTCCGGTCTAGGACCGTCGCCCTGATACCATGTTGGGAAACATGAATGAGATACTCTATTCATAGCCCTAGGCTCTCTTATATAGGAGAGTAGAGTAGCCTATAGGTAAATTACATAAAGAGAATAACAAGAAATAAAATAACAAAGAGATACAGTTATTCAATATGTGTCAACATTATTAAATAAGTTTAATTTGCTTATCGAATTACTTCGGAGAGGAACAATAGTGTTTTATTGCTACAATAATGGATTATTGAAAAAACAAGACATTATTAGGATTTTCTTTTCAACCCCAAGTATTTTTTTATTTGATTTTTTTAGGCCAAAAGGGGGAAACACTATGGTGTCCGCCCCAATAAATTAAATAAAAGGAATTTGAAAAATCTTACAAAAGCAGGACTCCAGGATGGTCCTGGAGTGATCACAAACATTCTCACGATAAAAACGCTGAGAGGAAAAGATCACACTTTTTCTTGCAAGCCAGATAGTCCATATGATTGCCATGGGCCTAAGCAGCTCCTCCCTGTGAAGGCATTTAATATTAATTCATCGAGGTCCAAAACGACTCCATATTGTGAGTGTTAACCCAACTCGGGTCAAAGTCACTCCAAATGGGCGAGGAAACCAAGCAATGGATAAAGTGGTGCTCCAGCATTTCAATTCCGTTCTCACACAGCGGGTATCTGTCGACACCACGACATACAGTCTGGCGCACCAGCCCTTGTCATAATACACTTTCTTTAAAGCAGCCACAAAAAGAGTCCAACCCTTTCTGGCAGCCTAAGCTCCCAAATAAGATTGCAATCCCGAATCCAATCATCCGTCCCAAGTGGCGAAGGTCTACAAATCGCACCGTAAGCTTTCCTGACTGAAAAAGAGTTGCCCTTCCAAACCCAGTGATTACGATCGTCAGAAGGCCTGTCAATCTGCCTCAGAGAATCCAATAGTAGGAGGAAGTCCTCTAAGCGCTGATCAGAGAAATTCGCAAGGAAAGAATGCATCCGATTGCCACAAACCCTTGTTTTAAAAAGCGCGCCTCGAGGCGGTGAGGCGTAAGCCTCAAGGCGTTTTTTTGACAAAAAGCATCTCGAGGCTTAAGCCTCGCCCAGAAGTTCTAAGGCGTAAGCCTCGGGGTATTGTGACTGTGAGGCGTTCGAGGCGGTGAGGGCGGTCGAGGCGAGGCGGAGGCGTAAGCCTCAAGCGCATGTCCTTTTTTTTAAATTTTAGGTTATGTGCTTTGCACATGACCTTGTTTTACCATAAACATTATACATTTTTTTGCTAGTATTGTTGTTTCTATGTTAAACCTTGCATATTTCTATAAATATGTCCATACAAAGAGAAGAGATTTCTTGAAACAAGTGAAGTTCTATGATCTTGTATACATTATTTTCAATTTATCATATTGCATTCCACAATACTAGTTCTATTGTACACAACGTACACGATTGTGTTTGGATTGTAAAAAAATTATTATACTACTTGTAAGTTTGTAACTTGATGTTGTTATTTGTTTGTTATTAAAATACTTATCACATATATGAAGGACAATTGAAAAGAAACACATGCAGTAGAATATTATTATGCTTTGTTGTGAATAGCGGAAACAATCACGTGCCTAATATTAGGTTTCTGAACTTCTATGCTTTTCATCGCTTATGTGTTGTACCTTTTACTAGTGTGAAATTGATTTTGAATATGTTTTTGGCAAAATTTAATATATTATATATATTTTAATATATTTTGCTTAATTGTAATTTTTCTTTTAAAAAATTGAGGCTTACGTCTCAACCGCCTCGAGGCTTACGCCTCGCCTCACATTTCGGAGAAACGCCTCGAACCGCCTCACGTTTTTTTAAACCTTGCCACTAACCCAGCATTCTGCGACACACGCCTCACGATCCGCAACCAAAGCAAAGAGGCATGTGAAACAATTAGACAGAGGGCCATCCCCCCTCCAATTGTCCGCACAGAAAGCAAAGGAGTAGCCATTCCCAAGTACAGGATGAAAAAGCTTCTGGAAACGAGGCATGACCGCTAAAATCCCCCTCCAAAAAGCCAAAGTATGTGGATCAGGATGGTAAACCAAAGAGTCTGGCTGCCCAATGCTACAGATACTACGGATGAGGCTGCAACAGATGTCTTCACTTTACCCCAAATTTTGCTCAACCACTTAAGCAACAATGCCTCATTCCTGGCTTCCAGATGCCTGACCTCGAATCCCCCAGCCGCTTTAGGTAAAGTAACCGTCTCCCAGTCCACTAGGTGAATACCATGACCCTCCTGTCCGGACTTTCTCCATAGGAAACCTCCACATTAACCTCTCTAAGCGCTTCCTAGTACCAAGGTTGCGAAAAGCGGTAGTCGGTACTCGGTCGGCGGGGTCACCTACTAAGGTTTAGTCGGCAGTCGGGCGACTAGTCGGATTTAGTCGGTCATTAGTCGATTTTGAATTTTTAAATTATTTTAAATATGTAATCATTTTTTATACATATATTCTTATATATATACATATATCTGTACATTTTATATACCATCTTAATGAAACAAAAGAAGTAATTGACTTTAAATATAAAATTAAGCGTGATAGAATATGTTTGCTTTTAAAAAAAAATGAAAAACTAAAAAAATAAAAAAGGTTGTTGTAAAAGTCGACCGATTAGTCGGCCGACTAGGCCGACTAGTCGGGTGGACCGACTAAAGGCCAACTAGGCCTAGTCGAATCGGCTACCCCCCGACTCGACTAGTCGGGCCGACTAGTCGGCCTAGTCGGCCGACTTTTGCAAGCTTGCCTAGTACCAACGGGCAACAGACGGGATGACATGAGGAACACATGAATTGCAGAGAGTACAACCTTCACCATCACCAGCCGACCACCCTGGGATAGATTGTTGCCTTCCAACCAGATAACTTCATCTTCAACTTCTCAACCACTGGTAACCAATCAACCATCTTGATTCTATCGCAAGTTAAGCGGCATCCCTATATATCAGATAGGGAGAGAGCCACACTTCGTGCCCAACTCATCGTTGCACGAGCGGGCCTCCACATTTGAGAGATCAAAAGGAATAACCATAGACTTTCTATGATTCAGTACAAGCCCAGACATCTCTTCAAAGATTTCTAAAGTAACTGCCATACCATTAGCCTCGTCCTTTCCTCCCTCTATAATGAAAATTGTGTCATCTGCATACTGTATGAGAGGAATGGAAAGGTCATCAGTGGAATAACCCACTGTGATCCTATTACGTCGGATCTGGTCAACCATGCAAGCCAAAATATCAGATGCGGTGACAAACAACAAAGGTGCCAGAGGGCACCCCTACCTGACTCCCCTCTGTGGCTGGAAAAAACCTCCCTTCGGGCGCCCATTGACAAGTACCGAATACGAGGCAGTGGTGGTGACGCAACGCTTCATCCACGAGATCCAAACATTCGGAAAACCCCTTCCGTACAATGCCGCCCATAGGAAACACCAATCCACCGTGTAATAAGCTTTGGAGAAGTCAATCTTCCAAAGAAGACCCTTCGTCTTTCTTCTCTTCCAATTCACAATAATCTCAGATGCTATTACTAAGCTATCCGCAATCAGCCTCCCTGGAACAAATGCTGATTACGGGAGGGGGGATAATGTGCTCCAACACCCTGTTTAATTTAGTGGCAACAACTTTTGGCACTATCAAGTAAATGACATTCGACAGGGCAATCGACATGTAGTCCTCGATTCTCTCTGCCACCTCCCGCTTTGGAAGGCAAAATCTCAAAGCTTTGTTCAACCTCTCAAAGTTTGCGTTACACCTACAACATTGCTCTATAACTTCCAACACCTCCTCTCCCATAAGATCCCAAAACTCCTTATGAAAGAAAACTTGGAACCCGTCTGAGCTCGGGACTCCCTCCGTATACAAGTTCCACACTACTGACTTCACCTCCTCCAGAGTCACCCTATGCACCAGATGATTCGCATGGTCCGTCGAAATACGAGAAGCTCCAAGATCATTCCATCTCCATGGTCTACCCATAACTCTCCTTGAAAAATCCTAGGAATGATCCGCAATCGCATGGTCCATCTCTCTTTCTCCCTCCATCTTGCTTCCATTAATGATCATTGAATGAATATTGTTATTGCAATGCCTCCCGCTTGCCACCTTGAGGAAGTAGGTCGTGTTTGCATCACCCTCTTTGAGCCAGGTGTGCCTAGACATCTGCTTCCACTCTGTGATCCGCTTTTTATCCTCATATATGATTTCCTTCTGTGCCACTGCCCTCTGATTCAACTCCTCAATATCCAGAAGTCTCTCATCCTCCAACCCGTCGAGTCTCGAGATCTCCACCTTTGCAGCAACCCTTCGAGCCAGCCTCACCTCTCTAGTCTCTTTCTTAAAAGCACAGAGCCATATACACAACGATGTCAGCTTCTAAACTAGGCGGGAAGCCGCAGATCCTGCAACCATCACAACCAACCAATGGGAATACACTATTTCCCTAAAAGCCTCCTCCAATAGCCAAGCCCTCTCGAATATAAAGAAGCCCCTCGCCATAGATAGATCACCAGAGTCCCATACGAGAGGCGTATGGTCAAATTTAGTATGCACCCTGCTCGCTGGCATCAAAAGAGGGAACACATCCATCAGCTCAATAAACACCAGAAAACGATCAATCCGAGAGCGAGAGCCAGAGCTCCTCCAAGTGTACTTTGTATCAGTAGCATCCAACACTTCCAGCTCCAAGACATCGATCAACTCTGTAAAATCCGCCGACCCTGGATCTTTCCCCCCTTGCGAACGAGGCCGATCAGAAGAGAGCAAGGAGACATTAAAATCTCCACCCACTAGCCAAGCACACCCTGGAAAGGTGCTCCTTCCCGTCCTAAGCTCAGTCCAAAGCTCATGCCTCATGGCCTGCTGACATGGCCCTTAGACACAAGAGAAATCAAATGTAGAACCCGACACAATATTTTCTAGGATCACCGTAAGCACATGAGTGCCCCTTAGCTCCGCCTGAAGCGAGAAAAGGGATTCTTTCCTAGCCAACAGCACCCGAAGTGTCGATTATCATGAAACAGGAGAGCGACTCCACACCAAAAGAGTTCCACATGAGGCTTGAGCAAGAACCAAGCTTCGTCTCATGAAGAAGAATAACATCGCAGCACCACTCCGTAAATATCGATCCCAAAGCTCTTCTTTTTTTGGGTCACTCAGACCCCTGGCGTTCTAGGATAGGACTTTCATTTAGGACCCGTGGAAGGGCCCGTTGAATGCACATCACCTGTTAGTAGGGCTACCTTTGCTTTGCTCTCTGAAATGGAGGGAAATCCCCCAGGTAATGCCTTGGTGCGCCACCTACTCTTTTACCTGACATGGCCCCCTGACATCTCAACTACACACCCGAGATGGACCTTCCCACCCTCGGGTCCCATGGCATATGAGCTCAAAATCTCGGGGCGGCGAGTGTCTTCTTCCTCCAGATGCGTTTCCCCACGAGCTCCCTCCTTCGACGCAATGTGGCGGAGTCCTCTGGGCGCAAACGGAGCTAGGGGCAACAACCTAGTCTGCGTGGCGGATCGGGTTTACCAGCGGGCTCACCGCATCTAATCTGGAATCGAGCCCAGTAATTAGAAGGGCCCCCAGATTCGGGTAACATGCCATGAATCTACCCGCTCGCCCGAAATACATGGAAGGCCAAAGGGCACTAAAGATCGCCCGAAGAGACATCAAGAGGGAGTCAGGTGCCCTAGCAAGCGGTGCCGGCAACTCCTCGCCTTCTCGAATCCGAAAATATAAGCATTCATTCAAATTTTTTCCTTTTGCGAAGAGAGCCGCCATTTCTCGATAAACCTCCTCAAAACATGCTCGTGCCATGAATGGAGACTACCGACGTGGCTTCGGCTCCGATGAAGGACATGCTGCGGCAATCTCCGACGAGCACGACGACGACAGAAAACGAGCACGAAGCTTGAATGAAGCGCGTCCCACTGAGAGGACACTAGACGACTCTGCAATCGTACTATTGGGGCACTTCATAAGAACCAAGGTCACAAAGGGATCAGAGCCAGTCAAGCGGCCATCTGCAAGCACCCGCTTCACCATGCCAAGTTCCTTCCACGCTGGGCCTAGGACTTCCATAGTACGCGAAAGGAAGGGGACACCCACCACACGTGCCACCCTTCCCGAACACTCATGATCTTCCCAATCGGCAAACCTAGGACACCTCTATGAAACGTCATTTCCAAGAGTTGACCCCAGTTGGTGCTCAACTTGCGATTTTGATAACCCCCGCGTGTAGCATCTCCATGCCCCAGACAGACATCTCCCGAAAAGGCATCCCCAAACAAGAGCTTAATGCCAGCCTAGATCGAATTCGCAGTCAGACCACTCGCCTTCCAAGAACCAATAAGCAGACCATCTTTCATATCGATTGGAGTTTCCCTGGCAACGACAGAGGCAAAGGAGCATCCAGACCACACCACACTTCTCGCCATCGTCGACTTGGCACCAAAAGCTGTTTCAACCTCAATCTTGCGCCTTAAGATCTTCGTCTAGTGACCACATGAGCTTTGCTGGTGCCCTTCACGCCTGCACGAGAAACAACAGGGAGGAAGAGCGCTTGATGAAACACGGTGTCCTCCCTGGCCGCATCTGAAGCACCGCTAGCCACGCTTCTCGTGCGAGGCAAGCATCCAACCTTCCCCCGCCCTAAACTCACCTTTAGAAGTGGCCCTAGATCTCCCCACCTCTGCGAGCTTGCCCCCTTCACGTCTCTCTCTCTCAATACCAGTGGCCCTCCTCCACGCACGCTCTCCGCCTCGAACCTCCTAGCAGAGGCGCTCCCTCTCCCTCGTTTTATTTGATACTTTGATACAAATAGTTGAAGTGGATTCTTTGCAGAGACACTGGATTCTGGCTTGCCCTTGTTTTTGCCTTCGAGTTAGAGATAGAAAGTAGCTAGTGGGTTCACTTTTTTGAAGCTAAAAACCTTCTTAGGGCAATGTCTATTCTAGGGTCCAATTGAAGTCCAACGTTTTCTTCCAGACAAATCTTGCTAACAAGTAATACTCTAGTAGTTGATAAAATAAATAAACAAATCACATAGCTACTTCTATCGGATTCTCAGAGGAGACGACCCTTTTTCCTTTGCTTTCCTGATGATGTGACTTTTTGGGTAGAACTGAGAGAATTTCAAGACGTGCTGGAGTTGAGAATAAAGAAGTTGCTCAGAAAAGTGCTGAAGAAAACATAGCACAAAGGAAGAGACCTCGAAGACTATCACCCTCCTTCAAGGAGACCTTACCTCTAATTGCAATCTTTTGAGAGAGAGTGTGTGGTAATAAATATGTTGCGGAGCTTGGTCCCTATAGGGTGACATGCACAACGAAGTGGTTGTGATAGTGGAAACAACTGGAAAATGGGCCTCCTTTTCCTTCGGTATGTTTACACAACTCTTATTACGGTGGGTGATTGCCCTTATGAACGTGTTGGCCATTCTTCTGTAACTTTGTCGGCGGGAGAAACACTTGGTGCTTCATTCACGAGAGACATGGTTCAAACAGCAGGTCCCCTGTGTATGTTCGGGGCTTGGCAGAGCATGAGTTCTATCTCCTCTAGAAGGATGATAAATCGAAGGACTATTGTGATTAAGTGGCATATACTACCTTTTCAAGGCATGCTACTGCCAAAGCTACATCGGTGATTACTCTAGGCTGAAGGATTCCCCCATCTGTATCGATATATTCCCTCTGTGCATAAAGCCCTTTAATTGGTAGGAATTGTGCATGTGTTGCTCTCGGATGGCCTCGATCGGGGGATTTGTTGGTTATTGTCGTGGAGGTCTCAAGAGTTCCACATACATTTTTGTTGGTTCTAGACTTCATTGTGGCATTCGAATTTCCAATTGCGGGTGCCGAAAGAGGTGGCAACATAGGTTGCAGATGTTGGAAGAAACCACAAGTGTATTAAGGAGCGGTTGATTGCGAGGATTATAGTAAAATTTGATTGTTGGCAAAGGGAAAGTGGCTGGTGAGGTGGTGACTAATGGGTTATCGAGTATCTTAATGGGTTCTCCACTGCTCGGAGGAGGAGTCGATTTGACACTAGTGGCGACAATACCAATCTTGGAGAGGGTGTTATTTGAGTCATTGCCTCTCCTCTCGAGATCTTAGGGGTTCTTTGGAGATAGTTTGTCTAGGGTGTCTCTTAAAGGGGAGTTTATATTCCAACCCCTTTATATGTGGAGCCCTTATTTCATGGATGTGGGTTTAATGGTTTATTTACGTCAGATCACGTTGGCTTTTTCTTGAACTACTACTCCTTAGTGCCGTGGGCTCCATTTCCTGTAGGCATCTTAGTCGATCCGTAGCCATGTCTGGGACTCCATGTTCGCTTCTTTCGGGCTCCATGCAGTAGAGTTGATTGCGTTTTAGGTCACATGCTCTCTCATGCGGATTTCCAGAGATTGATGGGTTTATCATCGTAGCCCTTACTCGTGGCGTCATAGGCAGCTTGTATTTTTTGGTTGGTGTCTCAATGTGGTGTTTGGGGAGTTATAGATGGAAGGGGTCGAGATATGAATAGTCGATTTGGATATGGATAAAATATCATATAAATATGTTTTTTATACTTGTGCCCCTTCGAGATTCAACAATTACCATTGCCCCTAACTTTTTGTAATCACACTTGTGCCTGTATCTTCTTATCAAAATTCACAGTTCTGTGCTTTCGTTAAAGTAAAATAGGCCATAAGTGTAATTACAAAAGGATTGAACTTTGAATTTTGTAAAAATACAGGGATACACGTGTTATTGCAAAATTTCACACGTGTAGAAAACCATACGAAATATAATTTTTTAAGCATTCATTTATGAATTAGAAAGTATTTCAAGTAAAAACATCGCAATCGCTCTCACACGAGTCATGAACTAGCCATAAGATATGGTGAAAGTCATTAGTTATGATCAAGGTTGCAAAAGTCGATAGTCGGTACTCGGTCGGTTGGGTCACTGACTAAGGATTAATCGGCAGTCGGGCGACTAAACGGATTTAGTCGGACTTTAATCGGCTTTGAATTTTATGATTATTTTAAATATATAACTCATTTATATATATATAGATAGATAGATTTTGTACATTTCTATACTATCATAATAAAATAAAAAAGTAATTTAATTTAAAGAAAACACTGAGCATATTATAATAAGTTTGCTTATTAGAAAAACGAAACATATAAGAATATGGTATCTCCAAGCAAAAAATTGGTCGACTAGTGTACCTAGTCAGAATTAGTCGGTACTCGGTCGGCCACCCCACTGACTAGACTAGTCGGACCACTCGGGCGACTTTTACAACCCTGGTTATGATCATGAAACGCATCATTAAATATGACAGAACCATTAGATATCTTGACCATCAAGTATGGTTTAGAGGACTTTGGGTCTGCATTCTATAACATAGGCTTTGGGCTGTATATTGGATGACTTTTGGCCTTTGGGGCTGTCTATGTTTATAACTTTTGTTTCAGTATATATGAACTTAGTGCAGTCAGGCACAATAGTGTTTGATACAACTGAAAAATGTCATTCTTTTTATTTCACATTTTTTAAAGTCTTAAAGTAATTGCTGTTATTTTATTCAAAAGCTTATATTTTTTATAGCTTTGTTATCTTGCAGAGCTTTTGTTTAAGGTTGTTGTTTAAGGTTGTTTAAGCTGTTAGTCTATTATATTTATATGTTTTTTATTCTACACAAAGTCAATTCCAATGTACTCTAGAACATTTTTTGCCAAAACGCTTGAGATCCATTTGTTGGGTCCAAACTCATTTTGGGTAGTGTGCCAACCACCCAAAAGACCATGGTTTAAATCCCTCCTTGTGGGGTTGCGTTAGGTTGTCGACAACCAACGTAAAAATATTCGGATCTTTCAACATGTATTTGAGCGAGAATCCATGTAGCCGACTCTACTGAAAGTGGGAGAAGGCTTCGCTATTTTTTTATTTACAGACATACTCGAGCGTGAATCTTAGGAGGCTTGAGGACACTACACATACTAGTAGAAGGTTGTGCCATCTTATATCATATTTTGGATATTTTGATAACCTTTTGTGCTTCAAAATAGCGTTGTATAACTTAAAGAGAATCATGACTGTATACTGGGAAGATAGCCTACTTTTGTAAGTGGTATTTTGTGCACAAAGCATTTTTTATATGTTAACGATGTTTTGGGTATGTCTTGCCATTTTGGATTATTTTGATATTAATGAGCAATATTTTGATGGCGATCTCGAGTTATCTTTGAATACGATAAATGGATTTATGGATATTTTTTGTACACGACATGTTATAAGTTAGAAGAACTTGTTGGATTATTGTCACGTTCATCTCGGCTAGCATGGCAGGTCATTAGTGGGAGCTGGTGAAGAATGTGGTCGTCAAGGAAGAATTTGAAGTGGATAGCCTCAAAGTCTTTAGCAATATGTAGGTAATAAAAAGTGAATGGATCTGAATTCGGAGGCAAAGATTGGAAAGGGAGTCTCGGTGTTGACCATAGTTGGCCATATCACGTTATATCGATGATATATTGTCGATATATCGATATCAGTGGAGAGCCCATATCGATATCAGCCTAGATATCCATTTATCGGATATCGCCGATATGTGCCCGATATCGAAATTGGTTGATTTCAGTACAAAATTTCCCGGATATTGACCGATATCGTTGATATCTATATATATCAATGATATTATCCTTGTAAGCTTGATTTCACTACTTATTCTGCTACTCCTAGTATTAGAACATATCGTGAAATATATATTTTGTTTCGGGTCGGGGTTGTCCCAGAACCCTCGCAGGGGAGCGCACCTGCTCCCCCTGGAACCCCCAGGCTGCTGACTGACAGTGAGACTCCCGTCTAGTAGGGTATGGTGCTACAGGGGGGTGCATACCACAATTCTTCTATTGGTGGACTTCACCCTTTTTGGCAATATAGATGAAAATAAGTCTAATGCTGATCAAGTTAGAATCACAGGTGTAGAATACATCTCATCTCAATAGTCAACAATTAACTCAGCTATCAACATTAATGATCATCGATTTGTACGATATAATGTGTATTAATGTGCTAAATACACCTCATTCTTGCATATAAATGTGTATTTGTATGTTATTTATTGTTTTAATAACTAAGATGATCTTAATTTGTGAAAAAAACATGTTTTTACGCCATTTTCGACCGGGCGGACCAATACGTTATCGATATTTCCTACCTTGCCCTCCATGGAACTCTTTGTTCTAAACCCCTGATGACTAGGTAATATCTTTTACAATATTGCATTAATTTACATTTTTCATATATTTTTGTGAATAGATAAATCTTTATACTAAAGAAACATTGTCTTATGTACATTTTTTTGAATCAAATGACTCATCTCAATGCCATTCACTGTTCTATGAACAAAACATGCGTTCTAAGTGTGATTAATTTAGCTACTTTGATTCCAATTCCAATGTTTATTAATCATCAATCGACATTAATAATGGTATGCGCGATATAAGAGTCATAGATGATCTGTATGTGTCATCTAAGTGTATTATTTAATGTTATAATAAAATGGATCAAATTCATTTCCAATATGTATAATTCAGGAATCAACATTAACATCGATATGTTCGGTATGACTGATATGTTGGATATATGGTGTATAAATGACCGATATATGCGATATAAGTGTGTATTTGTTGGTTATTTGTTGTTTTGATATCTTGGATGATCTTAATTTTTGAAAAATGATAAAAAATGACTTCTTTGAGCCATTTCCGACATTCCATCGATATCATCGATATATCAGCAATATATCCCGATATATCCTTTCCCGGATGGACCGATACTATACGATATCGATGTTTCCTACCCTGGTGATGACTGCTCCAAAACATGTTATGAAAGCTATTATTCTGTCAGAATAGAAGGAAGCTTGCGAAGTAGATTAGAGTTGATATAGGTTAATGGTTGGTAGCATGGGGGTTCTTTGTTATGGAGGGTGACTGATCATATCCTAATGAAGATGGTCACATGGAATCTTTAAGGTATGAGAGTCTGAGGGAAGAGGGTGGTCATTGAGGGTTAGTTGGGATTTTAGCTGGCAGAGGTGGTGGTCCTGCTAGAGACTAAGTTGGGAGGCTGGGATGACATCTTATGAAGGTCCATTTATGGTGCACGTTTATTCTGTTTCAAGGATGTGGACTCGGTTGGGAGCTTTGGGGGAATTCCTGTTTGGTAGTGCAACTATTTATTTAGGCTTGCGTATAATTTAATTGGGAGTGGGACACCCACAATTGTGCTCATAGGGAGTGTTGATGATACGCTCCTTGTATATACTTATGTCTGTGGCCATGGTGTAGCTAATGAGAGGGGGAAGCTTTAGGACTGTTAGAGTATTTGGAGCATGCGTCACTTATGTAATAGGTGGGTAAATGGATCCCTCCAAGATCCATTTACCCCACCACTGAGTTTAGTCCCATACCGCCTAGTGGTGGGACTTGGAGGCCCTGTGGAAGCTATATAAGGAGCCCCAGGCCTCCTGTAACGGATGAGAAAAAGCAATAGAATATCCGCCCCCTTTGAGGGCTTCTCCCGTGGTTTCATCCCGCTCCTCACGGAGTAGGGTTCCACATAAAATCCCGATGTGTTTTTCTTATTTTATTATCTTTTCCATGTTCGCTTCCGCTTCCGATTTTCTAACATGGTATCGGAGCGGTTCGATTCTTGAGGAGTTGTTCTTGGATATTTTTTCTTGTTTTCGAGATTCGATGATCAAAATGTTCTTGAAGATTTGCTAGAGATGATCGATTCTTGAGTTTTTTAAAAGTTCATGTCGAAGATCTGGATTGATGCTATTCTCTAGATCCACGCATCTAGGGTTTTCCGAAACCCTAGTTATTCTTGGCGTGACATCCATCTCCAGATCTCTGCGCAGTTCTAGCGGCAAAACACTCAAAGTCGCTAATCAGATCCTCTGGTTAGCACTTCCAGGCCGAAGGGTTTCTATTTTTCCCTTTGCAGCCGCTCGAGATCTCAAGCGATGGGCGATGCCGTGACTCCACGCGCAAGCGGCGCGTGTTGCTCACAAGAACTGTTCGAAGAAGCAATAGATTGAGACCCCCCACCCTTCGCCATCATTCACTCGCACAGAAGGAGATGCTCCAGGGGGAGTCTCTTATTCTCCTTGGCGGCGCTCCATCCATGGCCTGCATCTGGCTCATCATGTGCTGAGGGCGGCGCTCCCATCTCTCTCTCGCGCACCAGGAAGGCAGCGCCTCTGCTCCAGGAGCATCTCTCCAGATTCCAGATTCCATTGAGGGGAACCAGGAAGGCCAGTATGCGCAGGCATCACGCATCCCTCCTCAAACCGAGCCCAGGCGGAACCCCCGAAGGCTCCAGGCGGAGGCTCCATAGCCCGCGGAGGCTTCTTCGCGAGCCCTTACCCCTGCAGGCAGTGGCGGCGGGCTCCTCCGCGTCTTCCTCTCCGATTGTGCATCACACCTGTCAGGCGACCCTCCTACGCGCGTGTTTCTCCCAACGGCGCCGCTCCTACCAGGTCTCCCCCGCTGCAGCGCATCCCAGGCAGCAATCGATCCCTCCTTGAAGCAGTCCAACAGGCGGCAATCACCGCCTTCGCCCTTCAGCCCCAGCACGATGGCGGCGCACCTTTCTCCATGCGTGCGAGAGAAGTCTCAGGCGGCGTGCGAAGGGTTTTCCCACAATGGGAACCCTAACAGAAGGGTCCTGCGGCTATAAAAAAAATTAAAGGGTTATTTATTAGAGGGCCCAGGACAGTGTTTTTTTTAAAGAGAGTGTATAGTTTCAAACAAAACAGGGGGGTTGCTGCTTATTAAAGCTCTAAGTGGCTACAACAATATCTTTGGGCCAAGTGAGCCACGTTGAAAAAAAAAGAAAAAAAAGGCGTGTACAAAGAAAAGCCGTACGCAAAAGTTTAAAATTTTTTTTGAAAAGTCGGAAAAAAATGAATGAATTTCCGAAAAAGGCACGTACAATAGAAAAAAAAGCCGTACGCATATTTAAAAAAAATGTGAGCTTTGAAAAATGCCGGAAAAAAAAGATGAAAACGGCATAAAAAAATGTTTCCAAAAAAAAATGAACGGCTTATTTTAAAAAAAAATTGATGAAGAATATTCATGTTTTTTTTCCAGATTTATGTATTATCTTATCTTCTCCCAACGTGGTCAACAATGTCATTCCGACCAGTATAGGAGAAAGGGGGAGTATATGTAGAGTCACAGGTCTTGTTCTAAGATTCAGATATTATATTTTCCAGACCGGTCAGATGTTCAGACTCTACAAATTTCAGACTCGATGATGACGCATGGCAATTATTCTTATTGGTCGGCCAGAGCTTTCATGTGAGTCATAGGGACTCCAAAGCAGAGGACCATTCCCTATGCCATTGACGGCAAGGGTTTTCATGTGGTATCATAGGGACTCCACAGTAGAGTACCATTCTCTGAGCCAGATAGACACTCCAGCCCCGTTCGTCCTCCTCACATGCACGCCATGAGAAGCAACATCCTCGACTGCAGCAGTTGTGCGCATTGGGTTGATATTGTCTGTAGTGTCATGTATTGTGAGTTGAGTTTCTTTCTGTTTGTCCAAGCTGAGCATTGCATGCTCCAGCTTGAGGGGGAGTGTTAGAGTATTTGGAGCATGCGTCACTTATGTAATAGGTGGGTAAATGGATCCCTCCAAGATCCATTTACCCCACCACTGAGTTTAGTCCCATACCGCCTAGTGGTGGGACTTGGAGGCCCTGTGGAAGCTATATAAGGAGCCCCAGACCTCCTGTAACAGATGAGAAAAAGCAATAGAATATCCACCCCCTTTGAGGGCTTCTCCCGTGGTTTCATCCCGCTCCTCACGGAGTAGGGTTCCACGTAAAATCCCGATGTGTTTTTCTTATTTTATTATCTTTTCCATGTTCGCTTCCGCTTCCGATTTTCTAACAAGGACGATCTTTGTTAGGCTTGTTTGTAGTTTCTGCTTGTTACGTGCATTGTATGCGGTAAACTATTTGATACCTTTTTGAGCTATCGGCTGAACAATGATCGCTGCATGGATCCTGGGTTTGGGTAGTTCTAGATTTTGATCGAGGAGCTCAAGTTAGAGTTGATGGATGCTCTTGACTATCGATTTACATGGGAGAACTACTCTAGTCGTGCATCAAGGCCTTAAATGTCGGTTTCGGTCACCATTTCGGTATCGACCAAAACAGAATTTCGATGGAATTTCGGTGGAATTTCGATCGAAATTTCGGTCATTTCGGTCATTTTTTGTACTAGCACCCCCATATTTCGGTCATTTCGGTCATTTCGGTCGAATTTCGATTTCGACTGGATATCGATATTCGACAGAAATTCGATCAAATTTCGCTGAAATTTGAGGCCATGTCGTGCATTGACCACCTTCTGTTGTCTGTCGAGATGTTGGAACTCTTCCAGCTCGTGTTTGAGAGATCTTTGCTGAGATCTAGGTCAGATCGTAACCCCTAGTTTGAGACTAAATTTTTGGGCATTACCCTCTTATTTTTTAGGTTTGAGCGATATGACTAATAGAGGATGGCTTCAAGGCGATGGTGGTTAAATTCCAACTTAGCTGCCAGGATGATGGGCTGGTTGCAACTAATTTGGTGTTGAAACTGGTTGCACCAAAATGAATATTAGGTATGTTCAAAAAAGCTGCATGTCTTCAATGATTTTCAAAGCAGTCAACTGCATTGGAGGAGATTGCTAAGATGGATAGGGATGAAGACAACCAAACCCTTGATCAATGAGGAGCTGATTGAGAGGAGGCTCTATTTATAAGGTGGACTTGGAGGAATATAATAAGGTTGAGGTGGAGTGAAAGCAAACCTTGAGGCAAGCTTGGTTGAAGGATGGGGATGCGAACACGAAAGTGTTTTACAACATGGCTAGTGAGAAGGAACTTTATTCACTCCATCTCAGCTGCGGGGTATCAATTTAGAGTGATCGTGGGGTCGCAATGTGATAGTGTGACACTTCCATGAATTTAGTAGGTGGATGCATTGCTTTTAAAAACGCGCCTCAAGGCGCTGAGGCATACGCCTCGATACATTTTTCTAGGAAAACTTCCTTGAGGCTATAGCCTCATGCAGCCTCAGTGAAGCGTGCGCCTCGAGGCCTATGAGGCGCGCCTCGAGGCGCTGCCTCATGTATGAGCTGTTTTTTATATTTTTTTCTACAATATTTTTTCTTTTCTGTTTGTTTGTGAGCTTTTCATCTTTCGTAGACAAGTATTTTCGAGTCCTTAAGCTCACGATTCACTGAAATGCATTTTTTTGTTTATTAACATATTAAGCTTTTTTACTTTGTTATGCATGTTCTTTATAAATCAACATGAACAAAATAATGAGTCTTGAGTCCTTAAATCTAATGCCTCCATTCTTTAGTATGAATCAAGCATTAATGCTTTGTTTATGAAAATATTTGGATGCAAGTCCCCTACTTTGACCTAAATTTAGAAAAGTAAATTTTTGTAAACATGTCTCATCTTTTCTTCTATTCAATTGGGACTAAATGAATACACATCATAGAACGCACTTACAAATATGGCCATAACATGCAATATTCAAGTATTTCCCTCCAATCCTTATGGTAAAGTAAAAAGTGATCACTGATTCGCTGCTTACTCTCTTATCCTTAATTGAATGACACATATCTCACCGAATTTTGAAAATGGTGTGTTACATCTAGCCCCTTTAGTTAAATTTTATTCAAAACTTTAAATTTTGTGGAGAGTTACCCATTATTGTGCTTGCATATCTACATTTACTTGACTCCTTACAGATTTATAGTCCAAAAAAATAGAGTTATATAACAACTTGGATGTTTAAACCATGATGTCAGCCTTGAAATGTCACGGAGTTATGTATTTAATCATAGCTATTTAATTTCGAGAACTTGAAAATTATAATTACGATTAACTATTATGTTCTATGAAAAATTTTCTTTCATGAGTGAGGCTTACACCTCGATCCGCCTCGAGGCTTACGCCTCGAGCCAATACTGGGAAAACACCTCAATACACCTTACGCTTTTTTAAAACCTTTGGTGGATGCATCTTGGTAGAGGTGTGTGGTTGCGGCGCAATACAAGCAACCCGAGATCATGTGTTGAAGGGTTGAGTATGGAGTTCAGCATTTAAGAGGGTCGAGACATGGTTTTAGAGCTGAATGTTCATAGATCCCCTATGCTTGATGGTGTCTCAACCTTTTTCTTCAAGAATATTTAGAATGCTATGGGGAGCAATGTCATGTCTATGGTTGATGAGTTTAGAGCTAATTAGGTTTTGAAAGAATAAACAAATTCCTCATTAATCATGACATCCTGTTGTCGAATAAGGTTGACATCTAGAGGGTGGAGGACTTTAGGCCCATTAAAGTTCCTTATACGATGTATTTCACATTGGACAAACTCATGGCTAAACAACTTTGTTTAGTTGTATGTGACATATCAACACGATACATATGGCTTTTGTTTCTGGTAGATTCGTGATTGACAATTAGGCGATGGCCATCAATTTGGTGGTCATTGGGGGAGGTGACATGTTCAGGGGTTTCTATGGAGATTGGAGACTATATGGTTTTGAGATTCCTTTTGTTCCTCCCTTCTTTTGAAATGCTTTCTTGATGTCTAGATTGCTTGGTCGAAGAGGTGCGTCATGACTTGTCACATTCATTGTTGAGTAATGGTCGTCTGAAAGGAGGTTTTTTGCAGCCTTTGAGGGAGTTAGGCAAGATTGTCTACTTGCACCTATGGTTTTTGTCATCGTGGGCCCGTTCTGCCATAGGTACTACATCCATATTTTGCTGAGTAGGATTCAACAATGGGTCTAAGTTGGTGATTTGAAAACTTCCTTTCCTCAGTCTTGATTAACTTCCCATAATCTTGTTTCACGTATAAATTTCCACAATTAGGATACCAATTAAATATTGCTTGCTATGTTTGTGGTGACATGTTAATTTTGGCATTATTTGATCACTCGATTTTCTTCATTTAAGGTGTAGTTGAGGATCGAAAGATCTTTATGGTGGTCGAGATTTTTGGGGAGCTTTCTTATCTTAGGCATGCTGAGTGTATACCCCTGGTGGAGAATTTGGAATGGAAGTTGCGTGGTTTTCTTCCCCCTTTTTATCGAGTGGCCACATGATGCTTCTCAAGTTCATCGTATCGGATACCCTTGGTGGAGAAGTTGGAATATAAACTTGTCGGCTAGAAGTCTTATTGTTGTCTCGAAGTGGCGGCATGTTGCTTCTTAAGATTGTTCATCGACTATTCACGTCTTCTTTATTTCTTCCTGCAAGCTGCCGATGTGGATTTTGGCACATATGGTGTCTCTTTTGATATGCTTTTTCTGGTCCAACTATGGGATAGGCATTTCTAGTATTCCTTGGATCGAGTGGGCTTCGGTGACCTGTTTAGTTGAGGACATTGGCCTCAGGGTTTTGAAGCTCCAAGAAAAGCAAAGGCTCCGTGGGGGGGGGTGGGAATCTGGGTGTGTGTGTGTTGATGTGTTGTATCAAATGATGCAATGTATTTATGGAGTTTTTTTTAGAATATGTTAGGTGTGTAATTGGATCCCTCGAGGGTCCAATTACCTACATGCACCTATGTTAGTCCCACATCGTCTATTAGTGGGACTTGGTCATTTTGGTGAGGCTATATAAGAAGCCCCACACCACTTGTATTCATTGAGAGAGCAATAACATATTATCCGGCTCTTAGTGGTCTTGTCCCATGGTTTCATCTCGCTCCCTATGGGGTAGGGTTCCACATAAATCCCGGTGTTCTTCATGGTTATTTATCTATTTATCTTTGATTACGCTTCTGCATCGTCGTTTCTTACAGTTTCCATTGATCTAATGCATGTAGTGGAATCAAGATTTGTTGAGAAGTGGTCTAATGGTGATTATGCACAACCATTCGATGTAGGTTTTTCGGAGCAAGGAGTGCAAGATTTTATGAGGCTTATGGAGCTTCTCAATTCGGTGGAGGGGCCTGATGGTGACTGTGACCATTAGGTGTACGATATGATGGGATTTTTCGATTAAGAAGGCATGTGACGCCTTATCCAACTGCCTGATTTTTTGATTTGGTTGACTTGGCTAGGGACTGCAGGTTGGTTTTCGGAGTTTAAGACGTCACCAAGGTTGTAAGTTATATTAATTTTTTTAAAGAGATTGTTAGTGTTCTTATGTCTTCTAAGAAGGGAGGGAGTGATGATCATAGTTCATAAAGCCAAGATTGTGCTGTGGATGACATGTTCAATGTGTTCGGCTGCCCAGGAGGATGTGGAGCTCCTTTTCTTTTCTTGTGCTCGGGTTAAGAATGTATGGAGTAAGTCGAGGTTGGATTTGGCGGATTCTGTAGAAAACTAGAATGCAGAAGCGTAATATCAGAGATAAACATATAAGAATGGTAAAAAAAGACTGGGATTTTTATGTGGAACTCTACTCCGTGAGGAGTGGAATGAAACCACGGGAGGCCTCGAGGGGCCGGATCTTTTATTGAAGTTCCTCAATTGATACAATGGGTGTGAGGCTTCTTACATATCCCCCACCGAATCTCCAAGTCCCACAAATTATCGATGTAGGATTAAACATAAGAGGATGTGGTAGTTAGATCCTTAAGGGATCCAATTAGCCATCTACTAACGCATACTCTAACACCCCCTTAAGCCGGAGCATGGAATGCTCAGTTTGGACAAATAGAAAGAAATCTCTCACTCACAATAGAAGAAACTACTATCAATATCAACTTAACGCATACTTTACTGGTTACTTGTTGAGGACGTTGCTTCTCATGCCGTGCTGGTGAGGAGGAACTGAAGGGATGGAGTGTGGACTGAATTGGGTTTCCTCGTTAGAGAACATGTGCTCCGTACTGCATCTGTTGGAGTCACTAAAGCTGGAATGAATCTCCACCTGGAGAATTTTGGCCCGCAACTGCTCCATCTCTCTGAAGGGCCGAACTAGAAAAAAGCCGTGTAAACATCCTTGTTGGAATCCACGGTCGTTGCCCGCTGGAGAAAGGAGTCTGAATGTCTCCTTGTCGGAGAACTGGGTCTCTCCCATGCTGGCTCAGAGAATGGGATCTCAAGCCCACAATGGCTTAAAGAATGGGACTTCTACTATGGAGTCCATATGGATCACATGAAAATTGTGAGCCGACTAGATCAAGTATGATGACCTCTCAAACAATGAACGCACACCTGTGCGCCTTGAACTGTAAACTCTACCAATATGTAGAGTCTTAATCTGACAATTCATAGAGTCTGAAATCTAAAGAATATGAAGAATTGGAGAGTCTGAATATGACATGGAGACTTTGATTCTGAACAATCTGTAGAACTCTACATAATTCTCCTCCTTTCTTCCGTACGGGTCGGAATAGATGACATCGACCAAGTTGGGAGAAGATATGAATATGGGGAGAACCGATCTCAAAAGAAAGTTTTTACGGCTATTCCCCCCCTTTTTTGCACAAATCATTTTTTTAGTTGTTTCTCCCCTTTCTTGCCGGTTATTCTTTTTTTTCTCGTACGGCTTCTTTTTGGACGATCACCTTTTTTTTCAACCAAGCACCCTTTTTTTCTTTCATCGTGTCCTTTCTTTTTGAACTCACGGCCCAATTGGGCCCATAACAATAGCAACTCATCTATTTTTTTATCTCTTTTTTGGGGGAAATGTAGCCCAGTTGGGCCTAACTCCCCCTTTTCGATACAACAGTAGCCCCTTGGGCTTTCAATAGAGAGAGAGAGAAATAAGGGTGGATGGGCCCTATTTGGAAGGGTATCGGCCCCTTTCTGTAGGTTGCAATTCCACACGCACTATGGTTCCGTGATGGAAACCTAATATCGTCGCCGTAATGCGATTTGGGTGACCATGTTGCGCGAGGTGATTGGAGGAGCGTGGAGTAGTTTAGATCGTGGAGGAGTGCCACCGATCGTGAAGATGGGTCCAAGACGCTGCGCCTACTGCTGCCATCGCCTGGAGGGGCTTGAGTTGATCTGCGTGGCTGGAGGGCCTTGTTGTGCTGGAACATGCTTGGGGCTCCGCCGATGGGGCTTCTTCTCATATCTCCTCTTCCGCATTGGATCGGAGGAGGTGGTTTGGAGTTTTTTTTGAAGTCCGGAAAACAGGGGGATACACTCAGTGGTGTTCGCCCCAGCTTTATTTTAAAAATAGACGAAGAAAAAAAAGGAAGTTTACAAGGTATCAACCGCAATACCAAACAGGAAACTACACCAACACCCGGTCATCAACCAAACGTGTACAGTGTAAAAGCACGTTTTCCTTGTAAAAACGCTGTCCCGTAAAGATAGCTTCATTTCTGGCCAGCCAAGTTGCCCATAATCTCGCCAAGGGCCGAAACAACTCCCTCTGCTCCCTACTTTTGTTTGTCACCATTGAGTCACAGAAGGAAGCCAGATCAGTGGTGCACACCCAAGCTTCAGCTGCCTCTTCCCAAACCCCCATCACCGCAGGACACACGAAGAAGAGATGCTCCAAAGATTCGACGGCACTGTTGCATAAAACACATCCATCAGAGATATTGCCAAGCAGCCTCGCGCAACGATCCCTCGTCATCAACCTCTGCCTACGAAACAACCAAAGGAAGAAACCCACCCTTTCAGGTAGCCTCAACACCCCCCCCCCCCAAAAAAAACCACAATCACGCACTACCACCTCCAGCCCCGACGGAGGGGAAGTACAAACCGCCCCATACGCCTTCCTGGACGAGAAAGTGCCCCCCCTCCAGGACCAGTGATCCCTCCCGCCCGAAGGATGACCGACCCCCTTGATGGTGTCCAAAAGATCGAGATAATCCTGGAGCCTTTGATCCGAGAAGTTATCACGGAAGAGAGGGAACCAACGACCCTCCGACCAGCAGGAGGCGACACAAGCATTTCCATCAACCGCCAAAGCGATCAACCGAGGGAACCGAGCACAAAGAGGTTCCTCCCCCGTCCAAACGTCCATCCAGAATCTGAAAGTGCGGCCATCACCAAGCACCGGAGCAAAGAGAGACGAAAATTTAGAGAAAACTTCTAGCACCCCTCTCCAGAAAGGCGTTTGAGGCTCCAACCGAGCAGCCGCTAACGGAAGCGCCCCGTTAGCACCATGAATCTTCCGCAAGACCTCACTACAGAAATCTTCTCCAGGACCCCATAACCTGCTGGCCCATTTAAGGAGGAGGGCCTCATAACATGGTCCAACCTCCGGATGCCCAGACCCCCGTCGCTCTTCCGCCTTGTCACCTCATCCCAACCCACCAAGTGCATCCCTTCCGATGACTCTCCATTTTTTCCCCATAAAAACCTCCGCATGAGCTTCTCGAGACGACAACGGATCCCCTCCGGCAACCGACTGTTAGATAAGAAAAAAATTGGGATAGACGAAAGCACCGCCTTGAGGAGGACGAGGCGTCCCCCCTTCGAAAGCAAGGCAGACCTCCAATCGGCCAGCCTCTTCTCAACCTTCTCCACCACCCTGGTCCAATCTCTTAATCTAGCCCTTCCCGAGACCAACGACATCCCCAAATACTCAATAGGCAGGGCGCAAGGCTGCGAACCCAAAATCGAACCGCACTCGCCCACTTCCTCCGCAGTAAGACCAAACGGAACCACCTTCGATTTGGCGACATTTTTGAAAAGACCCGACATCTCACTGAACACATCAAGCGTCGCCGACATGACCGAGACCTCCGCAGGTCCCCCCTCAATGAAGAAGACAGTGTCATCGGCATACTGAAGTAAAGGGACCACCAACCCCTCACAAGAGAACCCCGCCGAGAGGCCACAATCGACTACCCGGCAAGCCATCCGAGCAAGGACATCCGCGACCACGACAAAAAGAAGAGGTGCAAGGGGGCAGCCCTGCCGGACCCCCCTCCTTGGCTGGAAAGAGCCCCCCTCAAGGCGCCCATTAACCATGATCGAGAACGAGGCCGTAGTGACGCACCGACACATCCAAGAAATCCATACCTCCGGGAAGCCCCTCCGCTGCAGCACCGACCATATGAATCTCCAATCAAGGCAGTCATACGCCTTCGCGAAGTCAACCTTCCACAGCACACCATGTCTCCCGTCCTTCGCCCACTTCGCAACCATCTCCGAGGCCAGAGTAATACAATCCGCAATCTACCTTCCCCGAACAAATGCCGCTTGCATAGGCGAGATTATGGAGTCAAGCTCCCGGGCAAGCCTTAGAGCAAACACCTTTGCCACGATCAAATATAGAGCAATCGATATCACAATGGGGCGGAAATCATCAATATGCTCGGCCGAGGGGGACTTCGGAAGCAGTACAATGAGAGCCCTATTAATCCGATCAAACCCTGCATTGCCATCACAGAACTCGGTGATAACCTCCAACACCTCCTTGCCGACCAAATCCCAGAAATCCTTGTAGAAGGCCCCCGAAAGCCGTCAGGACCCGGAGATCCATCCGCGTTTAGATCCCACACGACCGCCTTTTTCTCCTCCAGCGAAACCGCCCTCGTCAGATCCTCACAAAGCGAGGGCGGAGCGGCGGAGCCCCAGACCCCGCCCACCTCCAAACCCTCGGGATGCACCGCTCCGAGAACTCCCTGAAATGAGCCACGATTGCCCGCCCCATGGTCTCGTCCCCCTCCGCACGCAAACCATTAATCGCGATCGAGCGACGGGAGTTAGATCACCACCTCCCACTAGCAACACGATGGAAGTATGCCGTGTTGGCATCCCCTTCCTTTAGCCAAGACACCCTCGATCTCTGACGCTATTCCGTGACCCGTTTCAAATCCTACTCCGCGATCTTCTTCTGAGCGACCGATCGCGCAACCAACTCCTCGAGTTGAAGCTCCCTAACCCCTTCCAACGCATCAAGCGTGCTGACCACCCCCTACGCCTCCTTCCTGGCCGCAATTCTTGCCGCCCTCGACTCCTTCTTAAGGAATAGCCAGCCTCTTGCGCAAAGAGTCGAGTTTGCGAGCAAACCTCGACACCGCCGAGCCCCCCAACTGCCCCTGGGACCATTGATCAGCAACAAGATCCCTGAAGTTATCTTCCAGCATCCATCACCTCTCGTATCTGAAGAAACCCCTCGACACGGACGCATCACCAGAATCCCACAGGATAGGATTGTGGTCAGACATGCTCCTAGGACTCGAGGACACAAAAGAAAGAGGGAAACCATCCAAAAGCTCCAAAGATGCCAAGAATCTGTCAATACAGGACCGGGAGTTCGAATTTCTCCAAGTGTACGTGATATCCCTCGCTCTCAAGTCCTCGAGAGCCAAAGAGTCCACGAGCTCCGCAAAATCCGACGAGCCAGGATCCTGACCATCCCTGGATCGTGGCCTATCCGACGAGCGAATGGTAACATTGAAGTCACCCCCAACCAGCCACGGGATCCCCATGAAACGCTGACCTGCCTCACACAAATCCTCCCAAAGCTCCTTTCTCTTTATATTGCAGCAGGGCCCTTAGATACAAGAGAAAGCAATCAGCAAAGAAGAATCCATACATACTAAACGGACGGAGATATCATGCCTCCCTCTGAAGACCGAGTCGAACGCGAAAGCCGCAGATCTCCAAGCGATGAGCAGGCCACCCGCCGACCCCACTGCACCAAGAGCCCTGACCTCATCCAAGCCCCCCGCACCAAACGACCTCCTAAGAACATCACCCACATCCTGAAGTTTTGTTTCTTGCAACATGAGGACGTCACACTCCCACTCTGTGAACCTCGACCCCATGGTTCTCCTTTTGTTCGCCTCCCCCAACCCTCGCATATTCCAAGACAACACCTTCATGAGGATCCTTCCAGATGCCCCCAACTCAGACCACACCAGCGGCCGCCACAACAGTATCCTTCAGAGACGAGCACCCCTGCGGCTTGATGGCCATCGACCGCGCTCTGTTCCTCCTCCTGTACCTTTTAGCAGACCTCCTCTCAGGCGTCCCCCATCCACAATTGTCTCAACAACTTCAGTCAGAGTCACCGAAGTCTGAACCGAAGAAACGACAACCTGGGCTGTGGACGACGGGCCCTCCAGCATGACCAAAGACGGGCTGCTGAGATCCCATCCCTTCGCGACCGAAGTGAAGGAAGGAAAATCCTGCCCCATCGAAGCCCCCCCCGCCCCCCCCTCCCCCCGCTCCCAGGCGAGGGAGCCATGCCACCCAACCGATCAGAGAATACCATCGAAGAGGATGAGAAAGGAAACGGAGCCGGTTCCAAATGCCCCCCGCAAAAGATCCGAAAGTAAGACAGCATGAAACTCCATCAACTGTCCGAACCACACAAGGATCCGAATGTCGAATCCGAAAGCCAGGACCCGACGCCCGAGTCCAAAAGCGAAAGGTCTCAACGACCCCTGAAGTCCTTCCCGCCACGTCCTCAGACAAACCGGCATTTGAAGAATCCATGCACAACGGCCAAGGGGCAGAACTGAAGGGACGTGCGAAATCATTACCGTGGGACGAGTCTCACGAAGCGTTACCATGCACGGCCATCTGTCTCCCGGAAGACGAGGCGACACCCTTCCCCCTCCCAGGCTCCGGCGACGCCATCTCCGACCCCTCCTGCAACGCCGATGGAGGTGGCGGGTCGACTATCGACAGCTCCACCCGACATCTGAAGCGGCCGATCTTCATACTCCCGTAGAATAAGTGGCCCGCCGCACCATCGAGAAAATTCTTATTGCACTCCATGAGGATCCGGGTGATATCGTGCTCCGAGCCCGGCGCCAACCCATTATCGATGACCGCGAGGACCTCTCCCCACCGCCGTAGAGCCTGATTCAGACAATGTACTGATCTGGAAAGGAATGGAACTACACGGACCTCCGCCACGCAGACCTCGACGCCTGGGCACGCCCCGTCCGCAAAATGTAGGTCTCTCCAAATCAAATCATCCATTGCGCCATCTCGAAGTAACCGATCCCGCTGAACAGCTGACATCCCTCGTGCACAACAACGATTAGAATCAATGGCGACGTCCCCCACAAACTGCGCTCCAAGGAACCCATGCAGACGGCTCCTCACCACGTCCATTGCCAAGCACTTTTGCAAGCTTACCTCGATGACTGCATTGTTGAACTCCTCCCCCTTGTTAAACCTTCCACGCGGCCCCGAGAGTATAGCCGACCTCACATATATGATCACGAGCGGAGCCGGAGCAGCCACCACCCTTTCGAAATCGGCAACGCTAGCAACCGGAGCAGAACACGGACCGCCTGCTACCACCTGAGCGAACGAGCGTCCTCCCTGGCCGACAAAAACCCTGCGGGTTGATGACTCCCCAACCTCGAACGCACCCCCACGAGCCGGGGCAGAAACCTTCCCGCGTTGAAAGCGGAACCCGCAGGAGACCATATGATGACCTAACCCCTCACATGCAAAGCACCTCGGTCGAGCATCGCAAACCGACGCCAAATGCCCCCGCAACCCACAGCGGAAGCATCTCCTCTCTAGCTTCCTGTGGGACACTTGCACCCAACCGTCACCTACCCCCTCCCCACACCCTTTGGCTCCTTCCCCACCTCCAGCGCCAGCTACAACAGCCCGCGGGCTCCCACTTCCCCAGCGCGCCACCTCCACCCCAAAACGAGCGCCCCCGCCCTTGCCGCAGCCGCCACTAAAGCCACCAGCGAAACCACCGATGACAGCTCCATCACTCTTGACCACCCCACCGTCCACCGCACCGCCTTCTGTCGCAACCCACCTCGCTCCCCCACTCGCACTCCGACTCGCATCAACCTTCTTGCACCACCTCACACCAACCCTCTCGCTCCCCCAAGCTCTCGCCAATGTGATTATCATGGCTTTTGCTTCCAGTTTCGTGGTTTGGAGTTTTCGCAGAAGGTTACTTAGATTGTTGGATCTCTTTCTTGTCCTGCCTGGAGGTATGCAAAGAAGAAATACCGCCGCCATTGGTGTTTGATGCTTCTTCTTCGTGTCGCATGGTGGTTGGTACTGATCTCGTGGTTCTTGAAGGTAGGCGACAAAGGATGATTCTGCTACAGACGACGATATGATGTTAATGACGATCAACCTCCTGATGGTTGTAGACAATCAACGCCAAAGTGTTGTATCGCCCCATGCGAAGGAATCGAGATGCTGGGTTGCTAGAAATCACCAACATCTGGAGTTATGCGCTGAGAAAGAGATTGCTTGCTTGGAAAGATCAAACTTGGAGACATTGCTTGCTGGAATCGTATGGAAGATGCGTTGTTTCCTTGCAAAATTAGTGTTCCTAAACCCTAGATGATTCTTGACATTGCTGAAATCATGGAGACGGCACAATATTAGGGTTTCATCAGAAAGACAAAAACCCTATATTTTCTTGATCGTGATGACGATCTCCAGAACTTGAACCGATCTTAAACAATTTCACGAACAAAACCTCTGTGATATGAAATTAAAAATCTTCAAAATAAACCCTAAAATCGACCGCTCTGGTACCATGTAGAAAACTAGAATGCGGAAGTGTAATATCGGAGATAAACATATAATAACAATAAAAAACACCGGGATTTTTATGTGGAACCCTACTCCGTGAGGGATGAAACCACAGGAGAAGACCTCAAAGAACCAGATCTTCTATTGAAGTTTCTCAACTGATACAATAAGTGTGGGGCTTCTTATATTGCCCCCACTGATTTTCCAAGTCTCACGAATAACCCATGTTGGACTAAACATAAGAGGGTGTTGTAATTGGACCCTGGTGGGATCCAATTACCCACCTATTGGCGCATACTCACATATTCCACCTAAGCGATGGGCTTTTAGACATCCCTTGGCACCATTATAACAGGTCACATCATTATCAGGAGAAGCCCCTTCAACTGTTCTGTGCTTTTACTAATGTATAATAGCGTTGTGTTCTGGGAATAACGTGTTTATAGGGGAGTGTAATTGAGCATGCAAATTCTCATTTTTAGTCTTGATCCTTGTAACTTATACTATGTAACCTGTGGTACACAGCATTTTAGGTGCACCTTTCTTTCTTTCTTTTAAAAAAATCCCCACAGAAGGGTATCACAAGCTGTGCCCTGAGGGTGGGAAAAGCTTATTAGAATCTCTCAAGGGACATCCAGACCAATCTCCTGATGAAGCTCTTCCGTGACAACAGAGTGACAATGAGCGCTGCAACAATCAGATTTTACACATTTCATCAAGCATGTTGAAACGGATCATCATTTTATACGTGAAAAGATTGATTTGGTCCTGCTTTGCATGCAGTTTATCCAATCCCGGCACTAGTTGGCTAATATGTTCACAAAAGGACTTTTCACAGTATAACATGTGGGGAATGCAAAAGAGTTGGGCATAACTGACATTCATGCCTAACTTGAGGGGGAGTGTTGAAGGGGTATACTTGTTGACGGGTGTACTTGTATGTTGGAGTATAATGTGTATGCGCCTATTGAGTTGTAGCAGGGTAAATGGATCCTGGAGGAGATCCATTTACCCCATCCAGTGTTTAGTCGCACATCATCCAATGGTGGGACTTAGAGGCTCTGGAGAGGCTATATAAGGAGCCCCAGACCTCCTGTATCCATTGAGAAAAAGCAATGCATAACACACCCCTTTGAGGGCTTCTCTCGTGGTTTCTTCTCGCTCCTCACGGAGTAGGGTTCCACGTAAAATCCCGCTGTTCATATTTCTTTATCTTTTCCATGTTTACGCTTCCGCTTCCGATTTTCTAACATGGTATCAGAACGGGTTCGATTCTTGAGAGTTTATGTTCTTGATTTATTTGAGAATCGATTGATAGATTTGATTGTTGTTTATTATTAGAGATTATTCGAGGGTTTCTGTTCTTGATTTGTTCATTCGCTCTGTGAGCAAGAGCATCAAGATTTAGGGTTTCTCAGGAAACCCTCGTCAAGATATTCTCTGTGACGCTATCGTCCCAGGCAAGCCTGCAGTACGGGGCATGCAGTATCGCGGCCTCCAGGAGGCGTTCCAGGCGCATCAAGCATTCCAGGCGTATCCAAGGATTCCTGATGGGTAAACATCAGTGTTGTCAAATGCGTTAGGCGCTCCAAGGCGCTAGGAGTCCAAAACGCCTGAGGCGCTAGGCGCTTGACTAGGCGCTCGCCTGAGACAATCGAGGCGCTATATATACTACATATATTTATGTAAATACAATCTTATATACCTATACATACATATATGTATGTGTGTGTATTTATATGTATATGCATGTATTTTTTCAAAAAAAATATTACACGTACATACACCTAAATTACAATCTAATACCAATCCAATATACATGTAAGTGTATGTATATTTATTTATATAAACGTATATATGTGTATGTAAGTATATATTATGTTTGCAATTACAATACTTAAAACTAATTTAAATGTAACGTGTAAATAGAACTTCGAACTAACGTGTATAAATGTACATGTATATGTAGAATTAAGGACTAACATGTATGTCTATATGTAGAATTATAGAATTAAGGGCTTACATGTATATGTATATGTAGAATTAATTATTAACATGTATAAATTACATCTAATATCAATCCAATGTATGTGTAAGTACATGCATATTTATTTTTATATATACACATATATGTGTGGTAATTAAACTAATATAAATGTAACTTGTAAATAGAATTTAGAACTAACATGTATAAATGTATGTGTATATGTAGAATTAAGGACTAACATGTCTGTGTTTATGCAATATTTATAAGTGAATGTCTATTACATGTATATATGTGTAGTACATGTAAATACGTGTACATGTGTATACATGTACATCTATACATATGTGTATGCATGGATATGCATGCATATACATATGTTTGCATGTATATGTGTATATGTCTATATATACATATATGTGTTTGTATGTATGTATAATATTTTAAATTATAAAACTTATAATTAATATGCATGCGTAAATGTATGTGTATGTGTCTATGTAGAGCTTAGTTTGTATATGTATGTGTATTGCTAGTGTATGTATAATGATGCATGTATTTGTATGCACATATATATATATTAACATGTCCAAATATTACTCAGAACTAATATTTATGCAACTTTAAAATTTAAAAAAAAGAGGAAAAATACAAACAATTCAACAAAAAGCCCCAGTTTTGCTTAAGGCGCTCGCCTGAAGCGCCTAGCGCCTTAGGCCAGGCGCTCGCCTAGGCAACGCCTGAGGCAAAACGCCTCGCCTGAAGCAAGGCAAGGCGCCTAGGGCTCGCCTCGCCTCGCCTTAGCGCCTAGGCGAGCGCCTTGAGCGCCTTTGACAACACTGGGGAGCATAGGTGTCTCCCCCTCGTGTCCAGGTAGGGATTTTCTTTGCGCACTCCTACAGGCGAAACCCTTCCTCGAGTCGAGAAGCCCCATCACGCGCATCCTTGCGCGATCTGCAGGCACCCATCGCGTCACCATCCTCCAGATGGTGCAAGCCCGAAGCCGCACTCCGGCATCTCCCGACCCCGAAGAACCTCCAGCATCGACAACATGCCTCCATCCACATCCAAACAGAGGCGGCGCGAGCTCCTTCCATTTCCGCTCCTGACGATGTCCTTGCGCCGCTCCAGGAGGTACTGAACCTCCAGGTGGCGCCGCTCTCTCTTGGCACGATTCCAGGCGGAGCAATCCTCGAAAAAATATATATATGAAAATCCCAAGAATCGAACCCTAGGGCAGCGAGCCTTTTATTAAAAAAAATGTTATTGAAGCCCAAGGGGGCTGGAAGCCCAGCGGCCAGGAACTTTAAAAAAAATGAGGGGGAGCCGAGAAAAAAGAAGAAGAAGAAAAAAAAAGGGGGGCAGTTATGAAGGGCCCAAGTGGGCCTTGTTCGATTAAAAAAAATCCCAAGGGGGCTGTGGCAGTCCAAAGAGAGAGGGAGATTTGTGTATGAAAAAAAATGATGAAGTTTGAAAAAAAAGGAATTTGAAAAGGCGCGTACACAAAAAAAATCGTATGCAAAGTTTATTAAAAAAAGGTTGAAAAGCCGTATAAAAAAAGTTGAACGGCTTTTGTTAAAAAAAATCATGGCGGCTATTTAAAAAAAATGACAAAGTTGCAAGTTTCATGTTCTTTTTGTTTACCCCCTATTTATCTTGTCTTCTCCCAACTTTGTCGATGTTCATGTTCCGACAAGTATGGGA
This sequence comes from Ottelia alismoides, assembly GCA_037367405.1. Taxonomy (NCBI): domain Eukaryota; kingdom Viridiplantae; phylum Streptophyta; class Magnoliopsida; order Alismatales; family Hydrocharitaceae; genus Ottelia; species Ottelia alismoides. The sequence goes on along the minus strand of JAZKJV010001000.1, from coordinate 224,100 downwards.
GAAAGGGGGAGTATATATGTAGAGTCACAGGTCTTGTATTCCAAATCCAGATTCAGATACCAGTCTCCAGACCAGCCAGTTGATCAGACTCTACATTTCGGTTTCAGACTCGACGTTCAAGAGTTTCCGAGTCTCCTGTTTCAGACACGCATATGTTTGCGGTCATTTTCAGATGAGCATATGTTGCCATCATCAGTTCGAGGTCCCCATCATTCTTGTTGTTTTTCGGCCAGAGTTTTCATGTGAGCCATAGGGACTCCAGAGCAGAGGACCATTCCCTTGAGGACAAGGGTTTTCATGTGGTATCATAGGTACACCAGAGCAGTGCACCATTCTCTGAGGCAGATGGGAGAGACCCAGTTCTCCGACGAGGAGACTTATTCAGACTCCATTCTCCAGCGACCGTGGACTCCGACGAGGATTGCACAGCCATGGCCTATTCAGTTCGGCCCTTTTCAGAGATGGAGCAGTTGTCCACATTATTGTGGCGGGCCAGAGTTCTCCGACGAGGAGACTCATTTCCAGTTGCAGCGACTCTGACAGGCGCAGTTCAGAGCGCATGCTCTCCGACGAGGAGATTCAGAAGACTCACACTCCAACCCGTTCGTCCTCCTCACCTGCACAGCATGAGAAGCAACATCCTCGACTGCAGCAATGTGCGCGTTGGGTTGATATTGTCCGTAGTGTCCTGTAGCGTTGAGTTGAGTCTCTTCATGTTTGTCCAAGCTGAGCATTGCATGCTCCAGCTTGAGGGGGAGTGTTGGAGTATAATGTGTATGTGCCTATTGAGTTGTAGCAGGGTAAATGGATCCTGGAGGAGATCCATTTACCCCATCCAGTGTTTAGTCCCACATCGTCCAGTGGTGGGACTTGGAGGCTCTGGGGAGGCTATATAAGGAGCCCCAGACCTCCTGTATCCATTGTGAAAAAGAAATGCATAACACGCCCCTTTGAGGGCTTCTCCCGTGGTTTCATCCTGCTCCTCACGGAGTAGGGTTCCACGTAAAATCCCGCTGTTCATATTTCTTTATCTTTTCCATGTTTACGCTTCCGCTTCCGATGTTCTAACATTGTATAAATGGATTTTGGATGTGGAATTGTTGACCCTTTCCTTGTAAATACTGTGGCACCTTATCATTGTTCATTTAGGGGAATAGATGAAAACTTAACTGTCTATGCTCTAGATATTCCCATGTGGTGTGGTTTTCCCCTTCTTTGAGAAGGATTTTACATGTAAATCCCTATATTCCGTGCTTGTTTTCTTGTTTGATTGCGTTTTTTTATTTGGACATCAATTCTAAGAAAGTATCCTCTTGCTGATTGTTTTACACGTTCAAAGAATGGAATCAAAGCAATCATCTAGGATGATTAAATACAAATTGTTATGAAATAGTCATTAATCTTGGATGGTTCTCTTCTTTGCATTAGTTAACCGTGATCAAATGAGGGTGTTATATATGCAGTCTCTTGCACAGCCAGGAAGGAAGCCTGATTTTAATGATCTTTTCTCATATTTTTGTGGAGATCACCATCTTGTGTATTTTTTATGTAAATTGCTACGAATCCTTCATATGTTTAGGGGCAGAAGGTGTGATTGTCCATGATCTTATGTTTGTTCATGCAAATTATCTTGTAATCAATATGCATTTCTAAGTAGTATTAACCTACACTCATTCTAGTTTTGGGTATCGCATGCAGCACAAATACACACAACTAGTATCATTCGGAAGGATAACTATGTAGGTTACTTAAACAATTACCACTTGTCTTGATTGTTGCAATTTGCTAAAGATACTTATCGAGAAAATGGTCTAAGTGCATTCTTGAATGCTGTAATGACCTGATTGTTTATATATCATTCTATTATATCCAAGCAAATTTCACAGACAGTACTTCTTACTCTTTGTTTTTAAGATGTCAAGTAAATGCTATTGTATAGTTTTAAGATACATCTTAACCACTCCTGGCTTGTGGTAGAAGTATATGTCACCAGTCTCCATCTTTTTCTGTTAACAAATTTGTATTAGGTACTTTGCTGGCCATTGCAACTACCAGGCTGCTTGATCACGTCCGTATCTGTTTATCATCGAGTCTTGATTCCAGTAATCCAAATGGGTTTGAGTTAAACCCTAAATCGGTATTTTGGTCCAGCTTAATTGGACATGTAAAAGATCTGTATGCCACGGAAAAGCTCTTGGATGAGCTTCTACGTCAGCTAGCTGGCAGAGAAATAACTGATGAAGAAGCCTACTGGATGCTTTGGATGCTATATCATAAGAGTTTCATGTATCAGGTGACATCGAGGTGCATATAATTTATATAACATCGTTACTTTTTAGTGTTTTAGTGTACTTTTGGGCGGTTTTTGATGCCAATTTCTTTAGGAAACTAATACCCCGCTGTGGAAACATTTATGGCATAGTTTGATTACTAGTTAACTAATCTATGTTTCTCATGAAGATCGAAAAGAAGAAAACAAACAAGAAACCTGAAGTGCGAATATGACATCAATGCTGAAGGTGCAAAGACCACCTAGAAGGGTACGTTAAGCATTCACAAGACCGAGCCCAACATGTGAGCTGCAATAATAGATACACCAAGAAATGACCTCCCAACCAAGCGGGCCACCAAGAAGGGGAATACAACTGGGGATCATTCGATCATTAGGAAAACAGACAAGTCAATAATAGTTGCTGCCAATGACAACAGAAGGAACTTGGGCAATAAGTCGACTCCTCTCAAGAGCAAATGAAAGCCTCACCTCATGTGTCAAAGGAATCCTCTAAGGTATGTAAAACTGTCAAAAGCGAACATGTTGAGTTAATGTGATGTAATATGAAACGTGTCAATAAAACCTATGGAAAGACATAATGACAGGGTGCAGAAACATATGGCAGAAGGGCAGAATGGAAATGACATTTTGTGACGGAGGAAAACAAGGATAAAAGGTGGCCGACCTCTGCTAGGGAAAAATGGTTCCCCTCTCCTAAAAGAGTTTCATAAGCTGAAGTTGAAGAGAAAAAAAAGAGCAAGGGAGAAGAAGCGTGTTGCCCATCGACATCGTTATCTTACCGACTTGTCTTTCCTTCCACAATGAGAGAGATAAGTAGACCGTGTCCCCATCCTTGTAGGGGAAAAGACCTCCCTATATATTCCCCTTGAGGGAGTCTCTTTTAACATATCATGTAAGGAATACTCATGTAACTGCAAAAATTTGTTGTAGAGCAGTTCAAGGAGTTAGGCTCGAAGGCTGACCAAGGGATTGGTCCCACAGTTCATGCCTCATTAATATCATGTTCGCATTTACGACATCCTCGTGTTACCCCTCGACAAATTCTCCATGATGGATGATAGGTGACAGCGACACATAGTGTCTCCATTGCATTAGTTCCACCATTTGACATTGTGTATGAAAAATGTATCACTAATCCACCTAGCACTGAAGAATATCGTGGGAAATATGTGGCGCAATAAAAAGCCTAAAGGGTTGTAGATCCCAACCACAACTTAATTGATGCTTCATGGATAGAATCGGCAACCAAGCCCTACCTCGCGGTAGACGAAGAGCCCCCGACCAACAAACTGGACAACAAACCTGGATCTACTCTTACCTTCGTAGTAATGGCAGATAAAAGGAATGTACACTTATGCTTTAAATGACGACCTTATGTTAACCCTCAGGGCATGACAACAAACTTCGCTGAAAAACCTAAGAAGTAGAGCAAAGGCGGGAGAGGAAACAACCAAGCAAGGCCACTTCAGGACGACAAGCGTAGACACCCTAATAGTGAAACTTAGCTTGAAAAAGGAGGGAGATGCATGCAAGATCACATGCAGATGGACCACAACTTAAGAAAAGGAAGGGCACTGATGGTGGACTGGGTGAAGACACATCAAAGGAACATTGCAAGTTTCCAACAGTCAACATGAACTTATGAGTTTATTGTAAACTATCTTTTGACATTCCTATTAATAGAACCAGGTGACTAGTCTTTTGGTAGCTAGTGATGTCTATAACACGTGAGGCCAGGGTTCGAATCTCAGGGATGTGTCTTGGATGGGCCTCTATTGGAGGTTCATCCCATCTTTCAAAAAAAATCCTATTAATAAATTACCTTTTAGGAAAGGCTATGAAGGCCTGGTCCAATGAGGAAAGGTGACTACCAGTAATTGACTAGTCGTTCGAGTGAAATTGGCAGTCGATAAACTGCTCAAGTACAATAGCTGCTTGTAATTGAGCTACCACAGTCGAGCTAACGTTGGCACCAAACTTGATGTAGCGTGGAGTCAAGAATTAGGGCAAAATTTAGGATGTCGCTCGTCAATTTTGCCCAGGGCTTTATTAAGTTTGAGTTTTCATCCGTCCAATTAGAGTCGCTAATTAGTTAGGGTTAAATTTTTTCGTATTTGAGTCAATTTAGGAATCAAATTTGGATTTGTTTCCTTTTTTATTTTGTAATATCATCCCTCTTATAGAAATGAGTTATGGGTTATTATATGAGACAATTGTTGAATTAAAATTGGAGTTTCTCTATATCCTCTCCCTTTTTTCCTTCTCCCTCCTCGGATCTCTTTACCTTCCAAAGTCTCGTACAACAGGGACTCTCTTCCTCTTCCTCCTCCCTATCCAAATATTTTCCTCCACCAAAACTCTATTTGCATCAAGTGGTATCAGAGCATGGACCACATTCATCCCCGCGATTTGACAATCCTGCCATGCATTGGCGAGTAAATCATGAGGCATGCCATTCATATTACGATACACACTCATATGAAAATAGAAAGTTGTTGAAATATCACTACAAATCGAGTTTGAAGGTACAACAATGGCTGGAATCTCGGTTCAATGACGATTTATTTATCCAAAAAAAGTTGTGACGTTTGTCACATCTGTACACTACAACTCCAGCAATTACAAAAGAACTGAAAAAAGAGACCCAACCTCTTACAACTGTTGTCCATGAAGTCGTCGAGTCACTACCTTTGCTCCCTGAAGCTGCCGCCACTGCACACTGACACCAAACAACTTCCTCGTTCCTCCATCGCTAGATCTCTCCCTTGCAGCCATCAAACCTCCCCTTAAGAGCCACTATCGACAATGCCATCACCTTCGCTTGCCATGCTCCAGTTCCCTCTAACACCACCATTGCCAATCCTCCCAGCATCACCAAATGCCACCACCTTCCCCATGGGTACCAATACCCTTCCCTCCATCGACCGCCCAAAGCCCAGCCCTCATGAAGGCCTCACCACCACACTCGTTACCACTTCAGCACACCTTTTTTCCGGTCCACCAGTGATCCCACTACACCGACTCCACTACCCCGCTGCAACTCCCCACGCTCCACCCTCCCCTTGGCGTAGAGACCCTAAAAATAATATCGGCATCGTCGTCGCACCTTGGCGTGGAAGCCTTAAACCTAATGGTGCGTTTCCCACCACTGCTGCTTTTGAGAATGCCCTTACCACCTCACACTATTCAAGCCCGACCATTGACGCTTCACACGTGGTTACTGCTGGTGGCATCACCTCCTCCAATCTCACTACCACCATCGTAGGTGGAAAGAATAGGAGGAATCCCTGCAAAAAGTTGAGGGTTTCTCTCAACTTGGAAAAGAATCCCTAATAAAAATGGACAGTGGCTATTAATTTTTTACAGGTGACCCTCCAAAAATATTTTATCTAAGGATGCCAATAAGGGATGGCTTATGGGAGGAATTTACTTGAAAGAAGGGATAAAAATTTTGCGATTTCCCCCTATTGCGCAAAATTATTTACGGAGAGGTGGTGAAAGAGATAAAAGGGGCCAACAAAAGTAGGACTAGGGGCCTTGGCTTATCCTATTTAAAGACCCTATGGTCATTGGTCAAGAACTTTACCCACATCTTCTTTTATCTTTTTTTTGTGCCATTCGTTCTCCATGACTGCTCCAAATTCCTTTGTTAAACCATTAAAGATGCCTTACCAATTCTTCCTCTGCTGCGATCAACTCCTCGGAGACGATGACTTTGTGAAGATGGTAGCATTGGCGTGGATACCACCTTATGTTTCACATCAGTTCTTTGATTACGATCCTTTCCAACATGATGCTAACTCTATGAGAGCTGTAACAACAACTTGGGTTCTCAATCTAGGACAACCAGGCAGATGGCGGGTGTTTGGATACTCGTTTCCCACCGACTCTTTGCATTGGCTGCATATAAAGATGTGCATGTTTTCGATATTTGGGCAGATGGGACATGGTTACCCACTTTATCTACGGACTTTTCAGAACACCACTACTGGGATTTTTTTGATCTTATGAAGGCATTGATCCTGGATGGTCTGTCTACTGACAGAGACCATTAGAGATGGAGAACTAGTGAGTTCTCCGGTGAAGAAGTCACACCGGCTGTTAATCAGAAGATTTGTGGTTAGGAACTGCAGGATGATTTGGGACTTAAGGATCCCATTGTGGATTAAGGTCTTCTTTTGGTTACTGAGACATGGCAAAATCTTCACCAGAGAGTGGTGGTTACATAGTTTTCACTTGATGACAGCTCCTGTGCAGTTTGTGGGGTGGTGATTGAATTGACAGATCTCCTTTTCTCTGTTTGCATGAAGGCATTTGAGGTGTGGAGGGCTATGGAGATCACATGGGTTGACTATAGCAGCATGTCTTCAGTGTGGGAGTCTCTTTTTAATTCACGCTTTCGCCCATGCACTGAGAGAGTCAGACTGATTACGGTGGTGTGGGCGATTTGGCTGGCTCGGAGTGGCATTATTTTTCGCTCTGGGCGTTTTTATGTTGAGAGTGTGTTACGCTATGCACAGACTCTTCTCGGTCTTGGCTCTTGTAACGTTCTTCTATTTTTTTAATACATAAATTGTAGTGGACGCCTACGCGTGTTTCCCACTTCTTTGACTTAAAAACCAACTTGGGTTCCATCGCACATACCTCATTTACTCTTTCATCACGGTGTCCGAAGCGTCACGATTCACCCGCACACTGAATCAAAGATTACGCCTCTTCAGGAAATGGGTTTTTTTAAAGCAGTAGAGAACTAATGCACAGTGGAATCAAGAATTAGGCGAAATAGGGATTATCATTTGTAATTTTTGTCTAAATTAGGATTTTGTTAAGTTAGGGTTTTGTCTGTCCAATCCGAGTCACTAATTAATTATGGTTAGGTTAGTTTTGTTTGTGTCCAATTTGCGTCCGTTGCAATTTTCTATTTTATTTAAATAACAAATTTGTATGTTATTTCTAAGTAGTTATTTGATCGAGTCAATTTAGGAATCAAATTAGGATTTGTTTCCTTTTTAATTTATTTTGTAATCACCCCTCTTATATAAAGGGATTATGGGTCATTGCATTGAGTGGTTGCAGTCGAATTAAAATAGGAGTTTCTCCATAACCTCTCGTTTCTTCTTCTCGCTCTACGCACAACTTGTGTTTCCCTTCCAAAATCCCGTGTAACATGTTCGTTCTTCCTCTTCGTCCTCCCTCTCTAAATCTCTTTCTCCACCTAAAATCCTGTCCGCATAAAAAAATCTACTGCTCAAAAGGCAAAGGACGATTCTTGGTAATTAACCAATCATTGAAGAGCAATTGGTAATCGGCTGGTTGCTCGAATGATAGTTAATAATTGACCAGTCACGGTTAGTCTAAACTTGACACTCAAACCTTCTACTTAAAAAGCAAAAAGAAATGCTGGTAATTAACTAGTCGTCGGAGCAATCAATGGTCGTCGACTAGTTTTTCGAACATAATTGTCATTGGTGATTAACCAGTTGCGATCGAGCTAAGGTTAATGCTAAGCCAACTGCACAAAATGCAAATGGTGCCCAGTGATAATTAACCACTTGTTCAAGAATTGGCTGGTATTCAGCCAAATACTCGAATACGGAGGTTCTTGGTAATTGATCAAGGCAATCGAGTTGAAGTTAGTACCAAGCCTACTACTCAAAAAGTAAAGAGCACAACCATTGGCAGCTGATTAGTCACTTGAGCAAATGCTGGTAGTTGACCGTTGCTATAATGTAGTGGCTATTGCTAATTGAACTATCCCAACCTAGCCAAAGTTGCCACCGAGCGAATTGCTCAATGACAGGGCAACAGATCTTCCAGGATAAATCAAAGCATCCTCCAAACCCCACAAGTGTTGAACCACCATTCCCTCAAGGCTACCTCGTATGCTAGGACACTCAATAGAACACCGTAATAGTACTCTACTACAAGATACCCAATGTTCAGAAAGTCAGTAGGCGGTATTTGTTTAGCCAGACAATCTAAAGTGAGTAAGCGGATAGGTGGTGAAGTATGCGATAGTATATGCGATTATACTATTAAAATATTGCAAATAGTATAGGCCAGGGTGACGACACCAAAAAAGAAAGGGGGCTTGGGAGTGCTGAGGATGTGCGAGATGAAGAAGGCCTTTATGGCGAAAAGGGTGGTCTGTTTATGGGGAAAGGTCAGAGGACTTGGTTTGTCATTTTCTGAGGAAGATATATGGGGTGAATCTTTCGTTGGAAGTGAGTCTGGGCAGGATGCCATCATCTTTGTGGAAAGGGATTACTGCAATGGTGCATGAGATTTCCTCTAAGTTGCAGTCGGTGCTTGGGGACGATGCAGGTTTCAGATTTTGGCTAGATGATTGGATGGAGATGGAGCCTTGAGTGAGGGATATCCTCGACTGATCGCTTTGGCTTTTGACATAGAGGTCTTGGTGCGACAGGTATGGGTTGGTGGAACGTGGTCGCCAGTTTTCACTTCGGTTTTCTCGGATCAGAGAGTGGAGGAATTTATGGCGCTACAGGCAGAGTTGGCACATAGCACTGGTCCGTCCTCTGGTAGGGATCACCTGATCTGGGTAGATGGTCGTTTCTCAATTGAAGGCATATCGTTTTTTGGTGGATGACGTGGTGGCTCAGCAGGATGACATTGGGGTTGACATGAGGATGATATGGAGGTGTAAAGTTCCGAACCGTGTCAAGGTCTTCCTTTGGTTATTCAGGCTGGGAAGGACTCTCTCGAAGGCTTGTCGGGGGCGTCTGCTGGGTGCGGACAATGTTGATTGTGATCGACGCAGATCGATGCTGGAATATGCGGACCATTTGTTTTTCGATTGTCCGTTTTCGGCAGAGGTTTGGGCCATGGCTAACATGACGTGGCTGGAGACTTAGGATTGCGACACCTTCTGGAGGGATATTAGAGCGGTCTGCAGTAATGGGCATGGGGACAACTCATTTCCGTTTGCTGCTGTTTGGTGCATATTTTGTGCCAGGAAGGAGCGCATTTTTAGAGGACAAAGATGCTACTCTGAAAATGTGATTGGGCATTGTAGGGCGTTATGTTCCTCGTGGCAGGTGTAATTTGATGTAATATGTATCCTTTATTATTGTTGGAGTATTTGGTCGTTCACCTATTGAGTTGTAGCAGGGTAAATGGATCCTGGAGAAGATCCATTTACCCACATCCTGTGTTTAGTCCCATATCGCCCAATGGTGGGACTTGGAGGCTCTGGGAAGGCTATATAAGGAGCCCCAGACCTCCTGTACTCATTGAGAAAGTGCAATGCATACTACGCCCCTTTGAGGGCTTCTCCCGTGGTTTCATCCCGCTCCTCACGGAGTAGGGTTCCACGTAAAAATTCCCGCTGTTCTATTTTCATTATTTATCTTTTATCCATGTTATCGCTTCCGCTTCCGATTTTCTAACATGGTATCAGAGCGGGTTCGATTCTCGCGGAGTAGTTTGCATTGTTATTCGAGATTCGGTTTTATATTAAATTTGTTTATTATCATTCCAGGGTTTCTTGTTCGAAACCCTAAATTCTGCAAACATTTTTGTCGTATTCTTGCCCCGCTGAGGGCCAGATTTGATCATATCTTGTGCGTGTCAGCCGCTAGTTCCCAGCGGAGCTCCTTGGTGGAGCCCTTCATCTCCAGGCACGCAGTTCTTCCGCTGGCGGCGACTCCAGGAGGTGCAACCCCATCAAGAACAGTCACCAGGAGGCGGCGAACCTCCTATCGCGGTGCCCCTGCCGCACCTCCCATCGCGCATCATCTCGCGTAATCTGAAGCTCCTTTCGTTGTCCGGAGCATGCCTAGCGGAGCCGCCCAGTCAGGCCCTAGTGCGCTTCCTCATCATTCGCACGGAAGGCGGCTGCCGCTACAGGCCGAACACCCAGCCTGCCGCTTCCTCATCATTCGCACGATGTGCTCCTCATCGTCAACACCTCCTCAGGCGGCGCTTCTCCTACGGCGATGGCGTCACTTCTCCTCAGGCGGAGCCTCCAGGCACGCACGAGCCCCTCTGCGTGATATCCAAACTCCAGGCGATATCCCCGCGCGTGCAAGCCCTTGGCGGCGGGCTTGGTGTCGAGCCTGGGAACCCTAAAAGATGCCCATTTCGTTTGTTTTTCCCGAAGGGCCTTAGTATAAGGAAAAAAAAGGAGTCTGAGTTATTGTAAAGCCCAAAGGGGCTGCAGTGTAAAAAAAATGTGGGGGCGGGAGTGTAGTTGGGCTAAAATAATGAGCCCAGTACCACAACAAAAATGGAAAATAAAAAAAATGATGATGAGATATGAGTTGGCTAAAGAAAAAAAGAAACAAAAAGAAAAAAAAAGAAAGAAAATAGCCAAGGAACATTTTTGTGAGAAAAAAAAGGCGCGTAAAAAAAAAAGGAGGCGCGTACAAAGAAAAAGCCGTACGCATAATTGGAAAAAAATGAAGAAAAACAGAAAAAAAATGATGTGAAACGGTTTTTTTTTTTTAAAAATGTGTTTCAAAAAAAAATGTTTGTCAAGAGCCGTAAAAAAATGATGAATGGAACGGCCAAAAGTTATCCATGTTTTGAGAAGCCGAAAAATTTGTAACGGCTTATTGGTATTGTGTACCCCTATTTGTCTTGTCTTCTCCCAACTTGGTCGACGTCCATATTTTCCGACAAGTATGGGAGAAAGGGGGAGTATATGTAGAGTCACAGGTTTATTCAGATTCTTCTTCAGATATCAGATTTCCAAGACCAGTTCAGAATTTCCAGACTCTACAGCGGATAGTCAGACTCGACGATTGATGTTCCGAGTCTGTTTCAGACACGCACGAGTGTGCGGTCATTGTCAGATGAGCATATGTTGCCATCATTTGTTCGAGGTCCCCATCATTCTTGTGGTTTTGTCGGCCAGAGTTTTCATGTGAGCCATAGGGACTCCAGAGCAGAGGACCATTCCCTTGAGGGCAAGGGTTTTCATGTGGTATCATAGGTACACCCGAGCAGTGCACCATTCTCTGAGCCAGATGGGAGAGACCCAGTTCTCCGACGAGGAGACTTTAGGTGCAGTTCCAGACTCGATGGTCAGATTCTGAGTCTTCAGTTGACTCACACTCCGGCCCGTTTGTCCTCCTCACCTGCACGACATGAGAAGCAACGTCCTCGACTGCAGCATGTGCGCGTTGGGTTGATATTGTCCGTAGTGTCCTGTAGCGTGAGTTGAGTTTCTTTCTGTTTGTTTGTCCAAGCTGAGCATTGCATGCTCCAGCTTGAGGGGGAGTGTTGGAGTATTTGGTAGTGCACCTATTGAGTTGTAGCAGGGTAAATGGATCATGGAGAAGATCCATTTACCCCCATCCTGTGTTTAGTCCCATACCGCCCAATGGTGGGACTTGGAGGCTCTGGGAAGGCTATATAAGGAGCCCCAGACCTCCTGTACTCATTGAGAAAGTGCAATGCATACTACGCCCCTTTGAGGGCTTCTCCCGTGGTTTCATCCCGCTCCTCACGGAGTAGGGTTCCACGTAAAAATTCCCGCTGTTCTATTTTCGTTATTTATCTTTTATCCATGTTATCGCTTCCGCTTCCGATTTTCTAACAATTATAATACACAACCACACACGATGTGGTGGCTCCCAGCTTGGGAGGTCACCCTTTTCCTTATAAAAATATTTTAATAGAAATAATTTAAAATACAATAATAAATTTAAACATCAAAGATTTATATTTCAAAAAAAATTAACATATATGGAATATAAAGCACATACATGTGGGATGTATCTACATTTATTTCTTGCTCTACTTTGAAAAACGTCAGAGTTGTCTTTGTGCCTAAGGAATGTTTATACAAATGTTAAAGGTTAACTTGAGGGCCTTAGAAATTGAGAGAACATGTGTAATAATTGGTGTATAAGCAATGTGGGTGGCTAGGAATGGGTGGTATTTTGTAATGAGTTTTTATTTTGACAATGTTATCGCACATGTACCAACTTCAATGGTCTGGTGGTAGTGTATTGTGCCTACCGCCCAAAAGATCATGGTTCAAATCCTCTCTTGTGGGCGTTGTGTTGTGTAGCCGACAACCAACATAAAAAATAGTCGGCTCTTTCAACATGGATTTGAGCAAGAATCCATGTAGCCAACCGTACTTAGAGTGGGAGAAGGCTTTATCATTTTTTAATGTTATCACACATGGAAAGGCACTGACTGAAAATTGGTGCTTGTAATTATGTTAGACTATCCACATCCTTGTACTTTAAAAGCTATGATTAATGGTGAAATTTTTAGGCACACAGCTACGTAGTAGAAGCATTTTTTCCTTTTAAAAAAGTCTAGAGATTTTTAGTTTTATTTGTTTTGTTCTCCTTAGGGAAGTTGCAGCAACTAGGCCCAACCATAATCTGATTTCTCTTTGGCATTTTCGAGAACTGTCCACAATCTGATTTCTCTTTGGCATTTCCGAGAACTGTATCCCCCCAACCGACTGCTTCAAGTTCGCTAATCACAATTAGGTGGCTAATTACAACAGTGCATCCAGTTTACACATTCATACATTTATTTGGTAGTCTTAGGAGGTGTTGGATTGCGTCGGATACCCACCACCACCACCGCTTTTACTTTCCCCTGCTTGTCTGTAGTGGCAATAGATGATAGTAACATGGCCCTCGTGATTGGGTTGGCAGCATACTTCGGCTGCGGGAAGAGCACCTTCATGAGGAGGCTCACTAGCTTCTTCGATGGCGTGTTCAAGCTGCCAAAGATGGGAATCTAGATTCTAACACCTATTGAGCGAGAACACAAATGTAACCTGCATTGATAACTACCATGCGCTGGACTAGAGGCGGGGAGGAGATCCTAACCACTGTTGATGGGTAGAGATCTCTAGGGCGTTGCAATCGTCGCATAGCTAGACTCGATTAGGATGATGAGGTCCTGTTGTTTCAGGTTCAGTGCCAATGGTGACTTCATAAGGGGTTACTCTTGCCCTCTTATTACTTTGACTGTAATGTTGTTGGCTGCCCCAAAGTTGATTGCACCGCAATGGGGATGTAGAGACAATGTGACCGCATGGAGGACGAGTTGGGGCAGGTAGGTTTGCCATTGTCATTGGGTTCCTTGGAAGAGGTTCTGGTAGGTAAGGATTTGAGGAGGAGGTGGATGCAGTTTTGATGTGGCTGCAGAGGAAAGGTCTAGACTGGAGAGGGTGCTTTTTTGCGGATGGATTCATGAACCCTTTGTGCTTGGGGCATGTCGATGGCGAAGAGGGTGGGGCTGAGCTTCCTCGAGGGATGGCCATCAGAGATCAAGTGGGAGCACACTTACGGCATAATGTTGGGCTCTTAAGAGGTGTGTTGCAAAGTCAGCGTAGTGGGCCTTCTACTATGTTGTCAGAGGCTCTCGATGGTGTTGGAGGTTTGCGGTCGGAGAGGTGGTTGTAGTCGTGCGGATGGGTTGTACTCGGGAGCCTTTGGGTTTCGTGGCAGTGCTGTTGATGTTGGCCTACAAGGTGGGCCGTACTTCTTTCCTACTTCGGCTCTCCATACTTTCGACTGATGGGGTAGTTATTGGGTCGGATTGGTGGCATGAGGATCGATTTTTTGGTGTGGTTACTGAGGCTTAGGAAGCGCATACAGTAGGCGAATGCCTGTATCATTTGGTATCCCCTTTTTTGGGGAGGTGCATGCAGATGACATCCCCATGGCTGATGTATTCGTTAGCATTTTGATGAATCTCAGATTCATCAACTTTATTTCTATTAATTAGCCCTCTATCAATTATCCTAACACTTAAATAATTAGAATTAACTTTTAACACCTTGCAGTATATAAATAAAGTGTTTGACTCGATAAATATAGGTATATATATTTCCCTTTATTTTCTGTGTTTCTCATTATTTAGAGTCAAATTCCTAAGTAGTACCTGGGAATTACTTAAATACCCAGGTACTACGTAATGTTTTTTTTTACTTAAAAACTGCAGGGGTGTCGCATGTTCAACATGCGACACCTCTTAAGTTTTTTTTTTACCCAGGAACTGCGTTAGTGTCGCATGTTGGATGTGCGCTATAGCTAACGCATATTCAACATGCGACATATCTCCAGGGAATATGCTCTAGAAATGTTCTGTACAGGCATCAGGTCTCGAAATGTTCTGTAAAGGTATCGCATGTTCAATATGCGTTACCCTTATAGGAAATTTTCCTCGAAATGGCTGGGGCAGGTGTGGGCTTTGAAAGTTGAACATATGACGCATGTTCAAAATGCGTCATCTTTACAGTAATTTTTGGCGAAAATGGCAGTCCAAGTGTGGGCTTTGGATTTAAAGTTTTAAAAACCATTGAAAAGGCATGCCAATCCCATGTTTTTAATGTAAATAGACATATTTTTGTAAACATTCCAGACATTGCAAACATTGTAGACATTCCAAACATCAAAGAAGACATTTCAATATGCGTCATCCTCGAATGGTATGTATACACATTCCAAATAGACTTGTTCATGAATACACATTACATTTTTTGCATCATATTAAAAATTACATTGATTACAATTCAACGTTTCTTCCTCCGATGGTATGTAATCGTAGAATCTGGAGATTGAACGGTAATAGACGGTTCGCTTCGTCTATCATGTTGATTTGAGAGGGTCCTGGGGCATCTTCCTCGAATGTTGGCATAGACGGCGGCGTTAGTGTGCAGTAAGTAGGTCGTGTCTGGCTGGGGTCCACTCCATGCCTCAACGGTGCTTGTGGCGTTGGTAAGTCTTCTCTTGGTCGCTCGGTGGCAGGTGTGAAGTAGTCTCCTTGAGCCATGTTATCATCATCCGCAGCGGCTTCTTCAAAGTCCATGGGTTCCGCGACTTGTTCACGCGCCCTACCTCGACCTCTTCCTCGTCCCCGTCCTCTTGCCCTTCCTCGCTTTGCCTCCTCCCTAGCCACATCTGCACGCTCGTCATGTAACGTGACTGCATCTGCAAATTGTAATGACAGCCACTCCGTCATTTCCGCCTTCGCTTGTGCCGCAATCTCGCGGCATTCCTCGTGTCCAATGTCGTAGACACGGCTCCACAGAGCGAGCCTGCATCCAAGGAGAAGACGTAGATGTAAATTTGAAATATTTTTGTTAATAATTTTACCAAAAAAATTATAGTTCGAGTACTTACGTTGCTTGCCAGAGTTGCACCCAAACGTCCGACAAATCTTCGAGTAATGGTCCGATACCATTGCTCGTATGCGGGCGTTGCGAATACCCCTCTGGATCGATCGATGCGAATAATTCTAACTTTCCGCTCCTCCCAGCGGGCAATATGCAGGCTGTGTTTTGCCCTCCAATCCACATGTACTTTCCCCCTCAAATCAATAGCGTGGGAGTTCTTGACAATGAAGTCATAATGTGATAGAATGTGGAACTTCTTCACAGCGTAAACCAAATCCTCCCTACATTTGAACGTCCTACCCTTGCGGATTTCGTCAGCAACACCATCAAGTCTAGACTTGCTTCGAATGTCGTCTTCATATGTTGAACGAGTATTAGACCCTCTAACCCCAAAAAAGGGTATACGGGGTGTAATAGTATGCGCGGTTTGTTCATCAGTTGGGAGCTCCCTCGTCCATCAGATCATCTTCGACATCTTCGCTACCTTCTTCCAGGTCATCATCGGTCCCCCAAGAGATGAAATCCTGATCCATCCGGTTAACCTCTCGCAGCAACGGCTCACTCAAGCCCAAATCCTGAACCGTGCTTGGCTGCGTTACAGGCGCATCCGTATCAAAGTAGGGTCCCATGGTTGGGAAAATTCTTGGTGGCGTGCTGCGGACAACTGCTGCTTGTGTGCTCGGGACTCCAGACGGTCCCTTGTTAGTCATAACAGTTGGGACTTCGCTCACAGTTACATCTTCAACATAAATATCGGTAGGCATTGATTTCCCAATGGTCCGAGCGTACACAACAACTGCCTTGCACATCATCATCATCGATAATAGATGAAAAATGACGGTTCCTCCCCTGGGCCTCGAGGGATGCGATGTAGTAATCGGATGTTTTGACTGTCAATATCCAAGTTGAACTTACGGTAAACCAAGTTCAACATCTCATCGAACGTCATATTAGGAGTCAACACAAACCCCCTCACGTTGGTTGACGATCCGGACACGAGTGTACTACTCAAGTGACACATACAAAACAACTGCTCCATTCTAACCTAATGCGAGACACAACGTACAAGCAAACGTCATACATTCGAGAAATGAAAATAACATGCATATGATACAAAAAAAATTATAGAAAACATTTTACCAAGTGATTAGCCCTAATGAGAAGCGGGGACGGCTACGACGGTGCCAATCACTGAAAACACGGAGAAGGAGTGTTCCGTGGGGCTAGGAGTGACCAAAAAGGGGTGTTGTTGAGAGGGGAGGAGGCCGCTGGGCGCGGGTGCAGGCGAGGGCGTCGGGGGCGGTGGGTTGCTGGAAACGAAGGGAGGTCGGGGGAAATGAGGAGGCCGCTGGGCGCAGGGCTTAATTAGGGCCGATATCGCATGTTGAATATGCGTTAGCTATAGCGCACATCCAACATGCGACACTAACGCATTTCCTGGGTAAAAAAAAACTTAAGGGGTGTCGCATGTTGAACATGCGACACCCCTGCAGTTTTTAAGTAAAAAAAACATTACGTAGTACCTGGGTATTTAAGTAATTCCCAGGTACTACTTAGGAATTTGACTCCATTATTTAAAACCCAATAAAAATTAAATGTATTTTTATACATAATATATTGTATATTATATAAAAATAATGTACTAAGCATTCTCCACTATAAGTAGGGTCGGCTACATGGATTCTTGCTCAAATCCATGTTGAAAGATTTGACTATTTTTTACGCTGGCCGTCGACTACCTAACACAACCTCTACAGGAGTGGGATTTGAACCCTGGTCTTTTCTGTGGTAGACATATTGTACTACCAATAGACCATTAAGTGGGTACATATAGTATATTGTATATTATTCAAAAATACCAAAACTATAGACAAGGTTGCAGAAAGCGGTACTCAGTAATCGGTTTGCAGGATCACTGACTAAGGATTAATTGACAGTCGGGCGACTAATCGGATTTAGTCGGCCATTAGTCGGTTTTGATTTTTTAATTATTTTTAAATATATAAATCATTTTTATACATATATTCTTATATATTAACATAGATTTGTGAACTTACCAACACCTATCAGATGGGCAATCTGAACTTACAAACTCCATCAACAACTTTGCATTAGAAATCTGGTAATCCGGTTGTCCAACGGAGACCTCAAACTATCATGATCAAGTTGTTCATCCCCTCTCGTCGAGCATTACCCTACCACCATACTAGGATCGGAGGGTCGAGAAGCACGATTTGGAAGGACTTAATACTCTTCCTGGTGGTCATAGTTAAGCATAACCAAACTTTCAACCCCAGTGATTGACTATGTAATAACTCAATTCCCAAATGCTGGTTTTGATCCCCTGACTAGGCATATTTTCTTGCACAGGTTCATGCATAATACTTCACCATAGTCTTAGTTTGAATTTTCCATGCAGAATCAATTTGATGGGTTATAAATTTTAATTGTACAAAATTTAATGTCATTCCCAGGTATTACATTAGCATTTACCAGTTGGCAGCACAACTCTAAGGGCAAACACTGATAGAATATATTAACGTAGATCTTATATATTGTGCCTATCATAATAAAACAAAAGAAGTAATTAACTTTAGATATAACATTAATCTCATTAGTATAAGTGTGCTTTTAAAAAAAGAAAAAAAAACTAAAAAAAAAGCTTGATGCAAAAATCAGCCGATTAATTGGCTGACTAGGCCGACTAGTCGACCCGATGAGTTGGGGTAACTGACTAATGGTCGACTGAGCTTAGTCGAGTTGGCTACCCCCCCAACTCGACTAGTCGGCCGACTTTTTCAAACTTGACTGTGGAGATATGTTGCTATGTTTTTGTATTCGTTCATCTATTTCTTTTCCTCTTGTCTGTTTTATGTAATTTGCTCATAGGCCTCTCTATATAAGAGAGCCTTGGGCTCTTGGAATAAACAATTCTCTTATTTTTCCCAACATGTATCAGAGCGACAGTCCTAGACCAAAGCTCTTGTATCCGAAACCCTAACCCTAGCCCCACTTCCTGCCCTCTCGTGCAGAGCCGCCCTATCCACAACCCTTCCACCTGCCACCCGTCACCCGTGCCCCCACCGCCCGTCGCCCGCAGCCTCATCGCCCATCGCTTTTCTCGTCGCTTGTCGCCCGACCTGTTCTCCTGTGGTCGTACCTGCCGCACTCCCTATGATCGGAGCCGTCGCCCGTCGCTCGCCCTTGCGCCACCTCACCTTCATCGGTCGGAGTCGCCACATCTCCTACGGTCGAAGCCGTTGCCGCGTCAGGGTTCTTTTTTCTTGATGGTGTTGGTTGCGATTTGAGTCTACAAATGCGACCAACTTCCTTTATGTCAGTGTAGACAATTATTTCGTCAAGTCTACGATCCTTGTCTTCTTCGATTGGTAACATGTCAGAGAACAAGATAGATATCCCCGCCACGAGCACCTTCAGATGTCCATCGCCCATAGTCAAGATGGATTGGTCGAATTGCGAGTTGTGGGTCCTGCAGTTCATGAGCCTAATGAAGTCGATGGGTAAGAAGCATATTCTTACCGATGAAGATCCGACGGGGAAGATGTGGTTGTATGCCTCATGGGAGGTTGATGATGCATATGCTCAGGTTTGGTTGTCTGGTACCTTGATACCAGAGATTGCAAATGATGTCCTGCCATGGTATTAAAGGCGCGCCTCGAGGCGGTCGAGGCGTACGCCTCGAGGCGAGGCGGGCCTTTTTAGCCCTCGAGGCGTGCGCCTCGGCCTTATCCAGTGAGGCGTGCGCCTCGAGGCGGTCGAGGCGTTTTCCGAGGCATTTTTATTTTTTTTGAAG
The DNA here is from genome assembly GCA_037367405.1 of Ottelia alismoides. Taxonomy (NCBI): domain Eukaryota; kingdom Viridiplantae; phylum Streptophyta; class Magnoliopsida; order Alismatales; family Hydrocharitaceae; genus Ottelia; species Ottelia alismoides. The sequence goes on along the minus strand of JAZKJV010001000.1, from coordinate 204,876 downwards.
ATTTTTTTAATGATTTTAATAGTTTACATGGTGGCTTGAGAAGCTTATAAATATATACTTGTTTAGGATAATGATTATACAAGTTAAATGCCTAAATCTGATGTTTCTTTCGTACCCATAACTCCATATTTACTATTAATATGTGTAACTATTTCAGCAAACTGCTTCATATTTACTATTGATTATGTCTAACTATTAATTTATGCAAGATGAATGCTTAAATTTGACATCTTTCATATTCATATGCTTAAATTTTACCTCTTTGATATTCATATTTACCATTAACATGCCAAATTGTTTTAGTGAACTCTTACTATTACATCCTTAAACATATAAAAATGTGTATACGAATTCGAATACTCATATAAGAAAAAAAATTTGGGACGGGGGCGCTGCCCCCTGCACCCCCGCAAGGGGGGGCCAACCTGCCCCCCCCCAGCGAGACCCCCATACTGGTAGGGTATGGTGGCACAGGGAGGGCATCAAACCGTTCTTCATCTGGGTATAGGAGAACATATAGTTATGATTCAAATCATATGATTCGTATCAACAACTTGGATATTTATAATGACAACTATAACCAGTCCATTTTAGATAAATTTTGTGATAGTTATAACCATTGATTTCTTTTTGATTGGGTAGAAATTTAGAAAGGTTTATGGCATTGACTCATTGACATATCCTATTTTTCATGTTCTTATCTTCATAATATCATATTGTATTACATTGTTATATACTATATGTTTGTCAGATTATATTATTTCATCAATAAATATATTTTATAATTATTTTTCTATACAAAACTGAGGCTTACGCCTCGACCGCCTCGAGGCTACGCCTCGCCTCGTTTCCAGGGAAAACACCTCGTTCCGCCTTTCGTTATCAAACCTTGCCTGCACCAGCCCACTGCCAAAGCCATGTGCGATATTCTTGCTGCCACGTATTCACATGCCAAGAATGAGACAAAAATTCTACAGCTTCAACATGACATCTTCACTATAAAGCAGAATGGTCGACCCCTAAATGCTTACTATACTGCCTTGCGTGGGATGTTTGAGAAGCTTCATAGCTACATGCCTCTCATGGCTACTCCAGAGCAGTTGAGGACATACTTGAATGCTACGATGGTTGGAGTCTTCCTAGCCTCTCTTTACTCACAGTTTGATGCCGCTTCCTCCCAGATTCTGGCTGATGCTACCATTCCTCCCATGGAGAAGGCCTTTCGTAGATTGAGCCGCATCAATATTTCAACTCCTGCTCCATTGCCGCATTTCTCTGTCGTGGCAGTCTCTCATGGAAGAGGCGGTCCATCTTATTTCCATGGACGGGGATCACGTAGTAGAAGTGGTCGTGGACCACCTTGTACCTATTGTCACGGATCTGGTCATTCAGAAGATACATGCTACTCCAAGCATGGTTTCTTTGCGTCCGCACGCATAGCAGAGCTGGTTCAGCATTATGTAGTTCCACCCACATCAGATCAACGATATGATGAGCTTGCGTCTCGAGTGAGAGACATCATGCCCCCAGCTAGTACCTCTTCTGCTTCATAGAATAGCTCAGGCATTGCTGCTACTGCAGGAGCTAGTACTTCAGGTAGTGTTCATGTCTCTACTTCTTATCATGGTTCAGATATCTCAGAATGGATCATAGATTCTAGTGCCACACATCATTTGTATGGAGATATAGATCAACTCATAGCCGTCATGTAGGTTTCTCCAGGAAGGACTGTGGTCATAGCAGATGGGACTCATTCCCCAATCACATGACTTGGGGAGATTGTTGGAGTATTTGTTATATGTGTCACTTATATGCGAGATGGGTAAATGGATCTCTCCAGGATCCATTTACCACATCCAAGTCTTTAGTCCCACATCTACCAGTTAGGAGATGTGGAGACTCAGTGGAAGCTATATATAGACCCCCAAACCCATTGTATTCAGATGAGAAAAGCAATGCAACATATGGCACTTTGAGGCTTTCTCCCGTGGTTTCATCCCGCTCCTTAGGGAGTAGGGTTCCACGTAAAATCTTGTTCTTCATGTTTCATATCTCTTGATTTAGTGCTTTGTTTATCAAATCGCTTCCACATTTTTATTTTCTAACATGGTATTAGAGCGGGTTCGATTCTCGAGCATTTGTTCTTGAAGATTTATTTTTCGAGATTCGATTTTCTGAAATTTATTTGAGATATGTTCAAGAGTTCTAGGATTTCATGAAACCCTAATTCCTGTATATTTTAGAGATTCTCGTGCATCCGTGCATCCGTCATCAATGGAGATTAGATCGGTTTAAGTTCTGTTCCAGTCTCCAGAAGAAGATGCGCATCACATCTCATCAAGGCCTTTCCAGACAATGCACCTCTTCAAGGCTGCGTTGCAGCTCCATCTCCAGTGGCGGAGCAACACTCCAACAGGCGCACCCGTCTTCTGTTAGGCTGGCGCACATGTGAGCCCCAACCCTCGCACGCCGCCTGCACGCTTGAGGGAAATATTTAGTTGAGAAGTCCAAGCGCGATGAGCCTCCTCGTGATGCACCTCCTCACTCTCCCTCGTGCATCTTCTCCAGCGCAACCCGCGGGCGGAGAACTCCCCATCTAGTGTGCCATCTCCCTCTAATAGGCGTAGGCAACCTCCATCACCGAGGCGACGAGCTCCGTGCGCGAAGCTCCAGGCGGAGCGCACATGACCCTCCTGCTTCGCGCGGCGATCGTGCCTCATCTACATGAGATCTGGCGATCTCCCTAACATGCCCAAGTGACGCTCTTCTTACGGGCGACGCCGACAGATCCTTCCAAGAGCCCTTGCGCGAGTCTCTTCGGGATTTAAGGAACCCTAAATAGGGTTCTCAGTTTTAAAAAACCCTTTGGGCTCCTGCACATTTGGGCATGTATAGGCAGAGAGATGTTAAAAAAAGGGCCAGACTAGAAATAAAGGGCCTGTTTTTTTTAAGAGGGCAGGTGCAGTTTGGACCCACTGTGAGCCGAGAGTTTACAAAAAAAGAGAAAGCAGAAGAGATTTGGCCCAAAATTGGGCTGAGTGAATTGTTTAAAAAATTTCCGATTAAAAAAAAGCGCGTACAAAGAGAAGTCGTAAGCAAGAAATTTTGTAAAAAAAGAAAGTTATTAAAAAAGGATTAAAAAAGCTGAAAAAAAAATATTATTATCGGCTATGTGATAATGTTTTCTCCCTATTTTGTCTTCTCCCAACTTTGTCAATGTCACTTTTCCGACAAGTATGGGAGAAAGGGGGAGTATTATGTAGAGTTACAGGTCTGTTGCAGATTCAGATTCCAGACTAGTTGGATTGTTCAGATTCTACAGTGATCAGATATTCAGACTCGACGTCAGATGTTTTCGTGTCTTCAGTTTTAGACTCACACATGTATGCGGTCTTTTCAGATGTGCACATGCATGCCATCTTTTTGTGTGGTCTCCATCTTTGTGTTTCGGCCAGGGTTTTCATGTGTACCATAGGGACTCCAGAGTAGAGTATTATTTCCTATGCCTTGTTGGCTAGGGTTTTCATGTGGTTCATAGGGACTCCAGAGTAGTGTAACATTCTTTATGCCAGATGGGAGAGACCCAGTTGTCCAACGAGGAGACTTCTTCATACTCCATTCTCTAGCGATCGTCAACTCCCGTACGAGATTCTTCCGAGGTTCCTACGTTAGAGAACCCACTTCGAGGTCCCTATGAGAGAGACCCATCTTCAAAGATCTACGTATGGATAATTAGCGATGCTCTTTGTTCGACCCTTTTCGGAGATGGAGTAGTTGTCCACATGTTGTGGCGGGCTAGAGTTCTCCGTGTAGAGACTCATTTCAGTTGCAGAGACTCTAACAGGCGCATTACATAGTACATGCTCTCCGACGAGGAGATTCAGTTTGGCTCGCACTCCTGCCCGTTCGTCCTCCTCACATGCACGACATGAGAAGCAACGTCCTCGACAACAACCAACAGTTGTGCGCGTTGAGTTGATATTGTATGTAGTGTCTTGTAGCGTGAGTTGAGATTTCTTTATGTTTGTCCAAGCTGAGCATTGCATGCTCCAACTTGAGGGGGAGTGTTGGAGTATTTGTTATATGCGTCACTTATGTGGGAGATGGGTAAATTGATCTCTCCAGGATCTATTTACCACATCCAAGTCTTTAGTCCCGCATCTACCCGTTAGGAGATGCGGAGACTCTGTGGAGGCTATATATAGACCCCCACACTCGTTGTATTCAGATGAGAAAAGCAATGCAACGTATGGTCCTTCGATATGGCCCTTTGAGGCCTTCTCCCGTAGTTTCATCCCGCTCCTTAAGGAGTAGGGTTCCACGTAAAATCTGGTTTTCATGTTTCATATTTCTTGATTTTGTGCTTTGTTTATCAAATCGCTTTACATTCCTATTTTCTAACAGAGATTACCTTGACGCCCTCTATGCGGTTGCAGAATGTGCTGCATGCTCCCTAATTTATCAATAAATTAATTGTCTATCAGTCAGATTACTATGGATTTAAATTGTAGAGCAATATTTGACCCATCATCTTTTGTGTTTCAGGACATTCTTACGAGCAGGGTGATTGGTTGTGGCTGTGAGAAGGGCATGCTCTATCGATTGGTCCAAACACTGTATGTTGGCCTATCCTCCCATTCCACTGGACCGTTCTCTCCCTTTCTTTGGCATCTACGCTTCGGCCATCTTCCACTTCAGAAACTGCCTCAACTCCTTCCTCAGATTCACCTCGCTCGTCATTCAACTGTGAGACATGTTAGTTAGGGGAAGTATCATCGATCTGTCTTCCCTAGTCGTCAGAGTCGGAACAATAGCTCCCTTTTTGAGTTTGTTCATGTAGACATTTGGGGTCCAAGTCGTGTTCCTGATCATCAAGGACACATATTTTGTTAGTTAATGTGGATGAATTTTAGTCGTCTGTCTTGGGTTTTTTTCTCGAAGAATAATCATAAGCTGGAAATGCAATAATAAATTTCATTAAAGAAGTGCATAATATTTTTCCACCTCTGTCAAAATTGTAAAGACTGATAATGCACTGGAATTCTGTACTCATGTGCTCTCTCAGTTCTTATCTTCTCATGGTATTCTTCATCAAACATCGCACGCATATACGTCTAAACAGAACGGTGTTGTCGAAATAAAGCATCGTCACCTTGTTGATGTCACCTATACCCTCTTGATCCAGAGCTGTGCACCTCATTCAGTATGGGGTGATGCGGTTCTCACGGCTTGTTATCTCACTAATCGTATACCCTCGTCGATGTTGTGGGAGAAGATTTCTTTTTCCCTTGTTTTCCTTGACAAGGTGTTGTTCTTTCTTAGCCCTCATGTTTTTTGATCTATTGTGTTTGTCCATTGGTTGTCTCCAGTGATTGACAAGCTCTCTCTTAGGGCTGTCAATTTTATCTTTATCGTGTACTACAGAACTCAGAAGGGTTATCTTTGTTATGACCCGTTACACAGGAGATATTGTTTCAGCATTAATGTCACATTTTTTTAGTCTGTCATGTATTTTTCTCCTACATGTGATAGTTTGACATGTTCATATTCGGATAATGAGGTCCATATTCCACCTCCACCCATGTGCCAACCACCTTCCTCACCATCTCCACTACAATCTCCTGCATCTCCACCATCAGCCCCACCACCTCCCATTGTTCTGGTTCCACCAATACCGCATCACTACAGCAAACGACCTGCTCTTGCTCATGCTCATGGTTTGTCATCCAGCACGCCTCAGGTTTGTTTTGATAACATTACTTCTAATGATGAGACTGATATTGTTTCTTAGCAGGGGTTATTTTAGGAGGTTGATGATCAGGTTTGTGGCAGGAATGCTGATGATGATCTTGATTTACCTATTGCTATTAGGAAGCAGAAGCGTTCCTGTTCCTCGTATCCGATTGCTTCTCGTGTCACCTTCAAGCGTCTGACTGGTGATTTCAGGAGGTTTGTTGCTGCTTTGTCCACTGTGGCCATACCACAGACTTAACAGGAAGCATTGACAGATAACATGCGACATCTAGCTATGGAGAAGGAGACGTCGACTCTTCATTCTAGAGGTACTTGGAGTCTGGTCATGACCCCTACTGGGGTGTCTATAGTAAGTTGCAAATGGGTATTTACAGTGAAATAGAATGTAGATGGCAGTCTCGACTAGTAGCACGTGGCTTTACTCAGACGTATGGGGTGGATTATCTCGACATCTTCTCTCCAGTTGCTCGTCATTCTACCTTATGAATTCTTTTATCAGTTGCTGTGGTTTGAGATTGGCCTCTGTTTCAACTTGATGTCAAGAATGCCTTTTGTATGGTGATCTTTAGGAGGAAGTCTACATGCAACAACTGATGGGGTTTGCTGCTGAGGGGGAGTGTTCACAGGTGTGTAGACTTTATAAGCCAATCTATGGCCTTAAGCAGAGCCCAAGAGCTTGGTTCCAGAAGCTCTCAGATTTGTTTAAGAAGCATGGGTTCAGACGGTCGAATGCAGATCATTTTCTTTTCATACATAGAACCTCTAGAGGTATGATTGCTATTATAGTGTATGTTGATAATATACTTATTACAGGAGATGACATACAAGGAATAAAGAGGGCGAAAAAATTTCTGGGTCGTGAATTTATTACCAAGGATATTGGAGCTCTTAGATACTTCCTGGGACTGGAGTTTGCCAGAAATCAACAAGGACTAGTGATGACTCGGAGGAAATATGTCACCGATTTGCTGAGTGACACATGTATGCTTGGATGTCGACCTGCTACACACCCATGGATCCAAGCATGAAGTTATATGATGATGATACAGATGAGGTTGACAGGAGAAGATACATAGAACTGGTGGGAAAGCTTCTTTATGCAGACTCGATATTTCATTTGCTGTCAGTCGGGTGAGCCAGCTCATGAAACTCACGGGTTCGACATTACTTATGCACTTCAACACTGAGAAGAGGGAAATCCCTTGTATCCGTCTCTAGCTCTTTCGCCTGATTTCTAGTGGAAAAGCCTCGTGGAAAACTCTTGACGGTAAAGACTCATCCAGGAAAAGACTTGGTTGATACCGCGGCCTCTGTCGATCAAGAGTTTGAGGCAGGCAGAGATCCGCTAGATATATCAAGATAGGAAATCTCAAAAATGGCCTTTCTCATTATTGAGATTATCAGTAGCAGGTGATTCGAACCACTTTCTTAGAGAATCTGGGCCGCCCGAATAGACGATGTGTGAGCGGATCAGAGAAGACCTGAGCATGGAACAACCTCGTCAGGTATATATGGATGCTATACAAATGTTACTAAGGTATCTTAAATTATCTCCAGTAGGGATGCAAACGGATGGATACAGATACAGATATAGGTATTACCATATCCTTATCCATTTTTGAATCTGAATACGGATGCGGACACGAATATTGACAGATATTAAAACTACCTTACCATATCCTTAAAAAACGGATACGGATGTAAAACAGATACTGATCGCATACGAGTAATGTTAGAAATACTTTATAGAATCGACTTAAATATATACAAATTGGATGGAAAACACATGATATAAATTTACTAAATGTATTTGTATCATAAAAATTATACAAATATGGTAAAAGAAGGTATATAATTATGTTTTCAGGGTTAAAAACAAATCTATGACTATATTTATATATGAAAACGGATATACGGATGCAGATACGGATGTTTGCCGGTATCAAAATGATATCCATATCCGTATCCATTTTAAAACAGATACGGATACGGATGTCAAACTCGGTATAAAACGGATGCAGTGACGGATCAAATATGGATATCTCTGTAACCGTTTGCATCCCTAATCTCCAGGTGTAGGGCTGCTATTTAAAAGAGGTTGCATCATCACTATCTCAGCATGCACAGACGTAGATTATGCAGCGTGCCCCAAGGATAGGAAGTCCACAATAGGATTTGCTATATTTGTCAGAGATTCACTTGTCTCGTGGAAAAGCAAGAAGCATACTGTAGTTGCTAGATTTAGTGTTGAATCTGAGTATATGGCTATGGCACAAGCATGTACAGAAATGATGTGGGTTCGAGCAGTCCTTATAGGTCTACATATAGGTGTACCTCTTCCCATGTCGCTAAAATGTGACAATCAAGCTGCCCTGTTCGTTGCTAATAATCCTGCATTCCACGAAAGGACGAAGCAAATTGAGGTCGATTGACTCTATATTTGTGACATGATTCAGAAGGGATTCATTTTTGCATCCCATGTCAGCTCAGGGGACCAGACAACGTACATTTTCACCAAGGCCTTACTTAAAGGATCATTTCAAAGGTGTCCACCCAAGCTGAGCATGATAGATATCTATACTCCATCTTGAGGGGGAGTGTAGAGATATGTTTCTATGTTTTTGTATTTGTTTATCTTATTCTTTTCCTTTTGTCTTTTTTATGTAATTTGCCCGTAGGCCTCTCCTCTATATAAGAGAGCCTAGGGCTCAAGGAATAAACAATTCTTTTATTTTTCCCAACAAAAATAAATAAAAGAATTCTTATATATAAATACTTACAAAAATATACAATATGTATAAATGATGTATTTTAGTTTTAGGTTCTACATGAAAGTTGTAGATCTTAAATAAATACACAAATATCATGTTGAACACTTTTTAATTTGACTTCATTTATTATTTTTTTTGATTTTACATTATTTTCATCAATTTTCTTTTTTTCTTATTGGGCTACGTGGCCCAATCATAGTTCGCAACCTGTCGACTCTTCTTTTTTCGTGCCTACTATCTGGATTGTCCGATCTTTTGATCAAATGGCTATGATCCTCTCAATTCCGCCTCCATTCTGGGCTGCTTGATCTTATGATCAAGCTAATCCTAGGTTTTTTGCCCGCACATTCATCTGGGTCGTTGGATCTCTTGATCCAACGGCTACTGGTCGTTTTCCACCTCCTGCGGTTGCCTCCTCCGACAATCGCGTCTCTTCACCGGCGACACTTCATCTCTTTCTCCCCGTCGACCACGTCTCCTCTCCTCTCAAGACGTGTACCAACTCGTCGCCCGTTCTACCCTCTCTAACGCCATAACCTCCATTTCCATCCTTCTCCTCATGTGTGGTAACTACAGGTGGTTGAAACCACCTGGTTCGACCACATGTAGCCGAGCAAAACCTTGCTTCCACCTCCATTCCAAGGTACCCATCATCATGCGAGTCTTCCTCGAGCTTTCTCCAAAACTTGTGTGACAAAGAGAGATTGAGAGATCAAGTGAAGAAAGATACTTGACTCCGATGTGATCCACGACCCATACACGATCGTGTCGTAGAGTATCCATCACTGCTTGCGCTTCAAGCTTGAGCCAAGTTTTTCAAGCGAAGACCCCGAGGTTGTTCAAGCTTCGATTCCAGTCTCTGTTTACCGCTCCTACCTTCTTCTCCGTTCTCCAAGTATGCCTTAGTGTCACTGTCGCGACCCCAATTCTAGAGCCGTCGGATCCTCCCATATCCGGATCTGGTTATTCAGCAATAATTTATACAACAATCACAACTAACATTCATAAACAAATTGCAAATAAAAATACTCAAAAAGAAGTATTTAATACTTTTCAATTTACAAAATAAAGTTTACATGATCCATTGTCCCACTACAACCATTTACATGTACATCAGCTGAAAGAAAATACACAGAAAGATTACTAACTACCTTACAAAGTAAAGTTACTCTGGCTGGCTGGATGTCTACTATGTAAGCTGGCTGGATTACTAAAGTCCTTGTGATGGCTTACTGATACCTGTTGGGTTTTCCATAAATCATATGATAAAAAAATTAGCGAATGCTAAGTAACGAAGAAGAGAAAAACAAACAAATGGATAAATTTGCAAAACTTGTTATTACAAAAAGTTTCATTCTTTCTCATTAATTTAAGTCCTATTCCCATTCTATTCCACGTCAGTAATTAGTCAGGGAATTACCTCACCACTATAAAGACTCCGAAGCTGTGGACACTTCGGGATTGGAGATTGCGTTGATCTTAATAAGCTTATGCTGCCGCACGTCGCCTCAAATAATCCTCCAATACTAACCTAACAATTTTCTTTTCTTTTAGTTAAACATGGTCTCATACCCTCAGTCCTGAAAACAGATGAGCACACCGTCCTTGAGGACTCGGTTGCTTAAAACCTCTTGCTAACATTTAATCATATAACCTAGATTAAATACATATTATCGTGACCCAGCCGCTATTGAACCACCCATGCCTCCACATGGCACGACCACATCTTCCGTCGTTCAACCCGAAGATATTAGCTCCCAGTACCACGCGTTGCAAATTATTCATTTCGTGTGCACTTATCATAACAGGGCAACCGTGTACCACCTAGGTAGAGAAACACCAATACGGGTTCCTTCCGACAAACCTACATGTTGCATGCCCGACTTGTAATTCTACTCCCAGTCATCCTTAACGTGACACACGATACTTTTCAGGATCCAACTCAAACCACATCAATTCCCATGATGTAATTCTTTCGTTAAGTCTGCGATTTACATAATCAGCAACACTTTGTATAGACTCACATATATATTATTCATACGCATATATACTCGTATTTATGCCTATTTTAACTTCCAAACCCTAACTTTCAAATCCACCGCATCGATTCGATGCTTAAACCTTATTTTAGTGGGAATCACAAAGCAACTGTTCAGACTTTTTTTAAAAAAATAGCCAAAATTAGGGTTCTTCATAGCACAGAACATAAAATCAAGAATTTCAATAATCTTGTTTGAAAACCCAACAACAAAAGGAAGGATTTTGTTACCTAATCGAGCTCTCTCTCGCGTATGCAAGGCTTTATCGTGTTTCGGTTTTAGAAAGGATGTTTTAAGGCTCCTGAAAAGATCGAATTTTATTTTCGTATGAAAAATGCTAAGAACGTGTCAAGAACACGAAGAACGAGCGAAGAACACGAAGAACACGAAAAACGTCAAGAACATATTTTCTCTTGAAATTTCAGCAGAGCTTCTCCTTATACGGGGTGATATTTCTAGGAAAATTTCGGCAGAGTTTCCCCTTATATCGGGACATATTTCTCGGAAACTTTCGGCAGAATTTCCCCTTATATCGGGACATATTTCTCGGAAAATTTCGGCAGAGTTTTCCCTTATATCGGGACATATTTCAAAATAAAAATGAAAAGAGTTTCCTCTATAAAATCAATCGTGAGGAAAACAACAACGAAACTGAAAGAATATACCCAAACAACAAGAGATGAAGAATCGGTAGACACCACACATCTTAGGTAAGTGAATGTGTCACGAATCACAGGGTTCACTGACGTGCATAGCCGTCCGCACCTAAGTAGGGTATTACACAGATTTCTCCATCAAAATAACTATAAAAGCATAATTGAAAGAATAAAAAATAAGCGATGGAGAATCGGTAGACACCACGCGTCTTAGATGAGTGAATGTGTGACGAATCACAAGGTTCACTGACATGCATAGCCGCCCGCACCTAAATAGGGTGTTACACAGATTTCTCTTTGAACTACAATAGAAAATGAATCGGAAAGAAAGATGAATCAAGAACAAAGCTTGGAAGAAAAGTGGATGAATTGAAATCCTAGCTTACGAAACAAACTAATAGAGGATCATACCTTTCTCCTCCTCGTTCTCCCGGCAGCGCTTTGCTAGCGCTCCTCCCTCGCCTCCCACTCCTCCTCCCGACCTCTCGACCCTAGCCCTTGGGGTGGTGGTGGTAGTGGAAATCGTAGAGAATGAATGGGTAGGGGGGTCTATTTATAGGCTCCAGAAAACCACTAACCATGGTTAGAAAACCATGGTTTATACCTTAACCATGGTTTAGCGGCCCATGGTTTTGGCTCATGGTTGTGGCCAAAACTTATCCCAAACTTGGAGCTTAAGTTAGAACATTCCAGAGGATTCTAGATTCGCTAATGGCGCTTAATTATCACTAATCGTGATTAACTTTCACTAATCGCGATTTAACTTTCGCGGTTTACGCTTATCTTTTGCTAACTATTGATTAGTGTTTGCTAATGATCATTAGCGTTTTCAATCCGTCATTAGTTTCTTTAATCATGCTTAATTAGTCTTAATGACCGTCATTATGGGTTAATGACATCTTAACCCTCCTTACTTCTCTTTCTTCCGAAAATCATAACAAATCAAAACAAAGTCCGATTTACACGAAACAAATTCCGTTGGTTTCCACTTGACGAGCCGGATCTTATTATATATGATCCGAGATATGCCAAGTTCAAGGCTTTACAGTCACCCTCTTTGATTTCTCCATTTTTATTCAAAGCATGTGCATGCACACACACATACACCTTTATCATTCAAGTAGCCATTCACATTCACTAAACTATCCGGATCTTCGTTGTCATCTCCGATTACATCCTCCTCTCCACAACCCCTTCACATCGACCAAGTTCACCTCCGTGTACAGGAGGTGAACCCAAAATAGGGCTCCATTCCTCCGACATCGACTAGCCCTCCATCACTCACCTTTCGACCCCAAATGCCTCTCTACGGCTTTGGCTATTTTTCTAACAAGTGCATGTATCCAAAGAGCTTCGTTGGTCGGACTTTGAGTGGCCTCTGTTCATCAGCTTCGCCTCCGACGACCTTGCATCAATCAACACATCCAGACCTTCTTGGCTCATTTCCGACTACCCACCTTCATCTCCACGCCATCAACTATCTTTGTCGACCTTCATCTATGACAGAGGAGCTTGAAGGAGGAGTTTGGAGCTCACCGGAGCTTCGCTTTCGAGCCGCCGTGTGAGGAGGAGATATCCCAGGCTATAGGTACCGTTGGATCTCTTGATCCTACAGTCTACAACTAGTGCCACACCCCCTTTCGATCTTACAGTCTCGGTGGGACCGAGCCGCCACATGAAGCATTTGCATCTCCATGTGGTCCGAGCCACAAACCTCAGTTGAGCCTAGTCGTTTGTTGGGCGATTCGCAGAGACACCCCCGCTGGTTTCCTTAATTGCAGATTCAATCCTTGTGGCTTTTGGTGGCTTTTGTTATTTTCATTTCCATCCTGTTTGGACTTTTTTGTGACGTTTTAATGATTATTATATATGTTTTCTTTGCATTTATGATCCTGGATTGAATGTTTAATATCTTGAGGACCTGATATCTTAATTAAGTGAAATTGGTCTTGAAAGAATTGTATTCGAATTCTCTTTCATATGGTGCACTGTATGATCTGATCTGATATATTGATAAGATTTAATATGTAGAATAAGTTCCTCCATTGACCAGTTGTATTTAATTTGTCTTAAATTCATTTTGACGGATTTGACTTATGATTAGGCAAATTAATCTACATTAATTTTCCTCTGGTTTACTTGAATCATAAAAGATTTAAATTGAGTTTAACTTTGACTTCAATATGATTTGGAACTAATGCAAATAGGAACTTAGTTGTTTTCAACCACAACCTGTTCAATACATCTCTTAAGCATATAATTAGTGCATTATTTGTAAACTTTGATTAAAGTAGACATTTCAAGTTAGAGTGAACATTTAATTCAAAGTTTATCTCGTGATATTTGTTCTTGTGTATGCACTTCTCATTCATACATTTGCATTACTTGTAGTATCTTGTTTAACCCTCGTATAAAAACCATAAAATCCATGCATCCATTAGTTTTGTTGGTCTGACCTAGATACTCATTAAATTCACTTGATCCAGATATTTCAACCCTAATTAGATCACCTAATTATTCGTGTCCTTGTGTTCGATCCTGGACTTATCCAGGTATAAAATAAGCCTCGATCTCTTCACTGAGATTCAATCATCGAGGATCTGATCAATTGCTTTTGTCTTGTATTACAATGAGACATTATTAACTTAGCCAAATAGAGCTTAATCACGTTTTGACTTCCAGTTTCGGATATGGAATTTATTCGGTTCTCGATACTCTTAAGCTTGACGTTCACAAGGGTCTGTCTGTTGTAGTGTATGGTTCCATGCATACTATTTCTAAGCTCGTCACAAGGCTTTTCTCACCATCGTCTTCTGTCGGTCGGAGGATATGGTGAACGTGATTGGTGCCAGTCTCTTATAGCTGGTCTTGGTTGGTCTTGCGGAGGTGGTGGCGAAGAATTTGCCCCTTAAGTTAACATGCTCTTTTGGTTGTCAACGAGATTGGGAATGCTCGTCTCTAAAGAGAGGTTGACTTCTCTATGGGACATGTCAATGTTGTGGCCACGTGAAGCCAGGGGCCTTGTCGATGAAGGAGCTCAGATATATGGAGAGGTGGGTCCCGAGGGTCTTTTAATGCAAGAGGCATATGGTGGAGATAATTTGGGAGGTTTGGGACCTTGAGGTGGGTCTTGCAAAGTTTACTCGGGTGGTGGAGGTGGTTTCCGCTTCAGATGACCATGGAGTTGATGTGTGTTTTCAGGAGCATGTGGTTCATTATGTGGAGATCGTGTTGCGGACAAGGTTCAGAAAGTCACTCCGGGCATATGCGAGTCATGTTGTCTAGAGAACCACATATGGTTTAGTTATTATATCTATGAAGAAAGAGAATATATGAACCGAGTAATGTGGATATAGCTGCATGTGGATTTGTAACTAAACCCTCACACATCTATAAAACTGCACCTGATTAAACGAGAGCCCTTGAACCCTGGTTTTTATCCTCGACCTCCCCGACCTTTCCAACTAAAACCCCAAACCTTTCCTCGATCTCTCCACTCGAGCTTTTCCGATTGTCGCCCCAGCTCTAGTCATCGCTCTCTCTTACACTGAAGCTGCTCTAGTCTACTTGTAATATTTCTTTTGTACATGTAAACCATATGGAAATTAATGCAATGTAATGTTGGTGGCATTTCTTGTTGGCTCCGTGGTTGTAATATATTGATTGTGAATGTCATTGCAAAACACGAAAATTTTTCCCTCAATTTCATTTGAACTAATGCGATAAACTAAGAATCTAACGTTACGAGTGTTGTGTAAACGGGTACCCGGATCCACGGACCTCACACTATTCCTCTCTCATTGCCCTCTCATTCTCTCTCTCGTTGCAGGCTCTTTCATTCACATCTCTCTCTCCTCAGCTCTCGCTTTGCTGCTGCGCTTGGTAGGAGCCATCTCCTTGCTGCCAATTGTTCTTTCTTTGCTGCCATGCTTGTGGGGAGCCATCTCCTCGCCACCTACTGCAAGGGTTGTTTTTCTAAGAAATTGTGAGGGTTTTGTTTCGGCATCTCTTCTTTCATTTCCATCTGGACTTTTATATTTTAGATATATATTTTGAAATTTGAGATTTAATAGTATATATTAACAATAGTTTATGTCCTTTTTGCATCTTGTTTAGGTCCTTTCTCTATTTACTACATGCATTATCATACCTGTCTTCTATTAATATAAATATTCACTTCAGATGTTTTGTACATGTTTAAGAACCGCCTCACATAATTTATAATTACTTTTTTGATAATTGGTTAATAAAATATTTATTTATACATTTAAGTTTGTGCAAGAATTCGTTATTAACACTAGTTTTACTTCATGCTTACTCTTGATGGGTTTAAGATAGTTTTTCTACGGGATCGTCATCTAATTTTGCTCATCTTATTGCTGCATACATGGGGAACCCTTGTGGTAAAGTTGCCATTCTGAGACCCAACGGTCACATGCGCGGCGTTGTAATGAATACCCATGAACCCTATCTCCTAGCAAAGGTTGCCACTCAAAAGTTAATGAAATGAATTATGTAATCTTGTTAACTAAATCTTTTTAATTTTTTTTTATAAATATTATTTTGGTTTCATGGCTTCTGAACTCACATATGTTGTGGGAGATGTTTTTCTTGTTTCACTTGTATCCGTCGATTCACGTCGGTAATATGCTTACCTCATGGAGAAGACATGCAAATACGATCGCTTGACGCTTATGTGGCAAGTTTTGAAAGAAGGCATCAAGCGGATGAAATAACCTCTTTGGTATTTCAAAATAAGTTGCAATCATGTCCCAAGGCTGTTTCTAAGGTGCAAAAGAATATACAAGATTATGACGAGATAATTGTGAACAAGAAGAATGAGAAAGTTGTTACTTGTTAGTTTGAAAAAAAACTTAGAGAGGAGATGATTACAACTATAAACTTTTCCACAATTCTATGTGAAGGAATATGTGTTGGAAGAAGTCCACGAACGTCGAAGGGTGATGGTTCAATTGGCACAATGCGCCGAACAATTAGTAAAGAATCCTTGGCCAAGGGTGAATGCTCATGTGTCAACAAATATGTTGCGAAATTCTTCTACGTTGTGATATTCAATTCGACGCTTCATCCAAGAACTCCTTTATTCGCATGTGCGAAGCTATTGGACAATACATAAGCGGATACCCGCCTCTATCTTATTATGAAATTGCAGAAACGTTGTTGGACACAATTTAAAAAATAAAGGTGTTTTTGGAAGGACACAATGAATCATTGGGAAGAAAAATGGATGTTCATTACTAATAGGTGCATGAACTGATATTAGGGATAGAAGTATCATGAACTTGTATGTTAACTGTGAATTAGACATGTTTCTTGAAGTCCATTGATGCTTCAGTCAACTCATGCAACTGAATACATATCCTCTTTAGTTGATGATTGCATCAACAGAGTTAGAATTTTCCATGTTCTGCAAGTCATGACTGACGATGCTTATGCGAATATGACGAACGAGAGGCCACTTAAGATCAAATATGTGAGGACATTTTGGCCATCTTATGCTGCACATTGCATAGATATCATGATTGGAGAAAATTGGTGAAGAATTGGAGGTTAAAAATCACATCAAAAATGCCAAAACAACCACTATTTTCATCTATAACATGCAAATAGGCGGAGCTTGATGCAACAATTTACCCAAAAAGGTGAAATAGCCATACTGCAAGAAACAAGATTTGTCACTACTTTTCTCACACTACAAAACACGATTGATAAGAAGAAAAGCTGAGGTTGATGTCAACGTTAATGTTCTTTTTTGATTAATAGATATGATACAAGTGGTCTAAGACCCTGCTCGCCCATCTCTTGCATATCATTGATGTTGATCGGATGCCATCGATGGACTTTGTGTATGGAGGGCTTGGGGATGGAAAAAAAGAGATAAAAATCCTATTTAAAGATGTTAATGTTTCATATAGTCCCTTCACAAATGCTATTGTTTTGAAGTCAGAGGGGAGATTGGATAGTCTTCTTCATCTTTCAGCTTACTATCTCAATACTTATTCCATTTCTGAAGATATCTTTATCATAGATGGATCTTTGGAATGCTTGGAGCCATTTTATCCTGCTTTGGACATTTAGGATACTATCACAAGAATAGAAAATGGTCTTTGTCAAAGAGGAGAAGGTGCATTCGGGAAACCATTATCTCTTAGTCAAAAATATGTCAAGGATGATAACCTCAATCCAGGAAGTAGCATGCCCTTTATTATATATAGTTTATTCAAACATAATGTGCATGGGAGAAGTTGACATCTTAATTTTTCTTGTAGCTAATTAGTGGTCGCTTAAT
This sequence comes from Ottelia alismoides, assembly GCA_037367405.1. Taxonomy (NCBI): domain Eukaryota; kingdom Viridiplantae; phylum Streptophyta; class Magnoliopsida; order Alismatales; family Hydrocharitaceae; genus Ottelia; species Ottelia alismoides. Next base: position 187,346 of record JAZKJV010001000.1, on the reverse strand, counting down.
AGTGTTGAGACAATTTATATGAAGGCAAAGAGAATGAAAATTTTGAAGTTGACCGTTTCTTTTAAATGTGAGGAATTGAAGCTCTTTTGCGACGATGTATTTGCCACATTTGTCTCCTAAATTTTTTTGCCACATTTATGACACAAATTCGGCTAAGATTGCCATATTTGCCACATTGTACCCACTTAATGGTCTAGTGGTAGTGTAGTGTGTCTACCATACAAAAGACCATGGTTCAAATCCCACTCTTGCAGGGGTTGCATTAGGTAGTCGACAACCATCGTAAAAAATAGTCGAATCTTTCAGCATGGATTTGAGAAAGAATCCATGTAGCCGACCCTACTTATAATGGGAGAAGGCTTAGTACATTTTATTAGACTAAGATTATTATTTGTACAAATAAATTGATTGTCGTTTCTTATAAAAATTTATGTTGTAGATCTACCCTTAAAAAAGGAGTAAACTTGATATCAAAAGATTAAATGATTTTTGTTTTCATGAAATTTATTTCCAAATCGAAGGAGTGCCTATCTCAAAAGGGAAGAGACCCATTTATTTCAAAGGATAGGATGCATATAAGTGAGTGGATTGGATCAGAATAAGGAGAAAAAGAGGTCTTCCAAGGGCCATGACTGACTTGGAACTCGGTAACTGAAGCAAGTGGAGCTGAAGGGTTGGCGGAGCATATAAGAGGCCAAAACTGTGATTACCAAATGTGAATGACACAGAATTTTTTTTATCATGGATTCTTACGACAATGATGAATTAGTTTCTCTTGTTATTTTTTACGGCTTAGATTAGGAGTTTGATTATTGGTGTATAAACCTTTATTTGAGATAAATGGAGGGTTTTTAAAAATGCTTTACTTGACATCAATCTTACGTAAATGTTTATGCTTTCTATTCCAATTTCCATCAATGTTCTATTTATTTGAAATATAATTTTTATATTTTGAAAAGATCCGACTGTCATGAGGCAACATCCTAAATAATATTTTTTTAAAAATATTATTTAGGAAGTTGTCTCCGACTGTTTTACGCTGGCTGTCGGCTACCTAACGCAACCCTCCTCATTTACCCGGGCTTGGGACCGGCCATGGCTGAGTTTGCAAGTAAAGAAGTTAGTCCAATAGAGATTGCAACGGAAGTTGCGGATTGGTAGTTGGAATATTGGCACTTTGACTGGAAAATCGATGGAGATAGTGGATACGATGGAAAGAAGGAAGATTCATATACTACGTCTTCAAGAGACGAAATGGGTTGGAGAGAAAGCAAGGGAGATCGAGAAGACATGCTTTAAACTTTGGTATTCAGGTAAAGATAAGGGTAGAAATAGTGTTGGAGTGGTTGTTCATAAGGATTTGAAGGATTGTGTGGTTGAGGTGCAAAGATTCGGGGATCGGATTATTTTGCTAAAATTGGTGCTTGAAGAAGAAATTCTGAATATAATCTCAGTTTATGCACCATAAATTGGTTTAGATGAAAGGACTAAACAAGCTTTTTGGGAGGATCTAGATAAGATTTTACAAGGAATCCCACAAAGAGAGATGATTTGCATAGGTGGAGATCTTAATGGACATGTGGGAAAAGATGCTTCAGGGTATGCTAGTGTTCATGGAGGACATGGTTTTGGGGATAGAAATGAAGAGGGAAAAGTCATTTTGGATTTTGTAACGACATATGATCTTTTCATAGCAAACACTCTCTTCAAGAAGAGGGAGGAGCATTTAATTACTTATAAGAGTGGGCCAACGAGAACACAGATAGATTACTTTACTTTGAGGAGAAGAGATTGGTTGTGTTGTAAAGACTGCAAAGTAATCCCAGGAGAGAGTTTGACAACCCAACATAGCTTGTTAGTCTTGGATGTACAAATAAAAGGGCTGGTAAAGAAAAGGAGGGTTCCTAAGATCACTAGAACTAGATGGTGGAATCTTCCACTGAAGCAATCGAGCTTCAGGGAGAATGTTTTAGAAGATTTATCTTGGAATTGTAGTGGAAGTGCAAACGAGATGTGGGAGGCAGTAGCATCTTATATCCGAAAGGTAGCTAAAGAGATGCTAGGCGAGTCAAAGGGAGGAGCCCCAGGTCAAAAGGAGGCTTGGTGGTGGAGTGAAGGGGTGCAAGAGAAGCTAAAAATTAAAAGAGCATGCTTTAAAGCTATGTCTAAGGATAGAACAGAGGAAACTGTCACAAACTACAAAATAGCAAAGAAGGAAGCAAAGAAGGCTGTAAGCGAAGCTAAGTCGAAAGCTTATGAAGTTTTGTATAAAAATCTCGACTCTAAGGAGGGCGAGAAGGATATATTCAGGTTGGCCAAAGCAAGAGAAAGAAAGACCAAAGATCTTTCTCAAGTGAGATGCATTAAGGACGAGGAAGGTCACGTGCTTTTTACTCAGAAGGATATAGAGACTAGATGGAAGCAGTACTTCCATAAACTTTTCATTGGAGAAGGAAATAGAGAGATCACTTTGGGTGATCTAGCAAATAGTGAAAGTTACTTGAATCTTGCAAGCTATAGACGGATACAAAGAAAGGAAGTAGATGAGGCTTTGAAGGTTATGAGACCTGGGAAAGGTGTAGGACTGGATGACATCCCTGAGAAGTATGGAAAGTTTTAGGTGAGCGCGGTTTGACTTGGCTTACGAAACTATTTAATGTTATTTGGCGAAGCAGGAAAATGCCTGAAGATTGTAGGAGGAGTATCGTGGTGTCTCTTTATAAAAATAAAGGAGACATTCAAAATTGTTCAAATTATAGAGGTATCAAGCTGATGAGTCACACTATGAAAATTTGGGGGCGTGTGATTGAGAGAAGGATGAGGCAAGTTTCCAATGTCAAAAAAAAACCAATTCGGATTCATGCCAGGTCGCTCAACTATTGAAGCCATCCATTTGCTGAGGAGAACAATGGAGATTTATAGAGCTAAAAGGAAGAACCTCCATATGATCTTTATTGATTTGGAGAAGGCTTATGATTCTGTCCCACGAGAGATATTGTGGAGAGTTTTGGAGAAGAGACAAGTGCCTGTCGTATACATTAACCTCATAAAGGACACGTATGATAGGGCTTTATCTTGTGTAAGGACCCCGTCTGGGAAGACTGGCTATTTTGACATCAACATTGGTTTACATCAAGGTTCAGCTTTGAGTCCATTTCTTTTTACTTTGATTATGGATGAGTTGACAAGTCACATTCAGAATGAGTTACCTTGGTGTATGTTATTTGCTGATGATATTGTATTGATTGACGGGACTAGAGATGGAGTAAATGAGAAGCTTGGGGTCTGGAGACATGAGTTGGAGAGTAGAGGATTTCGTATAAATAGGGCTAAGACAGAATATATGGAGTGCACCTTTGATGGAAGCAATGGTGAAGGAATTGAGGTGAAGATTGTTGATGATAACATTCGGAAGAGAGATTCTTTTAGATATCTGGGATCTATTTTGCAACATGATGGGGAAATTGTTGGAGATGTTACTAATAGAATAAATGCAGGTTGGCTAAAGTGGAGAGGAGTCTCTGTTGTTCTCTGTGATAAGAAAATTCCTTTAAAAATTAAAGGAAAGTTTTACCAAGTAGCCGTGAGACCTGCTATGCTTTATGGATCTGAATGTTGGCTTGTGAAACATAGACATGAGCAGAGAATGGTTATAACAGAAATGGAAATGCTAAGGTGGATGTGTGGACACACACGTAAAGATCGGGTTCAGAATGATGTAATCAGAAAGAAAGTTGGCGTTGCTTCGATCGAGGATAAGATGCGAGAAAACCGCTTAAGATGGTTTGGTCATTTGCAAAGAAGATCAGCTGATGCACCAGTTAGGAGATGCGAGTGTTGGGATGTTGAGCCGGCTAAGAGAGGGCGGGGACGGCCCAAGAAGTGTTGGAAAGAGACCATACGAAGGGATCTTTGTTTTGTGGATATAAGCCCGGGATAGTCCCAAGATAGATCTGAATGGAGGCGAAGAATCCATGTAGCCGACCCTACTTAATTGTGGGAAAAGGCTTTGTTGTCGTTGTCGTATAATTTTTATATTTTAATTATTTTTAATTAAAATATTAGAAACCAAAACCACATAATTCACATAGACTACTTCGCTTAATCGTTTCAGGCTTCCTAACAGAACGAATATCAGAAACCGACTTCTTAAACCTTGGTTGGGGGAGAGGGGTCTTTGGTGCCTTGCGAAGTTTATCTAATGGAATGTTTGAGGGTTAAGGTTACCTTATAAATGAGAAGTTGTTGTTTTGCTTTTGGATGCTTGGCATGCATTTGTGTTTTGTTTGCAAGAGACAAAGTAGAAGTTTTGTGATTTTTTTGTGGAGTTCGATCATAGGGGAAGGTTGTTCGAGTTCTGGGAAGTTTCGTCCGTGGGGGCTTCCAGTGGTATTCTCATTATTCTGGTCAGGTGGATGCTGATGGCTTTCAGAAGGGAGATTCAAGCGCATCGGGACACACGAATGGTGTTGCCCCATGCTTAGGTGGTTAGGTTGGACCGTCTTGAGGAGTCTAAGGAGCTGGCAGAGGATGACAAAGTTGAGTGGTTGGAATATCACAAGGTGCTTTTGAAGGAGAACAAGAGACGTGTGACGGGGTGAAGACAATGCTTTCGACATGTGTGGTCGAAAGGGGGTGATATTAACACCCATTTCTTCTCTACGTTGGCCAGTGATAGGAGGCAATGCAACTTCATCTGTTTTGTTGAGGTAGGGACGTGAAGGTGAATTTTGAGTGATCCTTTAGGTTTATGACGATCAACCACTTCTGTGAAGTGAGTACGAGCGTTCACTATGGTAGTATGAGTTGGTTGGGCAGATACATGTCCCGACTAACATAGTCTTACGCAAGGTTGCAGAAAGTGGTAGTCGGCTCGGTCGGTGGGGTCACTGACTAAGGATTAATGGGCAGTCGAACGACTAATCGGATTTAGTCAGTCATTAATCGGTTTTGAATTTTTTAATTATTTTAAATATATAAATCAATTTTTATACACATTTTTATATATTTACATTGATTTGTACATTTTCTATACTATCATAATGAAATAAATGAAGTAATTATCTTTAAATATAACATTAAGCATATTAGAGTAAGGTTGCTTTTAAAAAATCGAAAAATTATAAAATCAGAAAATCTCTATGTAAAAGTTGGTCGACTAGGCCGACTAGTCGGGCCGATTAGTCGGGTTGACCGACTAATGGCCGACTAAGCCTAGTCGAGTCGGCTACCCCACCGACTAATTGGCCTAGTCGGCCGACTTTTACAACAGTGGTCTTAAGCATCCAGGTTAGTGCATGCATTTAACAATTAGCACTACAATGATCCATACGTCTATCTTCAACTTGAATGCGGATGTTTCTCCTGGAATGGATGGTTTTCTGGTTCTTTCCATGAATTATGGGAGTTGGTGGAGCTCGATGTCTTGGAGGAGCTGCACATGGAAAATCGAGGCTATGAGAGGGCGATCATTTTTTCAAATATTTCTTCTTCCCATGGAGTTATAACACCCCAAAAATATTACCACATCTAGTAATTACAAAGTGTGGTAGCAGCTTATAAGTAGTGTGGCCTACCATTAAATAATCTGGGCTTAAGCATTTTGAGATGTGGTCATGGGCTCTAGTTGAGCCCAAGCCCAACATGTTGTGTGGGTCAATAATCTCTGATAACGGACTGGGATTATGGCTTGAGACGTTACAATGTTGGTGCAATACGTGGAGGAGTTTTATCCTATTCCCCTCTTGTTGGGAAAATGAGAAAGCGCGTTTATTCCATCAGCCCTAGGCTCTCTTATATAGGAGAGTAGCCTATGGGTAAAATATATAAAGAGTCCAACAGGAAAAGAAAAATATAAGAAAAGTACATAAGTGAATAATATATCTCTACACTCCCCCTCAAGGTGGAGCATAGATATCGATCATGCTCAGCTTGGACGAACACTTCTGTAACGACCCTCGAAGTAATGCCTTGGTAAAAATGTCTGCAGTTTGATCCGCTGAGCTAACATCGGATGTAACAATAAACTCCTTCTGAATCATATCACGTATAAAGTGATAATCAATCTCAATGTGCTTGGTTCATTCATGAAATGCTGGATTATTTGCAATGAATAGGGCTGCCTGATTGTCACATTCTAGATCCATAGGAAGCGGGACTTCTATATATAGATTTGTAAGCACAGCCTTTACCCACATCATTTCTGTACTGACCTAGGCCATAGCCCTATATTCAGACCCAGCACTAGACCTTGCTACAACAGTTTGCTTCTTGCTTCTCCATGAGACTAGAGAATCTCCAACATACACAGCAAACCCAGTGGTGGACTTCCTATCCTTGGGACACCCTGCGTAATTTGCATCTGCACAAGCTGAGATAGTAACCTCCTTGCCTTTCTTAAACAGCAAACCCACACCTGGAGATGATTTAAGGTACCTGAGTATCATATGTATATCATCCATGTGTACCTGTCGTGGTTGCTCCATGAACTGGCTTACTCAACTCACAACAAAGGAGATATCGGGCATGGTAATAGTAACATAAAGAAGTTTGCCCACTAGTTCTCTGTATCTTCTCCTATCCACCTCATTAGTGTCATCATCATATAATTTCATACTGAGATCCATAGATGTAGTGGCAGGTCGACAATCAAGCATTCTTGTTTCACTCAACAGGTCAGTGACATATTTCCTGTGGGTCATTACCAACCCATGAGGATTTCTGACAAACTCCAGTCCCAGAAAATATCTAAGAACTCCAAGGTCCTTGGTAACGAATTCACGACCCAGCATTTCTTTTGCCCCCTGGATTCCCTGTTCATCATCTCATGTAATCAGAATATCGTCTACATACACCATAATTGCAATAATACCTCTGGGTGTCTTCTGTACAAACAAAGAATGATCAACATTAGAACGTCTGTACCCATGTTTCTCAAACAGGTCTGAGAGCTTCTGGAACCAAGCTCTGGGGCTCTGCTTAAGGCCATAGATAGCCTTATGAAGTCTGCACACCTTAGGACACTCCCCCTCAACAACAAAACCAAGTGGCTGTTGCATGTAGACTTCCTCCTGTAAGTCACCGTATAAGAATGCATTCTTCACATCTAGTTGGTATAGCGGCCAATCATGAGTAACTGCAACAGAAAGGAGAATCCATAGGGTGGAATGACGAGCAACCAGCGAGAATGTATCAAGATAATCCACCCATATGTCTGTGTAAATCCACGAGCAACAAGGCGAGCCTTGTATCTGTCAATGCTGCCATCTGCATTCTGCTTAACTTTAAAGACCCATTTGCAGCTAACTGTAGACACATCAGCAGGTGCAGGAACAAGGCTCCAGGTGCCTCTAGACTGAAGAGCCGCCATTTCTTCCTCCATGGCTAAACGCCATTGACTATCCTTCAGCGCATCTTGGTAATTCCGTGGAATATCCACGGCTGACAATGCAATGACAAAGTTCTGAAATTCTCCAGTTAGGCGATCAAACGACACAGAAGATGCTATAGGATATGACGTACAGCTCCGCTTCTGCTTTTGTAGAGCAATAGGTACATCTAAATCATCTGTCTCCTCTTCTGACCTCTGTAACACATCCTGCTCAGGAAAATCATCAGATCCATCAATAGTAACATTTTCAGAACATACTCAGACGAGCTAGATGATGAGCAGTGACCATGAGCAGAAGCAGGCCTACGGGTATAGTGAAATGGTAATGGTGAAACAAGAACAGTGGCAGGAGGTGTAGGAGATGGTAGCGGTGCCGGTGGTGGCATGTATATAGCATCTGTAGTGTTAAAGGGTACCAACTGATCACCTGTAGATGAGAAGTACATAACAGATCTGAAAAAGGTAACATCAGCACTAACTAGATACCTCATGCGTAATGGATCATAACACTTGTACCCATTCTGTGTTCTTGAGTACCCGACAAAGACACACTTGACAACCCTAGGAGAGAGCTTGTCAGTCCCGGGAGACAACTGGTCGACAAAGGCGATTGAGCCAAACACATGAGGAGTAAGAGAGAACAATTCTTTGTCAGGAGAAATAAGAGAGAAAGGAATCTTCTCACCTAAGACAGATGGCGGTATACGATTGATGAGGTAACATGCCGTAAGAACAGCATCACCCCAGAAAGAATGAGGGGCATGACTCTGTATAAGAAGGGACCTGGTGACATCAAGTAAATGACGATGTTTTCTTTCAGCAACCCCATTCTGTTAGGAAGTATAGGCACATGATGTTTGGTGGATGATCCCTTGAGATGAAAAATAACTGGATAGGGTATGAGCGCAAAATTCCAGGGTGTTATCACTTCTCACAATTTTAACAGATGCAGAAAAAACATTACGAACTTCATTGATGAAATTGATGATAATATTCCCCGCTTCAGATTTATTCTTTAACAAAAATAACCATGACACACGAGAGAAATCATCCACAATAACTATATAAAACATGTGTCCCTGATGATCAGGAACGCGACTAGGACCCCAGATATCGTCATGAAACAATTCAAACTTGGAGGTACTACTCCGACACTGACGACTGGGGAAAGTAGACTGATGATGCTTTCCCAACTGACACGCCTCACATTGAATGGACGTGTGAGGTGAAACCTGAGGTAACACATGACGCAGTTTCTGAAGCGGTAGATGTCCAAAGCGCAGGTGCCACAGTAATGGGGAGATGGGTCCAGCAGGTAGAGATGAGGTTCCATCATAAGGAGTCCGACTATGGCTATAGAGGCCACCTTGCTCATAGCCACACCCAATCACTTTGCCCGTAAGGATGTCCTGAAAAACAAGAGAAGATGGATCAAAAATTGCACGACAGTGTAAATCCTTTGTAAGTTGGCTAATGGACAACACATCCATTGAAAAATCAGGTGCATGTAACACGTTCTTGAGATGCGTGGATGGTGTCAGTCTAATCTCCCCTTGACCAGTAATCGGGGAATGTGTTCCATTAGCAATAACCACTGTACGGCCTGGAGAAATCTGTCTATATCCTATAAGCAGACCTTGATCACCACACAAATGATGTGTAGCACCAGAGTCCATAATCCATTCTAAAGTATCTGATCCACTACTGCTAGTGAATGCATAGGTGCTACCTGATGTAGTGGTGGATGCAAACGCGACAACATCGGCGTGACTCTCAGAAGTAGGTGCTGATGCAACTGGACCTGATGGAGCGATGATGCCCCTTAGACGGGCTACAAGATCATCAAAGCGTTGATCCATAGATGAAGCAGATGGGGGCTCGATCTGTTCAGCGACTCGTGCAGAAGCAGGAAACCCATGCTTAGAATAGCATGTGTCTTCGATATGTCCAGAGCGATGACAAAAGGTACATGATGGCTGAACACGACCTCCTCTGCCACGAGGTCCACGGCCACAGAACTGATGATGACCTCCACGACCTCAATTGGCTGTCATGGCTGAGGCGGTTTGATTCGTAGCATATAGGGATGCAAACGGTCGGATACGGATACGGATATAGGTATTACCATATCCTTGTCCATTTTTTAATACGAATACGGATGCGGATACAGATATTGACGGATATTAAAACTATCTTACGATATCCTTAAAAAACGGATACGGATGAAAAACGTATACTGATCACACACGAGTAATTTTAGAAATACTCTATAGAATCGACTTAAATATATAAGAATTTGATGGAAAACACATCATATTAATTTATTAAATGTGTTTGTATCATAAAAATTATATAAATATGGTACAATGAGGGAGAGAATTATGTTATATTGTGTTAAAAATAAATCTATGACTATATTAATATACGAAAATGGATATACGGATACGGATACGGATGTTTGCGGATATCATAATGATATCCATATCCTTATCCATTTTAGAACGGATACGGATATGGATGTCAAAATCTGTATAAAACGGATACGGTGACGGATCGGATACGGATATATCCGTAACCGTTTGCATCCCTAGTAGCAGACGAAGAAACAGTGATACGACTCAGCCTGTGAACAGCTTCCTCCATAGGAGGAATAGTAGAATCCGCCAAGATCTGGGAACATGCTGCCTCGTGCTCTGGATCAAGCGCAACAAGAAAAACACCCACCATAGTGGCCACTGTTGTAAAAGTCCTCCGACTGGCCCGACTAGTAGGTCCGACTAGTCTAGTAGGTGGGGGGGGGGGGGCGACCGAGTACCGACTAATTCCGACTAGGTCAACTAGACGATCAATTTTTGCTTGGAGATACCATATTTTTTTTATTTTTTTAAAGCAAACTTATTCTAATGCGCTTAATGTTTTATTTAAATTCAATTACTTCTTTTCTTTCATTATGGTAATATAAAAATTGTACAAATCTATGTAAATATATAAGAATATGCATATAAAAATGATTTATATACTTCAAATATTTAAAAATCCAAATCCGATTAAAGTCCGACTAAATCCGATTAATCGTCCGACTGCCGATTAATCCCCAGTTAGTGACCCAACCGACCGAGTGCCAACTACCGATTTTTGCAACCTTGATAGTGGCATTCCGATAGGTCTTTTGTTGCTCTGGAGTGGCTGTGAGAGGCATGAAGCTCTAAAGCTTCTCAAACATTACTCGTAAAGATGTGTACAACAAGTGCAGAGGTCGTCCATTCTGCTTGATAGTAAATATGTCATGCTGGAGTTGCAGAATCTTCGTCTCATTCTTAGCCTGAGAATATGTAGCAGCCATAATATCTCACATTGCTTTTGCAGTGGGATGATGAAGATTATCATTGGCAATCTCAATTGCCAGGGTTCCAGATAGCCAAACCTTGGCATATGCATCATCTGCCTCCCATGAGGCATTGACCCCAGTCTTCTCAGCAGGCTCTTCTTCAGTAAGAATGTGTTTCTTACCGGTTGACTTCATCATGCTCATGAACTGCATTGCCCACAGTTCATAATTTGAACCATCCATCTTCACAATAGGCGCTGGACCTCTGAAGGCGCCTATAGATGGGATGTCTGTCTTGCTTTCTGACATAGTGATAATGGAAGATTAGGATAGTAGACTGAAGAAATGATCGTCTACACGGACATTAACGGGGTTAGTTGCATGTGTAGACTCAAGCAACCGAACCCATTAATTTGGAGATGCGCGCGCGGAACGAGTTCTGGGACCGCACACGCGTTGACTTAGGGTTGCACGCGCACGGAGGTCGAGAGCTTTACACGCACAGTTGTGCGCACTGCAACACGTGAGATCACGCGCAGGGGCACGTACGATCACGCGCACTGGGGCACTGGGGCGCTGGCGTAGGAAGATCACGCGCAGGGGCGCAGGAATGGTGCACGTTCACGCGCAGGAGCGCGTAGGATCACACCCTAGCGCGCAGGAGGCGAGGAGGGATACTGCGCCGCAACTTGCCCTAGCGCATGGCGCGCACGATGCAACGCACCTCGCGGGGGGAGGCGCAAGGTCGGAGGCGGCACCGAGCGAGGCCGAGGTCGAGGGCGGCGCGATGCGGGAAGGCGCGCGGAAGGCTCGAAGGTGGTGGCTAGGGTTAGGGTTTGGTTCGAGAACTCCGGTCTAGGACCTTTGCTCTGATACCATGTTAGAAAAATGAGAAAGCACGTTTATTCCATCAGCCCTAGGCTCTCTTACATAGGAGAGTAGCCTATGGGTAAAATACATAAAGAGTCCAACAAGAAAAGAAAAATATAAGAAAAGTACAGAAGTGAATAATATATCTCTATACCTCTCAAGTGCTATTGATCTCATTGTGGCGGTTGTCTTTGCTAATCGGCTCAGGGGCTTTCAAGATCATTGTAACTTCTCAGGTGACTTTCATTTAAAACATGCAGACGACGGACGGTGTGATTATCGCCTCTTAGGTCATTGCAGACTAAAAATGAAGGAAGTTCAAGGGCTTACTTCGGAATTTTTTTCTTTTTTTAAATTGCATAAATTGGAGTTTCATTTAGGCATCTTTTTCATGACATGTTTTCCCTGATGGATTACCTGCATAAACATGTGCTTGACGACAACCTCCTGCTTAGTACTGGTGAATGGATGATAGGAGTCGTTGCTCTTTGTCCTGGTAGCAGATGCATTCTTGCGAATGGTTTCATGGGAGCAAAGGTGGATGGGCATTTTTGTACTAACTTTCGACTGGATCACATGAAGATTCATATTTTGCTGCATACCAACAACACTATTTTCTTTACGAAAGGGGATTCTTATAAGCAGAAGGGATTGTTACGGTGCTGGAGATTTTTGGTGTTATCTTGGGCCTTAAGCTCAATGACGGCAAGTATGTTTTTGTCCCTTTTAGGGCACCCTACAGAGGAGGGGATCAAAGCTTGTGGGACCTTTTTGTGGTCTCAATGAGGCATCCTCTCGATTAACTTTTTGGCCTTTGATCAACGGTCATATGCGACAATATGATGACTTATATGTGGTGGACATGTTCAAGAAGGGGTTTGTGGGCATCTTCTCTAAGGGGGAGGGGTGCTCTTGATGTCAGTTCTTTCGCCGATTCTTGTCTACGTTTTATCATCACGTCTGCTTCCTATGGGGGTTTGTGAGCATTTGGAGTTTCTTATGAGTAGGTTCTGTCAGTCGAGTTTCAGTGATTCCCAAGGCATCCCTTCAGTAATGCTGTCTGAGAGCGATTGGGGCCTGAGCGTTTTTATCCTGGAGGCGATGAATATGGCGCTGATTGCCATATTCGGGGCAATGATTGAAACCTACTTTGTTCTTGTTTGGGAAGATCTATGATGCATTTGGGGCAATGATTGAAAGCTACTTTGTTCTTTGTTTGGGAAGATCTATGATGCTACTGCTTGCCACTCCTTGATGTTTGGGTTAGTGTGCATGCCTTTCGAATGCCTGAAGAATGGTGTTTTAAGTTTTGTCTCATATCCCCACCTCATTGAGGCCTGCTATTGGATAATGGTGCTTTTCGCTTTTGGTTAGATGATTGGACTTGCTGAGTAACTTTGTGTAACTGATTTCCCTGTCTATTTGCGATGGTTATATATCAGGTGATTTGTGAGGCTTAGGAAAACGAGGTCTGGTTCCCCGCTTTCCTTGTGATATTTCAGACCGATGTGTTGTGGGGTTCTTTGCGCTGGTTGAGTCCCTCTTACTATTGGAGGGTCCCTACGCTAAGAAGGCTAACACGGTCTATGTATCGCTTGTTTTTGACCCTGGGATTGCTATGTCGAAGTTTTCTCAGATCTAGAGCTGTAGGATCCCTTAACACGCCAAGTTTTTCCTGTGGATCTTGGGGAGGGACATAGTGATGACAATTGCCTGGAGGGCCAGGTTGTTCCAGGGATCCGACAACTCCAGCTAGCGCTATGCTGAAGGGGCAGAGGACATTGACCACATTTTCTTCTCCTGCTCTGCATTGAGGGACATTTGGGAAGAGCTCGATCTCGATAGGGTCGCTATTGTGAGTGCTCCCGCTGTTTGTGAGTCTATTGGACTGGCTCGAGCTGTCTTGATGTCTCGGAAGATCCAAGTGACGGCTATTCTTTGGGCGATCTGGCTTGTAAAGAACGGGGTGATTTATAGAGAGAGAGGCTCTCGTGGAGAATGTACTGGAACACACCAAGATCCTATGTGGACCAAGGCCTTAAATGTCGGTTTCGGTCATTACTGTCCGAAATGAAATTTCGGTCGAATTTGACCAAAATTTCGATCATATTTGTCATTTTTGTACTAGAGACCCTCATTTTTTAGTCATTTGGCCACTTCGCCCGAATTTCGGTAGCCTGTCGAGATCGAATTTCGGCCGAATTTCTCCGAAATTGAAGGCCATGTGGACCTTGGTCATTGTAATTTTGATACTTAAAGTTTGTGAATATAAAGTTTTCTGGGTACGTGTCTTTACGATGTTACATTTTTTTCTATCAAACCTTTTATTTTTTAAAGATAATTGATTCCCTTATTTATTCACACATGTTTGAATCACGTCCATGATCAGTTGATTTGTATCTTTTACATATAGACATTTCTTCTTCAGTTAGTTGCTTAATTAGACGCTTTGTGCTTCATTGCAAGCTTATCAAAGAACATATTGCAGTTCACTATTAGATTTAAATGAGAACTTGTGGCCTACGGAGTGCTTTCATTTATGAAAAACCAATAATGCGGTGGAATGCAGCTTTATATTGCCCATCTCTTGTTGATCCTATCTTCTTTGGTTTGATGAAGGGCTCTGTTCTCTGAGAAGTTATTGTTGTGCAAAGTATACCCGTTTTGTTGCTTGAAGTGGATTCTTCATCTTTCTGTGTTTGGTTGCCCGCCTAAGGCTCCCTCCTTGAAAACTCAGAATACTCAAGAAGTCCTTGCTACAGTTCTGCATCTGCTTGTTGTATGGTCCAAAAGAGAATTTGTCCAATCTGCTCCAATGGAGAAACAAGCTTGTATCCTTTCTATTCATGATGCCTTGACAATGTGGTATATTCTAAATTTTCTTGCAGATTAGACATATGGAAAAATTGTCAAATTCTTAAATGCAACCAGATGTCACTGCTGCAGTTGGTCTATGTTTGGAACAAATATCCAAAGAAGAACTGGAAACTACCCGGGATGTTATGAATTTAATTCTTCAAGGGGTTAGCTGTAGGACTCTTTCTCAATAAACACTTTTGGAATTTGGATCAACTTGGTGATGAAATTGTTATAGATGTATGTTGACATTGCTGGCAGGTAGACTTGAGAGTCCGATTGACATAGTTCGGAAAATGGCAAGTTCTATCGCCCTGACATTCTCTAAAGTTGTGGACCCAAATAATCCACTCTACCTAGATGATTCCCAAACCGAGACAATTGATTGGGAGTTTGGTCTGATTTCCTCCAAGAAAGGGACACAAGGGAAATATCCAGCTTCACACAGAGGAAAATATGCTAATGATGAAAGTCGGTCCTCTGGGAAAGCAACTGACCTTCAGAGTGATGAAATCAACAAAAAGGACAATAAATTGAACACGAATTTTATGCTGTCAGGTGGCAGGCAGATTGATCCTGATGAAATTATTGATCCTGCTCTAATAAGTGAAGATTTCCAAGATGAAAACTATTCCAGTGGAAGTGAAGATTCTGAAGCTTCAAGCGACTCTTCTTTGCAGCCTTATGACATGACAGATGATGACAATGACCTGAGAAGGAAGATTTCACAAATATCTGACTTGTTTACTGCATTAAGGAAACCTGATGATCCTGATGGGGTATTCCTCCTTTCTATTTATACTCTCTTATTACATATTGGCACTAAAATAATTGTGTCATTATACTGTCTTTATTGGAATTTTAACTTATACAAGCTATATATTGTTTGGATATTTTTTTATTAGTTTTGACGAAAATGATCAGGTTGAACAAGCACTTAGTGTTGCAGAACAATTAGTAAGAACTTCCCCAGATGAACTCCAGCATAGTGCTGGCGATCTTGTTAAGACATTAATCTACATCCATTGCTCAGATTTGGCTGTTGATGGTGAAGAAGAATCTGCTGAAAAGAAAAGGCAGAATGCTCTGATTGCATTGCTAGTTACATGTCCTTTTGAATCAGCTGATGTGATGACGAGATTGTTATATTCTTCAAATTTGGATGTTAGCCAAAGAATTTTGGTTATAGATGTAATGACTGAAGCTGCGCTAGAGCTCAGCCACTCTAAAACATCAAGAATCAATCAGCGGCAGACAAACTTGATATCAAGTTTATCAGATTGCAAGCCCTGGTACCTTCCCAGTAATGATGGTCCATTAGGATCTGGTCCTTGGGAGGAAGTTTCAGAAAGGGAAACTCCATTAAGTTGGTCTCTGCGCTTTGAGAGAACTGTTCCCTCCAGGCCTGGGCAAGTAAAGGTGGGAAAGTCTCGTCAATGGAGTTTTCCAGCCGATAAAACTCAAGATAGCCAATTGGAATGGTCACATAACAGGTTCCCTTTGTATGCAGCTGCATTTATGATTCCAACTATGCAGGGTTATGATAAAAGAAAGCATGGAGTTGATTTTGTCGGCAGAGACTTCATTGTTCTTGGAAAACTAATCCACATGCTTGGCGTGTGCATGAAGTGTGTGGCTATGCATCCAGAGGCATCTGCATTGGCTCCTCTTCTCCTGGATATGTTAAGCTCTAGGTAAAAGAAGTAAATCAAGTAAAATCTCTAGGTGTTCTGGACAAGTCCTCACTGGCTTACGTTAATTATGTTTCAGGGCTATTTCACATCATCCCGAGGCATATGTCCGAAGGTCGGTTCTCTTTGCGGCCTCATGCATATTAGTAGCTTTGCACCCATCATTCGTTGCCTCTGCTTTAATGGAAGGACAACAAAATATCTCAATAGGGCTTGACTGGATCCGCTCATGGGCTTTTCTTGTTGCTGACACAGACCCAGATGCCGAGTGCACTACGGTGGGCTACATTAGCTTTGAACATTTTTATCAGTTCAAAATTTTATGCTTAACAGCAAACCTGATTTATGCAATTGCATAACGTTAATCATGCTCATTTTTTGAGGTAGTGGTGGGTGACCACCCTTGGTAGATGGTTGTCACAAGTGACTTTATCCACATTCACAAAAAAGTAACAAGTGTGTAAGTTCAATAAACAAGATTCATAAGAAACTTTGCCTGGGAAATAATATCCTTAACATGAAAATGTTCTTCACGAACTACCAAGGTGTTTCTGGCAAGCCATCACAGCCAAATAATAAAAATAGGCTTGTCTCATTCATCTACAACAGTAGGACGTATCTCCCAAGCTCCTCCAAAAATTATCAACACAAGAAGTATCTACCTGAGCTGTCTTGGGCACCCCTCTAGTTTTCTTGGGTCTTCACACATGAAAAGAAAAAAGTTTAATATCCTCCGATTCTCGTAGACAAGTTGGGCAGGTGGTCTTCGTATTGGGGAAGAGACGTGCCATGGGTGTCGTTTTCATCACATTAGATCTTCGGATAGTCCACATGGAGACAAGAATACAACTTTCGTCTTCTAAATTAGTTGATTGTAACTAGCCAATTTTGCTTCATTAATGGTAAATTTGATTGGCAAGGCCCAACAAGCCTTCTTAACCGATAAATTCCTAGATCAATCATAGCTGTAGGGCCTTTGTTGGGATTTAATACTTCCAACAAACCTAAAAACTCTTTTATGCTCCAAAAAAGGAGAGAACTCTAGTGTGCCTTCCTTACCTTAGAATTGGACCATCAGTCGACCACCCGCACATCTCTATCATCAACTACTGAGAGAAGCTAGGGAAACCTGTCATCTATTTCTTCAGTCCAATCATCTGTCCAGAATTTGAAGGAACTCGCATTCTAAAGAAATGTTCATAGGAGAGGAGCCACATTTGGGATGATATAACATATGCCCCTCAAGAAATTGTAAACCTTGACATAATGAATTTTTGAGTGAAAGGCGGCGCTGGGTCAACGAAGGGAGAAACTTTAGAACTTGAGCTATTTGGGATGATATCTAGGTTGCAGATTAACCATTGCAAGTCAGTCTTTGTCCCCTTTGGGATGGATGAAGATTGCGAGGTGTATGGCTTCCCTTCAGACACGAAGAGGGGTGCTCCCGATTACTTACCTGAATTTACATGTGGTTAGTGGTAGGTTGAGACAATCTAATTGACACATTGTGGTAGAGACGATGGAGCGGAAGATGATTAGTTGACAGGTTGCCTTCTTGTCTAAGTGCGGACAAGTGCTTTTGAAAGTAGTTCTGTCCGCGATTTGAATCTTTTCCTACCTACACAACTCTTTCTGCCCAGTGTTAGGGGGAGAGTTGAGGCATTGACGGGGAGATTCTATTAGGCCTCATCTGGGGAGTCACATGGGCGACCTTTGATGGATTGGAAAATTGCTCGCAGAGGAGGATGATGGCTTGGGGATCTAAGTTTGAAGGAGATGAATGGAGTGCTGCTAGTTAATTGGGTGACACACATTTGCGGCGATGGCTTTGATATGTTGAGCAGGATGATACACATCATTTTGTGGGGTCACTTTGGATCAATCCCTGGAGGTTAGGATGGTCAATGCGCAATCGAATTTTTGGAGGAGCGTCTGTTCCGTTCTTTCTTGAGTTGCCTCGTTCATTAGACCGATGCTGAGGGATAGCGGTGATTTTCGATTTTGGTTTGATGATTAGACTGGGCAGAACGCACTTCCTGCATTTTCTTCGGTGATTGATGGGAATTGCTCTGTGAGGGGGTGTATGGAGGCAGATGGGTGGCTCCTCCTGTATCGTACCGCTCTATTGGATCGACGTTTTGTAGATTATCCGGAAATGCATAGCCTTATTCATGATAACATTCCTTAATATGCCTTTAAACCTCTTAGTAGATCAATCAACAAACTGAAGGTTCGTGTGAGATAAATTAAGAGGTCCTAACTCTATCTTGTTGAGTATTGAGGAAAGCGCAAGATTAATGGAGGACCCATTATAACTGATTTATTTTAAAGGATGAATGAACATGGGACTTAAAAACCACTATATAATTGATAGGGCCTTGATTTTTTCAAATAAATTAGTTATAGGTGTCGGATTCGTGTGCAATTTGATAGGTGTGTAGAACATAATCTCGATTTAGCAAATAAAATCAGGGGGGAGGACATGACTGGTTGTGGCTAAGCCATGGAGGATCTGCTGCGGACCACACTAAGCAGTACATAAATCGAATTAGGAAGCCAGTCCAAATTTCCAAGTAGAGCATGGTCCCTACTTTTTTTAAATTGGAAAAATCATGGTATATCATTAGAACAAATTGATAAAGGCACAACCTGGGATTGATATGCTGTTAGAGGATCCTGACCATTGGGCTTGGTACGATGGTCACTTCACGGTCTAAAAGGCATACAAGGTCTTTTACGCAGAAACTGTATTTGATCTTGGGATATAATGCTTTGTATCAATACAAATAGATTTGGATGTGGAAGGTGCCATTATGTGTTCGGTTCTTCATTTGGCTTTTAAAGAGGGACCAACTGCTGACTGGTGATCATAGGGCCAAGTTTTTTCAGGATGTTGATATGACATGTCAGCGATTCATTACAAATGTGGAGGATCCTGACCATCTGTTTTTTTGGATGCAGTACTTTGAGGGAATTTTGGGCGATGACACATCGAGTCGGTGTGACGGTGGACTCAGATTCTTTTTAGGAGTTCATTGACATACATGGGACATGAGGTTGGGTCTATCATGGCCTGGATTGCAACTTTTCTCTGATCCCTTTTTTGGCATGAAATAGGGTCATTTTCCAAGTGAGAATGTATGTAGACAACGTGCTAGAACATGCCAAATGTGTTCAGGCGTCTTGGTCTTTGTTATTATGTGACTTGCTTTTTGTGAATATATAATTTTTGGTGGATGTCTTCTCGATTTAACACCCTTATTATTTTCAAAGAAGAAGGTGGAAATCGATCTGATCCTTACAGTGAAATGCCCATACTAGTTGTAATCCCATAGACCTTTTTGCGGCGTTTTCACAATAACTCTTCATCACTAGCCATGTTGAGAGTTTTTATAGTACTAGGAACTCTACTTTTCTATGTCATGGTTTACTATGTAACTATCTCATCAGTCTCCATTATAGAAAACATCATATGGCTTACATAATTAGAGGTGGATGGATGTGACAACTAAGGAAGAACCTGATGACGCTTCCGAACATGGAGATGGCCAAACTGCAATTGCTGAAGATAAGATGAAGATGAAGCCTTGAATTGACATAAAACCATTAAAAGATGATCGTATGTAACGATAGAGAATGACCTACTTAAGGATATATCCAATCAACATGTTGTCACTTTGTCTTGAAGTTGAAATACAATGAACAAGTTGTCAAAGATGGTATCATCATTCTTTAGAAAAAAGAGATGGCATGATCACACGACAATTAAGTTTCTTATTAATTTGATCAATACATAATATGCTAAGTAGAAAAAGTGGAGAAAGAAAATGTTGCAGGGGCATGGTAGGAGATAAGCAAACCTCCCCCCACCTTGTTACAGGGGAGCATTGATAATATGCAAGAACCATTGATCTAGCTGAAGGATATGATCTGAGGACCATGAACTATCATCCATTTGTACTTTCCACCATCGATAATTTGTCTCGGATTTTGCTTCAACTAGATTGGCCCAAGATAGATTTGAATGAAGGCAAATAATAAATGTAGCCGACCCTACTTTATGTGGGAAAAGGCTTTGTTGTTGTAATATTTGTTCTGAGTTTGCGTGCGTTATCTCCCCGAGAACACCACAAGTACTAGAAGAACCGCTTTGGCCTGAAAACTTGTTCAGAGCTATAGACACGTTTGAAATTACACAGGAGCAGAAACAGAAAAGGGTTAATGAAATGTCCCATGGTACTCCATGGCCTCAAATTTCAACGAAATTCGGTCGAATTTCTATCGAATATCGATATCCTGTCGAAATCGAAATTCGACCAAAATGGCTGAAATGACCGAAATATGGGGGCCCTAGTACAAAAAATGACCGAAATGATCGATATTTCGGTCAAAATTCGACGAAATTCTACCGAAATTCTGTTTTGGTCAGTCACCGAAATGATGACCGAAACCGACATTTAGGGCCTTGTGGTACTCTAGATGCTTTCACCTCATGTACCCTGGTGAAGCACAAAGGAGATGGTAGCAAAGGCAAAAGATACAAAACTGGGAAAGAGACATCAAAAAGTCTTCCAAACATCGCTGTTGTTTCAGAACACAGGGCACTTTTGGCACAAGTAGCACGCATTGTTAATGTGGTGGGTAAAAAGTTGGTCCTAAATGAAAGTTTAGACCTGGAATGTAAGGGGTTTGGGTGACCCTAAGAAGCACCACTCGATTGGTGTGCTTCTATCTGAATGGAAATGCGATATTGTTACACTACAGGAAACGAAGTTGAACGAGTGCCCTCTTTGTGTGTGGAACTCTGTGGGGCTCGATGTGTTAACAAGGTATTGAATTATTGATGCAAATGGAAGTGTAGGGGGAGTAGTTATCACGTGGAAAGACTCCCTCTTTTCTTTAGTCATGGAATTGAAGGGAACCCTTGTGCTGATGGTTCTCTGAGAAGACTTGAGATCTGGCACACATTTGCTTCTTTCCATTGTTTATGGTCCAAACTTGCTAGGTGCCAAACCTGAATTATGGGTTGAAATCCGAGAAGTTAGAGGGCAGTTCCCAGAGGTTGCTTGGCTAATGGGAGGTTACTTCAATGTTACGTTGTTCTCTTCAGATCAACCTGGTAGGAGAGGTGGCCAGGACCCAGATTCGATTGACTTCTCTTAGTTGTGAATGACCATCAGCTTGAACTGATTGATGCTCCCGATCCTAAGTACACTTGGAGAAACTCTGGGTCTCGGTCCATGATTGATCGTTTCCTTGCTTATTCTGAGCTTCTGGATTGGTTCCCTTTGTCGACTTCAACCGCTAGGCATTGTTCTGATCATACACCCCAACTTAGGAATCAGGGGAAGAGCAGATACCCCATGGGATTCTTTAGATTTGAGCGCGCTTGGTTATTGGAATAAAAATTCAGAGATTTGGTCGCCAACCGTTGGACAATCACGGGTTTTACAAGATCAACAACCAACATTGTTTCACAGAAACTGACCTCCCTTCGTATCAGACTTTGCGCTTTCAAAAAAGAGGTTAGAGAAGCAAGAAGAGCAATCCGAACAAAGGCAGAGGTCGAGGTGAGCATGCTAGATGGAATAGAAAACATCAGGGAGCTTCTACTTGATGAACTCAAAGAGAGGTCGATGGTAGAAAAGCAGATACATATAGAAGATAAGAAACTGGTAGCTGAGTGGAAACATAGATCGCGACATAAATGATTGAAGGAAGGAAATGCGAACACAACCTACTTCCATAGACTTGCAAGTGGGAGATGTTGACGCGATTGGATCCAGTCCATTCTCATTGGTGAAAGGAGGGTGGAGGGAGACCGAGAGATGGGGCGCAGTTGTTGATTACTTCCACAGTTTCTCACATACAACTGGGACTAGACATTGTATGTGGATGAGTTTAGGGACGCTACAGTTGTCGGAACAACATGCTAACCACTTGATTCAAACCTTTACTATTGAAGAGATCAAGAGTGCGGTTTGGAATCTGAATGAGGATGGGGCACCCGGTCTTGATGGCTTCCCTGTTTTTTTCAAAGAGTTTTGGCACTTGGTCGGTAAAGAGGTCTTTGACATAGTGGTGGAATTCACTAGTGGTAATGCAAGCTTTGAGAGTCTGAACAAGGCTCTCCTCTTCGTTCTTCCAAAGAAGGAAGTTTTTGAGAGGGTCGAGGACTTCTGTCCTATTGCCTTGTTAAATGCGACCTACTTGATTGTCGCAAAGGTACTTGCAGTCAGATTGAATATGGTTATAAGCCATACCATATCATCGCTCCGGTCAGCTTTTATCCTTAGAAAGCAGATTGCTGCCAGTCTCGCTATGGCAACTGAGATCATAATGGATTGGAAAAGACGTAGCACGAAGGGCCTGCTCTGGAAGATTGATTTCTCTAAGGCTTATGGCACTATTTATTGGAATTTCCTTTGGATGGCCTTGGCGAAATGAGGTTTCGTGGACACCTGGATTTCCTGGATGAAGCATTGCATCACTACTTCAGCCTTTTCAATCCTTGTTAATTGCAGACTCGAGGGGGCTTTTTTTTCCAACCACAGAGGGGGGTGAGGCAGGGATGCCCCCTGACATCCATGTTGTTTGTTATTGTAACTGTTGTTTTACCTTGCATTGTAGACCAGGTGATCAGAAGCAGAATGACGACTGGTTACACTTGTAATGATATTTTTATTCCTCTTTTACAATACGCAGATGACACCATCTTATTTATTGAAGTTGGGTTGGAAGAAGCTAGAGGGTTGACATTGACTGTAGAAATCTTGGGGGGATGCCTGGACTTGTTCTTAACTTCTGAAGTCAGTGGATGTTCCTTTTGGTCTGCCTGACGTGGAGGCTCTTGCAAGTTGTAAGGCTCTTAGAACGAAGTGTGCTTCGCTACCGATTCGATACTTAGGTCTGCCACTGACTAGTGGTCGGTTGAGAATGGTTGATTGGCTACCAATTATTGAGAAATTTGAGAGAAAGCTATCGAGATGGAAGGCCTCTTTACTATCTCGTGGCGGATGTTTGGTTCTGGTGAAGTCTGTGCTTTCGTCTATACCTATCTTTTTTATGTCGTCCCAGCTTCTACCTGTTGGTATCGGACGTCGGTTGGAACATATAAGTGAGGATATTTTTCTGGAGCAAGTCTGCCAAGAAGGGGTTGGCATGCATCTGGTAGATTGGGAGACAATTACACAACCTAAAATTGCAGGTGGGCCAGGGTTCACCAATTTATAAACTGTGAATAAAGCAATGCTCCTCATGTGGGTTAATAGGGACGAAAAAAATGTTTTAGGTGTGAGGTGGACTGGATGGCGAGGGGGAGAAGGGAGGAGAAGCCGACTGGGTAATAGTACTCCACCGACGGGAGCACCGTCATCGTCGAGAGTTCGCAGGTGCGAACCGGGCCTTCGCTAACCCTTTCGGGAGAGGATATTTTAGGTGTGGCTCGCTCTCTCACTGGGCTCGGTAGTGTCGAGATGCCATTCGCTGCTTCCGCTGTAGAGGTCTCTCACACAGAGCCATCAATTGTCCGTTACACCTTGGGGTGGCCAAAGGCGCTGGTGGGGGGAACTCGTGCTTGTTGCCGTGCGAAGGAGGGGGGAATGGCGAGGCACCATTCATTGGAGCATCTGACGTTGGCATGATATCGACGACCCAGTTCAGGGGAGACTTGATCCCGCTTTCCCTGACGCGGGTGCTGGTAAGGGGGCTCACAGATACGGAGTCCAAGGAACTCTTGAGGTGGTCCAAGAAGGGCTGGACGGGACTGCAATGGCGCAAACTGGTGACTTCGGACGGAATGCGGAAGCCGGTGATCATGCAACGAATACACATCAGCGATGTACCCATGACCATGCGCAACCTGCATAACATGCGCACGATGCTTGGAGGCGAGGTAGAGATCGAGGACCTGGAGTCGTCGGGCACCCGGCCAGGAGAGCCGCCTAACCCTATCTTGAAGGTGAGAAAGTTGCCTTATGAGTTTCTTGGCTGGAGGACAGCTCGCGTGGGCGGGAGGAGCTTTCCCGTTGAGATCACTGCGGAGGGACAAACCGAGCGAGATCGAGCCCGAGCACTCCAGTTTGGGGGACGGTCGGAGGGGGAACCAGGGTGCAGCGGTGGGAGGGGCTTCACCGGCCCGCTGTCGGGGGGGATGGACCGGCGCTCGAGACTTGATGCGTCACGCCTTGATGGGGCGACTCCTCAGCTCCCCACTTTTGACGCTCCTGATACACCTCTGAGTGGGTGGGGGGTCCATCTGTATCCCCATTTTTGGGAATTCTACGGCTCTACAGCTCCCCTCGTAGACCCATCACTTTAAGGGGGGCTTTTACGCCTATGTGGCGTATGCACCGCCTGTAGACGCTGGAAAACATGACAGGTCTGTTGCTTCGGACCTGAACCCGGTTAAGAATCCGGCTGTTATCACGGACCCTGTGGACAAAATAGATAAGGATCCAGACCCGACTGCTAACCTGCGAATAGCGGGAAAAACCATTTTGGCGGCTGCAGTCAGGGCCCAGCGAGGATGCTTTTTCGGTAGCTTCAAACGCCCGACAACGGCTCTGAACCCGAAGCTTTCGAGGTTGATAGACGAAGGTCAAAAGAGTAGCATCGAAAGGGAGCTTCTGCGGACTACACAGGAACGCGAGGGGTTGCCTAAGGGGAGTGGGAGCCTGGGAGGTCAACCGAGCGAGAGGAGCACAATGGAAGGACGGGACATATCGGAGCCACAAACAAGATGACGGAGGGTGCCTTGAGGGAGGGAGCGTCAACTGAAGTGGCGCCTCACTCGGATCCAACTAGCATGGGCGAAGTATCACTTTCCTCAAGCGAGCTCAGCATGGAGGCGCCACGATTTGGGACGTGCTACGCGAGGAAAGCTTCCAGAGCAAGAATGCAGCGAAGGCCGGCGGTGCTTGTCGCGACAGTGCTAGAGGGAGGGGAGCGAGTGACTCCCCTAGACGCTTCGACCTGGACTTCTTGGAGCTCCCAAAACTACTTTGGGGTTCTGAACACGGGTGTGGCAAAGCTCCTTGGATTAGTCCCACCAAAGAAGCAACAACGCCCTTTATGCCGATAAAGATTCTATCATGGAATGTCAGTTGGTTGGGAAGATCGGAAAAGAAGATGAGGGTGAGGAACCTTATTGCAGAAGTGGGGGCGAGTATCTTCCTCCTCCAGGAGACGAAATTGCAGGAGGGAGCAGGCGCCGAGAGGAGGGGCCTAGATGGCGGGGGACACTTTCTGATGGCTGAAAGGGTTGCGCTAGGTGCCTCAGGCGTGATGCTTTCAGCATGGAAGTGAGACTCTTTTGATTTGATGGAAGAGTTAAAGTCCGCCCACTGTCTTTCGGTGCATCTATGCAGGAGGGTGGACGGAGTGGAACTCTTCGTTACAAACGTCTATGAGCCGAGCAGTGGCGATGGGAGTACTTTGGTGGCTGAACTCGAGCAGTTGGGAGCTGCTACTGGGGTGGGGGTCTGGATCATTGGGGGAGACCTTAATGTCACCCTGCTTCCCGATGATAGGCCGCAGGGAGGCAGTGACAGGGATCCCAGTTCGAATGGGTTCCGTGAAATGGCCAATGGGCTAGGGCTGTCAATCATTGATGCTGCGGGATGCTCTTTCACCTGGCATAACAAAAGATCACGCTCCAGACTAGACGGGTTCTTGCTCTCTCCGGACGGGGTGGCAAGATTCCCTCTCTCGCATGCGTGGGCTCTCCCAGGCTCTCACTCTGATCACACGCCCATCCTATGGTCGTCTGGGGAGGGCAACATGCACAGACTCTTTTTCCGATTCGAGAAGAGTTGGCTACCGGAGCCTGGCTTCAAGGAGAAGGTGGAGGAGATCTGGAGAGGGTGTTCAATGGAGGGCTCGACGGTCTCCAGGTTTGCGACGAAGCTCTCGACTTTGAGGTCTTTCCTCTCCTCTTTCGGGAAAGAGGTGAGGGCGAGGCGAAGGGAGAGAAGGAACGAGGTGCAGAGTGGGGTCCTTAGATTGGACCGACTGGACGACGAGAGAGATCTGATAGAGGAGGAGTTCAAGGAGAGGCAAGGTCTCCTGAGGAACTCCTATTGGATGACAGGAAGGAGGAGTTGGAGTGGCGCCAAAGATCCAGACAAAAGTGACTTCGGGAAGGGGATGCCAATACAACCTTTTTCCACTCTGCGGCGTTGGGACGGAGGAGAAGGAATTACATCCACAAGGTTGAGGTGGGGGGAGAGGGTTGCGGGGAGGCCGCTATTGGTCGTGCGTTGAGTAGCTATTTTGTGGCCGCATCTAGGAGAGAAGGGAGTGGTTGGGGTGGTTGGGGTCAGGAGTGGAGGTTCTGTCGGCGGAACAGGCGAAGGGACTTCTGGTTCCTTTCTCGGTGGAGAAGGCTAGGAGGGCGGTGTGTGGCTTGAACGCAGACGACGCCCCTGGTCCGGACGGATTCCCAGCATTTTTTTAACAGGGAATTTTGGGAGCTTCTAAAGGAGGAGGTTATGGTCGTGCTCAATGAATTCAGGGAAGGTAACAGTGGTCTTGAGAAGATTAACCGGGCTTTGTTGTTTCTACTACGAAAGAAGAACACCCCTATGCAGGTGGAGGGCTTCAGGCCTATTGCTCTCTCGATTGGGTTTTACCTGATCATCACGAATATTTTGGCGAATAGATTGAAGGGGGTACTGGACTCGGTGCTTTTGCAGGGTCAATCAACATTTATTCTTGGGAGACAAATGGCAGACAGTCTGGTGATGGCCACAGAGATTTGTCTTGACTGGCAGCGGTCGAAAGGAAGAGGGGCATTATGAAAAATCGACTACGCTAAAGCCTATGATTCGGTGGACTGGAGATTCCTATGGACCTCTCTTCGGATGAGAGGCTTTCCGGAGCAATGGGTGGCATGGATGAAGAGGTGTGTCACCACCTCCTCTTACTCAATCTTGGTGAATGGCAAACCCGAGGGAGGCTTCTTCCAGCCATAAAGGGGGGTGAGGCAGGGGTGCCCGTTAGCCCCTATGTTGTATGTCATCATGGCAGATACCTTGGACGTTCTTCTCAAGCAGATGAATATGACGGGCTTGAGTGAGGGCTACAGAAGAGAAGATATCTCCATTCCCCTGTTACAGTATGTTGATGATACGATTCTCTTCGTGGGAGGTACAAACGAGCAGAACGCAATGGTTGTACAGCTGGCAGACATCTTCGGCGAACTCTCGGGTCTGGTCACTTATAAGGCCAAGTTAACCATTATCGCTTTCGGGATGAATGAGGCGGACCGAGCTCGCTTGGAGGAGGTAACCGAGTGTTCGATGGGAATCCTGTCGATTCGATATCTGGGCTTGCCGCTAGTCGCTGGGAAACTTAGAAGGTCGGACTGGGACGATCTGGTACCGAGGATGGAGCAGCGGCTTGCGGGCTGGAAGGCGATTACGCTTTCTCGTGGGGGGAAGCTGATTATCCTAAAGCACGTCCTGTCCGTAATACCCATATTTTTTCTCCACTAGACTGATGCCAACCGGTGTTAGAAGAAAGATCGAGTCCTTAATGAAAAGGTTCTTCTGGTCTAAAGGAAGAAAGCAGGAACCTGGGCTGCACCTGGTTAGTTGGGAGGACATCAACAAGAGGCGCGAGGAGGGTGGCCTAGGGGTATGGGTCGTGGAATGCATGGACAAGGCCATGTTATCTAAATGGGCCGTCCGAATCTGGGGCCCGCCCACCTCCCTGGCTGTAAGACTTCTGAGGTAGATCTACGGTGTCAGAGGCGAGCTGGAAACTAAGAGATTGCGATACAAATCCCCGTTATGGGCCGGTATACGTGCGATTATGCCGTGGATGGCACCACAGTTCCGACCAGTTGTGGGCGACAACGAGACCTTCAGATTTTGGCGCGACGACTGGTCGGGCGAGGGAAGTTTGGAGGCTAGATTCCCTCATCTTTTCTCATTGGCGGCCATGAAGCAGGCAACGCTTTCACAGGTGGCGGTGGAGGACGTGTGGGCACCACTGTTCCTTGCGGATCTCTCTAATCAATGTTTAGATGAGTACCTAGCAATGTTGGCTGCACTGCCACAGCACGACGCCTTTTCGCAGTACGAAGACCATTTCCTTTGGGAGGGCAGTGCCTTCTCGGTCAAGAGGGTTTACCTTCAATTGAGGAGGGATGAGGAGCGAGACAACGAGATGTGTCAGGACATGCGTGTGGTTTGGGCGGCAAAAATTCCGCCAAGGGTGATGGTTTTCCTATGGTGCCTGAGAAGGGGACGGCTTTGTGACAAAGCGAGGAGGGGGCGCATCCTATGTCCTACCGATACCCAGTATGACAGATGCAGGGAGGATGCCGAGGACTCATATCACCTTTTTTTCAAATACTCATCATCCGCGAGGGTCTGAGCAGAAATTGCAATCCCATGGGTGGAGAGCGATGGACTAGAGAGCTTCTGGGGCTCGGTCAGGAGGATCGGCGGCAATTCTACTGATGACTGTTCAAGATCTTTCGCAGTACTCTGGGCAATTTGGCTTGGACGAAATGAGCTAATCTTCAGGAATCAGAGATTTTATAGCAAGAATATAATGTCCTATTGTAATTTGTTGTATAATTTCTGGCTCTCCAGGTAATGTATCGTGAAACTCTTTTAATGAAAATTTACAGGCGGTGATCCCCGACATGGGGACTCACCTGTTTTAACATCAAAAAAATGCGGGTTAATAGGATTTGGGACAACAATGATGATCTCTGCTGCAAGCTTATTCACAACATCTATAACATCAAAATACAATACTCTTCGCCTCAGCCATCCTTTTTATATGTTTCAGCCTTCTGGAAAGGCATCAATACGGTGTTGCCACTTTTTCAGACATTTTTCGTCTTGCTATTGGAGGCTGATCATCTTTTTCTTTCTGGATGGACAACTAGACTGGTGACGGGCCACTCGCTAGCAGATTTCCACGCCTATTTGCCTTATCATCGAATCGTGAGGTCCGTGTAAAAGATTGTTGGATTGAGGGCTCCTTGATGCCTACGTTCTTGGCAGGCTTTTCAAATCAACGATTAGAAGAGCTCCTTCAACTTCTGGTTACACTCGAAAGAGTGGGAGGCCCAGTGATCGGAAGGGACTACTGGGTTTGGAAACATAATTCCTTCACAGTCAAGCGAGCTTACAGAGCAATTGCTAGACCACCACAACCAATGCCAGAAGCCTTAGTTCGAGACGGCATGTTCATTTGGGATTTAAAATTGTCGGGTAGAATTGATATTTTATGTGGTTGTTGAGAAGAAAGCGTATCTTGACGAGAAACCGTTGTGCTAGAATTTTTACAGGGGTTTTGAACTTGTGCCCACTCTGTGGTCTGAACGAGATGGCAGTTCATCTCTTCCTCCATTGTGAGAAGACCTCATTGATGTTATGGGAATCTTTTGTGGCGGCAATGAGCAAACCAAAATTTGTGATTCTACTACCGGTAGCAATCATTTGGGTAATCTGGTTGGCTAGAAATGATGCACTCTTTTCCTCTCAACGATTTTATTTTCAAAATGTAACATCTCACTCCAAGAATCTAATATAGTCTTGGCTTATGTAAGTCTTCTTGTAACTATTGTCTCTTTATAATATATTTGGAGTGGGCACCTTCACGTGTTTCCCTCTCTTTGATCTCAAAAAAAAATACCATCAATCTGCACACAAAGGATGCTGCTCCGGAGTTAACAAGCAATTTTGTATCTCCATTAGAACCACAAACAATATATGCATATGACATACCTGATGTGCTGACACCAACAGTTGTATTGGTCACAAAAACTGACAAATACCATGATTGGTTTGTACAAGTCAAAAAAATCATCGATCCAGAGATCAAATGTCGAGGATCGATTTGATAACTGTTTAATCAGATTGGCGACACTGTGGGCTGAAGTTGGGTATAAATGTTGCTTGTAACATGTCTTCAGTATGAAAATACCTCTGACAGAAGGTGCATTTTGGTCTGGAATCTCTACCACTTTGATGACCTCTGCAACCTCTCGCAAAAAAAGTAGCCTCCTCATCCTCATGTAGAAGCCATGTTAACAGGAGGATTTTGAGCATGGATGAGTAATTTATTCCAAACAAAATCACAGATTGGAGCATATCCAAATAAAAATACTTGGACCATCAACATTTCTTTATATGTCTTCTAAGAGTTGCAATTCAGTGGAGGATCGCAAATGTGAAGCTTTTTAATCCATCATGCTTCCGATCAGTGTTCACTAAATCGGCCGCACAGGCCGCATATGCGGCCGCATATGCCCGTGCGGCGTGCAGACCGCACCGATTACTTGAATCAGTGCATTATGCGCCCTCCCACATATGCGGCCCGCATATGCCCCGCATATCCCGCATATGC
Source organism: Ottelia alismoides (assembly GCA_037367405.1). NCBI lineage: Eukaryota > Viridiplantae > Streptophyta > Magnoliopsida > Alismatales > Hydrocharitaceae > Ottelia > Ottelia alismoides. Next base: position 156,841 of record JAZKJV010001000.1, on the reverse strand, counting down.
CCCGCATACTGCTCCAGCAGCTCCAACTTTTCAATCTTCTCATTCAGGTCCTTAATTCTGTAACTCTGCCTCTTCATTCAATTGTTAGAATATGACATGCATTTCTTTACAATTGCAATGCATTATACCATTATGTATATGCAATGTTTTATGTTTTTCTCATATATTATTTTCACGAGTATATGCAATGTATCGTCGAATATTTTTTAGATATGCCGATTGAGGTTTTTCTCATGTAGTGCATGTATGTGTATTGAAGTTTTGTTATTACGAATCATATAATGTAAAGTTTTTATGGTAAATGATTTTTTGTGATTAAATATGAGGCAATTAAAAGTATATATGCACACCCATCTAACATGAACCATTTTTCTTAGATCTTCTTTTACTCCACTTAGATACATAACTTCAGTGGTAATGTTATTCATAGATATTTTTTATTTTTAAATTAAAAATTAGAAAACCGCTTAGAACCGCATATACCCCGCATATGCCCCCGCATACCGCTTAATCAGTATTCGGTGACCAGTCCGAACGCATACGCATACCGTTTTCCTGAACCTTGCTTCCGATAGTGAATATCAAGATTGCAAAAAGAGGTATGCTGTATTCAGTCGGTAGGGTCACTGATTACTGTTTAAAAGGTATGCAGGAGTTTAAACGGAAATTAAACGTGTTATGTTGTTTTGTATTTTTAATTAATAAAAAATATTTACATATATATAATTAATAAAAAAACATAAATAACTTATAAAATATAACCACATATTCACAATGTATATATATATATCAAATACTGTTATATTCAAGGATTTTTTCTATCAAATGTCAAAATAGATAGCATAAACAAGTAGAATCCATAGTCAAGGTTTGGAATCTCGATTTCGATTTATGAAGATAAACAACAAAAGGAATGAAGCGAACAAGCTATATCAGATATCTAGAATATATAGAGTTGTTTCATCTCCATTGCAAAAATCCAAAGGAGGTGAAGCTCCCCAAGTTGAAGACCCATTGTATGCACGCTCATGTCGCACCATACCCTACTAGAACGGGGGCCCAGGATAGGGAGAACACAAGCGCAATCTTGAAGGGTTGATATGAAAAACCTTGTTTAAACGTCGTTTAAACGGTCGTTTAACGCTGATTAAGCGGCCTGGCCGCATATGTGCCCGAGTGGGCATAGTCGGTGTGGTCCAGGTCCGCATACTTGTGAACAACCGTTTAGGCCATTTTTTACATCCCTGGTGAATACTATGGTGCAACAGCAAGGTCTGCATCTCATCCATTGGCTAAGTTTACACAATAGTAAGGGAGTCCTATATATCCTTGGTTGTTACATGATCTCTTGTGCTATGTTAGGTGCGAGGGTTCCCCGCAGACTGACCTTTTGCCAAGGCATGTCCTTTTTTCAGCCTCATCCTTTCACATTTTCTCTTAGGACACTACCTCTAGACTGCATACTCCTTGTCATGAGTTGATGAACCTCTATAATGCTCGTAAACTCCATGGTTGACTAATCATAGTTGATCACATTGATCGAACCTGGGTTCTTTATCTTCAGCAGGTTGAGAATTATTATTTCCTGGATGTCTGACTTAGAACAACCCTCCGGTACTGCAAAATAATGTCAAACATACCCCCAGAAATTCAGGGATGCACGAAAGATAGGCAGAATCCCTCATATGAAGCCCTTAGATCTCATAAGTTGGCCCTCTATGCGGAGGCAATTTGTGACGGCCGGTAGCAAGCAAATGGCCGTCGATGTTGTTTTGGCATGACAACTATACCGATGACAACGCTGCCGCCATGGTTGGGCGCCGCTAAAACAACACTTGGCAGCTTTAGATCACCGTTGTGCTAGTAGAGTAGCGCAAGTTTGATTGACGATTGTGTACGTTGACGACAGTGCACTTCTATTTTTTAAGCAGGCCTTGGGTTTCAAGAGGAGTATAGAACCACGTTTTAAGACCATTGCTCTGATATCATGTTGAAATAGGATTATGATTTCATAATGAGAACATAGGCCCAAAGTTTGAAAAACGAAAGGTGAAATGAGATGTTTTCCTTGAAATTGAGGCGTAGCCTTGAGGAGGTCGAGGCGCAAGCCTCACTTTATAGAGAAAATAATATAAACGGTATTTTCATATATGTTGCTATAAGTGACTATTGTAAAAATCGGTCGACTAGTCGTGTCGGAGGGGTAGCCGATTCGACTAGACCTAGTTGGCCATTAGTCGGGCAACCCGACTAATCGGTTTGACTACTCGACTGACTTTTACGTAGAGCTTTTTTATTATTTATTATTGTTAGAAAATCGGAAGCGGAAGCGGAAACGATAAACAGAGCAGAATAAGAAACATAAACGTGGAAACACCATGATTTTACGTGGAACCCTACTCCGTGAGGAGCAGGATGAAACCACGGGAGAAGCCCTCAAAGTGGCATATTATGCATTGCACTTTCTCAATGAGTACAGGAGGTCTGGGGCTCCTTATATAGCCTTCCCAGAGCCTCCAAGTCCCACCCACAGGCGGTGTGGGACTAAACACTGGATGGGGGTAAATGGATCTTCTCCAGGATCCATTTACCCTGCTACAACTTAATGGGCGCACATAACAATACTCCAACAATTATTATTTATTTTTATTTTTTAAAAGTAAACTAAATTCTAATATGCTTAATGTTATTTTTAAAGTCAATTACTTCTTTTGTTTCATTATGATAGTATAGAAATTGTACAAATCTATGCAAATATATACAAATATATGGATAAAAAATTATTTATATATTTAAAATAATTAAAAAAAATCAAAATCGGCTAATGGCTGACTAAATCTGATTAGTCGCCCGACTGCTGATTCCTTAGTCAGTGATCCCTCCGATCGAGTATCGACTACAGATTTTTGTAACCTTGATATAAACACCAAAAGAGAAGATATACACAACACAATAATATATGATGGAGTAAAAGAGATAGAAACACCAGAAGAGAAGATATAAACACATAATCCACAACACTATAATATATGATGGAGTAAAAGACATAATACACAACACTATAATATATGATGGAGTAAAAGAGATAGAAACTCCAAAAGAGAAGATATGACAATTCCCATATACCTTTGTACAGTATTTCCATCCAATCAAAGATGAATTCATTGTCTTGAAATGTTAAGAAAGAATTAATCAGTGCATATTTGATATTTGTCACTAAAATATTGTTGAAGATTCGTTTCTTTTGCACAAGAAGGGAGGATGAAGCCCACCGCCATATCATACCTTATCGGCACAGGGGTTTTAAAACAAAATTTGAGTTGGGCATTTGGTGTTCATTTCATCCTAGTAAATATGAAGTCATGAACACGGAAAAACATCAAATTTGGGCATTCACCTTGTCTAAATATATCCTTGATAAGCCGACATTGATAAGCTTCTCAAAGTACCAAGTAAGCATTAATATCATCATTAAATGTTCAAGAAAAGTAAAATGCCTTGATAGAATGCCTCGTCTCGTGGCATTTTACATCAAGCCCTCAACGACACCTCAACTGCCTGAGGCACACATCTCACAGAATGGGACCGAGGCGCACACCTCGAGGTGCATTTTTTATACCATGCTCATGACAGTTCCACTAATATTTGTACACTCATGTGTAAGCATAGTAGATGGGCCTGTATATTTAGATCTGACAAAGGAAGTGACACGAGTGCTCCAGGACTACGGACATCGATTGGGACTTCGATCAGAGCAATCCCAATTATCTTTTTAATAGGAGATAATTTCCCAATTGTCTTGGCACAAAGAAATACGTCCTGGATGTCACCGTAGTGCCACAACCCGTTCCACATGGGATGCGATGTGGTATCTTGATCATATTCCTGGTCCTATCCAAACTAAGCTTTCAACATATCAAGGTCAACATCTCCTTAAATGACGTAGATGTTTGCAACCCTAAACCTCACACTACGGGACTATGAGATTCATTAAAACCATTAACATGCAATATGTAGAAGCCATGAAAACCTAAAAATGTAGCATCAATATCTCAATAAATAATTATCTTAGACCATATCACACAAAGTCGTGTCTTATGTATAAAAGCCAAAATGCAAAACCCGTCTAATTAATAATTTAGGTATGATTGCTCGCAGTGGAGGACAAAGATGTGAAAGATATGGCATTTGCATGGGAGCTGCAAGGGTGTCGTCATTGAGGGAGATGCAATGCAATAGAGGAAAGGATGCACGGGGGGGGGGGGGGGGGGGGGGGGGGGTTGGAATACTTGAAGGTGTGAAGTTGTTCGAGCAACACGCAAAATACTTAAAGATATATCACTCTTCAAACATGTGCTATGCATATCGTTTTACAGAAATGCGATATGCGACACACAACTAAAAATGTGTTTCCGATATCGCCTATCAAAGCTGCGATATAGTTGTTGTACAACAACAGAGTCTTGTCCCATATTAAATGGGGTCGGTAGTAATTGACATTTCAATCTAGGAAATTGAAGAAGTAATGTATTAATTGGAAGAGTGGGTGGGGGTCGGGGTGGGGGGTGCAGAAATAAGATTTAGTGAAGGGGGAGAACTGGAAACAGGATATGGATGTGGTTCCATCAATTAAAGGAAATGGAGAGATGTGAAACATGAGAGCAATGAGAGGGTACAATGAGGGTAGAGATGGGTGTTGGATGGGGAGGGTATTGTATCAATGCCATCAAATCTTGTGATTCACATGTGAAAATAGTCAACTAATATCTAGATTGTAGAGATCACGGGTATCAAATAACAAGGGCCTTTCTTTCTTTCTTTTTTATCTTAATGGGTGTTGGATTGTTTCCTGTGAGGTGTAGAAATAGATTCAATCATCACCACTACTGGTCTACAAAAAGTTACATGCCTACAACCCTGCAACCTCAAGAATGACACAAATAGATTAATTGTGTATTTTATTAATTAGCATAAATATTAAAATATTATCAGATGAGAGCTTTTGACAAGGAAGAATATGGAGTCTAGAGGAGATGAATAGTATTAGACATATCTTTATAAATGTTAAAATGGAGTGTAGCTGAGTACTGTACCTTCTCCTTGGTACTTGGGAGTTGAGAGAGATGTCATGTCCACCATTAGTGATTTTGGGATTTTGTTGCTATATGTCTTTTATAACAATGTGGGTGGGATATGAAGAGACATGGGGGGCATTCAAGTCTCTTTACATACACATATTGGACATTAAAAAATGAAAGGGGGCCATGACCCCCATTCATAATATTGCCTTTACTTGTCCTTCCAGTAAATAGTGAATAATTTGAGGAGGATGTAGCAAAATCTTTGCTCTTTAGCACCTTGTATAGCTTTTGGAACCATGCTCTTGGGCTATACTTGTGGCCGTAAATGACATTCTTCAAAAAACAAACCTTTTGACACTTATTTTGAAGCTCGAATTGTGTGGTGCAACATAGAGACGGCCTTCTCAAGATCCCCATAAAGGAAGAGTCGAAAATTCATCTGATGTGCAGATCAATGACTGTGTACATCAACTACAAGAAGGATCGGAAGAGTCGAAAATCCAGCTGCTAGACATCATTTGAGGAGAAATCACGAGCTGGAAGAGCCTATATCCATCATTTTTTAATTCTATATACCCACATCAACCATCCATCATGAACTGCAGGCACTTGGGGGTGGATGCACAGAGTTGATGCTAGTGGGCGCGCATTGTGTCGATGGTTGTGTTACGGGGAATAAGATATAGTGGTGGCACTGATGATTATGGCATGAGGAAGAAGAGCCAGTTGCGGCACTGATGAAAAGGCTGGACAGTGGCGAGGGGAGTTTATACGGAACAGAGCTTCACAGCTTTCAACTGTTGCTCTGATAGTATGTGGAGAATAATAAGAAGATTGTTTGTTAAGAGGCGCAATTTAACCCTCTATACAAAGAAGAGGCTAGGGTTACTGTGAGTACATATAAATACAAAAAAAAACAATAATATGACGAAGGGGTTACGCCACTCAAACCCTAAAACAAAAGGCTAGGGTTACAGTATGTACACAAAAATACAAAAAAACAATAATACGCTGAAGGGGGTGCATCACTCAAACCCTAAAACAAACTCTTAACACTTTTCATATACAATGAACAAGCTACTTCAAAGCAATGCTGACATTCTTCAAATCATTGACAATTATATTATAAATATCCTGCTATCTTTCTCTAAAACACACGAATGATCAAATACTTGTTATTGATTTTAGTTATTTATTTTTAACAAGACTAATCTTTTTTTAAGTTGATTTTTTAAATTTTGTACCTTTTCGCATTTAAAACTTGTTGAGATGTTTATTTATCCCATTATTATATTTACATGTTATGTTTTCTTTCGATATCTCTTATGTAATTAACCCATGGCTCCTCCTATATAAGAGAGCCTTAGGATCTCTTTTATCAGATGAATGAATTTTATCCCAGATTCCCAACATGGTATCAGAGCAACGGTCCTAGGTCGGGTTCTCGAACCAAAACCCTAACCCTAGTCCCACCCGCCGCACCCCCCTTCTCCACGCGCCTCCGTGCCACCACGCGCCCTTCCGCGCGTCTCCGAGCGGCCCGCGCCGCCACCCAGCGGCGTCGCCCCTGCCCCCAGCGGCCGTTGTCGCCTCGTTCCAGCCCAGTGTGGCTCCAGTGACCCTCCTTTGCAGCGTTGTGGCATCCGTAGACGTTGGATTTGATGGGTGTCGATGTTGACGATTTTGAGTAATATTGGTATGGTTAGATTGTGTGATGATGTTATTTGATTTATGTAATATATATCATTCAGTACAGGTTGGCGTTTTTGGGAAAACTCCAAATTATATAGGAATTGCTGCCAAAAATTTTTAGGGATATTTTAATTAAGATAAGAAAGATCATGAGGAGGGATACTTGCCACGCTCGTCTCGGCTAGCGGGACGGGTTGTGACAATTTTTGGTATCAGAACCATTGATTTTGGATTTTCATTCATATTGGAATTCAGAATTTTTATCTGTTGACATGTCGAAGAATGATTGGGTTATGTATTAGGTTTTGATGAGAATCGAAGGAAAAAGAATTGGAATTATGATTTCCTTATTACTAACACTTTATTCAGAATAACTATTGGATCTCTAAATAATGTTCTTTATTTTAGTAAGTGATGGTTGCAGAACAACATCCTAGGAATACACACCAGATCCTCACAATAGGAACGAGTAATCGAACACAATGGTTTACAAGATACACTAGAATTAATCGCTCAAACATTGGGATCAATGGCTGCACAATCTATTCGATCACATGCATATGAACATCAGCTACCATATGAACATCTCCTTAAACTTGGAGCGCATCATTTCAAAGGAACAATTAACCCAAAGGAAGCTAGAAATTGGTTTGAACAGACAGAAAGGGTACTCACTTTGATGGACTACACAGATGATCAAAATTGATTCGCAAGGGCTCGGCTGCCCCGCGGACCCCTGTTCACGTACAGCGAGGTCTGGACAGATCTGTGCGGGGTGAAATAGTCTGATTTCTCCCTTCATTTGCGGCCCTAGACCACAGACACGGTATTAAGGATGAGTGTATAAGTCTACAGATACATATCATCCCTCATTTGATGTTGTAGACAAGTATTTTGCCGAGATATTCTCCTCTTGTTCCGCATTTTGGCTTATTAAAGAATGTCAGAAGTCAAGGGTGGCATATTCTCCTCTTCCGATGCCTTCAAAGGACTGGCACCTATCATAAAGATGGACGGGACCAACTACGAGTTGTGGTCCATGCAGTTTCGTACCCTGATGCAATGCCAGAATAAGGAGCATATTCTGACTGATTCGGAGCCAGCGGACAAGGCCAACGCATCATGGAAGCAAGATGATGCATATGCTCGTATATGGCTCTCTGGGACACTTAGCACGAAGATTTCTAATGATATTGTCAATCAGCCAACTGCAAGGCCATGTGGAACATATTGGCCACTTACCTATGGACAGGCGAAAAATGACAGCAAGATACTCCAACTTCAGTTCGACATTTTCTCGACCAAGCAAAATGTTCGACCTCTACATGCACATTTTCCACATCTGAGAGGCATGTTGAATGTCTTCACAGCTTCATGCCTATCACTACCAGTGTGGAACAACAGCAGGCGTATCGGAATGCCACTATGACTGGCATTTTTATGTCCTCTCTTGACTCAGAGTACGATGCCGCTCGTACTCAACTTCTGACTGGCGAGACCATACCACCAATGGAGGAGGTATACAAGCGGCTGAGCAGGATTACTACCACACCTACATTCATGCCACACCCGACTTCCTCGGCTATGGCTGCTTTTCGTGGACGAGGCAGTGCGTCCCAGTTCCGTGGTCGTGGACCTCGTGGTAGAGGTGGAGGCCGTCAGCGTGGTCCATGTTCTTATTGTCGTTGTCCTGGCCACTCAGAGGAGACATGTTTTCACAAGCACGACTTTCTGGCATCTGCACGTGTTGCGGAGCAGACTGACTCTTCACCTACACCTACTACTGATGCACGTTTTGATGATCTTGTCTCGAGACTTCGAGAATAGTGACCACTCCTGTGACTCAGACTGCACGACCATCAGATGCAGCGTCCGCCGCCAGAGCACTACCCAGTTCTTCAGGCAATTCATATGTGCTTACCAGTACCAGTAGTAACATTTCCGATGTGACAGATTGGATTATGGATTCTGGAGCATCTCATCACATGTGTGGAGATCGGACACAGTTTTCTTCGTACAGGACTATTCCTCCAGGGCGTTCCATCATCATAGCCAATGGAGTTCGGCTACCCATTGTTGGTCAGGGGGAGATTGTTTTAGCCCCTTCTATATGTCTTCAGAATGTTTTACATGCTCCAGACTTTCAAATGAATCTTTTGTCTATTAGTCAGATTACAAAAGATTTACACTGTCGTGACATTTTTGACCCCTCTTCTCTTATGTTTCAGGACATACTAACTGGCAGGATAATTATTCATGGACGTGAGCAGAGAGGATTATACAAACTTGTTGTTCAGTCATATGCTGGGGTTGCCTCTATTCCCTCTGGATCTGCTTCGCCTTTTATGTGGCATCTTCGCTTTGGCCACCTTCCTCTTCAAAAGATGATACGTGTTCTCCTGCAAATATCTACTCGTACTACTCTCGAATGTGAAGCTTGTCAGCTTGGGAAACACCATCGCTCCTCCTTTCCAAGCCGTCCTGGTCGTAGTAGTAGTCGGTCCTTTGAGTTATTTCATTTTGACATTTAGGGTCCAAGTCGTGTTCCTGATCATCAGGGGCATAGATTTTATATTGTTGTTGTGGATGATTATTCTAGACTTTCTTGGATTTTCTTACTTAAACATAAGTCTGAAGCATGTGCTATAATTAAAACTTTTCTTCCTGAGATCAACAACATATTTTTTGCTAAAGTCAAATACATTCGTACCGACAATGCTTTGTAATTTTCTACTCTTCATTTGGCAGACTTTCTCCAGTCTCTGGGTATTGTTCATCAGACTTCATGCACTTATACATCATAGCAAAATGGGGTTGCAGAACGCAAACATCGTCACCTATTAGACATCACGAGGACCTTATTGTTTCACAGCAGTACACCTCATTCTTTCTGCGGGGGTGCGGTCCTAACCGCCTGTTACTTGGTAAATTGCATGCCCTCCACCATTCTTGGCGAGAAGAGTCCCTTCTCAATTGCGTTTCCCGAGAAGGAACTCATCACACTTACACCTCTTGTTTTTTGGATCAGTAGCTTTTGTCCATGACTTTACTCCTGGCCGTGACAAGCTCTCACCTAGAGCTGTCAAATGTATCTTTGTTGGTTATTCCCGTACCCAAAAAGGGTATAGATGTTTTGATCCTGTTGGGAGAAAATACTGTGAGTGTTGATGTTACTTTTTTCGAATCTATTATGTATTTCTCTCCTACAGGTGACAGGTTGTCTAATACATGGAAGGACATATTGATATCGATATCGTTTCGATATCGTGTCGATATCGATATATCGGCGATATATCGCCGATATATCGGCGATATATCGCTATATCTAGGAATCTTTCTGAAGAAAATACCTGAAATCGGATATATCGATATATCGATTTCGATATCGGTCCCATGTCGATATCGATATATCGGCGACATATCGTCGATATATCGGGATACGGCCTTCCATGGTCTAATACTGGATCCCGAGAGGATGTTGTGGTTCCTCCACCTCCATCTGCTCCTTCACCATCTTCACCACCTACACCACTACCCCCACCTCCACCTCCTCCCAAAGAATCTACATTCTTACCACATGTTTATACTCACAGGTCTTCTACTCGTCCCTCTGCTCATGCGCCTACCACATCATCCATCATGCCTCAGGTATGTCAGGAACATATTATTTCTACTGATGGCACTGGAGATTTTAATGATGTACATGAAGAGTTAATTCCAGAGGACGGTGAGGCTGATGACCTGGAGATGCCAATTGCTCTAAGGAAACTTCGTCGCCAATGCGCTACGTACCCAATGACTGCCCATGTTTCCTTGGATCATCTGTCAGAGGACTATAAGAAGTTTATAGTGGGACTATCGAATGCTATTATCCCGAGGGCATATCAGGAGACGCTCCAGGACGGTAGGTGGCACCTTGCTATGGAAGAAGAGATGGCGGCTCTGCGATCACGTGGCACATGGAGCATTGTCGCACCTCCACCAGGAGCATCTATTGTGAGCTGCAAATGGATATTTACGGTCAAGCAAAGGGCCGATGGCAGTGTCGACAGATTCAAAGCAAGGCTTGTGGCTCGAGGGTTCACCCAAACCTATGTGGTGGATTATCAGGACACCTTATCTCCAGTAGCAAGACATTCAACACTACGCATCCTGCTATCTGTTGCCGTTTCCAGGGACTGACCTCTATATCAACTTGATGTCAAGAATGCCTTTCTCTATGGGGATCTCCAGGAGGAAGTATATATGCAACAACCACCATGTACAGAGGACACCTAGAGGTACCGTGGCTATTCTTGTTTATGTGGATGATATTGTCATTACAGGAGATGATGAGCAGGGTATTCTTACTGTCAAGGAGTTCCTTGGTCAGCAATTTGTGACTAAGGACCTTGGCAATCTTTGCTACTTTCATGGATTAGAGTTCGCCAGGAATCAATGTGGACTCGTGATGAATCAAAGGAAATTTGTTATGGATCTTCTATTTGTGACAGGCATGACTGGGTGCAAACCTGCTTCTACTCCTATTGATGTAAGCATGAGATTGTATGACGAGGACACCGAAGAAATTGACAGGAGGAGATATAGAGAGCTTATTGGGAAGCTCTTATACGCCACCATTACCAGGCCGGATATTGCTTTTGCAGTTAGCAAAGTCAGTCAGTTCATGGAGCAACCCAGGAAGGTACATATGGATGTTGTACACATGATCTCGTGGTATTTGAAGACTTCACCTGGCTCTGGCCTTATGTTCAATAGGGATGCATTACTTGAGGTGACAGGATGTGCAGATGCAGATTATGTTGGTTGTCCCAAGGACAGAAAGTCGACTTCTGGTTTTGCTATCTTTGTAGGCAGCTCACTTGTTTCATGGAAAAGCAAGAAGCAGACTGTGGTGGCCAGATCTAGTGCTGAGTCTGAATTCAGGGCGATGGCACAAGGATGTATAGAAATGATGTGGGTCAGATCAGTATTAACAAACCTTACGGTTGAGGTCTCTCTTCCTATGAAGCTTTTATGTGATAATCAAGCAGCTTTATTTATTGCCTATAACCCTGTTTTTCATGAGCGGACAAAGCATATCGAGGTGGATTATCAGTACACTAGAGACATGATCTAGAAAGGACTCATATCCACCTCTCATGTTTCCACAGGAGATCAGACTGTAGATATCTTCACGAAGGCTCTGGCAAGAGGTCCTTTTCAGAGATGTTGTTCCAAGCTGAGCATGATTGATATTTATGCTCCAGCTTGAGGGGGAGTGTTGAGATGTTTATTTATCTCAGTATTATATTTACATGTTATGTAACCCATGGCTATTCTCCTATATAAGAGAGCCTTGGGATCTCTTTTATCAGATGAATGAATTTTATTTCAACAGAACTTACTTACACTTGGCCCCTTAAAAGATCAATTTTTGGCTCCCTTCCCGTATCAATCAACTATGCTTTAATTTTCCAAATGTGTGCAATTGGAGTAAAATATGTCTTTCGACTGTGACAAGGTTCATAACTACCTATTCACTAGGTAACAAGTGGTTGCCTATACCTCTTTCCAATGCATCTGTTATTGTGCTATTGGATCCACAATCCTTGTGATCTCCCCTAGCTATGAAATATCTAATTTGGGAGAGGAGAAACAATAGAATTCATTCTCCACCATCATTTTCCTAAACAGATTAGTAGTTTGGAAATGATATCCAAGTCTCTCTGTTCAACACAACCTTCCTGATATTGTGACATCCAGATCCAAATAACTCGAACTCGACCCGATTAAAGGTTCACGTACCAATAAAAAGTACATTTAGTATTCAATTAATATTGAATAAACTCAGATCGATCTGTAGATCGTAGATCGAATCTCGTTTGGATGCAATCGACCAAAAGCCAATCGTATCGTAATACGTGCCATTAAAAAAAGCAACGACGCGAAATCTGAACCATAAAACAAACAGAGATCACCATAAAATCCGATTCCATAAAATAAGACCAATGAAATCAATCGTTTGTCGATCGGAGGTCGTTTGATAATTTAAAATCACAAAATTTAGTCGCAAACAAAGACCATATCTCATAAATTTTTGGAATTCATCTTCGATTCAAAGTACATCGTCATTCAGAGACAGTCAAAACGAGTTATTGTACATCAGAATCCGAGACTCGAGGTGCGAATACGGATGACTTTGGCACGTTTTTATGTATGAACATCAGAGTAGTGTGGTCCTCTCCCATATGAAGATCTCCAGAGCTGGCCTCTCTTCTACGAAAACTTCGACAAGGGGTCTCTCGCATATATGTGGGGACCTCAAAGAGTAAGTTTTTCTTATATAAGGACATCAACAAGCGGGTTCTCTTACACTTGAACCTCGAAGATGAGATCTCGTTCTGGGCACTACGAGCAGAAAATGATGGATAAGGAAATGGCGAAGCCTTCTCCCACTTTAAGTAGGGTCGGCTACATGGACTCCTACTCAAATCCATCCATGTTGAAAGATCTGACTATTTTTTACGCCGATTGCCGGCTACCTAACGCAACCCTCACAAGGGAGGATTTGAACTATGGTCTTTTGGATGATAGACACACTGCACTACCACCAAACTATTTGTGAAAAAAATAAACACAGTCCAAGAGCTAAATGTTGGGAAGAAATTTCGTTTACTCATTTGTTCTCCCAACTTGGTCAATTATGTGATGCTTCCGACAAGTAATGGAGAACAAGGGAGTGGAAGAGTAAGGCACAGTTTTTCACGACAAGCCCTGGGCACCACGAGCAGAAAATGATGGATATAGAATTTAAAAACCATTGGGCAGTCTCAAGTAGAAGAATAAAAAACCATGCCTTACTCTTTCACTCCCTTGTTCTCCCATACTTGTCGGAATACTTGTCGGAAGCATGACATAATTGACCAAGTTGAGAAAACAAATGAGTAAATGGAATTTCTTTTCTTTCTTTTTTTTATTCTTCTTTTTTTTGCAGTCCCAACATTTATTTCTTGGACTGTGTTTATTTTTTTCACCAGCATTTGTTCATTTTTTACGGCTTTTCATTTTTTCCTGCATTCTGCAACATTTTTATTCGCTCTTTCTTTTACTGTTGCCCTTTTTTTAGGCCCATCTCGATACAACACCATAGAAGATACTGCCACTGCCCTGGCTGGGCAATTAGGCAGCAGACTGTGGGCGTCTTTGGGTCCGAAGCATAAAAAATGAATCCCACTTAAGGCTTCTGCTCTCTTTTTTTTTTCCTCAGCCTTTTTTCCTGATATTTTTTACTGTGGCCTTGGATCCATATCAGAAAATAATACAAAAAGTTGAATGGAGCACACATGTCCCTTTCAGGCCATAAAATCCCTATTGGGCCCGAGCTATTGATAAATGAAAGCTCATAATGGCTACGGTTTATATTTAAGAGCAAGTAGGGCTGGAGCGGACATCGCCATGGGTTCAAAGGAAAACCCATTGCTACATAGCGCTGCCTCAAGAGAACAGCGAGAGAATCTGATTTGCACCACTTTCATCGTCAAGGTCATCTGCGCTGAGATTTGCTTCCCATCTATGCCAATGTTATCTCCATTGCCAACATCATTGTAGTGGGCGACGCTTCTTCCAATGAGAACCCATTTCGAATTCTTCTTCGCACAAGATCCAGGGTTCCAAATGGGAGCGGGAACAAAAGATCTCGGGTTCCCGTCTATCGTCAGTGTTGTCTGCTTTCTGATTAGCCTTCTGTTGCGTGCGAGTTAGGGTTCCAAAACCACAAACTTTGCTTGCTTCTGCTGTGCTTGTGATTGACGTTATTTAGAACCTTATTTCTTACAGTGCCGATCTTGTTGCCACGAAAAGAAATATGGGCGTCAATCTGTGAACATGTTGATTGGAGTTCATTGACCATCTGGATGTAATCTGTTATGTGAAACATGTCTAAATAAGTATTGATGGATAAGTCCTCATCTTCACTTTGGTTGCATCAAACTACATATACGAATCAACTTCTTGAAGATACTAAGATCATGAAATAGTAAAAAAAACAAAATTTAATCTTCTCAGAAAATTTGAAGTAATTTTTAGCTTAGAAATTCTGCACGAAATCGAATAAATAATCCCAAATATATTGCTTTGATACCATGCTGAAAATATAAGAATATGGAATGTTGATTCAAAAGACAAAAATACATGGATTTTTACATGGAATCTACTCAGTGAGGAGTATGATAAAACCACGAGAGAGCCTTAGAGCTAGGTTTTATATTATGTTTCTCAAGAGATTACATAGGGTGTGGAGCTCTTTATGTAGCCCGACCAAAACACCAAAATTCCATCAGTATGTGGTATGAGACTAAAGACAATAGTGTAGTGGATCTTGGAGTGATCCAATAAATCATCTAAAACATATTCTAACAACAACCAAAATTCACTTTAAAAGAACTATTCCCCCATGTGATGTTACAATTGAATCAATTTAAGAAGACCTAAAGTCAGATTTATCAATAGGTAATGCTGCCTCCATACCTAATTCGTGCTAGTGTGGTACCGATAAAAAACAGTTAAGATATTGATTACTTGAAATGCAAGAAAGATGTATCATTGTAGTAATATTTCCAAAAGGAGAAGCAAAAGGATCCTCCGGCTCTTCGATAATTGATGGTTCTTAACAATTAAACCTACATGTGATGCCTTGAAGAGGTTTCTTGGCCACCTTTTGCACTCCAAATATTTACATGATAGAGACATCTTCACTACCATGTCTGTTGTACTCCAATTAAGGTTTGAAAAAACTGAAAGGCGGAATGAAAGGTTTTCCTTGGAATTTAGGTGATGCATAGCCTCGAGGCTCTATATATATGTCGATGTGATTATATACTTTTTGACCGATATATAGTACAAAACACTATAATATAAGATGAAATAATAGAGAAAAAACACCAAAAGAGAAGATATAACAACTCCATATCCCTTTCTACAATATTTTTATCCAATCAAAGATGGATTCATTGTCTATAAATGTTACGAACAAATTAGTCGGTACATATTTGATATTTGTCACCAAAATATTAATGAAGAACCATGTTTCTCTGAACAAGAAGGGCACACTGTTGTACATATCATACTATAACGAGGCCTCGTTACTAGATCAACGAGCCTTGGGGGGGGCGCTGGTGGGAGTATATGCCACCTCCCATCCCCTGCTGGGGTTATGGGATCAACGCCTCCATCTCGAAACAAAATTCTTTTGGGGTATTTGCTTTCTACTCGCAAGTCGCAACAATAGTAAATACAAAGTTATGAACACGGAAGAATCATCCAATTTAGGCATTCATCTTTTATAAATATATCATTAACAAAAATACATTTATAAGCTTTTCAAACTACTTAGTGATCAATTAATATCATTAATAAGGTACTCCAAAAAAATCTAAAATGGCTCAGCAAAATGCCTTGCCTTGCCTCGACGTGTTTTGCATTAGCTACGCCTTGACCACGATGAGGTTAAATGGGGCCGCCTCGCCTCAAGGCACGTTTTCCTAATACCATGACTCAAACAACAAGTGGAGGGAATTTTGTTGCCAAAGTTTCGTTGCTCCTCCGATAGCTCGAAAACCTACATCTTCAATAGGCATCATTTAAAAGGTTGTATTGAGCAAATGTATGTATAGCCTTTACCAGCATGGTATTTACAGCTTCGACTCCATGTAAATGTTGAGCCTATACCGGCTGTGCAGCATTAAAGTCCTGCTAGATGTACATGAAGCCTTGAACTGACATCAGGTAATGCATATTTGTTACGGTAAATTTATATCAAATGCCAACACCACGTATGCAGTTTTGAGGTGT
The DNA here is from genome assembly GCA_037367405.1 of Ottelia alismoides. Lineage (NCBI taxonomy): Eukaryota > Viridiplantae > Streptophyta > Magnoliopsida > Alismatales > Hydrocharitaceae > Ottelia > Ottelia alismoides. The sequence goes on along the minus strand of JAZKJV010001000.1, from coordinate 140,237 downwards.
CAAGAGGACAACTTTTTTGGATATGGGTCATTCTATGTACATTCTTTTGAGTGACGAGTTATTGTATGTGATGAGAGTTCCTGCAAATTTCGATTTGCCATGATATGTCTTATACTGCGATAACTGTGATGCGTCATGATAACCAGACATGATAAATGGGCTCTGTTGGATAAGATGAACTTTCCGTTTTGTTGGGGTCAATCTCCTTAAGTTGAAGGTTCCTTAGACCTCAGTTAAGGACTAGTGCTGAGGTTGATTCCGGGTACTTTTTATTTACCCGTTGGTTCTGTCTTTGTGACATTTCCTCCATTTTTCTGTCTAATATACAATTAAAAAATGAAAATTTAATATCTATTTCAAAATAGAATCAACAACAACAAAGCTTTTCCCACATTAAGTAGGGTCGATTACGTGGATTCTTTGTCACCATTCAGATCTATCTTGGGTCATTCTCGGGCTTAGATCCAAAAAAAACTAAGATTCCTTCGGATAGTCTCATTCCAACACTTCTTGGGCCTTCCTTGCACTCTCTTAGCTCGTTCAACATCACAAAATTTGCATCTCCTAACTGTTGCATCACCCGACCTTCTTTGCATATAGTCAAACCACCTTAAGCGATTTTCTTGCATCTTATCCTCGACCGGGGCTACACCAACTTTCCTTCTGATTGCATCATTCCGGAGTCGATCTTTACGTGTATGTCCACACATCTACCTTAGCATTTTCATTTCTGTCACTGCCATTCTATGCACATGTCTATGGTTCACTAGCCAACATTCAGATCCATAGAGCATAGTATGCCTCACAGATGCTTTGTAAAACTTTCCTTTTAATTTCAAAGGAATTTTATTATCACATGGAAAAATATAGGCTCCTCTCCACTTTAGCCAACCCACATTTATTCAATGAGTAACATCTCCATCAATTTACCCATCATGTTGCAAAATAGATCCCAAGTATCTAAAAGAATCTCTCTTCTGAATATCATCGCCGCTAATCTTCACCCCGATTCCTTCACCATTGCTTGCATCAAAAGTACACTCCATATATTCAGTCTTAGCTCTACTTGTACAAAATCCTTTAGGTTGTAATGCATGTCTCCAGACTTTAAGCTTCTCATTTACTCCAGACTGGATCCTTACACAAGATAAAGCCCTATTATACATATTCTTTATGAGGTTAATGTATGAGACATGTACACTTCTCTTCTCCAAAACTCTCCACAATATCTCTCGTGGGACGGAGTCATAAGCCTTCTCCAAATCAATAAAAATCATATGGAGGTTTTTCCTTTTAGCTCTATAAATCTCCATCGATCTCCTCAGCAAGTGGATGGCTCCGATAGTTAAGCGACCTGGCATGAATTCGAATTGATTTTCTTTTACTTTGGATACTTTCCTCAACCTTCTTTTAATCACACACATTTCAAAACCGAATCAAATTTAAAAATACACCTTTCCCCTGCCTCATCCATCTTTTCCCATATTGGTCCTTGCTTTTTTATTAAATCTAAGTAGACCCTGATTGTATAAGTTGACTTTATTTACATGTTATTTTCTAATTAAAGGCCTATCATCTTCTCTTAGCTCACCTGGCGTACCACTTGATCGGCCTACTTCGGTCACACCCCTTTCGATCGACTAAGCGCTTAGAAGAAATCAATTTTGAGTTATTATAGGTGCTTTCTCGGTATGTGCCGACATTTGAAGAAATAAAATAGAAATAAAAGGGCAAGCAAGGGATGTGCCTTAGAAAGAATAGATTGTGCAATAGGCCTCCTCAGCCCTTCTTTGGAATTGCACACTAGTGTACCTGACCCTCCCTTCGAATTTCCGTTAGGAAACATTCCCTGGCGCTTTTCCGGGTTGGTTGTCAGTTTGAAGCATGGTAAAAAACATGATTGAAAGGGCCCAGACCATGCCTTTAATACAAATCTTCCGGAAGCTACCTATTATTATTTTTGACAAAAGGAGGTTCCCTACAATTGCTACCGAATAACCTCCTGTGCCCATCTAAGCCCGATCGACGTCCAATCCACGAAGACGTCAATACTAAATATAGAGGGAGGATATAGAAGCTTGCTCAAAAAGGTACGGGAGGAGTGACTACCCACTAAAGCTTTTAGAAGAACCACCACTGATCGGGACAATTCCGTGTTGGGGCCACCCCTAACTTTATCATTATTATAGGGGTAGGGGTTCGAGACAAAGAAAGATCAAGACATCATATCATTTTTTTATCAATTCCGCATTGGGGCCACCCCTAACTTTATCATTATTATAGGGGTAGGGATTCGAGACAAAGAAAGATCAAGACATCATGTGAATTTTTCATTTGTACTTTATTGGGACTCGTTGATTCGTCTCCAAACAAGAATCGTCAATATACAAATCTTATTATCTATAGAATTTAGTTAGCGATGCTATATCTTTCAATGGATTTCTTTTTTCGCATCTTTTGCTGTCAAAGTGCCTACGATACTAGTTCATATTTGGTTAACTGAAGCCCATGTGGAGGCACCTACAATTGAATCCGTCATCTTGGCAGGAATTCTTTTAAAATGGGAACCTACGAGTTTTTAAGACTTTCTATACCCATGCTTCCCGAAGTAACACTTCGTTTCACTTCTTTCATTTATATTTTAAGTGTGATTGTTATAATATATACTTCCGTGACCACTTTCAGACAGATCAATCTTAACAAGATGATTGCCTATTCTTCATTAGCCCATATGAAATTGGTGACCATTGGTATGTTTGGGAGTGTGGTGGCTGTTAGGTCACCTATTTAGAATGTTAAATACACAAGCAAGGCCAAAACATGTGTGCTGGGCGTGCGACCTATCAGAGAATGAAAAGGTCTTATACTAAGCATTAGCTCCCATCTGGCTATCTTGTTTAATCAGGAGGTCAACTGTTGGATATCTGCTTAGCAATGAGAATGCTGAAAGCCTTTTTCTGCTGCTGAGATGGCATTTAGCAGACAGTTTTTTGTTAATCTATTCTCCTCCTTGTAACGTCTTCATCTATATGTTAAATGTAGCACGTAATTTACTTCATGTCAAGTTTCCATTGATTATTATGCTGATGCATATATGCAGATGGCCATGACTTGTCTCCAACTTCATGCTGAGATGGCACTTCAAACATCACGGACACTTGATTCTGCTGACACTTTCCTATCTAGAACTAGCATCTCATCATCGACATTACAAAAAGATATCATTCTTCCTGTTGGTCGAATCACTGAACTGTAAGCATACATGGAAAACATGTTGTACTACCTCCCTTTACTCCCCATCGTTATGTATAATTGCTGCAATGGATATTTCCAGGTTTGCATAAATAATATACTTAATCCTGGTTTGCTAGGCTTTTCAGGGAGCTTTGTAATGTATTTTTTCACCGCACCTTAGTATGACTCACTTGTGTTATTCTCATCCTGAGTTGCGAAGTCCTTCTGTCGACTTCTATTTGCATCTATATTCTAAATGACAAGATTCGTTTACTGCTTTTTCTCAAAAAAAGATTCGTTTACTGCTAGAAGCTGAATTTTCCGATCTCTTTCACTTGGTAATTTCATTCACAATCAAAGTTCAGGGATAGGATCAATATCAAAGTTTAAGGTTTGGAACTTGTTCTCTATTTTAATATAAAAGTTAATATAGGAATACCAATGACAAATATATCATTGTTTGCAATGACAGGATGTCTATTGTGCTCCTGCGATGAAACAATCTGAAAGTTACTTTATTATACATTCCAAATGAAACCAGTAATACAAGGGTTCTTTACATTGAATATCACTCATGGGTTTGTGGTTAAATCCAATCTAACATCATCAGTCTATCTGATCCATGCATCATTTCCAATCATATTTTTTTTCTTCCCTTGCACCCCAGCTTCATCAACTAATTTACATCTTTACATGTTTTTGCAAGCAAGCTACATAGGCCTGGTTTAAGTCACCAGTACTTTCTTAGTTCTCTTACCTTTGTTTAATAGTCTTGCTTATAAGGTAGTACATTGAATTCTTTGTTGTTAATGGCCACTGCACTCACATTGACAAATATGCTGTGATAAGTTAGTTAGCAACGGGGCTTACCTGCTTAGGACACTTTTGTCACTAAGATTGTGTGTTAGCTTTTGAGCATAGAGGTTAACTTATATTTCCGTGTATCTATGTTGGAGGTCTTTTGAGATCGTGGCATGCTGATGTGACTTTTTTGCAGGAGTCCAAGATTGCTAGTTGGGATGCTTTTCTTTGGAAGTCGATGGGTAGCTATGGACTGACGGAGTTTAAGGCCATTCCGGTTGTGGGGAGTGCGAGTGGTGTGGTATTGGCGTGGAATGGGTAGGTGAGAGGTTGGGTTCTAGGTCCGTTTCGGTACTGCTAGAACTTAAATCAAGGGCTGGTTGCATGCTTCTGAGTTTGGTTTATGGAGTTTTGAGGTTCGCATAGCTAGGTTCTTTGGGATGAATTGAGAGCGGCTAGGAGGGACTTTCTGAATTTTCTGTGGATGTTGGCGGGGATTTTAATATTACGTTGCTGGCTTCAGATCGCACTAGCGACTGTGGGGGCCAGCCGGTCAGGGCATGGGGTCGAAGGATTTCATGGAATTCATAGGCGAGCAGGAGCTGGAGATCCTCGGTGCCTCGAACGGGAGGTTCACCTGGAGAAACAACTTGTCCAGGTCGCGCCTGGATCGCTTCCTGGCGTCGGTGGGTATGTTGGAGATGTTCTCGCTTTGCTTGGTGTGTGTCCTTCCTCGTTCGAGATCGAATCACATCCCGATTTGTTGGGATTCTAGCGTGGGATTGATCCTGAGATCTATGTTTAGATTTGAGAAGGCTTGGTTGTTGGATGATGGCTTTAAGGAGATGGTGACGAGTTTCTGGAGATCCTTGCAGGTGGAGGGATCAGCTGCTCAAAGACTAGCACAAAAGATTGTGGACTTGAGAGATAAGTTGATGAAACACATGAAGGGAGTGAACGGAAGCATATTTGCATAATGAGAAGTTGATGTTAGTGAGATAGCAAGGCTGGATGGGTTAGAGGATGGTTGTGAGCTTGATCCAGAGGAAGGAAAGGCTCATGTCGTCCAACAAAAGGTTGTGGCTGAGATTGACAAGCGTAGAGAGGTGGAGTGGCGTTAGAAATCAAGATAGAAATGAGTGAAGGTGATGTGAATACAAGATTCTTCCATGTTGTGGCAAGTGGCCGAAGAAGATGAAACTTGATACATGAAGTGTTGGTAGTGGGTGAACGGATTCAGGATGATGGGGCGATTGTCGCAGCAGTCGTTGACCATTTCCAAAATTTTAGCAAGAGGTCACCTACTTCTGGAATCAGATGGAATGGTAGGGGGGTTGGAGTGCTGAGACATGAGCAACGTTCGATGCTTATTTCAGAGTTCACAAAAGATGAGGTGCTCAAACAGTTTTTGATCTCAATGCAGATGGGCCCATGGCACGGATGGGCTTCCGGTCCCCTTTTACAAAGAATTCAGGGATGTTGTGGAGGAGGACGTCATGCAGTTGATGATGTAATTTAAAGGTGCGAACAGATTTTTGGAGAAGCTAAATAGGTCGTTGTTTTTTCTTCCAAAGAGGGATGATGATGAGCAAATTGATGAGTTTAGACCCAAAGCACTTTCAAATGTCATCTATCTCATTGTGGCAAAGGTGTTAGCCAACTGTCTTAGGAGTGTTCTGGATGATCTTGTGATGCTGGCGTAGATGACATTTATTCCTGGGTGACAGTTACTGGAGGGTGTGGTTGTGGCTTCAGAGATGGTCTCAGATTGGAAAAGAAGGGGTCTTGTTGGTTTCCTATGGAAGGTGGACTTTTCTAAGTTGTATGATTGCTTGAGTGGGAAGTTTATCTTGACAACAAGAGAGGCTTCTCGGATGTCTGGATAGACTGGATGAAGAGATGCATTTCGACTGCATCGCTCTCGATTCTGATTAATAGGAAGCATGAGGGTGGGGTTTTTTCAACCGTAGCGGGGAGTGTGACAAGGTTGAAGCTGGTGCCTTTTTTAGGGGGTACTCCAAGGAGGATATTAAGGTGCCAATCTTGCAATATGCATATGATACCATTTTCTTCATTGAAGGTGGTGTGGGGAGAGTAGAGCGGTTAAGCGGTACTTGATATTTTTGTGAGGTTTTTGGGCTGAAAGTGAATGGGCAAAGTCTGCTTTCGTTCCATTTAACCTTTCTCCGAATGAGGAATCTACTTGTGCTGGGATCCTTGCTTCAGAGCAGAGAAGCCTTCCGCTTATTTATCTGGATCTGCCTCTCATGTGTGGGCATCTTAGACATATTGACTGTCTACTGGTTGTGGAGAAGCTGGAGAGGAAGCTGGCTGGTTGGAAGGCATCGTACCTTTCAAGGCGAGGGAGATTGATTATGGTAAAAGCGGTCCTTGCAGCGATCCTTGTGTTCTTTATATCCACGAGAGTACTGCCGGTTGGCATTCGTAGAAGATTGGAGTTTTTGATAAAGTGGTTCTTCTGGTCATTATCTCAGGAAGGTAAGGGGCTTACGTTGGTTGATTGAGCGGTTGTGTCTACGTCCATTGCTGAGGGAGAGCTTGGTTTTCTTCGTTTGGATGATATGAATAAGTCGTTGCTGGCCAAATGAGTGATGAAGATTTGGGGAGATGGGGACAGACTGCTTTCGAGGTTGATGAGATCTATCTACAATATGTCGCTTAGTCTCTGTGCTAAGGCGTATTTAGTGTCGTTGCCTTCCACCTTCTGGCGAGGTATTTGTTCTGCCATGCTTGTGGTAACTGCTTCGATGCAGCCTCTTCTTGGAAATGGCCATGGATTTCGCTTTTGGACAGAGGAGGGGGCTCTTTATGACCTTTACCCTAGACTTTTTGCTCTGACGATGGACAGAGATGCTTCCGTTGATGATTTGTGGTCTGGGGATACTTGGACACCTGTTTTTTTGACTGAGTTATCGGGTCAGAGAGTGGATGAATTTTTGTGTCTTTCTGAAAGATTGGCAAGATTGGAAGGCCCTTTGGAGATAAGGGATTCCTGGTACTGTCGAGATGGGAATTTCACCAATAAAAAGGCCTATTGGGTGATTTCTTCTTCACGTTCTCTGACGAGCTCAGAGGTCGCTCGAGATCGTTCTAGAATCTGGGGATGGAGGGTGCCCGCATGGGTGAATATTTTCATGTGGCTATTGACGAGAGAACTTTTTATGACGACTGCTCATATGGCCATGTTTTTTCCGGTGTTGAGGGCTGCAAGAGTTGCAGGGCTTTTTTGGAAGATATCGATCATTCATTTTTCAGTTGTAATGGCTCAATGGATATATGGAGGGCTATGAACATCGCAGGTATCCAGTGGAGTGAGAGTGGTTGGGTTCGGACGATGGGCATGCTAAGGCTTGTGCGGTGCTATGGGCGTTGTGGTTAGCAAGAAATGAGTTTGTCTTCAGAGGAAGGAGGTTTTACTTTGAGAATGTATTGGGACATGCTAGAGCCCTTTTTTGAATCCTGGCAAATGTAATTTTTCTGCTCTCATTTACAATATATTTTTTGGATGGATCTCTAAAGGAGACTCATACCATCTTCTCTAAAAAAAGAATCTGGGCTAAATTTGGTTGAAATTGGGCCCTCCAATGATTTTCTCCATGTCGATATCGGTTTCACCAACCTAGCGAAACCAAAATATCGATGAAAATATTCGGCAAAATTTTGACCCATGTCCTACATACAACTTTCTTTTATTAAGCAAACATCTACCAACAACAAAGCCTTCTCCCATATTAAGTAGAGTCGGTTACATTGATTCTTTGCCTCCATTCAGATCTATTTTGGATCATTTTTGTACTTAGATCTATGTAATCAAGATCCCTTCGGATAGTCTCCTTCCAACCACTTCTTGGACCTTCATTGTCCTCTCTTACCCAACTTAGCATCCCAATTCTCACATCTTCTAGCCGGTGCATCACAAGACCTCATTTGCAAATGACAAAATAATCTTAAGTGAATCTCTGTGATCTTATCCTCAATCAGAGCTACACCAACTTTCCTTCTGATAACATCGTACTGAATTCGATATTTTTATTTATGACTACACATCCATCGTAACATTTTCATTTTCTCTATTCTAATTCTCTGTACATGTCTATGGTTCACATGCCAATATTCAGATTCATAGAGCATAGCAGGTCTCACAACTGCTTTGTAATAGTTTTCTTTTGATTTTCAAAAGGAATTTTCTTATTACATATAATAATAGGTGCTCCTCTCTGTTTTAGCCAATTGGTATATTTTATGAGTAACAGCTCCATCGATTTCCCCATCATGCTGCAAAATAGATCCCAAGTATCTAAAAGAAATTTTCTTCTGAATGTTATCTTCTCCAGTCTTCACTTATGATTCCTTCACCACTTCTTCAATTGAATATGCACTCTATATATTCATTCTTAGTCTTACTTATACAGAATCCTTTAGTCTCTAAGACATGTCTCCAAACCTCAAGCTTCTCATTTACCACATCTCTAGTCTCATCAACCAGTATAATATCGTCGACAAATAACATACACCAAGGTATCTCATCATGAATGTGATCAGTCAATTCATCCATAATTAAAAAGGAAAGGACTCAAAGTTGAATGTTGTTGCAGACAGATGCTGACGTTAAATTAGTCAATCTTCCTTAACTAGATTCTTATACAAGATGAAGCTCCATCATAATATCCTTTATAAGATTAATGTACATGATATGGAGTTGTCTCTTCTCCAAAACTCTCCACAATATCTCCCACAGAGGGAAGGGACCATTGAGGATGGCGTAAGGGCACATTCTCGGTTAGGAAGGCTTTTGAGGCGATTTGCAGGCCTCCCCCGTCACGTTCGGAGGTTTTGGTTCGGGATTGCGCCTTCTTTTGGAGTTTGGGCCTTGCTGAGTGTATTGGCTTCTTCCTGTGGTTGTTCAAAAGGCAAAGATTGATGACGAGAGACCGTTGTGCTAAGCTTCTGGGCTCCGTCTCTGATAGATGCCTCTTGTGCGAGGAGGCGGTTGAGTCCCTTGAACACATGTTCTTCAAACGCCCTAAAACGTTTCTGATTTGGGATGAGGCAAATATGGCTTGGTCGTGCACGACGGACTTGGCCTCCTTTTGCGGCTCGTTGGTTTCCAACAGGAGCAGAGCACGGCAGGAGCTTTTTAGACCCATTGCCATTCTATGGGCCCTGTGGCTGGGCAGAAATGCGGTCCTCTTTTCTGGGCAAAGATTCTACAAGGAAAATGTGGGGATACACTCCGCGAGGCTGGTAGATGAGTGGGATCTGTAGTTGTATGTCTTTGTTTCTGCTCCCCTCTGTCTTTCCTTGTTTTTTCTTCCTTTAAATAATATTTGGGGCGAACACCATTGAGTGTATCCCCCCTATTTTTGGCCTCAAATAAAATCTCCCACAGAACCGAATCGTAAGCTTTTCCAACTCACTAAAAGTCATATGGAGGTTCTTCCTTTTAGCTCTATAAATTTACATTGTTCTCCTCAGCGGATGGATAGCTTCATTAATCGAGCGATCTTACATAAATCCGAATTCTTTTTTGTTACTTAAGAAACTTGCCTTGGCCTTCTTTCGATCACACATTCCTAAATTTTCGTAGTATGACTCATCAATTTGATACCTTTGTAAGTGGAGTTTTTTTTCTCCTTTTTAGTGAGCAGTACTACTCCGTCCACTAGAGAGAGTCGAAGTGCAATGAGCAATTATGCGTGGTAAATGGTTCCATGACGATAGGGGGAGTGTCCTATGAAGTTTGTCGACTCGATCTAGCTCAACTGGTCCAGGCTCCTTCCCGAGTCAGGCTAAATGACACAATTCTGATATGGTCTAAGGAGTGGATTCCGAGAAATGGTTGTGGAGCACCATGTCATCATCTTTGCATAGTTGATTGACCTGACATCCCTGGTGGAGTAGGAGAAGGGGACACTGTAGATGAGCACCATATGTCCTATCTACTAGCACTGAGGTAGAGGCATGCTGAGGCGAAGGTAAAATCCTATGAGAACAAGGCCAATGACGGCCTACTAATAGCCCACATTATGGATACACCATGGCAACAACACATTTGTTTTTGTTACCATCAACTATGACCTTTAAAAAAGACTGGCTACAGTTCTAGCAGATACAAAGTAGACCAGCAAAGTCCTCGTAGATGGTCACTAGAGAGGCGTGATAGAGGTTGTGGGTGAGGACTTGGAATATACCATCCTGTTGTGTAATGGAGGGGGATGCCAACTTGAATGTCGTCTCACCCAAGGACCCTCACATATCCATATTAGTGGTGCGAGATACCTGATCAAATGAGGATTTTTTGGTTCATGTATTGTTTGATACATGTGTTTCTGGTTCTTTCGTCTTAGTCGAGTTTTGATGAACCCTAGGTAAAACCACAACATATTTAGATTTCAGCATTCATGTTCAAAGAGTGGACACTAGGCCTTCTACTCTACACATATGCACATAGGTTGTGTTGTTCTGATAAAAGGTAATCAACTACCAGTTGACATGGTGATACTCGTGGTCTTAAATTTCAATGAAATTCCATCGAATTTCTCTGAAATTTCCATTTTTCTAGGTCACCGAAATCGAAACGTTACCTTATTTCTTTATCCAGTATTTCACCGAAATATTATTGCAATGTCAACCAAATTTCATCGAATCTGTATGTTATTTCAGCAAAGCAACAAAAATAAAGGAAATCTATCCATCAATTTCATTGAAATTTGCATATATTAATTGTTAGAATAGAATGCGGAAGCAGAATCAGAGATAAATGAATAAAACAATATTGAACACAGGATTTTAACGTGGAACACTACTCCCTAAGGAGTGGGATGAAACCACGGGAGAACACCTCAAAGGGTTGATTTATGCATTACACTTTCTCATCTGATACAGGAGGTATGGGCTTCTTATATAGCCTCCACGGAGCCTCTAAGTCCCACCACTGGTAGATGTGAGACTAAACTCCTGGATGTGGTAAATGGATCTTTGAAGAATCCATTTACCCATCTTACATGATAAATGATGCATACTCTAAAACTCCCCCTCAAGCTGAGCAAGCAATACTCAGCTTGAACAAATAGAAAGAAATCTCAACTCACAATACAAGACACTACATACAATATCAACTCAACGCGCACAACTGTCGGTTGTTGTCGAGGACGTTGCTTCTCATGCCATGCAGGTGAGGAGGACAAACGGGCTAGAGTGTGAGTCAAACTGAATCTCCTTGTCGGAGAGCATGTGTTTTGAACTGCGCATGTCAGAGTAACTGCAACTGAAATAAGTCTCCACTTGAGAACTCTGGCCCGTCACAATAATGTGGTCAACTGCTCCATCTCTGAAAGGGTCGAACTGAAAAAGCCGTGGAGATAATCCTCGTCGAAGTCCACGATCGCTGGAGAATGGAGTCTGAAGAAGTCTCCTCGTCGGAGAATTGGATTTCTCCCATACTGGCTCAGAGAATGGAATCTCTACTCTGGAGTCCCTATGAAACTACATGAAAACCCTAGCTCACATGATAGGAATGAGATCTCTACTCTGGAGTCCTTATGGAACACATGAAAACTCTGACCAAAATTAAAAATAGGGACCACACAAAAGATGGTAACCATGTGCACATCAGACTGAAAACCGCATACATGTGTGTGTCTGAAACTGAAAACTCGGAACCAATCTGACGTCGAATCTGAATATCTGAACATATGTAGAGTCTAGAAAATATGGTCTGCCTCTGACTGGAGAATCTGAATCTGAATTGGAATCATCATGGCAGTAGAACTATACACAATATTCCCCTTTTCTTTCAGACTGGTCGGAAAACAATGTTGACCAAGTTGAGAAAAGACAAGAAAATGGGAAAACATGAACCACATAAGCCGATAATCATTTTTTTCGGCTTTTCCTTTCATTTTTAAAATCATTTTTCTCTCCGCCTTTTAATTTCATCATTTTTCAATTTTTTCAATAGTTGTCACTCTCTCTTTTTCTAATAGCATATGGTTTTTCTTTTGTACACGCCTTTTTCTCAAAGAATTTTTTTTGAAACACGGCCCAACTTGGGCCCAAACTCAACTTAGCCTAATTGGGCTTATAAAACTTGGCCCCCTTTTTTCGTCTCTCTCTCTTTTTTGCAAATCTCAGCTGCCTCTTTCTTTTTTTGAAATCAATGTGACCCAACTTTGGGTCCACTGCTGCCCAACTGGGCTTGTACTTTCGCCATCTCTCTTATTATTTTTTTTAAAGGAAGGGCCATCGGGCCCCTTTTGTTCCCATAGGACTAGGGTTCCCATTGTGGGAACCCATTCCCATCGCCAGAGAAGAGGCGCCACTAGTGAATGCGTTGTCGTCAATAGATGGGAGGGTACCGCCTGGGCTCCTGACGGCTTCGAGAGGAGTAAAGGGGGAGTTCGCGTGGATGGGAGATCATGCAAAGTGAAGGAGCTTCGCTTGGAGGCGCCTCCACTGTTGGAGGAGAGGGGGGCGCCGAACATGAAGGGGGCGACGTTGCTGGAGGGGAGCCGTTGCAGGTGAAGGGGTTCGGCGGTGCCAACTTGGGAGTCTTGGGATTTGGGGGCTTCGCCTGGGGAACTGGTGGCCTGCCTCAACGGGGCCGCCTGGAGATGAAATGCTGCAGGAGGTCGGTTGGCGGCGTAGGAGGTCGGATTTAGTGGAGCCGCCTGGAGGTGGATCTGTGATGGGGATCCTTCGAGTGGAGCCTCGTGCAGATGGAGGATCTGAGATGGATCTGCGGCTTCGCTTGTGGGAGATGATCCGCCTGGAGCATAGGGCAGTACGAGCCACTCCCCTTTTTTGGATATTTCGGGTTCCCAACTGGAACCCTCTTTCGATCTCGCCGTCAACAAGAAGGGATGGTCGCCACCTGCGCTTTCTTTCGATCACCTTGTACTGAAGATGACTGTGCATCTCCATAAGAGATTGAGATTTGGCTAAAACTTGGAGATGCGGCTGGAGAATGCTTGTGTGCCGCCATTGCACGGAGTAGGGAGTTGCGGATCACTGCGAGATGTATCGCAACACAGAGAAGATGTGCATGGAGAATGGTGGTGGTCTTCAAAGATGCACAGAAGTTAGGGTTCCAAAAAACCCTAACTCTCTTCTTGAACTTGAACAACTACTAATATTCAAGAATACAATAAGAACCGAATCTAAAATAAATAATGAACATAAAAATCCTCGAGAATCGAACCTGCTTTGATACCATGTTAGAAAATAGAATGCGGAAGCGGAACCAGTGATAAATAGAATGAAGAAAATGGATAACACAGGATTTTAACGTGGAACCCTACTCCCTAAGGAGAGGGATGAAACCACGGGAGAACTTCTCGAAGGGCTGATTTTTGCATTGCACTTTCTCATCTGATACAGGAGGTCTGGGACTTCTTATATAGCCTCCACAGATCCTCCAAGTCCCACCACTGGTAGACGTGGGACTAAACTCCTGGATGTGGTAAATGGATCTTGGAAGGATCCATTTACCCATCTTACATGATAAATGACACATACTCTAACTTCAATGAATTTTCACTTATTTATTTGTCGATGTGTTGAGTTATTAGAGTGTTTTACATTATTTAAAGAAGTTTCTTTAGTTAGTTTCTAAATTTTAGATCTAAATACAAACCAAATCAGTTAGATACAAGATTTAAGAATTAAATTCAAGTTGTAACTAAAGAGCTTTCTTTTTTTCTTTCTTTATTTTGATGTACTCACTTAAATTTTCTGGTTGTAATGAATCTCCTTATCACCAAAAGACTAGAGCTCAAATCCCCCCCCCCCATGCGGGTGTTGCGTTAGGTAGTTGACAACGGGCATAAAAAACGGTCGAATATTTTAGCATGGAGGTCGGTTGATGCACCGGTTAGAAGATGCGAGATTTGGTATGTTGAGCCGGTTAAGAGAGTGCGAGGAAGACCCAAGAAATGTTGCAATGAGACTATCTGAAGGGATCTTAGTTATTTGGATTTAAGTCTGAAAATGACCCAAACTAGATCTGAATGGAGGCAAAAAAATCCATATAACCGACCCTACTTAATTGTGCGAAAAGGTTTTGTTGTTGTTTTACTCTTGGCATCATAACCTATAAACATCATTTTATTTTTTCTTACTTAAACCAGTGTTGTAATAGTCTGGTGACTAAGTCAACTAGTCGGTCCGACTATGTTGTACGTGGCCCGGGGGGGGGGGGGGGGGATTGATTGAATAATGGTACGTCAGCCAACAGTTGGACTGAATAATTAGTTGCTACAAGGTGGTCGACTAACTGACTATTCAACTGATTGAAAAAAACATTTTTTTTATATTTTATTATTATTTCTTTGGTCAATTTAGTACGACATTGCATCAAAAGCAGCTTTTATTGCCGCATAGCTCAGGATATTGCATTTTAAGGCAGGCATAGATGTCTGCATATATGAAGATAAATTTAGACTATATACGAAACATGCACAAAAACCCTATCGCTAAAAAATATGCACAGAAGCCCTGCACATACTGCTAGCAAAGGTTATATGAGCTTACTCTTATGAAATACACATATTGCTATAGAATTTTCTAAATGTCCAATCGCCAACTTTTTTATAGCAAACAATCCAAAAAAATCACCTATAAGAAACATGCACTATGTTGGGCTTAAGAGGATAAGGGTGCAACATGTAACATACGATAATAGGTGAGGCTACCACACCCATTTTCATATTTTATGGAAAAGGTAAAGGTTAACACTAGGGATGTTGTATAGTGTCTGTGTTATTAAATTTAAGTATCTAATAAATGTGAGTTTATGTGTGCTTTACCATTTTTTTTTGGAAGCTCAAAAGAGGGGGAAGCACTTGACGGTGTTCACCCCAATATATTAGAAATAAAAATAAAAAGGAAACAAAACTTACAGAGAAAGTTGTGACAAATAACAAAAAGGACCACCCTATACCATATAAAAAATGAGAAAATGAAAATCACGTCGGGATCAGTTGTGTACTTTTTGGATAGGCAAGTATAAATGAAGTTAGCTCTTGTTCTTTATCATGTATTAGAATGGAGGAACTTTTGGATGCTTGGGACTCCTGGTGTTGTAGAGATGGGATGTTCACTGTAAGAAGGCATATTAGGTTTTGTTCGCCATGCTGGTGCTGGATACTGACTAGTTATCTTGTGAATTAGCTAGAATCTCGGGGTGGAAGGTCCCTATGCGGATTAAGGTTTCTGTATGGATCTTGAGAAGATAGTGTATTATGACAGGTGTTAGGAGAGCTAGGATTTTCTCTAGATGCGATGAGATCTATGAACGATATGGAGAGGTTATTCGAAGGCATCGATCACCTGAAAAATCGATCACCTTTTTTTTCAGATGCCTTGGATCAAGGGAGACGCGTGCAGTATTTGACATGCATGGTGTCTAATGGGATAATATGGACTCATTTTGGAGTTCAATTGACAGTAGTTGGAGTGAATCGGTTGAAGGCAAGAATATGGCAGTCGCACACATCTGGGCCATATGCCTGGCAAGGAATGGCTTCGTCTTTAAGGATGCGAGATTCTATGGTGAGAATGTAATTGAACATTCCAAGGCTATGTACGAAACATGGGTTATAGTTTTATAAACATAGGAAGCATGGGCGTGCCTTTCATGGAGGTTTATTCTATTATTTCTCAACTATCACAGCCTTAAACTCTAGCAAAAAGTCAACTCATGGTATCCATTCACTTCATCATGCTATTCAAATGGTTTATCCTGTTCCAGACAGTTCCTCGAGTAAGGAGTTTTCGTGTCCCTCCTAAGCTTGGTAGTTAAGTAATAGTTATTGTCCATGAAATCGATGAGGTTAAGTATAAATTGATGAATCGGCAATTATTTTATGGCTAAGGAATTCTTGTGCCCTCCGTACACGAACCTCTTATTAAATGGTGACCTTTTATAGATATATAAGAATATATGCTTTAGGCATGATTTTCAGTTGAAGATTGTTTATTTTAATTATTCAGTCACTCGTTCGACTAAATACCATATACCAACTTTTGCAACATTGGTTAAAACTTTCCTTCATTGATATGATAGTTTGTAATACAACCAAAGACATGTAAACTAGGGTAATCAACATTATTACCATACCGTACTTTAAGAGACGTCTAGCAGTTGATAACGGGGTGCACGATTTCAATTCGTCAAGTAATAAGTAGTATTCATAGCTTCGAATGGAGTGCCCTATCAAGATTGGCATTTAAGGGCATGCATCTTGATTTATGTAGTATGCTCATTCGTTTTGGAACTTTATTTTGTTTTGATGTTTCTTTGATAGTAAAATATGAAAACACCCTCCTCCTTACAGATTTGTTGAACTTTGACTAGAACTCTAAGTCATTGTTAGTACATAGGTTTTTGACCTTCTTTGAAGCTTGATTCTCCACTAAAATCCTCTTAAATACTTCACGCTTGTACTTCATCATGTAAATCAAAACCACTACAGAATAACCATCGATAATGGATAAGAAATACTTGCCACCTCTTAACAATAGAGCATGAGAGGGGCCCTAACAGTCTGCATGGATGTAATCAAGCAACTCCTTGTAAATTGCTTTATTGAGCTATTTCTTGTGTTGTTTTTTTGAATACACAATGCTCACAGAACACTGGTTTAAATCATTGTAAAATCTCTGAAAAGAGCTTTCTGACTGAAGATGTTAATCCCCTTTTAACTCTTTCCATAGTCGAATGTGCCATTATTCATATTTAGATTTAATGGGTAGGATACAACTGATGCAGAACTGGTTATTGTAGAACCTGCAGAACATAAAGAGTCTTCTTTTAGTACCTTGAAGGACTATTGTCTCTTCTGTGGTCACCTTCAAAATTCCTGCAACTTATAGCTACATCCTTTAGAGTCCAAGGCTCCAACATAAATCCGATTATTCCTCAAATATGGAACATGATGAAGTGCCAAAATTGTTTTCGTCATCCTGTTATACGTCCTGAGTTTCACTGGTTGCCAACAATTTTGCACAGTAAGTTATTCCATATGTTGGTGACGATAACATTCAGAAGAGATTCTTTTAGATACTTGGGATCTATTTTACAACATGATGAGAAAATTGATGGGGATGTTACTAATAGAATAAATGCAGGTTGGCTAAAGTGGAGAGGAGCCTCTATTGTTCTTTGTGACAAGAAAATTTCCTTGAAAATCAAAGGAAAGTTTTACAAAGCAACTGTGAGACCCGCTATGCTTTATGGATCCAAATGTTGGCATGCGAACCATAGACATGTGCAGAGAATGATGGTAGCAGAAATGAAAATGCGAAGGTGGATGGATGGACATACACACACGTAAAGATCATATTCGAAATGATGGAATCAGAAGGAAAGTTGGTGTAGCTCCGATCGAGGATAAGATGCGAGAAAATTGCTTACTGTGGTTTGATCATTTGCAAAGAAGATCGGCTGAGAGGAGATGCGAGTTTTAGGATGTTGAGCTGGCTAAGAGAGGGTAAGGAAGGCCCAAGAAGTGTTGGAATGAGAGTATATGAAGGGAACTTATTTTTTTGGATCTAAGCCCGAGAATAACCCAAGATAGATCTGAATGGAGGCAAAGAATCCATGTAGCCAACCCTACTTGATGTGGGAAAAGGCTTTGTTGTTGTTGGTTGTATGTTGTTCTATTCGATGATGTTTCCAACATTGATGATCTCGCATGTAGAGAATTAGTCTCTTTAAGGTGTCATGTGATGTGATTAACCAAACTCAAGAAGTCACCTATCTTTAGAATACATTTGATCCATAATATTGAGTGCGTAATCGTTATTCGAATTATCTGTTCCTTGAAGCACTGCGACAACCATGGTCTTCCTTTCTTTTTAGAGTATTCTATTTACCATTGTCATAATTATTTGCAGTAGTTACAAACATCCTTCAAATTGGATTTCTGTGATTTTTCTTTGGACTTTTCCGTCTTCAGATACTTCTCAGAGGCACCCTAGCTTTTCTCATGGTTCATTGTCGATCACCCAACATGTGTGTCGGCATGCTTCGTAGAAGCCATGTGATGTTCATGTATGGCGACTCAATCAAACTTCTTTAATGACAACCTCCTCTTTGTTGATTATGATTGATTGAACAAAATTCTCGAATGGTAATAGGAATGAAACGGTATAAAATCAAAGGAGTATACCGCCTCTATTTTAGCATCTTCATCTCTATTTTAGCATCTATGTTTCACAAATATGGAAGCAATGTATTTAAGCTATCTAGATTTTTTTACTTGCAACAGTCTTCTCATCTCCGACCTCTGCAATGATCTCATCCTCTATGCTCACGTGACCGTCAAGTGCACTTTATCTTCCAGCACAACTCTGAGGGCTTGAGTGTCTTCACTTTATTGTCATTTGACAATGCCTAGATGCATGTTGCTTGAGAAGGGCATGCATCTTGACTTGTCAAAAGTCAAAACCATTCTTACTGGGTATCTTCTCGATCTTTAAATTGGGTGATGTCATCCACTTCTTGATTCAAATGAACCTGAAAGCTTTGATACCAGTTCGTTGTGCATAGAGACAGTTGAACGTGGATCAACCAAATAATTAAGCGAGGAGACAACAAAAATACATGATTTGCGAGGTTCACCCTTAATTGGGCTACATCCTCAACGGCGAAAGTCGCTCTCTCTCTCTCTCTCTTGTATCAGAATGGTAGTACGGAAGATAACGTAAGGTGATTTACCTTTCGGAAAAAAACTGAAGTGATTTGTATTGCTCCCCCTAGACAGACGACACTAACCTTGATACAATTAGGGCATGTCAGATCAGTGAGGTTCCATTTTGGTCTGCGGGTTTCACCTACCGGCATTGGAGGAGGTCACATAACGGGCTGTGCAATGTACCAGGATGAATGGACATGTTAGGATTTAAGGCATCTTACTACCTTCCATTCGTGAATCGTGAGGCAGTTGCTTGTTCTACGCCCTGAAGTATCTCAATCTATCAGAGAGGTATAATCAAGGTTTTGTCTCTTGACTCTTTGAGAGTAGAGAGAAATTAAGACTTGATGAAGCAGACTGGTTATACACAGGCATGGATCCGAAATGTGCACTTAGAATTTAAAATTGGATTAGTAGCTTATAGGCAGGAATTAGTCCCATATCCTACAACACTCACGCTTGCTTTATGTGTTTTTCTGGATATCTTTATATAAACCATGTTTTGTCTCTGCATGTGCTTTGTGCTGCTCAGATAAATGCCTCCTTCAAGGGCGCTGTGCCACATGCTACCTAGATAAATGTCTCCTTCAAGGGCCCTGTGCCACATGCTACCTCATGTTGTTGGACTTTCACCATGCCTTGTTCAGGTCAGATCTAAATGTGGAGGGTCCATCATGTGCCCTAGATTCTTGGTTTGAGTTTGTCTCGAAAGAAGTGTATTGGGGTTGGTTCATAATGAACTTCAAAAGTAAGTACAGAGGGCGCTTTTGTGAAAAACACATCTAAAATAGTTTGGGTACTACATTTGTAATTGAAAGATCCGACTTAGTTGAAATAGGAAATATAGTATAGGGACTTTCAACATTATTACGTAACTGGAAAAAACCATAGCTTTTGCTATGAAAAGTGACAAGTCCTCCAGAGTCCGGAAGCATTACAGTACTTTCAATGAAAATCCCTAAAATAATCGGTAAGACAACTTGTTGAAGCAGAAAAGGCATAAAATACACCAGATATAGTGTGATATACAATGATGGGAGGACTGAGACTGACTGATACTTCATCATAGAAGCGGTTGAAAACCCTATTTTCTGTGTTATTCTTATTTACAATTTGTATATGGACCTCATCCTCAACTCATCTCTGATGCTAATTGGTCATGTGATCTTAGATGCAATTATCCAACTCTGGTACAGCCAATTTGCTTAATCAAGTTGCTTAGGGAGATGTTTTGAACCGGTAAATCAAAATTCTAAAAGGAATGTTTTAAAAGCCTGGATAACTTAGGATTGATTTTGCCAACGAGGGGGCTGCTTAACTGAAGCGACTGTCTAAAAGAGAGCTTTCGTGCTACGGGAAAAGTTGCTATTAGCTGACTTAAATGTCAGAGTTTAAGAAGTGGAAGCCTCGTGTAGAAAAAATAATCCAAGTAAGGCTGTGTACAGTATACCTAATACCGTCCGACCCTTCCCTGGATCTGGCACAGTGGGAGCTTATGTCCCGGGCATCCTCTTTTAA
Organism: Ottelia alismoides; assembly: GCA_037367405.1. Taxonomy (NCBI): domain Eukaryota; kingdom Viridiplantae; phylum Streptophyta; class Magnoliopsida; order Alismatales; family Hydrocharitaceae; genus Ottelia; species Ottelia alismoides. The sequence continues at coordinate 119,967 of JAZKJV010001000.1, read as the reverse complement.
ATGCAAGCGATGCTTTTTAGCTTTTGAAATTACCTAGATTGGAATTGACAATTAAAAACATCTGTAAATGTGGCTATCATCAAGCTCCAGACTTTACATCTAATCTTACTTGGATGATATAAATATAAAATGCACAATGCATGTTTTTAGACCAATAATCCTACCAATATCTCCTAGCGGAGCCCAGCTGAATTCAATGGTAAACACATCTACCATGACATCAGTACATATAGGGCTGAAGCTGGTCAGTGAAGTTGGTTTTGTCTATGGAACTTGAAGTTTTTTTAAGGGGAACACTAGAGAGTACGATGCCAACTTTCCAATGTAAAAATGCTGGGATAGTATATTATTCTCTAATGAAAATGAAAGGAAAATTATTTCCCTTTTGCAGCTGTGCCTTTTATAGGCTTTAAAACATCAATATAGACTTTTCTGTGCATTTGTACAAGGGATAATCCTATAAGCTGATCCCCTTGTATTATACAATTACTTGGGAACCCCTGCAGCGTCAGGGTTCCCTTCTATTGCCACCTGGGAAGCAGCTAACCAGTTCGAACTAACATCACTTGACATCAATGTCAACCATTTTGGCTGATGCTGCAGCTTTCGGGATGGTGATATAGAGGACGCCATCCTTGACCTCCGCTGTGATCTTCTTGACATCAATGTTGTCTGGCAACACGATCCTGCTGTTGTACCTTCCGTAGCTTTTCACCGACCATTCTTCCTCCTGCTCTTTTCCTTCCACTGTATCTGCCACTGTGCAGTTTCCATCTGCTTTGTTCTTATTGGGTAACTTCTCAGCATTCACAACAAGGATCTTCTCCTCCACCCAGACCTTTACATCCTCTTTGGTCATGCCGGGCATGTCGAGTCTCATCTTGTACTCCTCATCTCCCTCCTTTATCTCCCAAGGGGTTCGCCACCTCCTGTAACTGCTTACTCCGTGCTCCTCATCGCCAGTGCCACTCAATGATGGGAAAGAGATGCTGCTATAGGCGAAAGGGTCTTGCATCATCCTCTCCATCGTCTCCATCATCTGCCGCACAGTCCTCTCCGTTGGAAACTGGTCCCACACCCCTGAATTTGAATACACTCCACCATTTAGAAAATCCTAGAAACAAGTCAGTTACAGGGAATGCACAGAATTACCTACCTAGAGGTGTAGAGTTGGAGATCCAACTTCTGGACGGTTGCTTTTGGTGGCGATGTTCCAAAGGCAAGATCCTGTTCCTGTCTCCTGCTCCTTTGGATGCCATGACACGGGCGATTCTCCTCGGAGCAGAAGCAGCAAGCAGTGCATACTTCGTTGACTGGGGAGGCGTTGAGAAGGCGGTGTGCTGGTTGGAGACAGCAGATGATGACATCTTGTTCTTTGTTCTTCTTCCTGTTCCAGCTCTCTTCTTCTCGTTGTTGTTTTGAAGGAAACTTAATGGGAAGTAAGCAAGCAAGTAGTAAAGGAAAATGTGTGGACAGCAGTTGTTTGGTACTAGTGAGGAGAATGTGGGCTGGACAATTGGAAGATATGACTGCGATGGTCTGTGCATAAGAAATGTGAGGAAGGGGGGCCGTCCTGAGAAATGGGCAATTTACCCATCTTTTGTGTGTTCCAGCATTTTCCAGACTTTTCCTCCACCTCTGGGAGTGGATATGGATAAGCTGTGGTGGACTGCAAGTTGTTATTTATCGTCTTCTCGCGTAATACAAGTTGGTCTTTTTGCCCCATATATGTTTTATATTAATTTTAATGGGGATAAAGTCTTTTTATCTCGAAATAAAAGAGACTTACTCCGACGTAAGATGATCACATCATGATTACATTATGCTCTCTTCCTCTTATTCTTTATTTTTCATCTGAACAGGGACTAAGCCTTCTTGGTCTCATAGCACCTGGAAAGATGTAATCGGAGGTATGTTTCTGTGAAAGTAGAGATATTCCTTTTGGTCATCTGCAAAAAAAAATCCCCACAACTAGTTTTGGTAGATGTTGACCCGAGACTTCGCAAAAACCACCAGAAATATGTTTTCATTCAGCATAGGTATGTGAAACGTCGGATATGGGTTATCTTTAGCATTTTTAAGGGATAGGTGGGACAGAGGTGGGGATAGTTTATTATGTATAGCTACCATGTATCTAAATTATATTTATTTTTGAATGGGTATCTCTAATGACGTGAATGTTTTGTTCTTCATAAAATAGATATGGTGGCATCAGTTGCAGCCTTTTTTTGAGTCAAAACATCAGTTGTAGCCTTGTATATATGTATCTTAATCTAGTTCATCTCTGTATTTAGTCGTGAAATATGCATTGCTTAGTGAAATAATATGTTACTTCAAAGGAAATTTGGACGAAGTGAAATGAAATATTTTTTTTATATCCAGATAAAGAATTTCTCTTTAATATTGCTCGAGAATAATATATATGCTTTAAACTACGTTGATGATATAGTTGTAATCTTCCTTCTTCCTTCACTAAGATTTCCACACTGCAAGGCTCTCTTGCCTCTAAAGGCCAAGTGCCCTTAAGCAGCTGCAGTTAAGCCCTAGGACTCTCAACCTTTGAAGCCGGTAGGTAATTCGGCCCTTTGCAAATAGGTGAGTATATAAGGGAAAGCCATAGCGATTAGCCTACAAAGCTGCATCTGATGCTGTCGAGGAAGCTTTAAGAAGATCCAAAAAAGGATTTGTCAACTTCATCTTGCTCCCGTGGTACTAGCCAAAACTCAAGACCAGACGATCTGGTGTTTATGGCTTTGATAGAAGTGGCTCTTTTCTTTGCCAGCTGTTGTTACTTAATGACTGGTGATGGCTATTTCTTTATTGCCTCCCGGCGGTGAGATGATATCTTGAGCAGTTACATGTTTTGGACCTTTGATGCAAATGATTGCGTCTCAAACTCCATACAAATTAATTTCCAGAAGCTTGTTGCAATCCTATTGTTGATACTTCTGCAGTTGGCTGGGTGACTAATGTAATTGCACCAGTGATTTGAACGACCTGGTATAACATCACATTCGAGAGTCAACATAAAAATATTTCAACTAGTCGTTAGAATATTATCTAACTGAAAAAGAAGCCTTCTTATCTTATCTGTGAATTCACCTCCTATTTTTTATTTATGAAAAATGCTGAAGGAGTAAAGGGATGTGTGTCGGTACATAAAATCGATGCCTTACCACTTGGGAGCTTTTTTAAGTAACCAAAGAGAGAGAGCAAGGAAGGCCTTGCTTAGCAAGTTAGGTCTTGGCTCAGCAGACTCAAGGCTCGAAAAAACTCTAGCTCAAGTCTTTGAATTTAGTCTTCGTCAATTATGCAACTCCTTGATTCATAAGTTAGAAATAACTTCATGAGTTGAAATTACTTCCACCTTTCGCGTTTGTGGAAAGGATAATGATTGATCAAAAAAGAAAGTCTATCGTGCGTGAAGAGAAGTGAGCAAAGGGTGGCCCGAAGTCTGAATGGATTGATGTTTCAAAAAAAGGTAAGTCATTGCTAGAACACTAGACACTAGTATTTGGAGAAGGCACGTTCTCCTTTTGAAATGATCCTTTTCCTCGAACATGCAAAACAACACTTACTAGCAGGTCGGGTGGATTCCATTCCTAGAATAAAATTGGTTCTCATTTGTCCTTATTGTAACAACTTCCAAGGTTGACTATTTGAGTTTGGGGTTGTAGGATCTTGCTTTTTGGACAAGATATTTACCATGATAACATTCTCAAAACGGCAAGCTAATAAATAAATAGAAATTTTTGCTAGTGCAAACTTCTTTATTATTTCTTATATGATCATCAAAGGTTAAGCTTTGAGTTTTGACCGAAGTCCCAAGGAAAATGTGTAGGTCCTTGTAATTCGAGTGAGATTGTCATGGTGCAATTTTTCATACCTTGTCTAGCACGAACTAATTGAGCTATGTTTTATCTCCCAGGAGCCGGAAAAAAAAAAGCTAAGTCCTTGTGAAAAAATCAAGAAAATACTTATGAATATATAAGAGAGAAGTACTAGCTCAAATTGCAAGGTATTTTTTAAGTCTAGTGAGAAATGAATTTCTTAATGTTAGTACTAAAAAAGATTATAGTTTTTATTTATATTAAAAGAAGCTGGACATGAGGGCGGATGATGGACCTACCTAGCAATATCTGACCAAAGGACTAACTGAACGAGCATGCTTGACACAGCCCCTAAATCATGTCTATTTGGAGGTCTCTGCTAAGGGAGTGGGTTCTCTGCTGTAGTGCTGTATTGCACCACAGCCGCTCCATCAAGATCGAGCTTGATCGAGCGGCTGTGGTGCGGTACAGCACCACAGCACTACTGCAGACGATCCAAACGCCCCTGCTAATGTGAAAAAGGAGCAAGAAGTGTGAGAAGAGCTTCGACGACAGTATATCAAGCAAACAATGAAGACATTTCTAATCGGTTATGAAAAAACTGCGTTTTTTATTAAAACAGAGCGTGGTTTGTTTCATTAAGTTAGTTTTAGTGCAGGGGGATAATATGTTCACGCACCAATTGCAATATTTTTTTCATAAATTTAGTTTTAGTGCAAGTCGTTTTAGTGTTCTGATATTTTCTTTGGTTTTGCTGGATGCCTTTCTTGCCTTTATGATATGTTCTGGAGATACGATATGTAGACCCAAAAGCATACTTAAGAACGTATCTGAATTCAACGTGGACACTGATGTTGTAACGTCCCGGGTTTAGGTCCTCGGTCCGTTATCAAGGAAAACTGGTCCTGACAACTTGTTGGGTTCAGACCCAGATGAATCCGTTTGCAACCACCCAAAATGCTTAAGCCTAAGTTGTCAAGTAGTAATCTTCATCACTTATAACCCGCTCACACACTTTGTGAGTTTTAGATGTAGGACTATGTTTGGGGGTATGGGTGTTATAACCTCTCCCACTTATATTTGCAACGTCCTCGTTGTGACATGGCCCATCACTTATTCCCAGTGACAGTGACGGTTGCAGCTCCCGGCTTAGTTCCCTTCAGGTAGCCCTTTCCACTATCAGAGGGAACCCGCTCTGATACTAGTTTAGGCGTCGAGGTAAGTCGTCGTCGACTTTTTTCTTAAACGAGAGAGGATAGTGGAGAAAGGAGAGAGAGAGAGAGAAAGAGAGGGATGGGAGCTCCCGATGTTGAGGTTCCGATCGTGTGTTCTTTTCCCCTCCCTAAGGGAGGTTTATATAGGGCGTGAGCCCTCCCATCGTTCGCCCCCACCTCCATGCCCGGGTGGTTAGTCTCACCGCAAGATCCAGCCTTGCGCAACCATCTTTGGCGGTTTTGACCATTCGGTCATCCGCGCAACTTGTTCTATCAGATGTGGCGTTTATTTTGTCAAAAGCTAATTTCCACCTTTCACATTAAATAAAAAAATATTTAAGAACGAATAATTCTTTGTTATCACAATCTCAAAATGTGCATCTGAAGAGCAACTTTGTAGAAATAACACGATGAACGACTGGAAATAGCATGTTTATGGAGGAAATATCAAGTTCATTATATTTGCATTGTTTTCATATATTTCGGCATCAAATAGCAGGCTGAAGGAGAAGAGACTACAGGGTGACGAATCAAGTAAGGTTATCTAGCATCAAAAATTAGGCTCGGTAGCAAGCTTAAGGATGAAATAATATGTTCTTTGTATTTTCATAGTCTTTTTAAATTGTATACATCAAATAGCATGTCCAAGTTCAGAAATAGTCAGAAGAACGAGAAATAGAGATGTAAGTAGATAAGGACATATTTATATCCGACGTGTCACTGTATCGGTTTTATACATATTTTAACATCCGTGTCCACATTCATTTTAAAATGAATTTGGATATGATATCACTTTGATATTCGCAAACATCCATATCCACATATATGTTCTCATATATAAATAGAGTTGTAAAATTATTTTTAACCACGTAAAACACAGTCTTATACTACATTCACCATTTTCGACATAATTATTATAGTATAAGCACATTTAGTATATTTATCTCATGTATATTTCATCTACTACAAGTATATTTTAGGTGATCTATAGATTATTTTTATATTATTCATCTGCGATCGGTATTTGATTTACACTGGATTTGGTATTGTAGTTTTCGTATCTGCCAATATACGCATCCGTATTCGTATTGAAAATGGATAAGGATATGGTAACACTTGTGTATGTATCCATTCATTTGCATTCCTGGAGAGAAAACTACATGATTAAGAAGTATGTTATTTATTTTTATACAGACGAGAAAAAAAATCATATATATAGCATAAAAATAGCACTATATACTCAAAAAATAGCACCATGGTAGCGTCAAACTATAGATTGATATAAAAAATAATGGCATAAAAATGGCATTGTCTTATAAAAGAAATAACACCATGCTATTATGTGACATGATCACTCCAAAAATAATAATATACGATAAAATAGCACCATGTTGTTATGGGGTATAATCACTCAAACAAATAGCATCACTAACTCCCTTTTTGGAAAATCTACCCTTTGGGTGAATATTAGACCATAGGCACCCTAGTTTCAAGTCCTCATCAATGTCAACGAAATACATCGGAAAAAATATCATACTTGGAGTTTGGAATAAGTTGCATTTTTTCTTTTGAATATTTGAAACGTCTAATAAGAGGTGTTAAGTTTTTTCACTATATTTGATTAAGGTGTGTTATTTTTTGAATAAGGGTGTTGAGGTATTTTCTTGCGGGATGAACTTAGAAAATAGCAATGATAGTGCAAATTTTGAAAATAGTAACAGATATCATCAATAATACTATGAAAAATCATTTAGAAAAGGATATATTTGTCGCCATATTTATATATATATAACAATGGATAATTTAATGAAGGATTTAAAATAAACGCCAATGTGTACCAAATTTGTTGTAGTGTTTGAAGCTTTTATTCATATCTACAAGCACTCGATTTTTTGCATTTTTTCAAGCTTGTGCCCATTTTGAAGTTTGTAAAAAATACTTTTGTTATTACCTATTTTATAATTACATGGTGATATTTATAAAACCTTCCAATTAACGTTTATGCTTCCTATCATTAACTTAGTAGACGAAATCTTTAGGCAGAAATAAGGACATATAAGTATTACAAAACAAAATAAACGACTAAAAAGCTAATAATCATTGCTTCCCCGACAACAATGTCATCTGAAAATACAAGACTCCTGCGAAATCATACACTTGATTAACTAAATAGAAAATTGAAAAAATCTCAAAATGGTATTTTTAAAATTTGACTTTAGTCATCGACTTGGCGGTCGTCGATCTTCCCATCTGTAAGTTGTTGCAACCCCACTCTCGCGTGTCAAACTCGCCACGTAATTTGTTGTCGACCCCACCCTTGATTTACTTCTACCCTTGCAAGTTGTCCGAGACGAAGCCAGTATTTATCTATCAAGAAGAATAAGTGAAGTTGTATAAAATTTCCTTCTTCATTTATGATGTTATATTAAAGAACAAATAATAAATTAATTTTTGAAAAAGATTTTTTTTCAAAATAATAGGAAATGTCTTTTAAGGGATTTAACATAGGGTGTCATCAACATGACTATAATCAGATCTTTTTTAATTTCGTAAAAATTTATGGTATACAGTTTATTACGTGAATCAATATGCAATTCCATTATGTTAAATATAGAGGTTGAAATAAAAGTTAATAGAAAATTTTCAGATTGCATACTTTTCATAATAACTTCATTACATTGTATTAGAATATTTGTTTTATTTATTGAGATTACATTTAGTATAGTACATATATTCAATGTAATACAAGGCAATATTAAGTTGTAAGCCAATCACAATTCAACCTTATCTTTTTGAAAGTAGCACTAGATTTGCACATCCTATAATCCCATTGCAAACATTGGGTTAAGGAAGTTAGTATTGTAAAGAGCAATTCTTTCCTTACAGTTTAGATTATGATGATAATTTAAATTGCTCAATTTGAGGTATGAGTTGTAAAAAGAGACCAAATAGAGATATCTTTAACATTATTATAGCTTGACATGTATAATACATTCATTTTAACAAATAGGAAAACAATACTTTTCTATGTTATTAACAATTCGATCAATAAATGATACATATTTAATACACTCATAAATATTATCCATGTCTAATGCCACATAAATGAATTAGACAAATATAAAAAAAGTAATATAATACCTTGAAAATAGACATGGAAATGAATACTTGTTAGTCATACATGGATAAGCCCTAGAGAATATATAGAATCGTTGTGTAATGTATTATGTACACTTCATAACATCATTAATTGTGGAATCACGTGATGTTTACATCATTAAGATGTTTGTATTTACATTGCTCTAATGTCCTAATCGAATCGATTAATTTGAATAACTTTAATCAGAAATTAATTAAGAAGAAATGGTTGGATGTCATTGGCAGATGGATGAAGATGAAGTTAGTGTTGAATCCAAATTTTAGCCGAGTAATACCATATTTCTTATCATTTCTTTAGTGCTGATTATATGAAAATTTTAAATATATGATCTCGTGAATATTTATATCAATGAAAATCATGCTATTGTAACACACACGCACACACATGCACACGTGTAAATCGATATCCAAGTATATGTTCATCAAAACATTCGGCATCTCCATGTATCATTAAAAGTAAGTGTATCCGTATTTGTACATTCTATCAAAATTTTTAAATATACATGATATCCATATCCATATCAATAAAAAGTAAAAAAAATTATGCATCCCCAAAAAATAAACATGCACCACTCTCCATTAAGTTTTCATGGTTCGGGATTAGGCTTCATTTTCATTTTAAAAGCTCAAGCCCGCCCATTTAGCCTACCAGCTTATTAGATAATATATAAATAAAAATCAATTACCTTTGAAATAATAGATTATTAATGCATTTGATTAATTAAATTAAAAATAGAAAGTATTGTGGCTATGTCCATGATGATGTTTATTATCCATCATAAACTTATCAATCAATGTCTCACCTTGAAATAACAACCTAATCATTACACTAATATGAACAGCAATCTGCCATAAATTCTATATTGGCAACAACAACGAAGTTTTTTCACACAATTAAATATGATAGGCTATAAGGATTTTTTTACCTCCATTCAGATATATTTTGGGTCATTCTCAAGCTTAAATCCAAATAATTACGATCCCTTTGGATAGTCTCATTCAAATATAAATTATATAGACAATAGGTATAAAAATAAAACTCTAAGTGTGTTATTATTCTTAGTATTGTTGTTGTGTGGACATGAGTGTATGCTATATATATATTATAACATTCCAAATTATGAAATTTGAGATGATATATGATTTATATATCTTATTACATTTAAAAAAATCATAAATGCTATTCGAGAAAATCAGGCTCACAAAAAAATAATAAATGTCCAAGCACATGCCAATTTAGTTGCGCCTCAAGCTAGGTCCGGATCTTTTCAGGCTCAAGTTCTAAAGTAATACCCAAGTCCAATCTTTACGGTTCAGATATCCGCAAGCCTATTGTGTACACGACCCATTACCCATGCTCATTTGGGACGACCCATTACCCATGCTCATTTGGGGGGCTCCGTGCCAAATATATCGGCACCACCACCTCGCCGCCTTCTTTTCGAGCAATGACTTCGTCCCTTGCTAACATGCTACATCTACGTGGAATAAAAATAAAAGATGAAGAGGACTAAAAGTAAATTTTAGCCCACTGAAAATCATATCTAGTGTTTGACCTACAAATGTTAGTAATAGGGAAAAGTTACTAATTACAAATAAAACTCTATGATCTAGTGGCACACGACGACTTACATGCCTCACGCCAATCCAACACAAATAAAGTAAAAAAATACACAGCCAGAACTTTTCAGAAGGGAGCAAATAAACCAAAACTGAACGATGTCTCATCAACTACATGCAAGGCCTTAAATGTCGGTTTCGGTCACCATTTCAGTATCGACCAAAACAGAATTTCGATAGAATTTCGGTGGAAATTCAACCGAAATTTCGGTCATTTCGGTCATTTTTTGTACTAGGATCCCCATATTTCGGTCATTTCGGTCGAATTTCGATTTCGACTGGATATCGATATTCGACAGAAGTTCGACCGATTTTCGCTGAAATTTGAGGCCATGACTACATGAAGGCTTTAATGTTGACGATCCTCACCGCTACATTTTTATTAATGAGAAATCTCGTCCTACTTAGATCAGTAACAAACTGATAATAAATCAAACCTTCACAAAGACAACACAAACGAATATGAATATATGTAAATGAACATATTTTAAACTGTCTACGAAACGTTAGGCAAACACAAATTCATTCAATAAGATTCGATTCTGTCAGAAGTTTCTGCACCAATAGATCACATATTGTCAACTAAAGCTCCCATTTTTACTCCAAAACAACGAGCTAGTTTTAGTAAAAAAACATGTGTTTCAGGAGAATTAAGTTCTAGATACAAGGTAACAGGCTTCTATTTGCTACACTATGACCCAACAAAAAAACAATCGTGGCCTTTGGCATCCCAACTATCATCACCTTGGTAATGTTGGTTAGAGCCTTACTGCAATAATTTTTCTTCAGATGACATGTTTAAAATTTCTTCCATTTTCAACTGAGGATATCAAAACCTTCATTTAATGCTAAACCATCACTTTATTAGAGAAAATATTGAACTGATGAAATCAGCACCTTCAAATTTTCATCACCCATGAATTTTTGGACATCGTCCACGCCTGGAATCACGCCAGCTAATGGATCCGGTTAATCCTGCACGGATGCTGAAGGGATGTCCAAAGGTGCTTATACTGCAGTCCAAATGAAAGCGAATCAAAGTTACCAGGGATGCTAGCTACCCACTTGACTGTCTCCTTTAGACAATGACAGTGCACTTCCTGTAAATCTATAATCAAATCCCAATGGGAAAAGAATGACCATAGCTAAGATGAAGCATGTACAGCAAGGAGATTAGATAAAACAGAGGATGAAAAAATCAGCACACTTCTCTCTTCCTACTTATTTTCCACATGTTGGTCCATCATCTGCAAGGAAATCGATGCGACTCTGCTGATGCCTGGCTCAATCGATTTCAATGTAGTTTTTCTCCTGGTATATAAAATGCAGATGTCAAAGAAAAGCACGCCTTAAGAACACTGAACAATCGACGAGAATGAACTATAACATTTCAGACACATACCATCATTTAAGTGATAAACCAAACATGCACAAAGGTACTATGGTCTATTAAAAACATTGCAACTCAGATGTAGAATTGCAACTTGGCTGACTTCATGTGTGATGAAAGACTACGAAAAAATGCCTAAGTTATCTGCTTTATGCAGTAAAAATCTAGGGAAGATGAGATATTAGACCACCAAATCATAACTGGGCAACAAATTATAGATCCTTGATTTTGTTTTCGACATAGTGGCAGGACCGAGTGCAACAAGCAAGAAAGGCAGCAGATATTTGTTTTCCTCTATTTCTGGATCTGCAGCGGGTCATACAGATCCATGTTTTCAGGCGCTAGAGATGGCAATTTTCCTTTGCTCAAGTCTTTTTTAGAGCATGGATCTAGGAGAAATAAGCCATCTGAACACCAACAAAACCAAGCTAGTTAATAATTCAGGATCCAGGTCCTACTTCAAAGAGGAAGAAGATAAAACAGAAGGCTAGCCCTACACGGAAGGTTGTCTTTTAAGCTAGCAGTCAGCAAACAAGCCTTGTGAAAAGCGGGTAGGTGACAGAGCGATGAAATTGGACAAGTTGTACAAGCTGAAGATGAAACAAGCTTTCCCGTTATTCTGCAAAATCTTTTCCTATTGGTAAGCTATAAAAAAACAAACAGAAAGCTCCCAAATGTCGCAAATTATCAATGATATTTCACCAGATACATCAATTCAACAACTCACCCTAGATTGGAATGCCTTGTATACCACTTTCTCGATGAAGTTAGTAATATTAACACGTCACCCAATATGAGTAAGACCCCCCCCCACACACACACACACACGCGCACACAGATTTTTTCCCACTTTTCCTGAGATAGTGGTTGTTGCTGCTTCAGTGGTCTGGTGCTAGTGCAGTGTGCCTACCACCCAAAAGACCATGGTACAAATCCCTCCTTGTAGAAGTTGCGTTAGGTGGCCGACAACCAGCCTAAAGATAGTTGGATCTTTCAACATGGACTGGAGCAAGAATCCATGTAGCCGAACCTACTTATAGTGGGAGAAGTCTTCGTCATTTTTTTAGTAGTTGTTGCAGCTTCTCCTTTGTGAGTTCTCTTATAAGAAGCCTAATATCCAAGTTTATGTGTGACCTCATTTATTGTTTTTTCTCGGTACTTTTTGTTGGATTTTACCATCCATTGCACGATCTCCTCACTGGATATGGTATATTTCAAGATTATATATGACTATTTGCAATAATCATGTAGCTTATATAGTTCTCCAAGTAAATGTGGATCCCATCTCTTAACAAACCCGGCCCAAACTAAATGAAATTTTGATTATGCTTCAGGAACTTCCTTATATACGACTCGAACAACCATAGAGCTTATATAGCCATTTTGGATGGGGGCTTCTCCCCGATCAATGAAGGAGGTCGTGAACATGGCCCCCACTACAAGTCTACAATTGCATTGGATTAAGGGGATAGGCTAAAGGTGTCTCCACAAACAATTCCAGAAACATAGTTACTTATCCCCACTTCAACTCCTCTACTTATCCCCACATCAACTCCTCTTATAGATATAACAAACCGTGACTATAGGCACTCCTGGCATCAAAACCTATTTGACAAGTAAAACGTTATTCATGGCTCAAGGGTTGAAATTCATAGGGTGGAGCATTGGGCCCAACCAGGCCCAAGGCTGCGGAGGGGTGGCGGCCAGGGAAGGGACGTCGGAGGGGTTGGGGTTTTGGAGGGATGTATTGGATATGCGGCGGGGGAAGAGCAGCAGGTCAGTAGGCAGCGAAGAAGGGAATGGGGCACGGGAAGCTGAGGGTAGTATCCGGGGAATGTGCTGACCATACACATGATGAGACCCAATGGATTCAACTACTCCAGTGGTCAATACATATTCGTCAACTGCTTTGTTGTCTCCTCTCTTTAATGGTTCGAACTTAGTTTGAACCAAATTATCGATTTCCTTGATTAGTCTTGCCACACAGCCGTGATTTGAAGCCATGTTTTTCAATTCTGTGTGCGACATCCCGTGCTTAAGGAACCCTTCTCGGTCACACCCGGTTAGGACTTCATCGTCCAACACATCCAAACAATGCTGGCTTTTGGGAGAAAGGAGCATGCAACTACATGCAAATGCAAAGAAGAGGTAGTTGGGAGAGGACAAAATGCTACAACATAAATTATCAAAACAAAACAATCAACAATGACAGTTTGGAGAGAATGTGCGGCCTTGCAACGTCTCCATACTTTTTCTCCATTAACTAATCATATTATCAGGATGCGACACTGTGACTAATATCCAAGCGAATCCGTAAATAAATAAGATTAAAGTTGCAAGTCTGATCAGATATATCCGTGGGGAGGGGAACGGGCCGGGTCAAGCTCACTCGGGTCCCATTGGGTTCAGATTGGGCCCGGCCCAAAAGCAAATTTATGAAAATATGGGGCCTGGGCCCGACCCATATTTACATTCGGTTTTTGCCGGCCAGACCCAATGTCCCGCTCACCCTCTTGAGAATGCCCAAGCCCTATCCTTTTATGTGCAAACATCTTCCCAAGCAAAAAAAATAGGGCAGTTTGGAAAACCTGAACTTCGCCGAGGAAATTCTCTTCAATGAATCCAATTTCTTTTCAACATGTTAGCAGGAACAAGATGGATGAGCAAACAAAAAACTTTTGAATACATATAGAGTTTGATTAGAACCCACTTCAATGGTTTGGTGGTAGTACAGTATGCCTACCACCCGAAAGATCATGGTTCAAATCAGTTAGGTAGCCGACAGCCAGCATAATAGTCAGATCTTTCAACATGGATTTTAGCAAGAATCCATGTAGCGGATCCTAATTAAAGTGGGAGAAAGCGTTGTCATTTTTACATAGAGAGTTTGATTAAGGAGACGTCCTCCCACATAAGAGCTTAGAAGTCCATAATGCCCATTAACTAGAGGGCACCCTAAGCTATCGTATAAGTGTAAGTAAAGACCTCATTTCATATCCCACCAAATCAGCCCTGTCAAGATCATATTCCTAAAAAACTGAAAAGATGAAAAGTGTACTTTTAGAAATTATTTTGATTTGCAATCCTAAACTACCAGAAAGACGAACAAGGTCCCACACTTTAAATGCTTACGCTAGATCCCTCAGCAAAAAAGATATCCAATTCATCTGCATGCTGCAAAAGACAAGGGTAAAAAACACACAATGGAACATCGTGCCCAGAAGTTAAAAGTTATTAAGTATCCTCTACAATCACAAAAGTGGTACTAGAGAACAACCATCTGCCAGCTTCCTTATCTTTGATTTCTTATATAGCGTGAAACCCTAGACCTAAAATGAAGAATTACATAAAAAAACCCAAAGGGTTACATGGCTCAATAAATAAAAAGAAGACAAAATAACTCTAACACTCCCCCTCAAGTTGGAGCATATCTATCGATCATGCCCAACTTGAAAATCATCCATGAAAGGTGTTTCATTGGTAGCGCCTTCGTTAATATGTCGGCAAGCTGAAGATTAGTGGAGATATGTGGAGGAGTGATATTTCCTCCTCGTACAACATCACGAATGAAGTGGCAATCAACTTCAATGTGCTTAATTCGCTCATAAAATACATGATTGGTGGCAATATAAGTAGCAGACTTCTTGTCACAATATAGACGTAAGGCGTAGTAGCAGGAAGTCCAAGTTCTTGTAGGAAGGAGAAGATAAGCCAGGTAATCTCACGGATGGCTTGGGCCATTGCCTTGTACTATGCCTCTACACTTAATCTAGAGACCATTGTCTGCTTCTTGCTCCGCCAAATAACAAGGTTGTTGCCAACAAACATAGCATAACCATAGTGGATCGGCAATCCTCGGGTGAACTAGCATAATATGCATCTGCATTGGCGGAGACATCTGTCTGAACGTGATGATCCATGATTCACCTACTTTATATGATGATTTTAGCAAAATTCTCTTAATAATTCACCAAATAAACCCTTTAAATTGAATTAATTAACTCTGCTAATAGGAAATAAAATTACGATTAATTACTGTGTATAAACAAAACCTAATATCTAGCTAACTTAAGCTTATTATTTTATGTACAAAATCTAGATATTCTAACTTAATTCTTTTTCGATTATATTCTTTTAATTGTTTATTAACTTGACATAAATAAACAAACTCATAAAAATCATAAAATCAAGAGAAAACAAAAATTAATGACTTTGTATATGTTGTACATACAATGTCTTGTTTGTTTTTATTTTACCCATTTCTCAACTTATAAAAAATCATAAAAATTAGATTAATATTGTATGTATTATATATAAACAAGTCTCTACTTAAAACATAATTAAAAATACAAAAAATTGCAAGCATTAAAAAAGATGGATTAATTGCCGGTTAATGGGCCTTACATACAACACCTGCACAAAATTGTATTTTGTACAGATGACTTCGTTTGACTTTTGATCCTTCATGAAAGTTGTAGATCTCGTAGAGACCAATAACTTTCATTTTGATCACTTTTTTATTTGACCCTTCCATTTATTTCTACTCTTATTTTCTCTATTTTCTTTCTTGGTCAACACCATGGTCAACATTCCCATGCCATTTGGTGTCAGCGTATTGGGCTGCCTCAGAGCCTAGTCGGCCCACGACCTTGATCGGTCCACGCCCGTTGTCCTTTAGCGCTCGCCTCCTGGGCCATCGGATCAGATATGATCCAACGACCGAAATCATTTCCGCCCAACGCCACTCCACCTCAGGTATGCCACATATGTGATGACATGGCCCCATCTAGATCGCTCACTGCAGCTTGATCCAATGGTCCCCGGGTCGTCATCTTCCGCAGATGCTCCTCCTCCGCATCATTACACACCTTGTCGTCGACTATTCAACAATTTATTCCGATCGTTCAAAGCATCGCCTCATCAAACCGCTCCATTCAACAACCATCCGACACCCCATTCAACAATCGTCCTCGCGTAACCCCCCACCATTCACTCCTTTACATGCAGCCCTAATAATCCTCACTCGAAACCCTAACTCCAGCACTTGTACCTTCGCATATAAAAGCCATCTCCCGCCACCTTCATGTACATCCACCGTCTAAGGTAGAGAGGGCTGAGCTCCAGGAGCACATACGTGGCATGCTAGAGCCTCCCCGTAGGCTGCTATCTCTAGCTTCCTCCTTCCTTGTATAATCTCGATGGCTTGACAGAGTCAGGGACTGGGAATTTTTCATGTTAATCCATTGGGACCTTGGGGACTGAGATCATAGTAGGTTAGGTAATATGCCCGGAGGAGAGTTCCATTGGCAGATTGGACCGATCTGTGCCTTATCTCCGACCATGAATCAAATATTCCTCCTGGTGATATGATTAGGACCCTGCAGGAAAGGGCATTTGCTATGCTTATCGATCGTGGGACACGGGAAGAAGCTCACCCCTAATCTTCTGAGGTTGGGGCGGGGTTCTTTTGTTGCTCTTGCCATCTTTTCAGGAATGGAATCCATGGTAGTAGCTGACCTCTGATACACACAAAATCGCTTCGAAAGAAAGTTCCATTGGGCAAATTGATGGAGGCGTGGCCTTCTGGCTAAATGCCAAACTGAAATTCATAGTTTAAACGATGCAGATGAAATGTCCTAGTCTAGCCCATTCTTCGAAAGAGATTTTTGCGGGATCCCTATCCACGATCATTTTCACTTCTTATTCCAGCGAACGAATAATCATTGAGTCGTCCTCTATATACATGTCGCACCCTGATTTTGATGCTGTTGATTTTTCCGCTTACCATGCTTATAGACAAGTCGGCTCGCTTGAATCCATAATTTTGAGTTTAAGCCCACAGTAGTCATGATTGGGGCTATAATATTGACTATGCATAGGACTATAAATGTGAAAAGGCAGGTCTTTTTTCACAATGATTTCGAATAGAACCATATAAGATAAAAAAGAAAGTCCATATATTCTCTTTGAAATTCGTTAGATAAATGCTCCCAACAAAGGGAATAAATCGAAAGAATTCCGCTCTGACTCTATGAATGGAGTAGGAATCCTCGAAGGGGAAGGAAGGACTTTTGATCGGATTAAAGAAGAGAGAAAGGAATGAACTTTTGAGCGAAGAAAGTCTTCTTCTCCAAGTGTGATCCACAGCTCGTCGTCGTACCGCAGCCTTGCCTTCAACCGATGTAAGCTCCCTTCCCTCGCTAGGAGGTCGAGCGAAGACCGGGAACTACCTTCCAGATCCCCTTCCCATGAGAAATCCTCCGCTCCGACCTCATCCATCTTCGTCTTGCCTCCAGGTATCTCCGTCATCTTGCCCCCATTTGATTTCTCCATTTTCCAAGCACACATCAACACACCTCCAGCCATCCTGGGCACACCTTGAGCATCACCTCACCTCCACGATCTTCGCCGAGCAATCCATGGTCACCCTCCTCTTTTGCAGACCCCCTTCATCGTGCTTCGCCTCCAGATCTTGCATGGAGCTGGAGCTCCAAGTCTATGCCTCCTCTCGCATTCCAAAGATCTCTAATCCCCTCCAGATAGCTTCGCCATCAATTTCTAACCCTGCAGGTCTTTACGCGCTTCACTGATCAGAAGGAGCAATAAGGCTCCAGCCTCCTCCTCACCCTCCGAAGACTAAGCATCGCCATGCCGTTTTGACCCGTGCAATTGCTCTGCCAGACCACCAAAGCCTTCGCCTTGGCCTCCTCGAGCTCCTAGGTCCTTCAGACCACAGCAGGTCCTCGGCAGAGCTTAAGAGGGGTCGACGGAGCTCCGCCCTTTTGCCATCGCCCGTAAAGGAAGATGGAATACAGGTGCCCTTGGATCTCTATCTAACGGCCCATGATTGAGCTTCATCGCTCGTCTGATCATCCTCTCAGAGATCCCTTAACCATCCATCAACGCCTCGTCTTGGGTCGTGAGATCATCCTGATCTGACGGTGTGGATCAGCACCCGAGCGGGTCATTTTAGTCCCTGGAACTTCAAACTTTAATATCTTTCTCATCTTTTATCCAACTTTTGTGTATTTTATGCCATTTTAAAGCTCTTTCCTTTCTTTATCATTATATATACTTTATGGATAGGTCGGAGGCACTTAAAATTGAATTACTATTTGAGGACTACATTGATCTATGCAGGCTTTATTGGACATATGTTCGCAATTAAATTGTGATAAAATTGATCTCGATGTAGGGACTCAATTGAGGAGGCTGGATTAATTAATTTTTCTGATATTATTGATGATTTAAATATCATTCTTTAAGGAATTAATTATTGCAGGGAGCTTGGGAATTATTCTAACTTGATTTGATCTTAATCATTTTGAATGTCGATATTTTGACCTGAAACAAATACTTTTTTGGATCTGTAAATTATTTAGAGATTTGATTGATCATATTATCAGGGATTAAAATTTATCATAACAAATCCATCTCTTTACCACTCTCTCTCTCTCTCTGTTTTATTTTATTTTCTTTGTTTATTTTTAACTATTTCTTTTTGACTATTTTCTGGTATAGAAATTAGCATTACAAGGAATTGAATGCATGGATTATTTAAACCATGCAACTAAAGAGCCGATGTTCCTTGAGTTTGACCTTGGTACACTTACCAAGTTAAATCTACTATATATTCAAACGTGTGGTTTTTGTTGAATTGTTTACCATCTTTATACTACATTTATAATTTTTTAAAGAGGTGGAGAATCAGTTCATCAAAACATTAACCCTATAGAAGAGTCCTAGCCTAAAGATTCCTTCAATATCGGAGGATCAAAAGAACATCCTGTCAATAACTATAAAGAGGTCTCTCCATGTGTCGGTTGGCTTTGCTCATGGCATACGATATATCTGTCTAGGTAACAGTAAGGTAGAGTAGCTTTCCCACTAGGCTTCTATATTGTGTATTATCCTCAAACTCAAGGTCAATGGATGTAGAGTGCTTCCTCAATTCCACAGGAATGCCAAATGGCTTGCATCCAAGTAGTCCAGCCTCAGTAAGAATATCTAGACAATACTTCCGTTGTATAAGATGTATTTCCTCTATAGCACGTATCACCTCAATGCCAAGGATGTAGTAAGAGTTGTCAAAGATCCTCCGTGACAAAGACCTTCTGAAGGAAGGTCTTGGTCTCCAAAATGCCTACTTCGTCGTCCCCAGTGACGACCATATTATCAACTTAGACTGCAAGTATAATGGTGCCATCAGACCGTCATCTGACAAAGACAGAGTAGTATGGTGTCGTCCTCTGAAAGCCAAGAGTGTTGATCTCAATAAGAAGTCTGTCAAACAATGCTCAAGGGCTCTGCTTCAGTCCATAGATGGTCTTACGTAGGCAGCACACACACTCCTTCTCGACTACGTAACATGACGGTTCCACCATGTAAACCTCTTCCTCGAGGTCATCATAGAGAAAGGTGTTATTGTCATCAAGCTGAAATATAGGCCTATCCTTATTAGCAAAAGATGAAAGAATGGTGCATATTGGATCTCATTCTGGCAACTGGAGAAGTCTCAAATTAATCCACCCCATATGTCCGCATGAAGCCTTTTGCAACCAATCTGGCTTTCAATCTGTCGATGGACCCAGGCGATTGCTTGGTCGTAAAGACCCCGTCTGCATGCCAAAATTCGAACTCTTGGCGGGCACGACACAAGATCCCATGTGTCCCAAGAGGAAAGGACATCCATCTCCACATACATGGATTGTCTCCAACCATGATCCTACAGTGCAATATGATGATCTCAGGGAATAGAAGATCGCCATTAGAGCATTTGTAAATCTCTTGTCACAGCTAAATAAACCATCAGTAGAAGTAAAATGTGACATGGGATGAAAAGTATATTGCCTCTTTGATTTCTGAAGGCAATAAGAAGCTCCAGAGATATATTCGAGGCAACAATGGTGGGAGTACTTGAAGAAGACATATCAACCAGCAAAAAAGTAGCAGACGAAAGCATAGAAACATGTATAGTGGCGTGCTTCCGTTATAAATGATCAGTTGGGGGAGGAGTTAGATCTAAAGGTATGTCACTAACAGACTGTGTAAAAAAGCTAGTCTGCTTAAAGAAAGTGACATATGCAGAAATATAGAACCGAAACCCAACAAGATCATAGCACCTATAGCCCTTCTGAGTGCGAAAATAGCCAAGTAAGACACACTTGATAATCCTATGCGATACTTACCGGCAATATGAAAGTTATGGACAACCGCAATGTACCCAAAAATCCTCAATGGTAACGAGAATGGAGTCTCATTGAGGTATAGTAGAGAGAAAGGAGTACCCCCCTTTAGGACAGAAAATGGGACCATGTTTATGAGATGGACATCAATAACGATGGCATCCCCCCAGTAACACTTTGAAATCTTCATGTGAGTAGAGACCGAGCAATATCAATAAGATGTCTAAGTTTCCTTTCCGTTACCCCATTTTGTTGAGAGGTATACGGACAGGATGTCCGATGAACCCTGAGAAGCAAAGAATGATGTCAAGTCATGTTTGGTGAACTCAAGAGATTGTCAGTTAGAATAATATGAACAAAGATGTGTTAATATACTGAAAGAAATTGTTAACAATCTTATTAATCATCGAACGTTCCTATTTCATCACTATCTTCTGTAGTGATTGTGCTTCACCATGTTCTGGCATGTTTATTGGTTTTTTTATCATGCAGAGAATGTGTTTTCTGTATATTTTGCTTTGTAATGTACGGATAGTTCTAGAAATTGATGGTGTTATATTAAATATATATTTATGTAATTTTCTAATTTATTGTATCTTTTTTTACCATTTGTTTTTGGGGTTCTTTGGGATATTTATATATGGTTTAGCTGATGGTAAAGTTATAGTTTCATTTTAACCAATTATAACAAGCAAAGTGGAAAATTTCAAAATACCATTTAATATATGAGTTGGTCTAGGGCTTAGGCTAATAAAAAATTAAGCGGGCCTCGGCTCGACCCAAAGCCATTTGTTAAATGGGCTTGAGTCGGGTCCATATAGGGACCGACCCAAGCCTAGCTCATGTTCATCCCTATGCACATCACTCCAATGGGTCCTAGAGGACCCTGACGGTAGCCCACATAGGGCTTAGATGCTCAGCAGCGATGCTAGAGGCGCTGGGGGATGTCTACAAAGGTGCTGGAGGCAGTCCAGGCAGTCCACGACTGCGCTAGAGGCGCTAAAGGGCTAGGTGAAGACCCTGGTGGTGCCACAGGGCTTGAGTCGGGTCCATATAGGGCTCGACCCAAGCCTAGCTCATGCTCATCCCTATGCACATCACTCCAGTGGGTCCTAGAGGACCCTGACGGTAGCCCACATAGGGCTTAGATGCTCAGCAGCGATGCTAGAGGTGCTGGAGGATGTCTACAAAGGTGCTGGAGGCAGTCCAGGCAGTCCACGACTGCGCTAGAGGCGCTAAAGGGCTAGGTGAAGACCCTGGTGGTGCCACAGGGCACCAACAGCCACACGATATGGCTCAAATGAGCCTATGAGGCGAAAGCGCTAGTGCTGCAGCCTTACGTGATGGCGTAGGGGGCACTGCAACTGTGTACGACAATGAGAGGCGACGTGCTCGTGATCCTAGGGAGAGGGGAGGGTCCACGCGAGGACTTGGTTAGCGATGGAGGTGGAAGTTAGGTCAGAATACAGATCTAGGATCGTTGCTCTAATACCATGTGGAGAAGAGAATAAATTGTTGTATCTTATTCCATGGGTCTAGGGTCTCAAATATAGCGTAAAACCCTAGAGAGCTAAAAGGGAGAATTACATAAAAGATCACGAAGGGTTACATGGTTCAATAAATAAATAGAAGACAAAATAACTCTAGCAATAGCAATTACCTAATAGACCCAAAAGGGATATTGTTGGAGTATGTGGTTGTGCGCTCCTTGGGTTGTAGATGGGTAAATGGATCATTCCAGGATCCATTTACCACTTCCATGTGTTTAGTTCCACATCTACCAGTGGTGGGACTTAGAGGCTCCAGGAGGCTATATAAGGAGCCCTAGACCTCCTGTATTCATTGAGAAAGTGCAATGAAGCATATGGTCCTTTGAGGCTTTCTCTCGTTGTTTCATACCCCTCCTTGGGGTAAGGTTCCAAGTAAAAATCTTTGTGTTCCATGTTTCACATTTCTGTACTTATGCTCTATTTATCATGTCGCTTCCGCATTATTATTTTATAACATGCTATCAGAGCGGGTTCGATTCTCGAGGGTTCATTTTCATGTTATTTATTTTCGAGATTCGATTGTAATGGTTCGTTTTGAATAATTTATTAAGATGTCTTATTCATGTTCATGTTCTAATGTTTGTTCACGATCTAGGGTATCCTCGAACCCAAGTTATGCACGGATGGTCATCAACATCAAGGGTTTCTCTGTAGATCGAGATCTTCTCTGCCGAGCCTCAGGCGGCCATGACGATCCAGGCTTTGATCATGTTTTCTTTCCAGATGGGGCTTCCGCTTCCGCAAAGGAAAAAATCCAGGCGGTGCTCCATCCTTGCTTCGAACAAGCAGAAGTGCTCCTGGCATCATCTTCAACAACCATGCGCTCCAGTCGACGGTCCAAGCATCCCAGTCGCATCTTCTCAACTCGTGCATACAAGAAGGCCGCATCCAGGTCGCAACCCACGCTCCAGTCGCGAGTTGAAGCTCCAGGCGACGTGCATCTGGCGCTCAAGAGGCAGCAGCAATCCGAAGATCGTGTTGTCATTCCAACAACTACTCTGACGCGTCGTGCAGCAATCTCCAGATCGAGGCAGCATGAGTCCATAGCATCGTTGCCTTGCGTCTCTCCAGATCGGTTGTTAGTGGTTGCAGCCCCAGCGAACGACTCTTTCCTCCTCGTCGGCTCTTTCTCCCTCGTACAAAACCCCCACGCGCATAACCTCCAGGCGAAGCTCCTTTCACCTCGACCCCAGGCGGCGCGAGTTCTTCAACCAGTGTCACCATTGATCACAAGCGAGCTTCCTCGTGCGCCATCACGGCACTACTCCCTGCGGCAGGGGCGGCCAATTGACGGTGGCAAAACCACACTCAACCTCCGCACTGTCCCCCCTTTGGGGGAGGCGGCACATAAAGAAAAAAGGGAGGGGGGCTTTGTGCGTGGTTGAGGGTTCGCACGGTGGGCCCTAACAAGGGGCCCGACAGCTTCAATTTGAAAAATCATTGATAGGCTTGGCCATTGTCGTCTATTTAATAAAAAGGAAAAAGAAAAGGGGGAAGAGAGAGTTCAGTTCTAAAGCCCAAATGGGCTATTGTATTTTGGTCTAATTGGACCATAAGTTCTTTGTTAAAAAAAGGGGGAAATGAGTAGAAAAAATGAAAAGCCATAAAAAATTTATTATGAACGGCTTATGTGACAGTTATTAAAAAAATAGCCGAGAAAAAAATTTGTTGCAAGGAAAGCCGGGAAAAAAAGAAGTGAAACGGCTTAAAAAATTGTTCCAAAAATATTATGAGAAGAAAAGCCAGAATATATATATATATATATATATATATATATATATATGACGGCTTATTTGGGTTTTTTCCTCATGTTATTGTCTTCTCCCAACATAGTCGATGTCATATATTCCGACTAGTATGGGAGAAAGGGGGAGTATTGTGTAGAGTCGCAGGTCTTCTTCAGATGTCAGATTCTCCATACTAGCCAGTTGTTCAGACTCTACAGTTGATATTCAAACTCGACGGTCAAATGATTCCGAGTCTTCAGTTTCAGACATGCACGTGTATGCGGTCTTTTTTTCAAATGAGCACATGTCTTCCATCATTTGTAGTGGTCCGCATCTTTTCTTGTTGTTTCGGACAGAGTTTTCATGTGAGCCATAGGAACTCCAGAGTAGAGGATCATTCCCTATGCCATGTGGGCAAGAGTTTTTATGTGGTATCATAGGGACTCTAGAGTAGGGTACCATTCCCTGTGCCAGATGGGACTCAGAGACCCAGTTCTCCGACGAGGAGACTTCTTCAGACTCCATTCTCCAGTGACTGTGGACTCCGACGAGGATTGCACTCCACGGCCTTTCACTTCGGACCTTTCAGAGATGGAGCAATTGTCCACATGTTGTGGCGGGCCAGAGAACTCCGACGAGGAGACTCATTTTAATTGCAGTGACTCTGACAGGCGCAGAACAGAGCACATGCTCTCTGAGAGAAGATTCACTTGACTCACACTCCAGCTCGTTCATCCTCCTCACATACACGACATGAGAAGCAACGCCCGAGACAGCAGCTAACTGTTGTGCGCGTTGAGTTGATATTGTCTGTAGTGTCATGTAGCGTGAGTTGAGTTTCTTTCTATTTGTCCAAGCTGAGCATTGCATGCTCCAACTTGAGGGGGGGTATTGGAGTATTTGGTTGTGCGCTACTTGAGTTGTAGATGGGTAAATGGATCACTTTAAGATCCATTTACCACATCCATGTGTTTGGTCCCACATCTACCAGTGATGGGACTTGGAGTCTCTGTGGAGGCTATATAAGGAGCCCCAAACCTCATGTATCCATTGAGAAAGTGCAATGAAGCATATGGCCCTTTGAGGTCTTCTCCCGTGGTTTCAGCCCGCTCCTTAGAAAATAGGGTTCCACGTAAAAATGTTTGTGTTCTATGTTTCATATTTCTGTTCTTATGCTCTGTTTATCATTTCGCTTCCGCATTCCTATTTTCTAGCAATTACTCAATAGTCCCAAAAGGGTTACAAATAGAAATGGAAAACAAGGAAATAAACTATAAGAGGAAAAACTATGTCATGGTTATATTAACCGATAACATCAACACTACCCCTCAAGTGGGCGCGTATCTAGCCCAACTTGGAAGTCGACAACAATATGTATTTCTTTAGAAGTGCCTTGGTGAATATATCTGCAAGTTAGGACACTGAAGATGTGCGGAGTAATGATCTTTCTTTCTCGTACTGCATTTCGAATAAAGTAGCGACCCAATTTAATATGCTTCGTCCACTCATGGAAAATAAGATTAGTAGAAATGTGCATTGCGGACTTATTATCGCGGTAGAGAGGAACAAGAGTGGTAGTAGGGACTCCAGTTTCCTACATAAAGGGGATGAGCCAAGTAATCTCGCATATGTCTTGAGCCATTGCTATGTGTTCTGCTTCTCCGCTTAACCCGGAGAGTACTAGTATGTGTGCCTTTCTTCACCATCCAATAAGGCTTCTACTAGTAAACATGATATTATCGGTAGTGGATCGCATGTCCTCAGGAGAATTAGCATAGTCAGTATTTGCATAGGTCATATCACTATCATTAGCCCCATAGAAGAGGCATTTCCCTGGAGAGTCCTCTATGTATCGAAGGATCAAATGAACATCATGTCAATGACTTTAGTGGTGCTTCTCCATATACCGGCGGGCTCTTCTCACAACATATGATATATCATGCCTAGTTATAGTGAGATATAGCAGTTTGCCCAATAAGTTCTATACCATTGGTATCTTCAAATACAAAATCCGCAAAGGTGGCACAAATTTCTGTCAAATTTCGATCGAAATTCTGTTTCGGTCGGTCACCGAAATGGTGACCGAAACCGACATTTAGGGCCTTGAGCATATCTCTATTACCACACAAATGATGTGTTGCCCTGTAATGCATAATCCACTCTGTAATATCAGGGCCACGATAAGAAGTAGATGCAATAATACTACCTGAGGAGGATGCCACGTCGTGACTTGATATATCACCAAAACTAATAGGTGGCATAATATCCCTCAGACGGGAAACAAGATCATCATATCATTGCTCAGAGGAAGACGCAGATGCTGGAGCTGAACCATATTCTGCAACACATGCAGATGCTGGAAATCCATGCTTGGAGTAGCATATGTCATATGTATGTCCAGACCGATGACAGAAGATGCAGGATAATGGGCGACCACGACCTCCTCTATCACGTGGTCCACGGCCTTGGAACTGAGAAGCACTTCCCCTTCCACGGTAGGCCGCCATAGCAGAAGAATTCGTCATTAGAGTAGGGGATGATAGATTAATTCGACTCAATCTGCAAAAGGCTTCCTCCATGGGAGGAATAGTAGCATCTGCCAAGATCTGCGAAGATGTTGCCTCATATTGTGAATCTAGAGATGCCAAGAAAACACCAACCATTGCGGCATTCCGATGCCTTCTTGTGTTCAGGAGTCGTTGTGAGAGGCATAAAACTGGGAAGCTTTTCAAACATCCCTCATAGGGATGTGTAATGCGCATGAAGGGGTCGTCCATTCTGCTTTATGGTAAAAATGCCATGCTAAAGTTGTAGGATCTTCATCTCATTCTTTGCTTGTGAATAGATTGTGGCAAGAATATTCCTCATTGCCTTCGCAGTGGGATGATATTAAACATCATTGGCTATCTCTGGTGTCAATGTACCAAATAGCCAGACATGTGCATAAGCATTGTCTGCCTCTCAGGAGGAATGTGTTCATGTCTTCTCCACCGGCTCTTCTTCGGTAAGAATGTGCTTCTTACCCATAGATTTCATAAGGCTCATGAACTGCATGGCCCATAGCTCATAATTTGACCCATCGACCTTGACTATCGGCGTTGGACCACGGAAAGCCCATGTAGCAGGGATATCAATTTTACTTTCTAACATGTTGTTGGCTGGAGAAGACAGGGATGTAAACTAGGAAATCTTTTGTCTACACAGACATAATGGGATTTGGTTGCATGCGTAAACTCAAGCAACCAATCCCATCAACCACGAATCGATGGCTGTGGTAGAAAGAGAGGTGCGACGAGGCACCCTAAGAAGAAAGGTGCGGCGATGGCACCCCTTAGAGAGAGAAGGGGCGATGACCCCCCCTGAAGGAGATAGGTGTGGCGGCACCCCAAGGAGGGAGGTGTGGCGGTGCACCTTAGAAAGAGAAGGGGTGGCAGCCCCCTAAAGGAGAAAGGCACGACGGCACCCTAGGGAGGGAGGCGCAGTGGTGCACTTTAGAGAGAGAGGGGCAGCGGCACGGTGTGCAGAGAATGGGAGAGAGATAGAGAAGGTGACGGCGGCGTGGTGAGGTTAGGGTTAGTGGGTATGAGAGCTCCGATCTAGGACTGCCGCCATGTTGGGAAAAATGAGAGAGCTATTATTCCAAGGAACCCTAGACTCTCTTATATAGAGAAGAGACATGTGGGTAAATTACATAAGACTGACGAAAGAAAAGAATAATAGAAAAATAAACATAAAACATAAACATATCTCTACATGTTCTTTAGGGAAGGGAGACCATACATAGAAAGTTTATCAGCACATGGTGAATCTTTCTTTATATTTGAAAGGCCAAATGGATGCAAAATTATGTCAACAATTAATAGGATTACAACTGAAGAAAGATGAAATCAGGCAACATTAGTTCAACAAAATGAACATGTCATAAAATTCGAGGCTGTGCTAGGAAATAATATATTATCTTACCTTGTAAAGTTCACTCTGGAATCTTTCCAAATCTTGTAAATCAAACCACTTTTGGGTGAGCTGAAAAGACATAGGAAATCAGTATGGACGCGTATCTTCAATCCCAATCAGAACCAACAAACCGTCTTTCTGTAAAAAGCACTCACAAAATAGGGATAACGCTCAAGACTGAAATCTTCTGGAGCTGTCTTCAAAAATAGATAGATGTAATAAAGAACAAAAATACCGCATTCATCCCCATTTCTCTGTTGTGGGACCTGAGAAGAGCATATCAACTCTTGTTTAAATATAGTGAAGTGAAATTGTGGGAGGGACATGACTGTGCAACTGAATATCACCTTAGGCACCAGAAGCGGTATCTTGGAGACGAACTCTTTCCATGGGAGCCTCCTACTCGGGTTCATTGTATATATGTCCCACACAAACCTGGAAAAAGAACCAAACATGTTAGTTGTGCATTCTCGTTACCCAGTTCTGGGTAAACATTAACAAAACGATACCTTCTTATTTCCGGCTCCAATCTTTTTGGGCCTGTCTTTTCAAGTGAATCCAAAAGCAACATACAAGGTCCGTTGGTCTTCGAATCAATGCTTTCTCCAATGTGACATAAAATAAGAAGACTCCAATGTCCCCTAAAGAATTATCGTTTAAAATATGCAAATACCAAGTTGTATTGGTAGGGGGAATCAGAATTGAGAAGCGCTTACCAACAGACAATAGGAACAAAAACATATTTACATGAAAATATTTGCTTATCCAAAATCCACCGTAAAACTTTCCCCTTCTGCTCTCCTTTATCAGCTAATCCTTCCTTGTACAATAAAAACCATAGACTATCAAGACATGTGAACGATCTTTTTTCATCTTTGGTTGTATTTCTCCACAAAACCCTATATGAGAGAGGTGTCAGAGTTCTAGACTGATAAAACCTATTTGAGTGATCAAACCCATACTGAACTTACTGCAAATAAGATTCAAACATGTTGGTATCCAGTTTATTTTGTTGCCTTGAATTTGTGCATCCGCCATTCTTGCTCCGCCTTGCTTTTTTATAGTAAGTAACAGAATTGTAGAGTAACTCTTCAACGTTGTTGTCATTGTCTTTCGACTTCTTTCTGCAAGACCTCCTTAGATTTCTGCGAACAGGATCTATATTCGGTTTAGAAAATAGTTGTTAATTAGACCTTTAACATTACATGGCAATCAAATTGTATCCTATGAGCAGCTTAAAATAAACAAGGAAGATAGACAATATAGTAAGGATCGGTTTTCATGTGACAGCTTAGTATTACAACCCTGCTTGTTATTTGTTGCTGATAGAGGAAAAGATTTGTTAATAATGCAACAGCACATTTCTAAAGCGTGCACTATGAAACTATGACAGACACATTTTAAGCATTCTGAAGCGTGCCTTGTGTTAAAACTGAAGAATGACAACAAATTGTATATGTTAGAAAATTTAAATGCGGAAGCGTATCAGAAATAAATGATAAAGAACAATAAAGAACGCAGGATTTTACGTGGAACCCTACTCTCTAAGGAGGGGGATGAAACCACGGGAGAAGGCCTCAAAGGGCCATATGTTGCATTGCTTTTTCTCATCAAATACAGGGGGTCTGGGGCTTCTTATATAACATCCAAAGACCCTCCAAGTCCCATCATTGGTAGATGTGGGACTAAACTCTGGATGTGGTAAATGGATCCCAGAGTGATCCATTTACCCATCTACATGATAAGTGATGCATATACTCTAACGCTCCCCCTCAAGCTGGAGCATGCAATGCTCAGCTTGGATAAACAGAAAGAAATCTCAACTCACAATACAAGACACTACAGACAATATCAACTCTACGTGTACAACTGCCAGTTGCAGTCGAGGACGTTGCTTCTCATGATGTGGATGTGAGGAGGAACAAATGGGATGGAGTGTGAGTCAAACTGTATCTCCTCGTCGGAAAGCATGTGCTATGTATTGCGCCTGTCAAAGTCACTGCAACTGAAAAATGAGTCTCCACCTGGAGAACTCTGGCCCGCCACAACATGTGGACAACTGCTCCATCTCTGAAAGGTCTGAACTGAAAAGGCCGTGGAGAAATCCTCGTCGGATCCCACGATCGCAGGAAAATAGAATTTGAAAAAGTCTCCCCGTCGGATAATTGGGTCTCTCCATACAGGCTCAGGGAATGGGATCTCTACTCTGGAGTCCTTATGAAACCGCATGAACATCCCAGCCCACATGGCATAGGGAATGGGGATCTCTACTCTGGAGTCCCTATGGATCACATGAGAACTCTGATCAAAATAAAAGATAGGAACCACAAATTATGATGGCAAACTTGTGTACATCTAACTGAAGACTCGGAAACATCTGAACATCGAGTCTAAATATCTGATCATATATAGAGTCTGGAGAAATCTGGTTGGCCTGGAGTCTGGAGAATTTGAGAATGTGGCCTGAAGAACTATACACAATACTTCCCCTTTCTTCAATACTTGTCAGAAAACAGTGACATCGACAAAGTTGAGAGAAGACAATAAAATGGGGGAAAACAAAACATCACAAATGATTTTTTCTGCGGCTATTTTTTCCTTTTTATTTTTCTCTTTTTTATAGACGTCTCTTCCTCCTTTTTTTAGTCGTTTCCTTTTTTCTCTGGTTTTTCCCTTTTTTCTTTTACAAACGGCTTTTCTTTTGTACGTACCCCCATTTTTTTAACAAAGATTGTCAGCCCAAATAGGGGGCACAAAAATACGTAGCTTTTTTTCTTCGACCAGATTTGGGCCTAAAGATGCGGCCTCCTTTTTTACCTCATGATTGTTTGCCTCTCTTTATTTAGGCTTCCTTGTAGTGGGAACCCTTCTCACGCAAGATCCGCCCCTGATTGGGGCACCTGTGGCGCCACGATGGAGAGGCCGCCTGGGGCATCGAGCTCCGCATGGAGCTTCGTGTAGAGAGATGGAAAATGCGGCTGCCTGAGAAGTGCTGCCTGCAGAGCTTGCCGCCTGATAAGATGCGACCGCATGTCATGTGAGAGGAGGTGGAGAAGGATGGCTTCACCTGTGCCATCGCCGTTGGGAACCGTGAGGGAGGAGCACCGTCTGGAGCCCCTTCCTTGCACGATGCACGCATGGAGTTCCAGAAACCCTAGGTGGCACCGCCGACTGAGGGGAACAATAGAAGGGGCGATGGGAGTTGATGATGTCGAACATGCATGGAGAGATCGCTTGAGGGTGCCTAGGGGGTGCTGCCTAGGGTTCCGCCTACGGATAAGATGCAGCCACAGCACTGGAGAAGGTGTAGTCGCCGCCCTGGAGATGGGACTGGCGAATATGCAGCAACGATCCTACTCCGATGTCTCTCTTGTCGATAACGATCTTCGATAATACGTAGAAATTAGGGTTTCTGAAAAACCCCAGAATTTCTCGAACTTTGGACGAATCATGATCATCTAATCTTCACGAACAAATCTTCAATAATAATCAAGAATCGACTCTCGAATAAAAAAACATAAAATCCTCGAGAAACGAACTCTGCTCCATAAGGAGCAGGAAGAAACCACGGGAGAAGGCCTCAAAGGGTCATATGCCGCATTGCACTTTCTCATCAGATACAGAGGGTTTGGGGCTTCTTATATAGCCTCCACAGACGCTCTAAGTCCCACCATTGGTAGACATGGGACTAGATTCTGGATGTGGTAAACGAATCCTGGAGTGATCCATTTACCCTTCCAAATGATAAGTGAAGCATATACTCTAATAGTATAAAATGTATAAAATAAAATGCGAACTGTAAGAAAATAACAGGGGGGGTTGACTGATACTTTCTGAACTAATAACATGTTAGAAGGAAGATTCATGACACCAAGTACAACAATAGAAAGTGAAACAGTGGTAGACATGTAACATCTCAACAAAATATGTGCAAAATATCAGGAATGACCTTTATTAAAATGTTTTGCAATGATTTCACAAGTGTTGTGTTAGTTTGCTTACCACCACAAGTAAAATACTGCCATTTTTTCAAATATTTAAATGTTTGCCTCAGTACAGGCTTGTGCAATTTAACTAAGTATGCCAAATTGCCAATTACTACAAATAGTACACCTCGGACCTCAAGGAACACAGCACTTTTTGTAGAACATTCTCAACATATGGAATGTCAGTTTTTTCCCTTGCAATGACGAAAGTTCAAAGGTACATCAACATCAAAAGAACAGGCATGATTTCAGTTTAGGAAAACATCTCTCATGGAAGCTGTGCCAAATGACACCAAAGAAAAGTAACCAACCACAACATATCTGCCTTTGACCACTCCATCTTAGCAAACGAGCCTAGTAAAAAGAAAATAGTCTGCATCTCCTACTCCCCAATAGCAATCACTCCTAAGACCCCGGAAAATACCGGGCCTCACAATGTCATGCTGATAATCCACAGGGACAAAGGTCGCCATCTGTGGCCAAGCTCAGGAAATACTACTCAAGCTAAGTGATCGAGACCAATGATGAGTTCTGAGGTATCTTTAAAGGATCTGAGACCATTCAATTCCAAGGTCAGTTAAAGGGACCATAGGCCACATGGCTCTCAAGTTCCTAAGGTGCACCCAAAGTCTATTCGAGGATGTAAAATGAACAAGCATAGTGCCAATGTCTCTCTGGACAATTATTTCACGCACAAGTTCTTGCCAATATTTCTTGAAGAATGGAGCCCGCACAAAGAGATACAAGGGCCCTATTTTCCCTATCCTTTTTAGGATATTAAGAATAAAACAAACTACTTGACTCTCCCAGTATTCCCAGAGCGCCCGACTCACTGTTCTATAGGGGGATTATAGGGTCCAAGCTTGATCTGCCCACATGCATGGCATAATGGAGGCATCCTCCCCTGCAGGATATACAATGTCAGCAATATGCAGGTAAAAAGCATGTCTTCCATGCATTGTGTATAGCACGCTACATCTATGCATCTTCCTATTTTTACGATATAGCCATTCCCGGGAATCACATGTCCTCTCTTTACATTCAGGCATGAAGAGATGGACTTCGCTCCTTTTTTTCAAAAGCCAAAGGATGACCATCCTAGATGGGTAGTCACCCAAGATTCATTTAATTATTAAATTGCAAAACACAATACATCACTCATTATGAATATGAACTTCCACCAATGCACATAAAAGGCCTTCACTATATGCACTTCATTCGCCAAATAACCTCTTGCCTAAGCACCAACATATTCCTCCAGGTCTACATTACCAACAAACATGGCTTCAAATATTGGCATTGATGTCATCTCGCAAACCCTGGAAACTGGTATAATGTCATCGACATGTTGCCGATCGCCAGAAATCATAGAAATGATGATAAAAATCATTTTCACCCAAAACTAAGACTTTCAGTGTTCTCCAATCAATAAATAAGTTTGTAATAAATATTTGTTTGCTATAATAGAAATGTAAATACGAGGTTCCATTTATACCACATCATACATGAATGCAGAAATATGGATATATGACTTAAAAAATAAAATAATCAACTATTTTGGTAGTACATTGATGCAACCTAATTAAGGGGTGACTTAATGGCAACCTTAAAACGTGAAAACTAATGGACTAAATGACGAAAACAACTAAGATGGCGTGCGATACAAAAGAAAATCAGCAACAATAAACAACAAAATACTCGAGTTCTAGCACCGGTTTCTCCACAATTTCCGGGCAAATCAAATAGTTAATGATTAATGGAAATAAATAGCGATGTTGCAGTTTAGAACCTCAATCAATCACCAAACCGAACAGCAATATAACAGTCCACAATACTAGTATTATGCGGCAAAGTAATTGGTGGAAATGACGCTCATACCACAACCGGCGAGGAAGAATTTGCACGCTTCAGATCTGACCGTAGAATGCGGTAGCGGGATAGGCACGTCGGCGTTCTCGCAGGTGAGGGGCCACGGGCAGTGGTGGTTGCACAGTGGCTGCGGCTGGGGCTGCCAGCAGCGGAGCGGAGTGGCGTCGGGCTGACACGGGGTCGCTGGTGGGGAAGGGGAGAGGGGCTGGTGCGCGGGGTGGGGTGGGGTGGGGTGGGGGGCTGGCGAGAGGGGAGGGCAACGAGTGGTTGGCAGAGGAGGTGCGTTCGGCGAGGGGGAGAGGCGGCGGGGCGGGATAGAGCCGGGGAAGAGGAGGAGCAGGCGGGAGGGGTGGGGGTGCTGGCGTGCAGGGAGATGGGTGCGGGACTGGGGAAGGCGAAGGCGGCGGGGAGGGATGCGATTAGGGTTGGGAGAAGAGGAAAGAATGCGGGGAGAGGGAAGGGCGGAACCGAGAGATTAGAGAGAGAGAGAGAGATAAGTGATGGGGGAAATAAACTTTCATTCCAACTTAATCCCAACCCTAATCCAAGGGGGCCTTTATAGAGGCTAATTCCCCCCAATTAAGCAACAATTTTTCTAAAATAGGAAAAAAAGAAAACAGAAAAGAAAGGATAATAAAGCCTTGTATGATGAGCCTTTTACATAAAATAAAATAAATAAAATAAATAAAACAAATGATCGAAAAGTGATCATGTAAGATCATGCTGCATCAACTCCCCTCTGCTGAAAAGAATCTCGCTCCGTCGAGATGGCATCGTGGAGGTTCTGAAGTATATCGGGGCAGAGTTGTTGGAGTTCATCTTCGTCAATCCAGGTGCAATCTGTAAGAGGCCGTCCCTTCCATTTGACTAGATATCGTCGGAAGAGACCACGTCTAGCCGTCATATCTCGGATGTCTGCAATATCTTCAATCTGATCGGCATCAGTCACGGCTGGAGGTTGACGAGTATCATCAGCGGGAACTGCTGGCGTGGTGGCATCTGTCTGTTCATCTCCATGATATAAGAAAAGATCTGATACATTAAAGACTGGCTATGTCTGGACGTCTGGCGGCAGGTCGAGTAAGTAAGCATTGGGCCCAATCTTCTTGAGGACTCGGAATGGACCAATCTTTCGTTCACTCAATTTTTGGTGGACTCTTAAAGGAAACCTCTCTTTTTTTAGGTGGATCATCACTAATTCTCCAACTTTGAACTCGCTCTCTCTGCGTTGGAGGTTGGCTTGGGCTTGGTATTTCTGGGTCATGGTTTGGAGTTTGGCTCGGATTTCGGTATGGAGATGTGTTAGGTGTTCGACCAGATCCTCAGCAGCTGCACTACTTCTCCCTTGCATGGTTGTGGGTTTTAGGTCTAGAAATTGGGTAAGCAGAAAGCCGTACACACTCTCAAATGGCGATTTTCCGGTGAACCTATTGGTGGAACTGTTATACGCGAATTCAGCTTGGGGAAGAATTAGATCCCATTTGGACGGAGAGTCCCCTGCAAGACATCGCAATAAATTTCCTAATGATCTGTTAACTACTTCGGTTTGCCCGTCTGTTTGTGGATGATAAGCAGTGCTGTATTGCAAACGAGTACCAAGACGGGACCAAAGCGTGCGCCAAAAATGACTCAAAAACATGGTATCACGATCCGAAGTGAAAGAACGAGGAACATCATGCAATCGCACAGCATCACGAAAAACAAATCAGCGACATGAGATGCATCTGAAATTTTCTTACATGCAATGAAATGTGCCATTTTAGAAAATATGTCCACAACCACAAAAATAGAGTCAACTTTCCGTACCGTGAGGGGTAAGCTTAGCACAAAATCCATAGTGATGTCTTCCCAGGGTCGCAGAGGAATTGGTAAAGGCGTGTACAACCCAGTGTTCTGCTTATGTCCTTTGAACCTCTGACATGTCTGGCATTTTTGTACAAACTTGGTAACATCCTTTCGCAATTGCGGGCAATAAAATCGCTCTTGGAGAAGGGCCAAGGTCTTATCCCTTCCAAAGTGTCCAGCTAAGCAACCGTTATGCAGTTCTGAAATCAGGTTCTCTCGAAGGGAAGTGGCAGGAATGCACAATCGGTGGGCCTTGAACAGGAATCCCTCATGAAGGACATAAGTGGTTGTCGGATCCTGTCCAGTATCAACACATTCAGCATAAGCTTGTCCGAAGTCAGGATCATTGGGGTAGAGATCCTTGAGTGTGTCAAATCCCGTCGTGCTGACGGTCATGGTGGTCAGGGCATGTGTTCGTCGGCTTAACGCGTCGGCAACGCGGTTCAGGGTACCAGCCTAGTGCTTGAGATGGAACGTGTATTCTTGGAGGAAACTAACCCACTTTACGTGACGCTTGTTAAGGGTCTTCTGTGAGTTTAGATATCTTAAGGCTTCATGATCAGAGTTAAGGACAAATTCACGTTGGATCAGGTAATGCCTCCAATGCTTGAGAGCTTGCACCACGGCATAGAATTCGACATCATAAGTGGAGTATCGTGATCGAGCTTCGTTCAACTTTTCACTGTAGAAGGCTACAGGTCGTCCTTCTTGACTCAGGACGGCGCCAATCCTGACATGTGAGGCATTGCAATCGACTACAAAAACCTTGGTGAAGTCAGGAAGTGCTAGAACGGGGGCATGTGTCAATTGGTGACATGCTTGTTCATTTCTTCGTGTTCACTTGGGCTCATCCGATAATGTGGTAAGTGGAGTAGGCTGGCTCCAGGGACTAGGTCAATGTGATGTTGAATGTCACGCAACGAGGGTAGTCCCTCAGGCAACTCTTCAGGCATAATGTCAGCAAACTCTTGGATGATGGGCTTTATATCAGGCGGGACTTCGGGTGTAGTTGTCTCTTGATTGTTTACTTCACGTCCCATTAATGCATAAATGGTGGAGCTCTCCTGAATTTCACGTTGGAATGTCTGGGCTTCCATCAGCAATACGGGACCCGTAGTCGAAGGCTTTGACGGTGGAGTGCTTTTACCGGATTGTGCGGTCGCGGCTCGAAGTGTAGCCACCTGGCGAGGGCTAAGGGCTTCGCGTTCTGGTCTAAGGGTCGCACGCACCTTGTCTATGAGAAAGGTGTATGTGCTCATCTTACCTTTGTGCTCCGTGTCTCGATCGAATTGCCACGGTCTCCCAAGTAGTATGTGACAGACATCCATAGGGGCTACATGGCACCACACCTCGTCTTTATATGAAGTTCCAACACGCACCTTGTCTATGAGAAAGGTGTATGTGCTCATCTTACCTTTGTGCTCCGTGTCTCGATCGAATTGCCACGGTCTCCCAAGTAGTACGTGACAGACATCCATAGGGGCTACATGGCACCACACCTTGTCTTTATATGAAGTTCCAATCGAGAAGCTAACGAGGCTTTGTCGGTGGATCGGGAGTTGGGTACCACCTCAAAACCAGGCCACACTGTAAGGTTTCTCAAGTGGTTGAGTTGGCAGACCCAACTTATCGACCATTTCTTGAGAAACGAAGTTATCAATGCTTCCTCCATCAATGATCAGAGAACAGCGTCGCCCTCCTGAGGTGCAGGTGGTTCGGAAGATGCTGCGTCGCAGCCAACTATCAGCGTCGTTGACAGCGGGTGTAAGCAGGATGTTTGTGGGTGCGCTGTCAGGAGCGATAAAGTTCTCATGTTCAATTACCAAGAAAGGTCCGGATATGTCTCCATCCACTCCTAGAGGCTCATAGTCATCGGCTCCCACGGTGTCAGCGGTCAAAGCAGTAGGATCCTCTTCAGGTGATTCCTGCTGATCAGGGTCAGGGTCGTCGATGGTGCATAAATGGGTGGGTCTAGCCTTAGGGTTTGGGCACTCTGCTGCTCGATGTCCCTTTTGGTAACATCGGAAACAAGTATCAGGTCCTACAACAGGTCGACTTCCCAAGATGCCTGGTCCGGGGTTCCCAGTAGATGGTCGGACGACGGCAGGAGTAAATGGTTTGACTTGGGGTTTACCCGTAACGATCGATGGGGAACCTATTGGTTTGGAGGTCGTCATCGGGGTACTGGTGCGTGGAACGGAGTTCACAGGAAAGGTCATCCTCCTTGTCTGGGCCTTAGCAAGCTTAGTCTCAGCCCGTTCAGCCTGCTTGTAAGCTTCGTCAACGTCTCGGCAGTTGTGGAGGTAGAGTTCATCCTGAATAACTGGGCGGAGTCCTTGCATGTAGCGGGTGACCTCCTGGACAGGGGTCTCCTGCAATTGATTGCGGTGAACGAGGGAATGGAACCCTTCGGTGTATTCTCCTACGCTCATGGTGCCTTGTTTCCATGATTGCAGTCCCGCGTAGAGATCTCGTTTGTAATCTTCAGGCACGAATTTGGTTTTCAATTTGGCCTTCGCCTTGCTCCAATTGCGGATCTTACGCTTTTCTTTTCGCTTGCGCTCAGATTGTAAACGGTCCCACCATAGCAGAGCATGTCTCTTTAGTTTGATTGTGACAAATTGAACTTTTCGCTCGCTTGGCATTGACTTCCATACAAAGAAGTGTTCGACGGTTTGGAGCCAATCCAAAAAGACATCAGGGTCTCGTCCGTCGTCAAAGTCCGGAACATCGAGACGGATGCCTCGATCCCATCCTTCATCGAACCTCGGGCCAGGTCGGGGCGGAAATTGATACACACCGGTAGGTTGTGGAGTATATCCGGGGGTGTGTGGTTCTTGACTCTTAGAAGTGAAAGAGGTGTCATCTCTTGATCCTTCTTCGTCACTTTCTTGGGAGTGACAATCGCTAACGTGTCCGTCAGAAGTAGATGAGCTAGAGTCGTGGGAAGTGTTACTCCGTGAATGTGGTCTCCGGCTAGTACGCCGGCCTTTGTTTGGCGTCTCATTGCTATGATTTTTCTCTAGCATTTGACAATTGAGGGTGGCAATTTGCCCGCTCAGGCGTTCGAACATCCGATCCATTTTAGCATCCAAGGATTCTAACGTTAGCTCAGGGTGTGGGGTGTAACCGGTTTTAGAAGTAGACGGTTTTTCGGCCATGGGAATCCTAGGGTTTCTACTTTCTTTTGTTTTGGGATTTTTTTTGTTTTTGTTGTTGATATTTTTTTATGCAATGAAACAAATGGGATGCAGGCGAGATGTAGGGTCGTTAAGCTCTGATACCAAATTGATGCAACCTAATTAAGGGGTGACTTAATGGCAACCCTAAAACGTGAAAACTAATGGACTAAATGATGTAAACGACTAAGATGATGTGCGATACGAAAGAAAATCAGCAACAATAAACAACAAAATACTCGAGTTCTAGCACCGGTTTCTCCACAATTTCCGGGCAAATCAAATAGGTAATGATTAATGGAAATAAATAGCGATGTTGCAGTTTAGAACCTCAATCAATCACCAAACCGAACAGCAATATAACAGTCCACAATACTACTATTATGCGGCAAAGTAATTGGTGGAAATGACGCTTATACCACAACCGGCGAGGGAGAATTTGCACGCTTCAGATCTGACCGTAGAACGCGATAGCGGGATAGGCACGTCGGTGTTCTCGCATGTGCGGGGCCACGGGCGGTGGTGGTTGCACAGCGGTTGCGGCCGGGGCTGCCAGCAGCGGGGCGGAGTGGCGTCGGGCCGACACGGGGTCGCTGGTGGGGAAGGGGAGTAGGGGAGAGGGGCTGGCGCGCGGGGGGGTGGGGGTGGGGGGGAGTGGTTGGCGAAGGAGGTGGGTTCAGCGAGGGGGAGAGGCGGCGGGGCGGGATGGAGCCGGGGAAGAGGAGGCGCAGGCGGGAGGGGTGGGGGTGCTGGCGTGCAGGGAGATGGGCGCGGACTTGGGAAGGTGAAGGCGGCGGGGAAGGATGCGGTTAGGGTTGGGAGAAGAGGAAAGAACGTGGGGAGAGGGAAGGGCGGAACCGAGAGATTAGAGAGAGAGAGAGAGAGATAAGTGATGGGGGAAAATAAACTTTCATTCCAACTTAATCCCAACCCTAATCCAAGGGGGCCTTTTATAGAGGCTAATTCCCCCCAATTAAGCAACAACTTTTCTAAAATAGGAAAATAAAGAAAATAGAAAAGAAAGGATAATAAGGCCTTGTATAATGAACCTTTTACATAAAATAAAATAAATAAAACAAATGATCGAAAAGTGATCATGTAAGATCATGTTGCATCATACATGGTGAATCTAACTGATCATGTATATACATGTCGACGGAGGATTGATGTGACCATAAGTGCATGCATGCACTCTTGGAGCTGAGATTAATGAGACACCTTGAATCTTAACTTTTTTTGAGGTCAACTTTGAATCTTAACTTATCAGTTAATTATATGCAGTTGTAGTTGGATTGCAAGAATCTTGTAATCTAATGTATGCAAATCGTGGATCGGATCTCGAGCTCCTTATAAAAGGAAAATGAGTCAACAAAGAAATGATATAAGAAAACTCTATGAAAAACATTACAACAAAGGAGAAATGGGAAGAGATGTCA
The DNA here is from genome assembly GCA_037367405.1 of Ottelia alismoides. Lineage (NCBI taxonomy): Eukaryota > Viridiplantae > Streptophyta > Magnoliopsida > Alismatales > Hydrocharitaceae > Ottelia > Ottelia alismoides. The sequence goes on along the minus strand of JAZKJV010001000.1, from coordinate 80,023 downwards.
TCGAAATAGGAAGAAATGTCAGTGAAATGAGAGCGAAATCCAAGAAATTTTCACATTCCAGGCAATATTTGACAACATATTGAGATATGGGTGTGAAATCATGGGAAAAAATAAATATATAGGAGAGTTTCAATATCGTCATGTCGGCGAAACCAACAAATTTAGGATACATCAACAAAATTATTGTGATATTGAAGATCATGCCAACAACCGGTAGACTCCTGTCACGATGACGTATATATGCAACTGTCCACCACTCCATGTTTTAAAACTCCTCTAAAAGCTATCAAATCCACTTGGATCCACCCACCATTGTCCTCCAGACTGAAGCCACTAAGTGGCATAGGATGAACAAGTGATCCGCAATCCACATCCCCGTAACTGCACCCACAAACTTGACAAATTTATCCAATGTCAAAGCAATACCCACTTCCAAACAACTTCATAACCATCCTCCCATCCACAATAGAAAAGTCATCTTCCCTTTACATCCAAGTATATGCAGCCCCCTTTGTTGGTGAGAGATCGTATCAGAAGATCAGTGAAGAAAATTCATGCACCCTTTCGTTCGCAAAGGGATGATGACCATTAACCACTACCTATATGTCCATAACGAGTATGAATAGTCTGGAAACAACCCTCTCAGCACCTATTTCCAAACTATTCATCCAACTAGATCTGAAATCACGTGCATTGCCCAATTGTCCCTATAACAATAGTCACCCTAGATATGGTGACGGAACTTTCTCCTTCAATGATAAACACTAAAATAGCAAACGTCCAAGATCTTGCTGCAAAGATCCTCACCCGTCTATTAGCTTCAACATCTATTAAGTCAAAAGATTGTAACTAAAAGATTTAAATATCCCAAGTCTCAAACAACCCTCCTTTGGTCAGCAAATATCTAGCAAGTTGGCCAAACATGTACCACGTCCCTGTTCTTAAGCCCCTCTCCAAAGAAACCTACTCACCCTATTAATTTGCTTCTCCACCTTCTGCAACCTGAAGATTGATATATAGAACAAAGCTAGTAGAGATGGGAACATAAATTCTAATAACGCTAAATAGCTACCCATTAAAGTAACTTGGTTCTCCAACCCCGAAGCCTCATTTCTAACACTAACCTCAATACATCTTAGAGTCTGTACATATTGTTTCTTGTAATCTTAAATATTGATATCGGAGTTGTTTAGCCAACTTCGAAAAGTGTGGTTTTGCCAACCTCGAAAAGGGGTGTGTTCATTAACATGATGTTGACATCAATATAAATAGGAAAAATAGCTATAAAAGACATTTTTTCGTAAAATTAAGCTTTTCAAATTTTTTGTTCATCGATAAATAAGATGGAAATACACACTTATTTGTCAAAACATAAGTCTACAAGTTTTGTAGGAGTATTGGCATCATAATCATCGTATAGCCTGATATGTTATTTTATGTAAGGCATGCAATTAGAAATTAAGTTATGAAGAATGTTTAAATAAGTTGAAATAACAAGTAAAACTCATATTCATGATGTATAAAATACAATATTTACCACGTAAATATGTATTTGACGCTTATTAGATCGGAGGGTATTTGTGTGAATGCTTTGTTTGTTGTTAATGTATATATCTTTAATTGATTGAGTATCTACATTCAATATAATTTCATGATTGCGGTACATGGTTATGTGGTCATCGGATACTGCATATATTCATGTCCACATGTGCAAGAAAGCCAATCTGAGGATAATTGACCTCAAATAGCCACGATATTCATGGCCTAAAAATACAAGTGCTCGTCGGGCAACCAATATCGATATCACTCATATTGGTGGCCTTCGTGAATTCTCATGGTACAAAATATGGCAAAAAGGATATACATGTGACGAATATCACCCATATCATGCAAAATATATTTAACAAGAGATATTTTCATAATTTTGCATATTGATGATATTTTGACGATATATCAGGGATATGGGTGACACACCACTAACATGTTTACAATACTCACATACACCCATATTGATATCGACGATATGGGTGACACACCACTAACATGTTGACAATACTCACATACACCCATATTGATATCGACGACTAGGCAATACACACATATCGTTGACGTTGATATATATATATATTCTCTTATTTTTTATGCATATTCTATATATATATATATCTTATCTTTTATGCATATTCTATTTATTTTGTCTCTATTATGTAATTTGCCCCGATTTCTCCTCTCTTTATAAGAGAGCCCTATGGCCTCAAGAATAAACAAGCTATCATTCTCTTTCTGCATGGTATCAGAGTGGCGGTCCTATACTGGATCCTTGTGCCCTAATCCTCATTCCCACCCCCTCCCTCCAGCAAATTCACCGCTCGTGTGCACAGCCTACCGCAACCTACGGCCCCGTGCAGCACCCCAGCGCCACCTCCAATGGCATCACAGCCCCCAGCAAGCATGTGTGACACATCACAACCGTCACCAACGGCCCAGCGAACCCCAACGGCATCTGCCAGTGTTGGTTAGGGCACTGACACCGTCGCCAACACCGCGCAAAGCCCCCAGTGGACTACCCCGACACCGCCTAGAGCTTCGCGGCGGCCTCACCAGCCTTTTTTGTCCCTCCTTGCATTCCTTAGCCCCATCCGGCACTTCCTAAGGCCATGTGGTTCCCTCCGCCTTTCCCCTCAAGGTTTCTTCTACGTCCGAGGAGATTGTGAGAGGCCTAATTTTAGTTGTAAAAGGGTGGATTCATATTGATAAATCACCTCAACGGCCCTAGCACGGACCTGGATTTGAGAAGGATGGTAGTGGCATAAGTCTACACGCACAACCAATTGCCATATAATGTTTAGGCATCTTCATATCAGTCTACAGCTCAGTAGTGTATGTTCCCGACCTCTTTATCATCATGTCAGAAATCAAGGATGATTTCTCCTCCTCGTATGTTCCCGACCTCTTTATCATCATGTCAGAAATCAAGGATGATTTCTCCTCCTCTGGTGCCTTCAAGGTCCAGGTGCCCATCGTGAAGATAGATGGGACCAATTATGAGTTATGGTCCATACAATTCATGACCCTGATGGAGGACAATAACAAGGAGCACATTTCGACGCAGTCATGCCGGCTGACAAGATTGAGGTGAATGCTTCATGGAAGTATGATGACGTGTACGCACATGTATGGCTCTCTGGGACTCTTTTTTTTTTGAAGCCAAGAAAGGGGGACACACTCGTTGGTGCTCACCCCAATATATTAAGAGAAAAAGGGAAGGGGTACAAACAAGAAAATAAAAATAGCCACCCAGCGTAGGGGGCAAGAAGTCTCCAGAACTGGGCAGCCAGCAACAAAACAACACAGGAAAGCAATCATATTAAACAAGACATCAGTCAGCCACCAAATCCCTCGCACGACAGATCACGTTCTCCAGATAAAACCGCTGCCCAGAGAATAGGGCCTCATTCTGAGCCAGCCATATCGACCACAAACAAGCCACCGGTGCAAGATGGCGCCTTTTCTCCAACCGCCTATTCAAGAAGATGGAGTCGAAGAAGGACTCCACATCACGAGCAAGCATCCAATCTACGAAGGGGTCATGCCACAGCTTCCGGACCAAGGGGCAAAGGAAAAGCAGATGGTCCAGGGTTTCCACATTAGAATCGCACAGGCGCAAATATTGGAGACCGAATGGATCAACCTGGAACAGCGATCGCGCGTCAGAAGCCTCTTTCTGCGGACAAGCCAAAGGAAAAAAAACAATACGTAATGGCAAGCCCAAGCTCCAGAAGTAGCCGCAGTCCCGCACCATAGAGTCCGAACTAGGAGGCAAAGAACCAAGCAAGGATGCGTAAGCCTTCCTAGTCGAGAAGTCACCGTCCCTCCAAACCCAGTGATCCAAACCGCCAGAGGGAGACTCCGCGTGAGCAAGAACATTCATCAAAGCAAGAAAATCACGGAATCTCTGATCCGAGAAGGTTCCCAGAAATCGAGGAGACCAAGAAGCGTCAAGCCAGCAGGAAGCGACAGAGGCGTCCTTATTATCCGCCAGAGCGAAGAGACGAGGGAACCGATGAGAAAGTGGCTCCCCTCCAACCAGCAATCATTCCAGAAAGAGAAATCACGGCCATCACCCAAAATAGGTTTAAAGGATGCTCTGTACCTCACAAAAACCTCCTGAAGACCATGCCAAAATGGAGTGCTCCCACCCACCACTCCCGAACCTCCCTCGCCAGCCCACGCCCGCCCGTGAATCTCCCTCAAGATGCCAATGAAAAAACTACCATCTCTTCCCCAGACCCTGCTAGCCCACTTAAGGAAGAACGCATCGTTGATCAATCTGAGACGCCTAATCCCCAAACCACCTGCCAACTTCTCCCTCACCACCTCCTCCCAAGCCACCAGGTGAATCCCCCGCCCACCTCCTCCCAATCTACCCGATTTTCCCCATAAGAACCTCTTGAAGCAAGACTCAAGCCTATTGCAAATCCCAGCAGGCATCCGATGCGTTGACAAATAATGAACTGGGATGGCAGCAAGGATCGAGCGAAGAAGAACCAATCTACCTCCTTTCAAAAGAAGCGTCGCACACCAACTAGCCAATCTCGCCTCCACGTTCTCCACCACCGCACTCCAGTCCTTCAGTCTCGACCTCCCAATCACCAAGGGAAGGCCCAGGTACTCCAACGGCAGGCTGCCCAAAGCTGATCCCAAAATGATCGCGAAGTCCGAAGCCGTCGACTCCGATACACCAAAAGTAATAACCTTAGATTTGTTGCCGTTTATGCGTAAGCCCGATAGTTCGTTGAAAAGGTCTAAGGTCGTCGACATGGCCGCAACCTCCAAATCACCACCTTCGATGAAGCACAGCGTGTCATCCGTGAATTGAATTAACAGCACGGAATTGGACCCCTTAGAAAAGCCCTTGGAGAGGCCCGCATCAACGACCTGGTCCACCATACGAGCCAAGACATCCGACGCAATCACGAACAAAAGTGGGGCCAGAGGGCAGCCCTGCCGAAGGCCCCGACGCGGTTGAAAGCGCCCTCCTTCCAAACCGCCATTAAGCAAAATAGAAAAAGAGCTTGTCGTTACGCAGCGCCGCATCCACGAGATCCACAAGTCTGGGAATCCTCGCCTCTTGACAACCGACCAAAGAAAAGCCCAATCGATGCTATCGTAGGCCTTAGCAAAATCAATCTTCCAAAGAACGCCTTGACGCCCGCACTTCGTGGCGTGTTTGAGAAGTTGCACAGACCCATGCATGTGACCACACCTACAAAGCAACAGATGGCATATGGGAATGCCACGATGGTTGCAGTTTTTCGGTAGTTCTTGATCTTGAGTATAATGCAGCATGCATCCAACTTCTCACTGGTGCACCTATACCTCTGACAGAGGAGGCTTACAACTGACTTAGCAGGATCACGATCCCATCTACTGCTACCACTCAGACCACCTCTACGTTTGTTGTATCTCGCAGCGGAGGGGGCACATCTCAATTTTGAGGGCTTGGTGCTTGTGGTAAAAGAGGTGGATATTTGTGCATGTGGCACTTACGATTTGGCCACCTTCCTGTGCAGAAGTTGTATCACGTCCTCACTCAGATCTCTTCTCGCTCCACTTTTCAATACGAGGCTTGCCAGCTTGGGAAGAAACGTCGATCTAGTTTTCCTGGTCGTCAGAGTCATAGTAGCAGTTTATTTGAGCTGGTCAATGTTGATATTTAGGGTCCCAGTCATGTTCCCGACTATCAGAGGTACATGTTCTATCTTGTAGCAGTTGATGATTTTTCTAATGATTTTTCTAGACTATCATGGGTTTTAAAAAAAAGTTTGTCGTTGGGTATGTTATTCAATCTCTTATTCATGAAATAAGGAATACTTTTTCTACTACTGTTGAGTATATTTGCTCTGACAATGCCTTGGACTTCTGCGCTTTACAGCTTTCTCAGTTTTTCAGATCCCTTGGCATTATACACCATACATCTTGCGTGTATACTTCTAAGCAGAATGTTGTTGAACGAAAACACCATCATCTTCTTGATGTGTCCACGACTCTTCTTATTCAGAGTCATGCTCCCCACTCTTTCTAGGGTAATGCAGCGCTTACTGCTTGTTACATGGTCAATTAGCTGCATGGAAGGCCGTATCGGCGATATATCGCCGATATATCGGTTTCGACAGGGTAGGGGTTTCGATATTACCCAGTATCTCCTTTTACAGGGTTATCGACGATATATCGCTAATATATCGGCGATATATCGCCATATCAGCTCATATCGGTTAAAATGACTGGTTTCAGTAGAAAAAATCCCAGATATCGATCGATATCGTCGATATTTCGTCGATATTTCTATATATCAATGCTATTATTCATGGAAGATTAATTCAACGCCTAGCATTAAAACACATATATCTAGCTACACCTAGTACTAAAACACACAATGGTTTATATATATATATATATATCTAGCGAGACCCCTGTACTGGTAGGGTATGGTGCGACAGGAGGGTGCATATAATGGTTCTTCAACTTGGTGTATGTTTACAAGTTATTCATGTTGTAAGACTTGAATGAAATCGATTTTCAATATCTATAAGTCAATTCTTCAAAAACAAAATATCTATAAGTCAAGAATCAAACATCAATATCGATATGTACAAAATAATCGATATATGCGATACAAGCTTCATAGATTGATCGATATGTGTGATCTAATAGTATAGTTTAAGGTATTTAGTAATCTAAGAACTTGGATGAACTCCATTTTCAATATATCTATAGGTCAACAACTAACAGTACCAGCGATATTTTGATATGATCGATATGTGCAATATAAGGATCAACTAACAGTACCAGTGATATTCGATATGATCGATATGTGCAATATAAGGATCATAGTCTTCACAAATGATCTATATATGACATCTAAGTGTATATTTGTAAGTTATTTAATGTTATAAGAACTTGAATGGAATCTATTTCCAATATCTTAAGGTCGGGAATAAATATCAACAGCGATATGTTCGATATGATGACCGATATATGCGATATATGGTCTATAAATGACCGATATGTGCGATATGTGTGTATTTGTATGTTATTTGTTGTTCTAATATCTTGGATGATCTTAATTTCTGAAAAAAATGCCAAAAATGGCTTTTTTGAACCATTTTCGACATTTCCACCGATATCGTCGATATATCGTTGATATATCCCGATATATCCATTTTCGGGCGGATCGAAACGATATCGATATCGATACGGCCTTCCATGATACATATACGTACTAAGCTCTACATACATACATACAAATACATTTACACATGCATATTAATTATAAGTATTATAATTAAAAACATAATACATTTTTACAAGCGCACACACACATATATATAGACATATACACATATACATGTAAACATATATATATATGCATGCATACACATATGTACACATGTACATGTATACACATGTACACATATTTACATGTACTACACATATATACATGTAATAGACATGTACTTATAAATATTTATGATTCAACACATACATGTTAGTCCTTAATTCTACATATATACATACATTTATACATGTTAGTTCTAAATTCTATTTACAAGTTACATTAATATTAGTTTTAAGTACTACACATATATGTATATATATAAATAAATATACATGTACTTACATATATATTGGATTGATATTAGATGTAATTTATACATGTTAATAATTAATTCTACATATATACATACATGTTAGTCCTTAATTCTATAATTCTACATATACACATACATGTTAGTCCTTAGTTCTACATATACATATACACTTATACATGTTAGTTCTAAGTTCTATTTACACGTTACATTCATATTAGTTTTAAGTACTACAATTGCAGACATAATATATACTTACATACACATATATAAATAAATATACATACACTTACATATATATCGCATCGATATTAAATAATTAGGTCTGTATGTGTGTAATTTTTTTTTTGAAAAAATACATGCATGTACATATAAATACATACATACATGTATGTATAGGTATATAAGATTATATTTACATAAATATATGTAATATATAGCGCATCGATTGTCTCAGGCGAGCGCCTAGTCAAGCGCGTAGCGCCTCAAGCGTTTTGGACTCCTAGCGCCTTAGAGCGCCTTACGCCTTTGACAACACTGGATTCTCCAACGACATCTCTGACTTTTACATAATCTCATAATTGCATGAATATAGAATAATTTATATGTGTTTATCTTAGATCTTTTTGAGGGTAAAATGAATATATATGTCAGAATTGCATGGAATTTTTAACTCTATAAAACAAATTACATATATTTACTTTAAATGGTTGGTTTTTTAATATTTGACCTTGAGTAGACAAATACACCATTTACTAACATCCGAAGGTTCATGGTTGTGTTTACTAACAATGTTACACTTCCAAAAAAGGTTACCTTCCAATTTTTTTTGAATAGGAAAAGGGGGAGCCCTCCCAAGGCGGGAGTCACCACACCAAAATATTCATTAATTAACGAGAAGGAACATCAGTAGGATATCCAGAAATTGTACAACGCATTGCAGTGCGCAAGAACATTTTCAAAGTAAAATCGATGCCCCTTGAAAGTGGTATCATTCCTGCCAAGCCAAATAGCCAAGAGCGTGGCAAAGGGCTTGGAGACATCACCGGAGGACCCAAGGCCCACCGCACGAATAGATCTCCAAAAATGTTCCGCGCCGGATGTCCTAACCCATTTAGACAAGGATATCCACCTTTTTTCTATCTTCAATCAATTTACAATATTTTTTACTCTCTCCACCGTTAACTTAACATATTTAACACTTAATGGTCTAGTGGTAGTACAGTGTGTCTACCTCACAAAAGACCAGGGTTCAAATCCCACTCTTGCAAGGGTTGCGTTAAGTAGTCGACGGCCAACGTAAAATAGTTGAATCTTTCACCATGGATTTGAGCAAGAATCCATGTAGCCGACCCTACTTATAGTGGGATAAGGCTTAGTATATTTTTTAATTTTAATTAAAATAATAGAAACCGCGCAATCCGCATATACTTCCACCTACCCGCTTACTCGCTCCAGGCCACCCGACCGAACGAATACCGCATATCGACTTTCTGAACCTTGGTCACTGCTGCTACAGCAGCTACTACTGTTGTTGCTCCTTCCAAACAGCTGAAGGGTGATGTCCTCTCTTTTTTTAGGAGAAAAAGGGTATAGCCCCAAGAATTGAGCTCATCTCAAATTTATTCCATGAACACACGATTACAAATACTTACAAACATACAACGCCCAACAACGAAGCTATAAGTTAAGCCACAAACACATCAGTGCCATGTAATGCCCCAACACCCTCACAGATAAAAGGACATCCCTGAAAGATTTTTCTCATTTCTAGCACAAAAATGACCCAAAGAACGGCAAAGCACCAGTCGCGTCCTTCTGAGAACTACCACAAGCTGCCCTAACCGAGCTCCAGTATGATGCGTTGTCTACTGAGCGCAGCCATGGCACCGCCGCCTGCTCCCACATCGTAGCCGATGTTCCGCAACCAAAAAAGAGATGCATGTAATCCTCCTGCTCAAGACCGCATCTATTGCACAGGATTTCCCCGGCAGCAGCATCCTCGCCCCGCATGCCTTGGTAATCAGGCGCCTGTGTCTCGCCAATCACATGAAGACATTGATTCGCATAGGAACCTTGCTAGCCCAAATAATTTTGTAGTCCCAAGCATCCTCCTCCTGAACATCCTCAAGTAGCCTTTCGAAATATCTATACGCCCTCTTCACCGAAAAGATCCCCTCTATCCAAACAAAATGGTCCATACCCTCGCTAGGGCCATCAACATCTGCCAGATCTCTCAAGAAGGCCATGACCTCATTGCATCTCAGGTCGGACAAAAAGAAGCGAAAGACGGTCACGAAGATCCCTCCGCCCAAACTTGATGCACCATAACACGCATGTCCCTCGCATTGGCGAAAAGCCGAGGGTACTACTCCCTGAACGTACCCATCCCCAGCCAATCATCCAATCTTGAATCTAAAGTCGTGCCAATCTCCCAGCATCGGTCTCACCATCCCACCCAGCTTTGGCAAGACGCTCACAATCCCCCTCCAAATCGATGACGGCTTCCTGCAAGCGTCATCTCTCCACGAACTATTTATTCCATAGATGCTTCGCATCACCATGCAAATCATGCCATCGGACTTACCCCATATCAGCAGGGTCCACTTCGTCGGTAGAGCCTTATTCATGATCTCTAAATATCAGACCCTCGGGCATCCGTCCCTCTTCCACATTGTCACCGTGTCCCAGCCAATCAGGTGCATCCCCCTCCCTCTTGTCGCCCGTCTAACCAAAAGAAGTGCTACATCATCCCCTCCAACCTTTGTCGCACCCTCAGGCATCAACCTTGTTGAGAAGAAGATGGGGACAGCAAAAAGGGCGAGCTAGAGGAGGACCAGCTTTCCCTCCTTAGAAAGCGTTCTGGTCTTCCAATCCGCAATCACCACCTTCCAATCCACCACCCCCAGCCGCCTGGCAACCAAAGGGAGCCCCAAGTAAGTGGTCGAAAGGGATCCCTCCGGACAACTCAAAACGCAACACGGCTCTCAAAGTACCAGTTGCACGACAACCATAGGGTGTTGCCCTCTCTTGATGCTGTGCTCCAGCAGCTCTCGAAGTGCAGCCACAGGTGTTGCTATAGCATGCAAGATTTATCTTCAAATCTTGGAGATCAAGGTACAACTAAGACTAAGACCCCCTCTTGCTGCCATGTTTGTATTTCAACACATTTTCTCCTGGTGTTTTTAAGGTTTGGGGAGATTGTATGCTTTCAGTGGCACTAAGACTAAGACTAAGTGATTGTGAAAATTCCACTCTTTCTACGATTCCCTTTGATATGATTAAATTAATTCCTCATAAATGGATGCATGCTTTGCCATTGATATCATAATCCTTCATTTCCTGAAATGGCATAGTTGCATTTTAGACTATAGAAGACTTGTTTCATGTATGTGATAGAAGGTCCGACAAATCTCTTGGTTTTGTTTCATGAGCTGAATTAGAATTGGTTCGAGCATTCTGCCCTTAATATAGAAGCTACCTTATTGATGTTTCTTTAGCTAACTCTCGACTAATTTGATCATGTATATATATTAAAATTTTGGAATCAGCTTTAACAAGATCTGTTCAGTTCATATACCCTCTTTTGCATATTTTTGAAGATGTCCTTTTAATTGTCTTTGCTGACTCTCTAGTTGCCTAGTTACTCAAGGGTTAAATGATTTACACTCTAGATTTCATGATCTGCTTTTGGAATTTTAGGCCACTTCAGAACCGTTAATTTAGTTGGACTTGTTAGAGTACTGGATAGCAATTCCTTCAATTGAAGTAATGTCTGGTGCCTTCATTGATAATGCTCAAGAGATTATGCCTTCTTATTATACTACACTGCTAACAAGTTATTCCAGAAACCCCATTCTGATGAGGCATGTCATACACACAAACAGAGTCATATGCAGGTATACATGTTAGAAGGAATCAAATTTCTGATAGTTATATAGTCTTCCATATTGGAAATTTGTGGTCCTTTATAGTCAGTATTAGAGTTGACTAAAATACTATCCAAGGCCAGTTTTCTATAATGATCCAAGACGCGTGATCTGGTGTAAAAAAATTAACATAAGGTAAGTCATCCAATATTAAAACAAGCCAGATTCCTTTCTATTATTGTAGCAAATTAGCATGTTTAAAACCTATTTGGTAATAATCACTTGTTTCTATTAGTTTTTTTTTTACATCCCAACAAAGTTTTCAGAAAAAGAGAACGAAGGGGATTCATAAAGAATGAATTTCCTTTAAATCTATCCATTCTAATTCAGGAGAAAGGAGAAGGTATCGCTAGTGATAATACTTGTCAAGAACACAATTTAGTAGTTGAACACGTTGTCCTTATTTCTAACAGTGAGATAGCCGTTTTTAAGATTTTGCTCATTAAATTGGTGATGGAGGCAAAGATCAAGAGAATGCATGCTCACTCCAAGTGCCAATAGCCATGATGTAAGGCTCAAGTGGTAGGAATGGATTAGTAAATTGCCTTGCTGAAACATGAGATCTCGCATGGGTACTGATGAATTGTCATTTAACATAACCTATTGTCATTTGGGTAAACTAAATCTTTGATCAAGAGCATCCATAAGATAGTGAATAATGATAATTATTACATTGTGCCAATCATGGTGACCCTTACACCTGATTGTACAAGGATGCGGTGATCCTTAGCTGGGTGGGTAATAGGAAACTCAGTAAGGCAACGGCCACCTAGTGCACAGGCCTAGGATCCCAGTTCTTGTTCGATTTTTACGCGAACTTGCAGTGTTTTTACACTTCGTTAGTTCGTTGGGATCTCGATTTTACTCATAGCTGGGCTGGGCAGGAGATAGGAAACTCATCGTCTACAATCTTAAGATCCATCAACATGAGTCATAACTAATAAAAAGATAATAACCTACATATGGATCATATAATTAAATGTATATATGGAAAGTTATGGGGTGACGGGTGAACAGGGGATATACCAGAAAACAGCTTGAAAACCTACTTTTATGCTAGTAGCATGTTAAATTTAAATATCAACACCTATCTACTTGCTTTCTTTTGAAACCACTGAAATACATGCTTTATTTTTAATAATAAATTTTGATTGTACCAACATTTGTTGACATTTCTGTTATTCCAATCATGTATGGCAAGCAAGGCACATGCATCATAGTAGGTTGACAGCTGGACGCTGAGCTTCTACAGTTATGTTACGATACACATGTTATAGTTTTGTACAGAATAATAGAAATGATTTTCTTTCTCTTCTATTACATTTCGGATACATGTATAATTACTAGATTCTTCTGTCACATGTGTGTGTATGGAAATTGATGCAATGTGAATTGGTGACACTTGTTATTAGTTCTGTGGTTGTTTGCAAAAATTGTGAATATCATTTCAAAATGAGAAAAAATTTCCCTCACTTTCAGGTGACCTAATACAATAGATATCGAATATAATATAGTGAATGTTGTGTAAACGGTGACCCGAATCCACGGGCTTCATAGATTGGTATCAAAGCAGTAGTACCCGGTTATACACATTCACAGTATAATTTTTTTTGGAACCAAGAAAAGGGGGAAACACTCAATGGTGTCAACCCCAACGTTTATTGATTAAAAGCTTTTACAAATTACAAAAGCCAAGAGCCTATCGGGCGCTTTAAATGAGAGAATATTTTCACAATAGAAACGATGACCTGAGAAAAGAAGATCATTACAGGCTAGCTAAATGGCCCACAAACTGCCACCGGCGAAAGAACCTCTTCTCTGTTTCTATCGCACGCTATATAGAAGGAAGACCAAAACCACTCGAAAGAGCTGTGGCATATCCAAGGAAGTCACACCTCAAGCCAAACTAGTGCAGAAGCCAGACATGTAAAGAAAAGGTGTTCCAACGTCTCAATTTCAGAACTGCATGGAGGACATCTATCAGATATCACCCGAGCAAGTAACAGCAATCTCTAGTCATAAGGCGCTTACGCCTTAAGAGCCGCAAGAAGAAACCAATCCTCTCCAGGAGCCGAAGAGACCAAATCAAGTTACAATCCCTTATCAAACCGTCAGAAGGAGATGGGAGTCCTGCATATGGTGCCCTATGCCTTCCTAACCGAGAACGGTCAGCCCTTCCATTCCCAGTGGTCCTGCCCAGAAGAGGGCCTACCCACCTGTCCCAACGTGTCAAGAAGACACAGAAACTCCTCAAGCCGTTGATCAGAGAAGAAGGTCCTCCAACCTGTCGTGAGTCCAAGAGGGAAATATGACATTCAAATTCGATAACTACAGATGTCACAATTGCAATTAATTTTCATTTTGTATCCCAAGAAGAGAAAGAAACGGTTAAAAATGTTAGCAAACATGAACTAGTATGACTAATAATATTGGTTCTCGTGCAGAACTTATAACGTCCAGAGCTAATCAAGAGATGGTTAATCGCTTAGCGCGCATACTGACCACTCTCACTAACCTTCAGCAGCATACTGCCATGCGAGGTCAACAGAACCAGATCTTGGCCCAAAAGACAGAGATTGCCGACAGACTGACTGATATTGAGATGAGATTCGAGGAGCTCTCTTATTTCACTTACCATCTATCTCAGGATAGAACAAGACAAGACCAGCCCCAGTCTGTAGAAGTTCAGCAGCCTCAATTTGAGGATCCACATGAGGAGATACTAGTACATGGAGCCGAGGATGGAGATTATGGTAGGGAGCATAATCATGAACTTTTTGCAAATGAGGACACACACGAGCACTCCGCCATTCACAGGCATCAGTCAGCTTTCACTTCCTGTCCACGATCCAATGTATCCATGTTCGAGGGTACCGAGACATCAGATGAGGCCGAATAGTGGCTAAAGGGGGTGATGAAGGTACTTCGGATGATTCGTGCACCACGAGACTCGTGGTTATCTTTTATGGAATATTCACTGACAGCATTCGCCGAGAGATGGTGGGAGGCGATAGTTTCCAGTTCGGACGTGAGCCCACATGGACGATTTCGAAACGAGATTCAGATCTCACTTCTTTTTTGGGAAGTGGAAGGAGTCACAGTGCTGACTATTCTCAGAGCTCATACAGGAGTGTATGACAGCCATGCAGTACTTCGTCCGATATACCAAGCAGTCTCGCCACACACTAGACGCAGTTGCTTTCCCATATGAGAATATGGAGAAGTTCATCAGAGGGGTGCGAGAAGAGGTGCAGGAGAAGCTGGTCGGACTACGTATCACTTCTATCTCTGAGGCTACTGATGCAACAGATAAATTTGAGGATATCAGAGAGAGACGCTTTGGGAGTTTATCTGGAGCGGCACCTATGCCACAGCTATCATTTGGACCGATTCGACGACAGTTTCAGCAACAGAGATCAGCCAGGTTGTTTCGTCCTATAGGTTCGACATTTTCAGGCGGTGCTTGCTCATCTCCAGCAACTACATTAGGAGGAGCACTTGCCGGACGTGGCACCTGTTCCGCCCGACCATCTGGGTTGCAGAGAGTAGAGAGACCCCCAGCATGACCGACTCGGAGTACAGACACGATTACCACGCCTTCCTCATCTATACGATGCTTCTTGTGCAACCAGCGGAGTCATTACGGTCTCAGTGCCCCCAGAATTCTGGTAAACCTCGACCACAGTCACAGCCGTCACAGCTGCAGGCACAGTGTACTGGGAATTTCTGTGGCAGGAACTTCAACTTTAGGAGGCCATCGAGACAGACACAGAGTGTGGCTGGTTCGAGTACTGCACCGGCTAGACAGGGACAGTTACATGCAGTAACCGAGAAGCAGACACGATTAGCAGCCACTGTGGTGAAAGGTATGGTCTCAATCCTGAGCCGACCTTTCCTTGTTTTGTTTGATTATGGAGCGACACATTCCTTCATTGCTTCGAGGTTACTAGCTTCATTAGGTAGAATTGCAGAGGCTCTATATCCTCACTACATCTATGGCCAGGTGGCCAGTTGTTCATCATTTCACTGATAGTCAGAGACTTACCAGTGATGATTGGTATCGCAGACTGTCTATTACTACAGCTCGATGAGTTTGATTTGATTTTATGCATGTATTGGTTATCAGTTCATCGTGTCTTAGTTGATTGCTTTAGGAAGACGGTTGTCTTCAAGATTACATATTTACCCGAGTTCACCTTTGAGCGTACATTACATGAGTCCAAAATGGAGTGCATCTCAGTGTTGAGAGTTCGGAGACTTGTTGATCAAAGATGTGATTCATATTTAGCGTTTGTTCAAGAGACATCCGATCATGAGCCGATGACCCGGGACATCAGAGTAGTATCAAGTTACCCAGATGTATTTCTTGATGAATTACCAGGGTTACCTCTTGAGAGAATGATCGAGTTCGACATCATATTATTACCTGATATGCAGCCAATCGCAATGGCTCTATATCGCATGGCATCAACCGAGTTGAGAGAGTTTAAAGTCCAGTTGCAGGAGTTACTTGACTTGGGTTTTGTGAGGCTGAGTACTTCACCTTGGGGTGCTCCAGTTTTTTTGTCATGAAGAAGGATGGTCGATGACATTATGCATTGATTATAGGCAGTTGAACAAGAGATCAGTGAACATTATCCTTTGTTGTGCATTGATGACATGTTTGATCAGCTTCGGGGATATTAGATGTTTTCGAAGATCAGTCTTCGATCTGTCTACCATCAGTTGAGGATTCGAGAGGCAGATATTCCGAAGACAACTTTCAGGACCCAATATGGACACTGCGAATTTGTGGTGATGTCGTTGGGCTCACCAATGCCCCAGCAGCATTCAAATACATGATAAACAGGATCTTCCATCCATACATGGACAAGTCTGTGGTGGTATTCATTGACGATGTATTGATTAATGAATGGGATCACGCGAATGATAGATAGTCCTAGACACATTATGAGAGCACAAGTACAAGTTGAGCAAGTACGAGTTCTGGTTATCCCATGTCTTATTTCTTGGGCATGTCATTTCTGAAGCGGGTACCGCAGTTGATCCTGCGAAGATCGAAGCAATCATGTCTTGGGAGCAACCTAAGACAGTCACTCAGGTTTGGTGCTTCCTTGTATTAGCGGGCTATTACAGATGTTTTGTCAGTAGGCTTTCAAGAGTTGTTATCCTATTAACACGATTGACAAAGAAGGGAGTTCCTTTCATTTAGGATGATCCATACGAGCAGGCCTTCAGGACATTGAAGGAAAGATTAACGAGTACATCCATTCTTGCATTACCTTTAGGCACCCAGGATTATGTAGTCCATATAGATGCCTTAGGAGAAGGTTTAGGAGCGATGCTGATGTGGCGAGGGCACGTGATTGTTTACGCATGACGTCAGTTGAGACCGCATGAGCAGAATTACCCCACCCATGACTTGGAAATGGTGGCAGTTGTCTTCGCCTTGAAGAGATCTGGCGCCATTATCTCTATAAGGTGAATTTCAAGATTTTCACAAATCACAAGAGCCTGAAGTCCATCTTTGATCAGAAAGAGTTGAATATGAGACAATGTAGGCGGCTTGAGCTACTGAAGGATTACAATTGCGCGATCTCTTACCACCCTGGTGAGGGAAACGTGGTGGCAGATGTGCTTAGCAGGAAAGCTCATGCTGAGGCTATGGCAAACTGGCTATACACGTCGGATATGCTCACAACTTTGACCGATTGGCATCCTCAAGAGAGTGCATCCAGATCTACTATCGTACCTCCAGGATTCAATAGACTTTAGGATCGCATAATAGAATGCCAGAAGTCGGATCCTTGGATTCGAGCTAGATATACATGTACCGTCAAGGACGAATGTGATGATTTTGTTGTGACAGAGTCCATTTTGTGGAAGGCTGGTCGGGTCGTTGTACCCGATGATGAGGAGTTATGCAGAGATATTCCTGATGAGGCTCGCAATTCACGATTGTTTATTCATTCGAGCAACACAAAGATGTATCATGATCTGTGCCGGCATTTCTGGTGGGACGGAATGAAGCGTGATGTGGCACAACAAGTTAGCAGATGTATGACCTGTCAGATGGTCAAGGCTGAGCATAGGAGACCGCTAGGGTTATTGTAGTCTCTCCCCATTCTCAAGTGGACGTGGGAGAGTATCTCTATGGATTTCGTCACTGGATTGCCGAGAACACCAGGTGGCCATGATGTCATTTGGGTCGTTGTTGACAGGTTGACCAAGTCATCTCATTTCATACATGTCAGCTTGACCTGCACTCCGTGTAGATTAGCCAGGTTATATGTGCAAAAAAATATCATGCTTCATGGTATACCACGTGAGATGGTGTCTAACATAGGCTCGAGGTTTACAACGCACTACTGGCATCAGTTCATGTCAGTATACCCCACACCTCTCAATTAGCGTGAGGTAGGTGATTATGCTCTTTACTCCGTAGATCTCTTGGAGGAGACTGCGAAAGTTGTTGATTTTGTAAGGAGTAAGCTTCTGACGGCACAAAGCCGCCAAAAGAGCTATGCAGACCGTCGAAAAATAGACTTGGAATTTCAAGTAATACGATTTTTTCTCTAAATTCATTTTTAAAATATTATTCAAATCAAAATACTGATGAAATTTCATAAATATGGGTGGGAGATTGGGTGTTCATACGAGTATCCTCCATGAAGAGAGTATAGAGATTTGGCGTTTGTGGCAAGTTGGCGTCACGAATTGTGAGACTGTTTGAGTTTCTTGCTTGCGTGGGAAAGGTGGCCTACCTACTAGCCCTTCCTCCATACCTTTCAGCCATACACCAAGGAAGGTCGTATCGATATTGATATCATTTCGGACCGTTCAGAAAAGGATATATCGACGATATTGGTGGAAATGTCAAAAATGGCTCAAAAAAGCTATTTTTTGTCATTTTTTCAGAAATTAAGATCATCCGAGATATTTAAACAAAAAATAACCTACAAATACACACTTATATCACACATATCAGTCATTTATAGATCATATATCGCACATGCCAGTCATTTCGAATATATTGATGTTAATGTTGATTCCTGATTTCTAGATATTAGAATAGGAGTTTGTCCAAGTTCTTTGAACACTAAATAACTTACAAGTATACTCTTAGATCATACATATCGATCATCTATGACTCATGTATTACACATATTGGTCATATCGAACATATTACTGGTACTGTTAATTGTTGAATATTGGAAATGGACTTCGTCCAAGTTCTTAGAACACTAAATAACTTACAAATATAATCTTAGACCACACATATCGATCTAATTTTAATTTTATATCGCACATATCAGTCATATCAAACATATCGTTGTACTGTTAATTGTTGATCTATAGATATTGAAAATGGAGTTCGTCCAAGTTCTTAGAACACTAAATAAATAACAAATATACTCTTAGATTACACGTATCAATCATCTATGACCCTTATATCGCATATATGATATATCGGTCATATCAGTGTTATTGTTTATTGCTAACTTGTGGATATTGAAAATGTAGTCCATCCAAGTTCTAATAGCACTAAATAACTTACAAATATACACTTATATCACGCATATCAATCATCTATGACACTTATATTGCACATATCTGTCATATTGGGCATATCATTGTTAATGTTGATTGTCGACTTATATATATTGGAAATGGAGTTCATCCAAGACTTATATTGCATCACATATTATGTATAAGCAATATGTTTGAGATGTTTTTGGAACCAAACAAATAAAGAGCATAATAGCATTTTTCTAAAAGAGACGTGATTTATAACAATGTTTTTGAAGAAGGAAGAAGATGAATAAAAATCGATTGGACACCACCAAGATGAAAAACCATTGTATAACCCCCCTGTCGTACCATACCCTACCACACAGGACCCCCGACCTGAAGCAAAATATATAAAACATGATGTGTTCTAATACTAGCAGTAGCAAAATAAGTAGTGAAATCAAGCTTACAAGGGTAATGTTCATCAATATACAGATATCGACGAAATTTTGATGATATCGGTCGATATCCAGGAGTTTTTGTACTGGAACCAATCATTTTTGACCGATATGGCGATATATCATCGATATATCGGACATATATTGTTGATATCCCAGTAAATGGATATGCATCCTGATATCGATATCCCCTTCTTCTCGATACCGATATATTAGCGATATATCGTCGATATATCGCGATATGGCCTTCTATGCCATACACAATGTTTTCCACATAATACGTGCATGACCCTCGACACGCCAACAGCTATGAGAACCAGGATGTAGAGCCTGATTTGACAGTGTTGTGAAGAAGCTTCGTAGCAGAGAGATTCCCTTGGTCAAGGTATTGTGGCATCGACACGATGTCGAAGAGTCGACATGGGAGGCTAAAAAAAGACATGTGGCACGATACCCGCAGCTCTTCTCAGATAATCATCAAAACAAGCTCGTTTAATTATATACATGTTGAAAGATTTTTTGCTTGTTTCCTCTTTAAGGTTTATTTGAGTTCAAAACCCTTTGAGGTTTTTAAGTTCAAATGAAATCCAGATAAAACACATTGTAACCTTGACATGAATCTCGAGAACAAGACTCCCTTTGAGGTTTTATATTTGTGACATATGGATCCGAATAAATCAAATCTGATTCAATTAAAAATCCGAAAGTTCATTTAATATTCAATTAATATTGAATAATTTCAGTTCGATATGTAGATCGCAGATCGAATCTCGTTAGGACATAATCGACCAAAAGTCGATCACATCGTAATGCGTGCCATCGGAAAAGCCATGACAGAAGGCGAAGTAAGACCAACAAAATCGATCGTTCGTTGATCGGAGGTTGTTGGATAATTTAAAATCTTAAAATTTGATCAAAAATCAAGACCGTATTTCGTCAATTTCTTCATCCATCTTGGACCAAGAAAGTATGAAATTTATATCATTTGATCATCATGCATAGGCGACCGAAACGAGTCATTGTACATCTGAATCGACGACTCGAGGTGTGAATACGAATGACTTTGATATCTCAAACAAAAGAGAGATAATGGTTTAAAAAATTAAAATTTAATTATAATAAAAATTTATTTATTCTACAGCAGACAGATAGTGGCCAGCAACCTCCACTTGTTTCTTTCCTTTTGACAACTCACTCTCTCTTTTCCCACCGCTTCTCAACACAAGGGGGGCACTTATCTCAATATTTATATCAACCCAAACCCCAATTCTCCTCCCAAATTTCCATCAAGGGAGCTATTCATGTTGTTCCAGTGTTGTTCAGCAGCTCTAGAGCTGCTGCTACTTCCATTTAAGCTCCAACTACTGATGTTGTTGCTCCTTCCAAACAGTTGGAGGGTGTTGCCCTCTCTTGATGATGTGCTCCAGCAGCTCTCAAAGTGCAGACATAGGTGTTGCTATAGGTATTGCTATAGCATGCAAGATTTATCTTCAAATCTTGGAGATCAAGGTACAACTAAGACTAAGACCCCCTCGTTCTGCCAAGTGCGTATTTCTACACATTTTCTCTTGGTGTTTTTAAGGTTTGGGGAGATTGTATGCTTTCAGTGGCATTTTCTCTTCTATTATTGATCATTCAAGTGATTGTGAAAATTCCACTCTTTCTATTGGTTAAATTAATTCTTCAAAAAAGGATGCATGCTTTGACATTGATATCCTAATCTTTCATTTCCTGAAATGGCATATTTGCAGTTTAGACTATAGAAGACTTGTTTCATGTATGTGATAGAAGGTCCGACAATTCTCTTGGTTTTGTTTCATGAGCTGAATTAGAATTGGTTTGAGCATTCAATATAGAAGCTAACTTATTGATGTCTCTTTAGCTAATTCTCGACTAATCGGATCATGTATATATATTAAAATTTTGGAATCAGATTTAACAAGATCTATTCAGTTCATATACCCTCCTTTGCGTATTTTTGAAGATGTCCTTTTAATTGTCTTTGCTGACTCTCTAGTTGCCTAGTTACTCAAGGGTTAAATGATTTACACCCTAGATTTCATGATCTTCTTTTGGAATTTTAGGTCACTCCATAACCTTTAATTTAATTGGACTTGTTAGAGTTCTGGATAGCAATTCCTTTAATTGAAGTATGGTGTCTTCTTTGATAATTCTCAGAAGATCATGTCTTTTTATTATACAGCACTACTGACAAGTTATTCATTTTTTTTTGTGAGAAAGAGGGTGCACTCCCGAGACGGGAGTCACCACAATCAAACTTAAATTATAATAAGATCGGATACATTACAGTGAAGTCTAAAAATTATAAAGCACATTACAATGTGAGACAACATTCTAAGAGTAGAACCTTCGGTTTTTGAAAATTAGCTCATTTTGCCCTGCCCAAATGGCCCATAGCACATCAAAAGACTTGGAGCAATCGTTCGTCGAGCCCATGCCCACCGCACGAACCGACCTCCAAAACGGCTCTAACCCTGCCGCCTCCACCCATGCAATCAACGACTCCCTCCACACCTGTGCCGAAGTCGCGCATCAAAAAAAAGGTGATCCGCATCCTCAACTGAGCCCTCGCACCTGTCACATTGCGTGTCCTCCAAGCCAAACAGCCTCCCCCTCCTCGCTTTATCAAATAAGCGGTTTTGTCTCAGACACCAAAGGAAAATCTTCACCCTAAGAGGGATCCTGGCCACCCAGATAATCTTCATGTCCTGAAATAACTCCACGTCACGCTCCTGCTCCACTATCGATCCCCTCATCGCCTCATACGCCTTCTATGCCGAGAACCTCCCCCCTTCCCATACATAGTGATCCTCCTCCTGAGATTGAACCCCCGACGGAGGTACTTCAGCCAGCATCCTCAAGAAGTCCTCCATGCGTTGCTCCGATAGATCCGAGACGAACAGAGGTGTCTGCAATCCCACAACTGCCACCTGAGCAAGATTAGCCTCCTTTGACGCCGCAAGAGCCAGCAGTCTAGGGAACCTCCTCCCAAGGGCGGCCTCCCCCATCCAGTCATCTCCCCAGAATCTGAACGTCTGACCATTCCCAACCTTTGGCCGCAAAGATGGCAGAACAACGTGGATTCCGACCCATAGCGGTGACTCGAATCTTTTCCTGTTGGCACTTAATTCCCCGTTGACTCCATTTATGTTTCTCAGCAATCTGGCAGCTATGGAGGTAGAGGGGCCCCAAATCTGAATCACTCACTTGGCAAGCAACGCTTTGTTCATGAGCTCAACATCCCCGGACTCCAAGGCCACCATCACCTCGCCCCTTTGTAACATCATCCCAGCACACAAGGTGCAGCCCGGATCTTTGTTGCCGACCATCCAACCAAAAAAGGTCTTCATCAGAGTCTCAACTTTTTTCCTGACCCCCACCGGCATTAACCAAGTCAAGTAGAAGAAGATGGGTAAGGCGACGAGAATATATTTAAGGAGGGTCAACTTCCCACCCCTAGATAGGGTCACTGCCTTCCAGACAGCAAATCCCTCCTCCATTCTGTATATCAGGCTATCCCAATTCGACTTTTTTAGCTTACCTCTCCACCAGCGGCAGTCCAAGGTAGGAGATAGGGAGATCCCCCAACGGGCATCCTACCAAATCCGCGAGTCTACTGTGTTCGCAACCTTCATCCCAAAGCCCACGACCACCGAATTGTGCCCGTTAATCTCAAGACCAGAGAGACTGCCAACGATATCAACAAGAAGCATGACATTGCGGTTCTGTTCATGTGTCCCTCCTAGGAAAAGAATCGTATCATCTGCATACTGTAGCAACGGGATAGATATGCTCCCCAGTCGGAAGCCCTTACACCACTCGACCTTCACTGCTCGCCTAAACAAAGTCATTATGGCGAGGCATGTCACACACACAAATAGAGTCATATGCATGCATACCTGTAAGAAGGGATCAGATTTCTGATATTTATATAGTCTTCCCTGTAGGAAATTTGTGGTCCATTATAGTCAGTATTAGAGTTGACTAAAATACTATCCAACATCAGTTTTATATAATGACCCAAAACAGGCATGATCTTGTGTAATTTTTTTTAACATAAGCTAAGTCTTCCAATATTAAAAAACAAGCCAGATTCCTTTCTATTATTGTAGCAAATTAGCATGTTTAAAACATATTGGGTAATAATCTCCACATGTTTCTATTAGCAGAAATTTTTATTATATCCCAGCAAAGTTTTTAGAAAAATAGAACGAACTGGATTCAGAAAGAATGAATTCCTTTAAATCTATCCATTATAATTCAAGAGAAAGAAGAAGGTATTACATCCCAGCAAAGTTTTTAGAAAAATAGAACGAACTGGATTCAGAAAGAATGAATTCCTTTAAATCTATCCATTATAATTCAAGAGAAAGAAGAAGGTATCGCTAGTGATAATACTTATCAAGAACACAATTTAGTAGTTGAATATGTTGTCCTTATTTCTAACAGTGAGATTACTAATTTTAAGATTTTGCAAATTAAATTGGTTGCAGAGGCAAAGATCAAGAGAATGTGTGCTCCCTCCAAGTGCCAATAGCCATGAAGTAGGGCACAAGTTGTAGGAATGGATTAGTAAATTGCCTTGTTGAAATATGAGATCTTGCATGGGTATTATAGAGGTATTCCTAGTATTTTTGTACTTGTCTGTTATGTTTATTTTCTTTGTTTCACCTTATGTAATTTACCCATAGGCTTCCTCTATTTAAGAGAGCCTAGGGCTCCCTGGAATAAACAAGTTCTCATTCTCATTTCCTCCAACATGGTATCAAAGCGGTCTTTACTGTCAAATATAATGTGGATGGCAGCCTTGATCACTAAAAGCAAGGCTAGTGGCACGTGGATTCACTCAGACCTATGGCGTGAATTATATATGGACACCTTTTCTACGGTTGCAAGTCATTCCACTCTACGTGTTCTTCTGTCAGTCGCTATGATACGTGATTAGCTTTGTTCCAGCTTGATGTTAAAAATGCATTTTTATATGGAGATCTGCAGGAAGAAGTCTACATGCAGCAGCCTCCGGGGTTTGCTGCTGAGGGGAGTGTCAGATGGTGTGTAGACTTCACAAGGCCATATACGGTCTTAAACAAAGTCCGCAGGCACGGTTTCAGAATCTTTCAGAAATAATCCAGAAACACGAGTTCATAAGATCAAATGCTGACCACTCTTTGTTTGTTCAGAAGACTTCCAGAGGTATTGTTGTTATTATGGTATATGTTGATGATATACTTGTTACGAGAGATGATATGCAAGGGATAAAGATGGCAAAATCATTATTAGGCCATTAGTTTGTGACTAAGGATCTTGGTAATCTACGATACTTTCTGGGATTGGAATTTGCGAGGAATGCGCGGGGTCTTGTGATGACTCAAAGGAAATATATTACAGATATGCTTGTTGAGACAGGTATGATCGGGTGTCGACCCTCCACTACTCCCATGGATCCTAGTATGAAGTTATATGGAGATGATACAGAGGAAGTTGACAAAAGAAGATATAGAGAAATGGTGGGAAAGCTTCTCTATTTTACTATCACTAGACCTGACATTGCTTTTGAAGTTAGTCGGGAGAGTCAGTTCATGGAACAGCCCAGACAGGTGCACATGGATGTTGTATATATGATACTAAGATATCTAAAGTCATCTCCAGGTGCAGGATTGATGTTCAGGAAAGAAACAAATCTCTCTATCTCTGCACGTGCTGATGTGGATTATGCAGATGTCCTAGAGACCGGAAATCTACCTCAGGTTTTGCAGTGTTCGTTGGCAGTTTCTCAATTTCTTGGAAAAGCAAGAAACGGACAGTGGTGGCTAGATCTAGTACTGAATCTGAGTACAGGGCCATGGCACAGGCGAGTACGGAGATGATATGGGTACGAGCCGTATTAGAAGATCTCATATAGATGTACCTCTACCCATGCAATTACAATGTGACAATCAAACAGCATTATTTATTGCTAATAATCCTGCATTTCATGAAAGGATGAAGCATACTGTGGTAGACTGCCACTATACCATGGATATGATTCAGAAGGGTTTGATTTCTACTTCCCATGTCAGTTCAGGAGAGCAGACTGCAGATATCTTTACTAAGTCGTTGCTCAGAAGGTCGTTTCAGAAATGCACTTCCAAGCTGAGAATGATTGACATCTATGCTCTATCTTGAGGGGGAGTGGAGAGATATTTCTAGTATTTTTGTACTCGTTTGTTATGTTTATTTTCTTTATTCCACCTTATGTAATTTACCCACGGGCTTCCTCTATATAAGAGAGCCTAAGGTTCCCTGGAATAAACAAATTCTCATTCTCATTTCCTCCAACAGGTATTGATGAATTATCATTTAACACAGCATATTATCATTTGGGTAAACTAAACATGTAAACAAGTGCATTCATAAGATTGGTGACCCTCAGCGGGGCGGGAGACAGGAAGCACAGTTACGGCAACTGTTGCCTAGTGTGCGGGTCTAGGATCTCAGTCCTCGTACGATTTTTTCGTGAGCTCGCAGTGTTTTTACGCTTCGTTGGGATTCCGATTTTTTACGACTTCCGCTGACCCTGTGTTCTTAAAATACCTAGCTGGGGGACATTCGATTTTGGTTTTTCTTTACGAGCTCATTTGCCCATACCGGTCGGGTCAGTTTTTAGAGTGACTCTTCCGGAGAGTCTCTCCTACCTGTTTCAGAGGCGTAGTTCTGGAGTAGGCCTAGCCCTCTACCCCACTTCCACTTAGAGGGTAAGACGGAAGAGTCTCTTGAGAGGCTTCCTCACCGCTTGAGTTTCTGATTATTGTTCCATCAATAGGTCTCGACGAGGAAAAGATCGATGTCAGCTGAAGTTGGAGTTTGGTTACAGTTGAGGGTTGTATACAGTTGAGTTTGGTTACAGTTGAGCTTAACTACAGTTGAGTTGGTATTGTTCTTGAGGTTGTTTGCTAGTGAGATAAAAATCATCAATCATTAACAGTCATCAATCTTCAACATTTGATCAGAATTTAGATTTACTACAACAAAGGTTAGGAGAAGCTTGTGGACGTGTTAGAAACTTAATTAAGATGCATTATATTCCACCACATGTCTACGGAGGCACCCCAACCCGAAGGTATTCTTCATGCCCTATAGTCATAGTGTGAGGTCATACTCAGACCAAGGTTACAGCTATCCACTAAGCTGGAGAATTTGACATAGACAAAGACTATATCAGTGACTCATTATCTACAATCTTAAGATCCATCAACATAAGTCATAAGTGATAAAAAGATAATAACTTACATATGGATCATGTAATTGAATGAATGTATGGAAAGCTATGGGGTGACGGGTGAACAGGGGATATACCAAAAACAGTTTGAAAACTCACTTTTATGCAAGTAGCTTGTTAAATTTAAATATCAACACCTATCTACTTGCTTTCTTTTGAAATCACTAAAATACATATTTTATTTTTAATAATAAATTTTGATTGTACCAACATTTGTTGACATTTTTCTTGTTCTTACCATGTATGGCAAGCAAGGCGCATGCATCACAATAGGTTGGCAGCTGGATGTTGGGCGTTTGTAGTTTTGTTATGGTACACACGTTATAGTTTTTGTACAGAATAATGTAGATGATTTTCTTTCTCTTCTGCTACATTTTGGATACATATACAATTGTCAGATTCTTCTGTCACATGTGTGTGTATGGAAATTAATGCAATGTGAATCGGTGACACTTATTATTAGTTATGCGGTTGTTTACATTAATTGTGAATATCATTTTGAAACGTGAAAAATTTTCCCTCACTTTCAGGTGACCTAATGCGATCGATATCGGATATAATATACTGAATGTTATGTAAACGGGTAACCCGGATCCGCGAGCTTCACATAATAGCTTTTGTTCACCATCTAACCAATGGTCAAGATAAGCTCACCTACAAAGTTGTCAAGTGTGTCTTTGTAGGGTACTTCCGAACCCAGAAGGGGTACAAGTGCTTCAATCACATTGGATTGAAGTACTACTTTAGTATAGATGCCACCTTCTTTGAGTCGATCATGTATTTTTCTTCATGGAAGGCTGTATCGATATCGATATCGTTTCGATATCGTATCGATACGATATTTTGACAATATATCGACGATATATCGCCGAAATATCACCCATATCAACGAGCCTTTGTGAAGAAAATGCCTGGAAATCAGGATATATCGCCATATCGGTCCCATGTCGATACTGATATAATGGCGATATATCGCCGATATTTCCTTCCATATTTTTCTTCTACATGGGACAGGTTGATCTTGTCTGACTTTGGAATGGAGGTTTACATTCCTCCTACGCCGCCGCCACATCCACATGTGGTTCCTCGACCACATCCACCACGTATGTCACCTCAGCCACCTCCATCTCATGTTGTCGTGCGTACTCCTTTGACTCATTTTTTGCAACATTTTTACATTCGCATACCACCTTATGTATCCCCTGCTCAAGTGCCTTTCACATCATCCACCATGCTCCAGGTATGTTCCGAGCACTTAGTTTCTATTAAAGGCACTAACAATTTATTTATAGAGCAGACTACTTCACATGACAAGTAGGTGCATCCTCAAGAGGCTTCCTTACAGGACGTAAATGGTAAAGAGGAACTTGATCTGCCCATTGCTCTTTGGAAGCGAAGGCGTACATGTGCTATATATCTTTTTCCTGTCCATGTTTCTTTAGAGCATCTTTTAGCAGATTTCAGGATGTTTATCATAGGTCTCTCAGCAGTGGAGATCCCACGAACATATCAAGAGGCTATGCGAGACAGTCGGTGGCTTCTTGCTATGTATGGAGGAGGAGATGGCAACGCTCTAGTCGCACGGTACATGGAGTTTGGTTGTTGCCCCTACAGGGACATCAGTGGTTGGCTACAAATGGGTGTTTATAGTTAAGCATGCAGCTGGCAGCATTGATCGTGACAAGGCTAGGTTTGTGGCTGGTGGGTTCACCCAGACTTGTGGGTTAGACAAACATGATACATAATTGTAGAAGTTTAGTTTATATTTCTTTAGCTTTTATTTATTGTTCTTTTCGTTTGTCTACCATACGCAATTTTCCCATAGACCTCTACCTATATAAGAGAGTCTAGGACTCAAGGAATAAACACAACGCTTATTTTTCCCAACATGGTATCAAAGCAGCGGTCCTAGACCGGAGCTCTCATACCGAATCCTAAACCTAGCCCTCCACCTTCAAGCCTCTGTGCGTCGTCTCCTCCACGCACGCCGCCGCCTCCACGCGCGTCGCCCCCTCGCGCGCTACCCCCTTTCGTGTGCCTTACGCGCCTTACACGCGGTTGTGCGCCTCACGCGCAGCTGTGCCTGCCCATGCATCTCACACGCAGCTGTGCTCGTGCGCCGATTGTGTACCTAGGGTTTCACTGCCCCTAGGGTTCAGTTGTCATCTTCATAAAGGGTTCTCCACTCGCTTCCAGGTTTGGTTGCGTAGAGGTATACACGTGCAACTAAACCTAATCATGTCAGTGTAGACCAAGACTCATCTTGTCTACAATCCTAGTTTTCTCCAGTCTAAATGTCAGAAAGCAAGATCGAAATCCCCACTACATGCGCCTTCAAAGGTTCTGCGCCTATTGTGAAGATGGATGGATCCAATTATGAGTTATGGGTCATGCAGTTCATGAGCCTGATGAAGTCGATGAGTAAGAAACATATTCTTACCGAGGATAAGCCAGAGGAGAAAACATAGTTTTATACCTCATGGGAGGTTGATGACGCATATGCTCAGGTCTAGTTGTCTGGTACTCTGATTCCAGACATTGCTAATGATGTCTTGCATCAACCTACTGTCAAAGCCATGTGGGACATTCTTGCTGCCATGTATTCACAAGCCAAGAATGAAATGAAAATCCTACAGCTCCAGCATGACATCTTAATGATAAAGCAGAATGGTCGACCCATGCATGCTCACTACACTGCATTGAGGGGAATGTTTGAGAGGCTTCGCAGTTTCATGCCTCTCACGGCTACTCCAGAACGACTGAAGACATATCAGAATGCGACGATGGTGAGAGTCTTTCTAGCATCTCTTGACTCACAGTATGAGGCGGCTTCTTCTCAGATTATGGCAGATGCTACCATTCCTCCCATGGAGGAGGTCTTTCGGAGATTGAGTCGAATCAACATCTCAAGCCCTACTAATGTACCAAGTTCTTCTGCTATGGCAGCCTCTAAAGGAAGAGGCAATTCATCTCATTTTCGTGGACGAGGACCACGTGGTAAGGTTGGTCATGGTCATGGATTACAGTGCACTTATTATCGCCGGATTGGTCATACAGAAGACACATGCTACTCTAAGCATGGTTTCCCAACATCAGTCCGTGCAACAGAACAGATACAGTATCATGGTGCTACGCCAGTGTCGGATCCACGATATGATGACCTAGTGTCTCGTCTACGTGTTATCATGCCACCAGCCAATACTCCACCAGTTTCAGAGAGCAGCTTGGACGTTGTTGCTACTGCAGAAGCTAGTTCCTCAGGTAGTGCTCATACCTCTGCTTTCTATCAGGGTTCACATACCTCAGAATGGATTGTAGATTCAGGTGTCACCCATCATTTGTGTGGAGATAGACACCAACTCACATCCTACAAGCAAGTTTCCCCAGAAAGGACCGTCATCATAGCATATGGGACTCATTCTCCGATCACAGGACAGGGACAGATCGCTTTATCACCTTCCATGCAGTTGCAGAATGTGCTCCATTCTCCTAATTTCTCGATGAATTTACTGTCCATTAGCCAGATTACTACGGATCTACATTGTCGAGCGATATTTGACCCATCATCTCTTGTGTTTCAAGACATTCTCACGGGTAACGTGATTGGACATGGTTGTGAGCAAGGCGGGTTGTATCAACTGGTCGATACAGCTTACACTGGAGCATCATCCCATTCCACCGGACTAGTCTCTCCTTATGGCATGTGTGTTTTGGTCATCTTTCATTTCAGAAACTACGTCAAGTCATTTAATTCAATTTAGAGGGTTTATTTGATGATTTATTAAGGAGATTTCACTAAGATACTTATATAAAGTAGATGAATCATGGATTCATCACATATTATGCCTTCGGCGAAGAGTCATCAGGAGAGAGCAAACTCCTAGTGGAAGCATCATTGTCGAGGGTCTATGCACAGAGGGAATTAGCGAACAGGAGTGTTGAGAAGTGTTGGCGAAGGAGACACGGAGGCGTTGAATGCAATCCAGACAAAGTAGGCATTATGAAAATTGAAAGGGGCGATCCTGGAGTGATTTCTTCTTCCCCAGGTCGTTGTCCATGTCCCAATAACCCTTCACTAGCATCCTCCAATATCCAAACTAACCACACAAAAACTTGAGATGAACCATCCCTTCACTAGCATTCAAACCAACCAGCCAGAAATACAGGGAAAATACAATTATCCCATCCCATGCATAATGCGTTGTCCTCCGCAATGATAGCGCAGGGTAGAGCATTGAAGATAAAAAGCGGATATTTGTCACCAGCATTATAAATAAACATCTGGTATCCACTTCAAACTTCCACCAAAACCTTCCGATTGCCTCCGTTAAAACGACTACAGGCATCCGCTTCGTCGATCACAGACGAAATCTAAAAAACAGCTAAAAACAAAGTAGATGGATCATTACGAGATGTTGCCGTCGATCTGATCACGGACGAGCACAGAAGAGGAGCCGATCTTGAGCTCAGCGCATAGGACCTGTCTCGCCTCCTGCTCCGCCTTGCGCTTGGGGTGGCTAACACGGCCAAGCTCCTCGGCATCGAAGGCCGCCTTGTAGAAACACACGGCCTCGTCGGTTTTCCCCACGGCCACCACCAGCTGCGGCTTCAGGGACGAGGACACCGCCGCGGGAGCCTTGGTGAAGGACCCGTTCTGGACATCCGCCGCCCCCGCCTCGGCCATGGTTCGAGGACTGGAGGAAACCCTAGGAGAGAGAGACACGGAGGAGGTGGGCGTAGAGGGAAAGGGTAACAGAGTTAAAGGGGAGGTGAGGGGTT
Organism: Ottelia alismoides; assembly: GCA_037367405.1. Classification (NCBI taxonomy): domain Eukaryota; kingdom Viridiplantae; phylum Streptophyta; class Magnoliopsida; order Alismatales; family Hydrocharitaceae; genus Ottelia; species Ottelia alismoides. Next base: position 48,417 of record JAZKJV010001000.1, on the reverse strand, counting down.
ATTTATAGTGGCGGGGATGTGGGAGAAAGGGGGAATGCAGTGTGGGTGGTGGTGGTTGTGAGTTTACGGGGAAATTGCCACAGGTTGGGAGGAGTAGGTAGATGTGTAGCGGGGACGCCGGTTTTGGTGCTGCGGAGTGGGAGTAGTGACGAGGCATCGAAACACGAGGGACTTTTGCGAGTACATACCTGAGGTAATTACGAAATTGGATATGGCACATAATTGATGCTCTTTTAATTTTAAGCATCCGTCAATAATAGAATAAGAAATAATCTAATGCCTTTTTATTAATTGCGGATTCAATGCCCCCTATAAAAGGGGTACAGATGCAGTTTCAAGCTTACCCGGGACTGGCTTTATATTATAAATATCATTTTTTAAAGGAGTTTTCTAAATCGTTTCTTATTTTGAGATGACGGTTAGGAAAAATAAATTTGGAGTTTTGGTTTCCCTAAATTGAATATATTTGGATAAATGGTTGGTTATTTGTCAAAAATATCTTATGGTAAAATGCAAATTTTAGCAAGAATAAATCCATCTTGTAAGTATATGTATTCAAGAATGATTGGGTTCGATGTTAAAAAAAGGGGGGGTATGGCAACTAATTGCAAGAAGAAGTACGAAAATAAGCAAACACGTATCTTAAATACATTGTTCTTACACAATGCATGAAAAAAAAGCCAGAATTGAAATTTTTAAATGATTATTAAAATATTTATAATTAATTATACAGTCATAAGTTACAATATTTAAAAAAAATGCTATCAATTGGCACTTGAAGTGTCGGTTTGTGGAGTCATTTCAAATCAGCGCCTGAGGTGCAGAATTTGAGTGCATGTTCCAAATGGAGCACCTCAAATGCTAATTTAACCCTAACATTTTCAGGTTATTTGTATTTTTATCCTCTGTTTGTTATCAATATTATTTTCAACTGTATTCCTTTGTTATCAATTTTCTTTTTTTCTACTGAATTGTTCGTTATCATCTTTATGTATATATGTATATGTATATATTGAGTTTAAAATTCTTTTTCTTCAACATATAACATATATTTAGAGCTTATTTAATTTTAATGATCATTGTAGACAACAATTATAATACCTTTATAGATTCTAAGATAATTCTTATAAACAATGAAATAATTAATATATCCAATGCAGACTCGACAGGTATGGAAAACTATTTCCATATCCATATTCGTTTTGTCTGTATCGAATACGAATACATATACGGACATGAGTCAGATATGGGTTTAGGGAACCATATAATCTGATACGAATTCGTACCGAATATTTATCGAATACCAATTTAGATCGAATTACCATCAAATATTTTATAGCAGATATTTTATATTTTATCCAATTTAGGGAACCACATAATCTTGGTCCAAATGTTGGACATTGATCTGAATGTGATTCAGATGCAATGAGAAGATTTGATTTGCGTTCTTGATTTAATCAAGCATCTATGAAAGGTACGTAGGATCTGGATTTGAGACGTGATCTCAATATCCAAGTCACTATACGTGGAACAATACAATCGTCATGTCCTTATCTCCAAGTATCCGCAGAGAAAGCGCATTATCCTTAAAAGAGTTCAGGATAATTTCATTATTGATATAAGTATCCAAGCATTGAGAAAATGGATAATTAAATGTGATATAATTATCACGAATGATATGAATTTAATTCATATTATAAGGAAAGTTATCTTAGATATAAATGTGATTTAATTATCAAAGATGTAAATAATGTGAATATGATTCACATTAGTTGAGCACGTGAGAATAGAGATCCAAGATGTTTAAATGTGATTTAATTATCTTGGATATGAATAATGTGGATAGCAATATCCATATTAATCATATATATATATTATAAACGTGATTTATAGTATATAAGAGAGAGCTATTCGTAACTTACACTTGTTAGTTAAATGTTGATGTGAATTGGACTCACACTGGACAATTAATTGAAAATTAATTTACATTTTATTTTGGGTTGTGAATGTGATTCACAATCTTTCTATGGCAAGATTGCAATATTCACAAAAAAATTATGAATTATTTTTGTAGAATAATTTACAACAAATGTTGTTGTAAATCTTGGAGATTTCCATGGAATAATGTTATCTCATGAGATATCATGAGATTACATGAGATTGCCACCAAATCTCATATTATTGAAAGGAGGCAATCTTCATTCCATAATATCCATGCTTAATTGATTTAGTTTGGGATTAAATCATATTGATTTATCAATGTACATTTAATCTATATTAAATTAATTGTTGTTGTTTTTTTTACCAATAAAATCTTGGCCATTAAAAGAAATACAAATCAATGTGAGTCACTGGATTTGTATTGTCCATGGATTGAGATCCATGGATCCCAAAATATTATAAAAGGAGAGGCACCCATGCTTTTCTGGGTTACAACAACATAACACACAAGTTGTGAACGACAACTCTCTCACTCTCTCTCTCTCTCATTCTCTACACGCCATCTCTCTTCCTATTTCTTGTGGTTGTCCGCCATGGAGACCTAGAGAGAGTCACTCTGCATCGCCATTATGCTGTCGATTATTTGCTCGTGGATCCCCGTCTCCTTCAGCATGCCTTGCTCGTGATGAAGACACTGTATCTTGTGTGACAAGATCAGGAGATTCATCGCTTGGATCATCAACATGGATTGCGAGGAGTACGCGTCTCATCCACGCGCTCGCAGGCGTCTCCTCCGTCGGATCGGACTTGAGACAGGGGGTCTCTTCGTTTAGAGACTTGATCGCAACCACGCTTCAAGAGGGTAACCCTAATGCATGTTTGTGGTTTAGATGAAAGGATTTGTGAAGTGTTCTTTGGATCATGTGGTTTCATCGCATGATTTTTTTTAATTCCGTTGCATCGAGGAACTAGTGCGACTAGTCGCTCCCAATCACATACGATGTGATCCTCATGCTTCCGTGATGCGCTTAAGGATCTTACCATATCGTTCAGTATTCTCATCTCAAATTGCAATTTGTTTATTATTAATTGCACATACTTGTTACTTAGTATAGAATATGGTTTTATCAGCTTCAATGCAGTATGGATTTTCTTTTTTTGTCTTCACCAGATTGCATATATTGTTGTTTCTTTGTTGTATACGGTGTTACTCTCAGGTATTCTCATCTCAAGATGCATACTGTTACTTATTATGAACCCAACGATCGTAGTTGTTGCACATAGCTGTTAATTATTATCTGCACTGCATATGGATTTTTGATTTGCTGCAATATGCTTATGGTTTTATTATCATGTCCATATTACACATGTTGTTACTTTGTAGAATATGGTGACACTCTCATATGTTCTCAACTCAAAATTAGCATATTGTTCTATTGTCATCTCAGGTGCAATATGCATATGGACTCCCCCCATCATGCCTTTTAATCTCAAAATGTGTTGCAACACAACAGAAATCCATACTTAATATTTTGCACTATCACACCTATGGCCTGCTTATGATATGTGGATGCTAGTTCATTGTTCTCAATATACCAAAGATGACACTTTTTCATAGTCAATTTTGATGTATGGATGCTACTTCATGTTCATAGCTGTGACTTTGTTAAGTACTTGATCTTCATTGCTCTTATATGTCATTGCAATACCGTTTCTTTCCAAATCTAGTGTCTACAAGTCACGACGGTATAATACTCTCATGTTACTTCATTTATGCTTCATTGTCAGTATAATACCATGTTGTTTCAAATCTGTTGTTTATCTTGGTATGCTGCAATGTTTCCACTATAGTCAAAGCCTAGGGTTCAAAGTCTAATAACTGTATTTTTTATTGTTACCTCATTCCGAAATATTTTCCCACATGGTAATTCTGATGTTACTTCAAAGTTAAATTATGGAAGTTCATAGTTTTTGAAGTTACGTTAGTTCGAAGCACCCTATTAGTTCGAAGCACCCTATGATGTTTGGTGCTATTGTTAGTTGAGATGAATATGTATTTATAATTATGTCTTTTGGTTAAGAAGTGTTGTTAATATGGAGGCGATATGATGATGCCCTTACTTAGCATAAAGACTTGGATATTAGGTACTGCTATATGTAAACATATGATGTGGTAATCTCGCTTGTTATAGGGTCCATTGTGATGGCTAGTCACGAGCTTGGGGAGGGGTAGCACCTACAACAGGACATCATTCCTTTCCTTGTCACTTTAAATTTTGTGACATAAATTGCATGTTCATACAAGATGAGTAGGATGGGTACAAGCAGTTCCAGGATTCAAATTATGAATGTCGATACCTCCGAGCATCGTGTCACCTGGACACCGACGATGGATGAGTGCCTTCTGCTCCTTTTTAAGCATCACTTTGACATACACAACTAGGTTGGTGGGACCTTCACCTCCTGCTTGGCAGAGCATTACAACACATTTTAACATGTAGATCGAAAAAGACCTTCGACAAGCCCAAGCTCAATAATAGGTGGAAGACCAGAAAGAAAGAATACTACGGCTTCGTCTACATGATGACGAAGAGCGGGTGGGGGTGGGACCCGGTTCCCTATACCGTCATTACTACGGACGATGATGCCTGATTAGTGGCAAGCTTCGTTGAATTTCATGTCACAATTACATTGGAGATATATAGCAAACATCTCATATACGACATCTGTTTCCGATCGATAATGCGCACAAGGTCCACATGAGGAAGACATTTCCTAATTACAACCTCGTCAATGTCATGATCGAGGAAAGTACAACTAGGGGTGCACAAGCCTTCTCATCGCAGACCGTACCACCTGGGTCCTTCATAGCTTTCTTCGAATGAGACTCCTCTATGTATCATGCATTTGAGGAGGAACTGGAAGGGGAGCGGTCCACTCTCGAGGTTCCAAACCTGACAAAGGATGGTGGTCAAGCTACAACGAGGAGCAGAAGGCGGTGAATCAGAGACTTCGCGGGTCAGTCATCTAGTGGTTAGCGATCAAGGAGTGAAGGTGCCCCTTCCGCGTCTCAGGTCATGGGGAAAGATGTGGTTAGGTTGATCGAGGATATGATCAAATTTCAGCACGAGCAAATTAGGAATCTTATGCCGAAGGACCCCCATGATGGAGTGGTGGAGCTCCCTGACGAAGTAGAGGTGTTGTTACCTGGGGTGCCCCATGGTACCCACATCTAGCTTGCCCATAACCTGCTTGATTCTTATGAGCAGATAACATTCAACGCGCAAAGAATATCCCGATGAAGCTCGTTGCATGGGCGGTTGTGCAGCTCATCAAACCTCGGTGAGGCCTACCCTATCCAAAATACAAGGCTTCATGAACACTTGCCGCCTTCCTCTCCTATTTCATATGTTGTTGTTGATACAACTCATGTAACCTCTATGGACATCTATCTTGTGTGCATGCCATATGACAATTTAGTATCCATGGCTATGTCTCAACTAGTGGTTTTTTGTTTCGATTTAGATATTTGTATAGTACTTCATATACATTGCTTTGGCATAAGGGATGCAAAGCATAACATAGATGAGGACCAATTTGGTGATGCTCAATATGGTATACTTGCGTGCATTGTTACAGGAGGAAGAGAAGGGCATATTGTGCGATGATACATTCACCATGTGCCCAAGCACATCACAGCGCAGACATGCCACATCTGGATTAAGGATATGCTCAATGGTCATGTCCAGATATCGTATGCGATATTTCTCATGTACCCAGAGACAATAACAAGGCTATACACCTGCCTTAAGGAACGTGTGGGTTTTAGGAATCCACGCACATGAAGGCAGGGGAATTACTTTGCATATTGCTATATTACCTTGGTCACAACACAAAGAATCATGTCCTCTGCGAGCATTTCCAGCACTCCGAAGATGCGATTTCAAGACATCTCAATGACGTGCTCACGCACATTGTCTCCCTCAGGGACGATCTTATACACATGCCATCGACTAACAATCCAGTCCAAGAAGTGTCCCATCGTAACAACTTCTATCCGTACTTCCATGTATTTTTAAAACGATTCCCATGCCCACTTCATTTGGGTGCACATGCTGACCTTATATATCTATTTTTAGATGTAATCTATGTAATAGATGGTACCCTCATCCTCGTGAATGTTCCAACTAACATTGCGCTGAAGTTTAGAAGCTGATACCGGCTCATTTTATAGATTTTCATTGCGTGTGCTGAATTCCAGTACATGTTCCTATACATCGATGGTGGTTGGGAGGGATCAGCATCAAACATGAAGGTATTTAGGCGGGCCCTCGACCAGGGTGGGGGTTAGAGTGACTATGGCTCGTAATTTTTTTGCGGATCGTGGATATGCTAACAGATATACCTTCTTGGCTCCCTACCGTAGCATGGTCGCCACCTCCCATGATTCAGAGCATGGAGGGGTCGAGCCTACGCATGCCTCCATGAGTTGTACAATCATCATCACTCCCAGCTCCAATCGTATGTCGAACAAACTTTCGGTATAATGAAGTCACGCTTCATAGCAATCAATGAACGACCGTATTATAGCTTCCCCAAGCAAGTGGGCATGCTGCATTATAAACAACTTCATCCGACATGCACAGGGCGAGGATCATATCTCAGTTGCATAAACCCAAGAGCACCCTCCCAGTGGCGATGATGTGAGCACTATAGAGGACGATGATGAAATATTCGATCACAATGGAAATGAAGACAATGTTTGGGTTTTCGAGGAGGACATATGAATGGGAGGTTCAACATAATTGGTTGGAGAGTGCAATGTGGAATGTTTTGTGCCCTAGTTGAATGTGTTGGCTGGGGTGAATCGTAAAGTTGATATCGTATATTCATTACTATAACTGATGTTTGCTTGAATGCTTTTCTTCCCGTTAAGATCTGTAACGATGAATGGATAACTATGTTTAATGTTTCTCGAGATGAGAACAAGCTTTTGTAATACCCTAATGATGATTTCCCTCATTTCTTTGGGAAGTCGACATGTTTTGATGAGGGACAAGCAACCACGAACACGACAAGGTTGAACCCATGCAAGCATGACACATCCTTTGCATGATGGTGATAGCCCAACTCGCTAAACGATGGAAGAAGGAGGTGAACAGAACTTGGTTGAGCAACTATTACATTGGTGAGGCCGGACCTCCATTTTGACCTCTCTAGCACACGTGAAGCCTTGGCTAACTAAGCATGTCCTTTATTTTTTAAATTTGATTTCAAGTTTCTTAAGAATAGAATATGTTGATCTCTTTTCGGATTTTCTTTGCAAACTCCATGGACTAAATGCAATAGCACCTGACTACAACAATCACGATGATGATAGCTCACAACATGACACATGATGCGAGGAGGACAAATAGATTTGGACGAGTAGCTACCTCAGTGACATGGCTTGATTGACTGTTGTGTCTCCCGTCATCGCATGAGTACTTGGTGATCTGAGCAAAAATAATAATAATCCCTTTTTCTTATAATCTTCACTCGGAACAAAAATATTGTGTGCTTTCTACTTACCGGCTCTTGTATGTTGTGATGTCTAATTTTTTATCATTATTGTCACCATCTAAATCGATATAGGATGTCCTTGTTACAGTGTGATAAGATGGAAATCCGCAACTGCAACTGCTACTGCTGAAGCACCACGGATTGCCCTAAATAATTTGTCATTTTTATTGTAGTAGTTGGGCACTTAGGATTAATCAGAAAGACCACTTAATTAAACTTGCAACTATTATGAGCGTTCAAAATTTTATTTTACTTGAGCAAGCCTAAAGATGAACTCAAGGAGGCCACTGTCTCCTTTAGTCAATTAGAAACTAGGTTCTTAGAGAGGTATTTTTTGTATTTTTATGCAATTAGTGATAAAATGGGGTTTCAGGAAAGTGTAGGGGTTAAAATACAATTTTCGATCAAATGAAGTTCAAAAATAATAAAAACTAGCTAGAGTGTGAAATATGATGAAATTAATGCACTGTATTTTTTGGATTTTTCTAGCAAAATGAATTTATTATGAATTAAAAATGCATGCAAGGTGATTTTCATATGTTAATTTTAATAAATAGCAAACATATTTATTTTTTAGAAATAAAATTATCCTAGATGATTCTATGTAAGAGGTATCCAGGAAAAATATTAGATCCTAGAGATATCAGGTCTACATCCTATTAAAATTAAATATTCAAACGATCATTTAATTCACTGCGACCACGATATGCAAGCAAATGGAATGAATTTTGGGCAATACATACTTAAATCTACCTACTGTGAATTTTTTAGAGTTTTTGGAGTAGTGATCAATTTAATATAGTTATTAAAGTATGTAATGGGCAAATTATGTAATTTTTAAAATAATTATATTAAATCAACCCTATTCCACAAAAATTCTATCAAATATCCACAAGATAGAGCATAAGTTATTCTACAAAGTACAATTTTTAATATGCAAATAAGATGCGAGTGAAGTTTAAAATAAAACTCAAACACATGGTTCTTTGTGTAAATTATATAAATAAATGAAAATAAATGCAAGCTAACAAGGGCTAAGACTGAAATACTAGGACTCAGGGGGGTCTGTATGCAATTTGTCCAATGGGGCATGTGTCTCACACGTGCTCTCTGGCTAGCCTTCCCAATATTCCTGGAACTTCGAGGACCTTGGTGCAATTATCCCCACGAGACATGTGATGGACACATGCTATCTAGGAGGCGAGGGTCTTCTTGTGAATTGTGGAGAATGGGGGACTTTGGTGCAATTTCCCCACCTCACTTGTCATACACGTGGAGGGGGGCAGCGGGCGGAGGCACAAGGATCGAGGGTGCTGCGAATGAGGGCGACGAGGCAACAAGCTGTGGCAATGGAGTCCGGTGGACGAAGCATGGAGTGAAAGAGGTACAGAGGAATGGAGAGGAAGCATGGAATGGAGGAAGAAGAAGGCGAAAAAGGAGAAAAGAAAGAAGAAGGATTTAGATACTTGATATGGACAGGTTTAGTCGCCTTGAGAAGAGGGTCGATCGCTCCTTCGATCGTCGCTCAACACCTCGACGAGCGGTGGAGCTCAAGCTATTGCGAAGATGATCGACAACAATGACAAAGACTTTGAGAGTCTCTGCTCGAGCCGCGGTGTCTGTTGTTGTCACTTGAGGGTGGCGGCGAGCTCTCTCTCCTCTCTTTGTTTCAATGGTAAAATGATTATTTTCTATATTGTAATTTGTACTTTATTAAAATATACAATAAAGAAATTAATAGAAAAAGAGAGAAATAAAAACAGTTTAAATTTGTACATAAAATATTATTGTCAAGTTAGTACATATATACAATATACAATTAGGTTCCAAAATCAACATTTGGCAAACACACTCTAATTTTAATGAAATCACTTTCATTGGATAGATAATTTTACAACTTGAACTTTAAAACTGAGTTGGTGAATATAGAATTCATACGGAGGGAGAATTTAACCAAAAAGTTGGACTTTACTACTTTTTCGGTAAAAGATCTAAAAATATTTATTTAATGTGAGATTATTTTGTATTTTTGTATATATATATATATACTTTCATATACAATTTAAAAAAGAATTAATCAAAAGGAGTTAGTATGAATTCATTAAAACTCAGCTTGGGTAATTACCGGGAATTATTTACAAAAAAATCAACACTTTATTGCATTTTGTGATTTTTATTTTTTTATTTTTATTTTGAGTTATTGTATTAACTTATTTATAAGATAAATTTACATTATTAGTGTGTTTTATTAAGAGTTGTATTTTATTAATTTATTGAATTTATGTACTTTTGTTTGGTATTTTGTTCAGGGATTCAAGCTAAGATTAATATCTTAAGATGATAAATCACCTATTTATCAACTACCCAGCAGTGGCAGTTCTTGCATACGAAGTTTACCAAAAGCATGACTATGTGGAGGATCGACTTTGGTACGTATGCCTTGTGACATGATTACACATCTTACTTCACTTTTTCTACCGTGTTCATTATTGATTATGTTATATAATTTTACCTTTCAGAGGTCATGCAGATAGGTTGGCTCTTCAATGTTTGGTTAATGGATGATATGAAAGTCCTTGTTATCCCCAAATATCCTGCGACAAACAAAAAAGTTCATATTCTCTCGTTGTAAAATAATTACAGAAAATAATGTGGAGCAAGGGAAATTTTTACTACTTATTTGTATAGTGGACGGGATCGAACTCAGGGAGGCTACAATTCCTGAGGGTTATTCAATTTATCGATGAAAATCAATTAAGAGAAAAAAAGCAGGAATCTCAAAGGCAAACTATACTTGTTTTTTTATTGATTTTTCCTTTTTATTTTTAAAATTCTATTTTTTATTATCCGATTTTCACATTTTTAGTGATTTTAATTTTACAATTTTTCTTGAATCTCAAATAAAGAACAATATGCACAAGATAAGAAAAACGCGCACCAAACTCTTTTTGTACTTTTCAATTATATCAAAAATAATCAGAAAAAATCCAAAGAAAATATTTTTGTGTTTTAAATTTTTGAAATATTTTTGGGAATTTTTGTAGAATTTTCATATATTTTTTTAATTTTCTAAAAATTAAACAATGGCAAAAATGAGAGATAGTGCACAACCTGGAGTAATTTGCAACTTAAAAATATTTTAAGTGTCCAAAACTTTTGGCAATTATTTTTTGACAAAATATGGGCAAATATATACAAACAACAACTGAAATTACAATTCTTGGATTTTTGTAGAATTGTTTATGACTCTTATAAGATTTTTAGTATTTTTCATTTTTTGGGCTTTGAAAAGAATTTATGCACGGAATTTCGATAGAATTTAAAAGACAATAAAATAAAACTATTCTAATTTTTGGAGTTTTTAGAGCAATATTCAAATTTTTATGAATTTTGAATTTTAGGAAAAGAAAGACACTATTTTTTATTTTTTAATAATAATAAATGGGAAAAAATACAATAAAAATTTTATGCTAAAAGGATACGTACGTCAGAAGCATAGCATGATTTTTTGAAATTTTTATTGACCAACAAAAATATTTATTTGAATGGAAAGAACTTGCAACTTAAAGGCTGGAACACATGACCGAAATGTAAATAGTTCTTGTTTTTGCATTAAATTAATAAAAGAAATAAAATAGAGGGGAAATGTGCAATTTACCCAGGAATAACCTGCACAGCTCGTGCTTGAGGAGTTGGCGGGGACCTTTTCGTAACTTCTGAAAACTTTGGGGGTCTCTTGCAATTTTTCCAATATTTTTTATTCAAAACCCCCTTAGGGTTTACTGTAGCTTTCATTCAAGAGATGGATACCAAAGGGGGCACACTGCCGCCCCTTGATCTTCCAAGGCGGGGCGACGAGCGACGGTCGGAGGCAGCGATCGACGATAGTTGGTTGGGGTGCAGGGAGACACACGCCCTATTGTTGGTCAACGGCGAGCGGGGGATGGTCGCGTGACGATGTCGGGTTGACGGCGGTGATCGGTGGCGCATGCTTCGACGGAGGAGGGGAGGTGCAGTGCCGCATGTGGCAATGGAGTGGCGGCTACGGTCGCCGGTGAGAGGTGGCATTGGAAATGAGAGCGACGGCGCTGCCCACTACTCCAGCGGAGGACAGGGCTGGGTGATACAAGCCCAGGTCGGTGGAAGTGCCACGCTTCGATGGCGAGGCAACGTCGAGCAGGTGTACAGCGGTTGGCGCTGGATGGGCGGATGCGACGTTGGAGGCGGAGCGGCCGGCGGCTCCACTTTTTTATATTTTTTTATAAAGCATAACAGAGAGAAATATTTTTTTTATTTTTTAAAGAAAAACATAAACTGTAAATAAATAAAAAAACCTTTTTTCTTTAGAAACAGAAATGGAAATTGATTTTATTTATTTATTTTATTATTTTTTGTTGTAATTTTTTTATTGTATCCTGCAAAACAAATGTGAGAGACAAAAATATTTTTTTGTTTTTTAAACAAATTAGGTCAGGGAATGATGGCTCGATCCCAAAACATAACGGAATTCGCGAGTGAGGATCCAACAAAATGGAAGAACCGAATCCAAGTCTCCGGCCACCGTACGTGGCCGGAGTTGAGAGATCGTGGAGGATAAAACGTGAACGTGGAGAGATTGAGGGAATGAGATGAAAAATCGAGTTGGCGGCGGATCAAATCGTGATGGATTTTAAGATCTAGACGAACAAAAAATGACAACGAAGAACAAATGCGAGAAAATAAATCTACGATTAATCTATGATAAAACAAGAAAAGAAACGATGGATCTCACCTTAGGAGTGGAAAAGACCTTGATCACCTCGACGAAGGCCGACTCGCTGCCACCGACGGCTCAGAGGCTAGGCATCCTTCTGCGTCAAGAAGACTCCCGGAGATCGGGCTCCTATCACCAAAGATTGATCAAGTTGGAATGAGGGAGAAGGAGCCATATAAATAGAAAAGATAATGGAGTTTCAATTTGTGAATTTTTGGATGAAGATAAGAGATAAAAGAGAAAAAATTGAAATAAGATAAAGTAAAAAAGATAAGTGTTAAAGTTATTTACAAAAAATTAACTAATTTATTTGTATTTCTGTCACTTCATTTATTTAAAAAATAAATGTTAATTTTTTATTTTTTGTGGTAGTTAGTTAAGAAAATTAACTATATACATATGTTATATACATATATGACATTATATACATGGGTAAATAAGCAAATTAATTTTTTGTATTTTTTATGTTTATTTTAAATAATTAGTAAAAATATTTACAAATGTCTATAAATACAATATGTACAAAATACATGGGGAAAATGCACAAACCACACCAGAAAACCAACTTTTCACCCGTAACTCCAAAAATTATGAAATCACAATCATTTTAAAGATAATTTAATTTAGAATACAATGAAAATGAGTTTGGTTCAATTTGAGTTCATATGGAGCCGGAAATGGCTTTTTTACAAGTGTGGTTGCTTTTATTCTGTACAATATTTGATTGTGAAATTATTTTTATTAATTAGAAAATATTTTTACTTACAACTTTTGTTTTAAAAATTGTTTTGTTTGAGGATAATTTATGTACAAATAAAATAGTAAAGTATACAAATATACACATCACACATTTTTTTTGGATTTTTTGAATAAAGACCCTATCTCCCACTACTCTATTCATGATCGACTAAGTCAAGTCTTGACTTTCTCTCGGGGTTCGAGTCAGTCTGTATCTATTACATATATACAGTCTTCTTTTTTTATTTTCTTTTCTTTATTTTTCCTTTCTTTCTTCCTTTATTTATTTTAGGTTAAAATGGTAAGAAGTGTACAATATTTACGCAGATGCAAGTTACTAAGAATATGGAGTCAGTGTTATATACATGTGTTTTATAAGGGATTTTAAGCTAAAATAAATGGATAAAGATGACGAATCGCAGATTCATCAGTGTCCACCTTGCGATCCACGATCGAGTCATTGGTTGTGGAGAAGCTCTTCCTGACGAACATTATCAATGGCGTAGAGTCTGCGGTTGATTTCCACCAGGAGAAGTTGGAAGAAACATAACGATTATCGCGTGAGAGGGAGCGATTCATTATGCATCTGACTTACGAATCAACAACATCCCATGATATTGTCGACGAACCTGTGTGTCACAAGCATGCTCTTATGTTGAATTAATGGTCCCTAATTTAAAGCTACCTCATCATATGTAATAATTTATGGAGTTTATTGATGATTATATGATTTGACAAGATAATATGCTCAAATTATGTGGAATACACTAACAAGTCCGAGGTTACAAACTCTGAATTCGCTTAAATTATGTCTAAATTATTCCATACACACATCAAGAAAAAACCACATAATTATTCCCAATGAATTCTACTATATAGCTATATAAATTATTCTACCAAAGATAAATGATCATTCCTGTTAAATCATCACCCTGAAGAAATTTGCTTTATTCTAAAAATATCTCAAATTAAAAATGACATGGAGTTTAATCAACAACTAGCACATTAATGGACACACATTTCCTTTAACATTTTTTTGATAAGAAAAGGGGAGGGGGACTAATATAATTTGCCCACTCATTAAAAATGACATGGAGCCACTCACCATTCCTTCCCCATGCCTATCCCTTCCCCATGAATATGCATTCATTGTCTTTGTCTTTATGTGCATGGGGACCCTCCCTCATAAACCCACATGGCAATTATAAAATGGGCACCCTCTCCCCATTCTAAGGAGGATGCGTACACCCCTTCCCCCACATTTCCATGCACGCATAAGCCCCCTCCCACTCTCTCTCCCCGATATTTTTTCATGCATCCGTGAACCTCTCCCTCCCATTCACGCACAGCCCATTCACGCATCTCTCTCGCATTCTATTTCTCTTGCCCTCTACTCTCTCTCTCGTTTATTCTTTCTACAGGTTCACACGTGCCCAGCGCCAACAACATGCACAGCCGTGGGTATGGATGTATCAACCGCAGCAACCGAGACCTTCACGCGCCGGTGCACTAGCAGCTGAGCGACTTCTTGTTCTGCGCTATCTCAGCGCATAACCGCTTCACCATCCTTCTCCTTGTAGTGCTCATTCAACCGTTCTCCTGCCCGGCTTGAAGCCGCACGCCACAGCCTCCAGCCCACACCAATACGACACTCGCTTGGGGTGCACCGTCGGCTACCGCAGCAAGTGGCTGCACGCTCAAGGACCACCAATGTCCTCCTCGCGGCGTGTTCCATCCCGCAGCAGTCCTTCCTCCTCGCACACACACTGTGCGCGACCTCGTCTTCGCCGGCACGCTTCAACAATACCCCTGTGCGCCACTTCGGCACGCCCAACAACTCCCCCGCGTGCAGCTCCAGCCCGCAGCTGTGCGGCTTCGACTCGCTAGGCCCGTGCGCATACTCCTTGTCCTTGTTGCAGCCCGCTGCTATGCGGTTTTCGTTTCCAGCGCAACACCAAAGTTGCATCCGTGATTGAGCATAAGATTATCTTCATCTTCCCTTATTTGCTTCACTTTATTTACTTGTCAATTGCACTTATACCCTTGAACTCATCTTCTAAGTTATTTCAAGTATATCTTGTTGTTTCAACATTGATTAGTTGCAAGCATTAGATCATGTCTTTACTATCCTCTCTAATTGCATCTACATTTTTTTACATGTTATTTCATATGCTGAAACATCATCTTAGAATACTAAAAAAAAATACTAGGAAGCATCTCTGTTATCTTTAGATAAATTCGATCAAGTTTGACACCATCTAAAGAAAATCATTATCATATCTCACTTCATCGGATTAAGATTGGAATCAAGTTTTAAATGTCGAATTAAAATCGTGAATTTGTTTAGTCTCTGTGGATTCGAACCTCTACTTGCCGTATGCATATTGTATGTCTCCATTGTGCTCGTAGTTGTATTTTATTTGTTTGATAACGGTTTATCGTGGGAAAACAACGACTTGATAAAATCATCATTTTAAACCGCAAAAAAACGCATCAACATTTTGGCGCCGTTGCTGGGGACTAGGCAACATTTGCATTCTTTTCTTCTTCTTTCTAACTTAATTTCAAGTTTCTAATCCGTGTATTTTTTTGTTTTGCAGGTACTTAGGCTTCAAAAAAAGAAAAAAAATTACTTGTCTTTTCACGCATTTTGTTTTAGCGAACTTGTAATTTGTTAAAAAAAAATTGTAATCTTAACTCCCCCCTCCCTTCTCGGAAAAGCTCGCCATCAGTAGGGCAAAATATTACGGATTAACGCCAGAAGTGCAGGCACTGTGAGTCCATCTTTCTCCTAGGCATCTTAGGCTTTTAAAAAAATTTCCTGCATTTGTTTGCGCTCCGAACTTAAACCGAAAAAAATATTAAAAAACACTTCTTCTTTGCATCATCTCCGTGGTCTTCTCCCTCTGATAATCTAATTTAAAGACCACCAAATCGTGTGCTGATCATTTAAAAAGATAAGCTTGAAAGGCCACCGCAGTGGCCCGAGCAGAAAACGGACAAATCCTAAATGCTTGTTTGATGCACGTGTATGACACAAAAATCACGAGCACATAGAACCCTAGGATAGAAACAAAAATCCCTGGTGCTACGTGGGATTGCAGAGAGAAATCGTAATTCCTCGACGCGTTGGGCACAGGTTCTCGCGGGAAGAAGCAGATCCTCGATCTGAGTACCGCACCCTGGATCCCCCAGCCGGATTAGGACATCGA
Organism: Ottelia alismoides; assembly: GCA_037367405.1. Classification (NCBI taxonomy): domain Eukaryota; kingdom Viridiplantae; phylum Streptophyta; class Magnoliopsida; order Alismatales; family Hydrocharitaceae; genus Ottelia; species Ottelia alismoides. Next base: position 32,211 of record JAZKJV010001000.1, on the reverse strand, counting down.
TTTCTCACAATCTTCCACACCCACCTCATCCTTTAAGGACTCTAATTTCTCTGAAAACTTTTGTTGAATCACTAAATTAAAATCGAAAAGATAACCGCTTCCGCGGCAATTTTTGTGTGAGTTGGTGAAACAACAAATTGCTTGGTGTTTGTGCTGTGTATGCTAGGTTGTAGGTCTCTGAAAAATCCAGTGCAACAACCATTAGAGTACGACCCGATTTATAGGAGAAAATCCAACCCCTCTCCTTCAACTGATCTTGGAAACATGGGAGAAGAAAGACCAAACCCTATGGATCTCATCCTGCATCAATTGCAACTGCTGAGAGAAGAAAATGCAACAATTCGCCACACCATAGCACCTCTCATCCGACCGCCACCCATTAGTACACATTACAACCCGGCTGCAGAAGACTTAGTTCATTGGGTCCAAATTCCACCTGAAGTTGGAGACTTTGAGATAAAACCCGCATCACTCTCCTTGATCCCAAAATACTATGGAAATGACTCTGAAGATCCCTTCCTCCACATCCAAGACTTCCGATCTGCTTGCGACACCATGAGTATCCCTGGGGTAGAAAAAGAATACATCTACATGAAAGCCTTCACCCACTCACTCAAGGACAAAGCACTCCAATGGCTTAGAAATTATGGAACTCCACTCACATCCTGGGATGTCTTAAGGGAAGCTTTTATCAAGAAATACTTTCCCATAGGAAAAACCAACGCTCTGAGATAAGCTATTTCATCTTTCACCCAGAAAAACAGAGAACCCATCCACGAAGCCTGGGAGCGTTTTAAGGAATTACAAAGGAAATGCCCTCATCATGCAATCCCCAAATGGAAATTGGTTCAGATATTTTATAAGGGCATAGATACATCATTTAAGAGAGTGATTGATGGCTCATGTGATGGAAACTACATCAGCCGTGACGAACATTTCGTTTGGAATTTATTTGAAAATATGGCTGACAATTCGGTGAACAGTTCCTCAATAGAACAATACAGTGGAAATACGAGGACAGTCAATATCATTGATCATGAGAGATCTAGCAATGACAATCCTGATAGATGGGAAACCCTCTCAAAACAAATGAACCTCATGACTCAAGCCTTAGAAAAATTGGCCTTGAATAAACCCACCAGTCATGAAGTTGACCACACCACATTCACCGATAATCAAGACATGATCCTGAGACTGTGAACTGGGTGCAAAGAAATCAAGGAGGATATTCAAATAGCCACAACACATGGAGAGAGCAACCAAATTCCGGGTGGAATGGACATAACAATTATCATTTTCAAAATCACACCCAACCCAGACAACCGATAACACCGCCCGTGACTCAACCCTCCACCACTGCGGTAAATTTCGACGCCTTGGCTCAGGCAATACAACAACTAGCTATAGCTCAACAACAAGCCACTGAAGCCCAACAAAAAGCCAACTCTGAGAATGCCCGTCAATTCGCTGAGATCAGATCGTACATCCCAGCCTTATCACCTCAACCGCTGCCCAATCCAAACACCAATAAGGCTAGCTCATCTGGAGTACTTCAAACTCCTCCACCTGTCGGATCTTTCACCTCACCACCTGGTTTCCAAAGCCAGAATCAAGGATTTTTTACACCTTCTAGGACAAACCAAGGGAACCCACAACAAGCATCTAGAAACCAAGTTAATTTCAAAACACCACCCCGCTCAAACCAATCTGCCAATGCTGTCACTCTGAGAAATGGGAAAACCACTTCCGCCTACACCAGACCGCTAGTTTCAGAAGAACAAATTGAAATAGAGGAGGAGCCCGATGATGAAGAGAAGCTAACTGAAACAACCATGCCCCTTCTTGTCTCCCCGTCCGTAACTATCCCCTTTCCTGAAGATCTTCACCGGAGAAAACCTCGATCTTCCACCATCAATCCAGAGCTAGAAAAACTATTCTCCGACATTGTCATTGAGATCCCTCTTTTAAAAGCCCTCGAACAAGTTCCAGCCTTCTCCCGATTTTTGAAGGACAAATGCACACCAAAACGAACATCCAAAGGAAAAAGTAAAAAGGACAATGAACATATTGAGACATGTGCTCCCTCAAGCAACAACCAATGCCATCTCCCAATTCTTACCCACCAAAAAGAAAGACCCAGGAGCTCCTCTAGTTAGATGCACAATTGGCAAATTGACCTTTGATCACACACTGCTGGATAATGGTGTTTCTATCAATCTTCTTCCGTCTGCTATTCTGGAGCAATTTGACCTAGGAAAACTGAAATCTGTCTCAATGACTTTGCAAATGGCTGATCGATCTGTGAAAAGACCAAAAGGACTTCTTGAGGATGTGATAGTTGATGTTCAAGGTCATAAATTCCCGGTTGATTTTGTTGTGATGGATATGGATCAAGCAAATATATTGAGTGAGACACCAATCATACTAGGACGACCATTTTTGGCCACTGCTAAAGCTCATTTTGATTATGAGGTTGGAAGAGTTGAATTTAAAATCAATGGCCAAGTCATTCCTGTTGATCTTGTCACCCCTACTTTCACTGAATCTGAGACCGAAGAATGTGGTTGGATAGAAAGATGTGCTGTTCTCAACATTCAAAAAGACTTTGCCCCCATCCATCTCACCAAGGATCCTTTAGAGGTTAGTCTGAACACCTCTAGATCCACTTACAAAAACACTTTCCATGAAATTGCCACCTACAATCTGAATCTTGCACTAGAAGCTCCACCAAGCCCTCTCACCGGACAAGAAATTGAGGAGCTTGATAATGCCTGGGACACATTAGACTCTGAACTCTCATTGACCTCAACCATGATCATGCCCATGATGGAACCACCATTTGAGACTATTTCTGTAATAGACTCAGGATACATTACAACTCTGAATCCATCGACAACCACTGTTGAATTAAAACCACTACCCAAAGATCTGAAGTATGCTTTCTTGGATGATGCCCACACTCTATCAGTCATTATCAATGCCAACCTAAATCATATGCAAGAGAGCCAACTAATGGAGGTGTTGAAAAAGAATTCTCAGGCTATTGGTTGGAAAATAACTGATTTGAAAGGTATAAGCCCGACATTCTGTACACACCACATATATTTGGAGAATGACAGTAAACCCTCTCGAGAAATGCAAAGGCGGTTGAATCCTAATCTACGAGAGGTTGTGAAGAATGAAATATACAAGTGGTCAAGTGCCGGCATCATTTATCCGATAGCCGATAGTCCTTGGATTAGTCCCCTCCAGGTTGTCCCCAAGAAAGCTGGATTAACAATTGTGAAAAATGAGAAAGGCGAGGACATACCTACCAGAGTAGCCACATCTTGGAGAGTCTGTGTAGATTATAGGAAACTCAATAAGGCTACTCGAAAAGATCATTTCCCATTACCATTCATTGACCAAATCATTGAGAAGCTAGACGGAAAAGAATTTTTCTGCTTTTTAGATGGATATTCTGGCTACAACCAAGTTGCCATAGCACCGGAAGATCAAGACAAAACCACATTCACTTGTCCTTTTGGGACGTATGCATTCCGACGAATGCCTTTCGGATTATGCAATGCCCCTGCCACTTTTCAAAGATGTATGATGGGTATTTTTGCTGACATGGTTGGTGATTTTATGGAGATATTTATGGACGATTTTTCAATTTTTGGAGACTCTTTTGAGGAGACACTCGGATTTTTGGACAAAGTCTTACAAAAATGTATTGAGGTGAACCTGATCTTATCTTGGGAGAAATCACATTTAATGGTGAAACAAGGAATTGTGTTGGGACATATCGTATCGAAGAAAGGGATAGAAGTGGATCCATCGAAAATTGAGACCATCACTCACTTAGGTCCACCCGTGAATATAAAGGGTGTTCGATCCTTCCTAGGTCACGTCGGTTTTTACCGACGATTTATCAAGGATTTCTCAAAAATCTCCCGCCCTCTCACCAAACTACTGGAAAAAGATCAAGACTTCACGTTTACCGGGGATGCTTTTGAATCTTTCAAAACCCTGAAGAAAATCATCACTGAAGCACCCATCCTACAACCCCCAGATTGGAACTATGAATTTGAGATCATGTGCGATGCATCTGATTATGCTGTGGGGGCAGTATTGGGTCAAAGGAAAGATGGGAAACCTTATGCCATTCACTATGCCAGTAAAACTCTGGATGATGCTCAGAAGAACTACACTATGACTGAGAAAGAACATTTAGCTGTGGTATTTTCTTTAGAGAAATTTCGATCTTACATCCTAGGATCCCACATCATCATCTACACAGACCACTCGGCTTTGAAATATCTCTTCACGAAAACCGATGCTAAGCCTAGACTCATTAGGTGGGTATTATTGCTCCAAGAATTTGATTTGGAGATTAGAGATAAAGCCGGAGCAAAGAATGTCGTGGCGGATCATCTTTCAAGACTCCTTTCCTCAAACACAGACACAATCCCAATTTCTGATAATTTTCCAGACGAAAGTATCATGTCTGTTTCTCAACTCCCTTGGTATGCCGACATCGTCAATTACATCGTCACTTCCACATTTCCTGATGATTGGCCAAAACATAAGAAAGACAAAACCAAAGCCCAAGCTCGATACTATCACTGGGAAGATCCTTTGCTCTTCAAAGAGGGTACTGACTTAATATGGAGACGATGTATCCCCGAATCTGAAGTCAACGATGTCCTAACTCACTGCCACACTTCTGGGTGTGGAGGACACCACTCAGGGAAGCGCACATCCGCTAAAGTCTTACAATGCGGTTTCTATTGGCCCACACTCTTTAAAGATGCCCATCATTTTGCTCAATCTTGTCCTACCTGTCAGACTAATGGAACAATGACCCGTCGTAACATGATGCCCCTCCAACCCGTGCATATAGTCGAGATCTTTGATACTTGGGGAATAGACTTCATGGGACCTTTCACCACATCACATGGTTACCAACACATTCTTCTCGCTGTTGATTACGTCTCTCGCTGGGTAGAAGCCATTCCCACTCGTGCTGCTGATAGCACAACTGTTGTCAAGTTCTTAAACGACCTATTCTCTCGATTTGGATTGCCAAAGGTGGTCATTAGTGATGGAGGCACCCACTTTCTGAATGCTTCAGTTAAGAATTTACTCAAGAAAAATGGAGTCGAACACCGTGTCTCAACTGCCTATCACCCACAGACTAATGGAATGGTCGAGCTGTCAAACCGAGAAATCAAGACCATCCTCCAGAAAATTGTTCGCTCTGATCGTAAAGACTGGTCCCAACACTTACCTTCGGCTCTCTGGGCCTACCGCACCGCTTTCCGCACACCTTAGGTATGATCCCATTTCGGTTAGTCAATGGAAAGCCGTGTCACCTACTTGTAGAGGTCCACCACAAATCACTCTGGGCAATCAAGAAATGCCATCTGGATTATGATGAGGCTGGGAAGAGACGAGTATTGGACTTATCTGAACTTGAAGAATTGAGATCACAAGCCTATGATAACAACCTGCTTTACAAAGAGAAAATCAAGTTGTGGCACGATGCCAATATTTCGAGGAAAACATTCAAGGAAAATCAGAAAGTGTGGCTATTTGATGCAAAACTGAAGTTATTTCCAGGAAAACTGAGATCGAAATGGAAAGGACCATACATTGTAACTCAAGTATTCGATAATGGCTCGATAGAAATTTCTGACCCAAACACTAAAGCCACTTTCAGAGTCAATGGTCAAAGACTAAAACCCGTTGTTGAACCATCTAGTCCTATGCCTATTTGTACAACATACCTTCTGCAGGAAAAATGAACCACCACATCGCCTAGCTGAGGCGTTAAATCATGCACTCTTGTGAGCCTCCCCTCACAGGTCTCTTTTTGTATTACTGCTCGCATGTTTATTTTCACTGCATTGCATTAGATAAGTATGGGGGTACTTCTCTGTATTACATTCCAAAATAAAAAAAACACACAAAAACAAAAATACATTTCACATCCCTTTTGATCCTCCTATTGCACATTATCTTCACCATGAGGACATGGTTTCTGTTAAGTATGGGGGGGTGTCTGCATAGTTTTTCAAAATTGCATACTCTTTCAAAAAAAATCACACAAAAAGAAAAAAAATTCTCTTTTGCAAAAATTCCCCTAAAAAAATTTTTTTCAAAAAAAAAACCACCAAAAATACATCCTTCCTAGTTTTATCCTATTTTGAGAAATCATATCTTCACTACATAAATCATAGACTGATGTTGAGTTGACCCTAATCCACTTAACTTCATCAGAATTTCACTAAGCATGAGTTTTTAAGCTTTCTTCAGGTCCATATGGACTTTATTCTCTCAGTTCCACTAACTCTACTGGTGAATGAACTTCTGTATCTAACTAGATCACCTGAGAAACTAGTAGCACTCTTAAACTCTTCAGTGGATATTAAGCAACTGCACATTGCACTTAGCTTGATTGAGTTTATTTTACGAGATACAATTACAATCTTGTTGAGGTGAGGAGTTGTCCTCTTGGTTGTGCCAATGCCTGAACCTTATCTATAGTCAGTGAAGGAACCTGACTCAGGAGCAACATGATCTCTCTAGTCTAAGTGTGTCAGCAATTAAGCCAGTATCGTGCCTCCAAAGACAATATTAAGCCGATACTACCTCTTGATGCCAAAACCCAAGACAAAAATACCACAAAAAGGCATATCACAATACAAATGCCACAAGCCACCAATCATGCAATGATGTGCAAAGCAAAAGCAAGGAAAGAAGACCACCAAATAACCCTTCTCTACCAAAAAGCCGTGGTAGCAGCCCAATGATGCTACCTAAATTTTTAAAAGAGGCCCAAAGAGGCCCAGGGTTATGCTCTGCAAAAGGAAAAGAATGAGAGCAACGGACCAAAGTGGTCTACGGAAAACCCCGAAATTAAGTCCCATTCTCCAATAAACTATGACCTATTTTTTTCTATGCTGACATACTTGGGTGAAAGGAGATTAAGCCTGAATCTAGGTGAGGAGTGAGGTTATTTGTATAGGGAATCATTCGGTACCTTGATAGATTGTGTTGCTAGCTCGTTCTCTTGACTCACGAAAGCTAAAACTATCACTAACACTGTTTATATCCACTCAAAGTCAAAGAGAATACCTGTTTCTTAGGGATGAGCTGACCTGATCGACCTTCTGAAACCATGTTTGATTTTGTTGGAACTGAGAGGCTGTTGAAACTACAAAACTCGAGTCAAATTGACTATTCAAATAAATCATTAATCCATGGGTCAACTCTACTTAAGTTTGTGTGTCTGTGTGGTTAGGATCTGAAACTCAAGAATTTGTGGGTATGTCTGCTGCAAACCCTCACCCAATCTATCTTGGCTATTTTCCTCCATTATTTCTTATCTTATTCTTGCTCGGGACTAGCAAGATTTAAGTATGGGGGTGTGATGATTATATGATTTGACAAGATAATATGCTCAAATTATGTGGAATACACTAACAAGTCTGAGGTTACAAACTCTGAATTCGCTTAAATTATGTCTAAATTATTCCATACACACATCAAGAAAAAAACACATAATTATTCCCAATGAATTCTACTATATAGCTATATAAATTATTCTACCAAAGATAAATGATCATTCCTGTTAAATCATCACCCCGAAGAAATTTGCTTTATTCTAAAAATATCTCAAATTAAAAATGACATGGAGTTTAATCAACAACTAGCACATTAATGGACACACATTTCCTTTAACATTTTTTTGATAAGAAAAGGGGAGGGGGACTAATATAATTTGCCCACTCATTAAAAATGACATGGAGCCACTCACCATTCCTTCCCCATGCCTATCCCTTCCCCATGAATATGCATTCATTGTCTTTGTCTTTATGTGCATGGGGACCCTCCCTCATAAACCCACATGGCAATTATAAAATGGGCACCCTCTCCCCATTCTAAGGAGGATGCGTACACCCCTTCCCCCACATTTCCATGCACGCATAAGCCCCCTCCCACTCTCTCTCCCCGATTTTTTTTCATGCATCCGTGAACCTCTCCCTCCCATTCACGCACAACCCATTCACGCATCTCTCTCGCATTCTATTTCTCTTGCCCTCTACTCTCTCTCTCTCTCGTTTATTCTTTCTACAGGTTCACACGTGCCCAGCGCCAACAACATGCACAGCCGTGGGTATGGATGTATCAACCGCAGCAACCGAGACCTTCACGCACCGGTGCACTAGCAGCTGAGCGACTTCTTGTTCTGCGCTATCTCAGCGCATAACCGCTTCACCATCCTTCTCCTCGTAGTGCTCCTTCAACCGTTCTCCTGCCCGGCTTAAAGCCGCACGCCACAGCCTCCAGCCCACACCAATACGGCACTCGCTTGGGGTGCACCGTCGGCTACCGCAGCAAGTGGCTGCACGCTCAAGGACCACCAATGTCCTCCTCGCGGCGTGTTCCATCCCGCAGCAGTCCTTCCTCCTCGCACACACACTGTGCGCGACCTCGTCTTCGCCGGCACGCTTCAACAATACCCCTGTGCGCCACTTCGGCACGCCCAACAACTCCCCCGCGTGCAGCTCCAGCCCGCAGCTGTGCGGCTTCGACTCGCTAGGCCCGTGCGCATACTCCTTGTCCTTGTTGCAGCCCGCTGCTATGCGGTTTTCGTTTCCAGCGCAACATCAAAGTTGCATCCGTGATTGAGCATAAGATTATCTTCATCTTCCCTTATTTGCTTCACTTTATTTACTTGTCAATTGCACTTATACCCTTGAACTCATCTTCTAAGTTATTTCAAGTATATCTTGTTGTTTCAACATTGATTAGTTGCAAGCATTAGATCATGTCTTTACTATCCTCTCTAATTGCATCTACATTTTTTTACATGTTATTTCATATGCTGAAACATCATCTTAGAATACTAAAAAAAAATACTAGGAAGCATCTCTGTTATCTTTAGATAAATTCGATCAAGTTTGACACCATCTAAAGAAAATCATTATCATATCTCACTTCATCGGATTAAGATTGGAATCAAGTTTTAAATGTCGAATTAAAATCGTGAATTTGTTTAGTCTCTGTGGATTCAAACCTCTACTTGCCGTATGCATATTGTATGTCTCCATTGTGCTCGTAGTTGTATTTTATTTGTTTGATAACGGTTTATCGTGGGAAAACAACGACTTGATAAAATCATCATTTTAAACCACGAAAAATCGCATCAACATTTATTTTTTTAAAAAAAAGAGGAACGAGTATCTTCAACAAATGCGTGCCATTGGGTGTAACATTATATGCACATTTTTAGAACATGTGAGATTTACATATCAAGCGTAAACAGACTAAATACAACCAACAACTTTAACTAACTTACAAACCTCATTATGTACACTGACATGCCAACCGAATGGAAAAATTGCCCTTATTCCACCTTATTCTACATTATTCTACCTTAATCACATACTCCAAACGAACGGAAACAATGTTTTATTTATGCTTATTCCACCCCCCTTATTTAATCTTATTCCTCTATCGAGCGGGCCCTATATATAGACATATCTGTCCCCTTTTGCTGCCATCCAGCTTTTTGAAACTACAAAAACCTTGTGCATGTAACATATTAAAAATAAAAGAGAGAAAAAATGAAAAAAAAAGATAAAAAAACTAAAGGTCACTTCTCTTGGGATAATTAATGATACCTTGAAAATGACAGTAAATAAACAAATCAGCTAACAAAAGCAATTAATCATTGTAGGGGGTATTCGTTTGAGGAATAAGGGAGTGATCCTTCCTTATTCCTCCAATTTCCTATCTCTCCATAGATAGTCAAGGTTATGGTTATGTAGTCAAGGTGAAGAATGAGGAGGGATAACGTTGGGCCCATTATCTATCCATTATCTCACTCCAACCGAAAATTAAAAATAACCATCACTTATCTAAAAGTCATATCTAACATAACTAACGCATCCCTCTTTATCATCTCCCTCTTACCGAACATAGAATAGCAACTAACTACCACATATCCCTCATTACTCCTTATTCTCTCCCTCCAATTGAAAAAAAATATCACATTATCCCTCTTTATCAATTTCCCTTATTCCACTACCAAATGACCCCTAAACTAATTGTTCATTTATCTCCGTATTTTCTTTCAAGTCCTATTTATTTCGCATGATGCACCGAATCCCTATATTTATATACTACGTTAAGATAGCCGTAACACATGATAGAATGATCGTGATACAGATCAAGATCTCCAACTAAACCTTTCAACTAGATGTATTTTTCCGCAGCTTCTATCAACATCATACACTTTATATCTGTGTAAGAAAAAGTAACTAAAGGTTGTAAGGAAGCCTTCCCACTAACGACAACACTACCCAGGTAAGGCATAGCAAGAAGATTTTTGCATGGTAATTTGCATGGAGATATTTGCACGTCCATGAGAACTATTTCGATGTCAATACAATATATAATGAGGGTAATTGCCAAACAACATACATAATTTAATGTGTATTATTATATTATGGAAAAGTCCAAGTTAAAGTTATTCACAATACAAGTCAATATGTGATTAGCTTATTTCCTGAGCCCGAATTAAACATTGAAGAACTATAATATCATACGGCAAAAATACCAAGCTAAACCAGAGGGTACTTAGTTCGTTTATTTATGAGAATGTTCTTGAATCAATAATAATAACAACAGCAATCTAGTTTAAGATAATCTTTCCATTCGGCTAATATAAAAGCATGAAACGTATTCACGCACCTTTGATGTGATCGATGACAATCAACACAATCATGATGAAAAAGATGATCATCAATTATCCGATAACAATCCTAAAGGTTAGACACATATGGCTATGGTGCCAAGTACCCATTCGACTTAGGCGCCTCTACTTCGACTATCCAACCCTTCGCTGATACGTGGCATGCCTCCAACTTTGTCAGATCAAAATTCGATCATGATAGAAAGGGTGTCATCATTAGATCTCTCTTCCCCCCACTCCTCTCTCTCGTGTAGACATCTTGGTGCGTTTGGATTTTAAAAGCATTCAATGAAGATCTTTCTCAAGTACATTGATGTTAGGTATCATTTTATCCATTCTGCAAAGACGATCAAGGTGAAGAAGGTCGGCACAACATATTATCCAACTAATATGTTTACCATGATAGTTCCTACGAGCAAGTTCAAACATCGTCTAGACTTTCTCAATGTTGATAGTTGGAAGTAGCCTCGTGGAGGGGATGCGGTAGAAACTAGAGTCGTTTTGATATATGAGGAGTCAATTCAAGGTGGAGATTGGTGATACGCTTTGAATCTAAAATTTGAGATCCTTCCATATTTTATTTGATACTCTTCCATATGTTGATTTATCATAACATCCACTCGGGATTCTTACAAGAGAATCAATCGATTGGAGGATCTATCTGCATTCTAATTGTTTCCTAACACATCCGCTGTCCATTGGAAGAGATTTGGAGATCTTCACAATTAAGGAGATTTGAGAAATATGCATGTTTATAGAGATTTGAGAATCTATCTATTTGTGAAGATTTTTTTATGTATGAGATGTTGTAAACCTCCATGAGGTAAGGAGAACGAGATTCTGAATATGGACAAGTTTGGTCATAGATTAACATGGTTGGGTTAGGTTTAATTAATCTCCATGAAAAAGATTAGTAAGATTAGATAATATTTATGTGAATAGTATGTGTTTAAATGGATAGATGTAGGGGTGCATATGGATCGGATAAAATCCGTAATTCGTTCCAATGTGACACTATTGGATTGGTTTGATTTGATTTTGTCATTGTAATGGATTGGATGGGATTGAGATTTTGAAAATCCATTAAAATTATAGATTGGATAGTTGTCAAAATGAAAACGATCCAATCCGTTAAAATTATATATTATATAACTATTAACATTTACAACTTTTTTCTTATCTTACTTTATGAATTCTACCTAAATACTTCTTAGTCAAGTGGCACTTTAATTTTAATTTAACATGTAACACCATGGTAGGAATAAAAAGAAAGATAACTTTAATATCAAAAATATTAAAAATGCAATTATTTTATTCACATCTCACAACCCAACTTCGCAAATTGGCATGCAAGTATTTGGAGATTGCATCTCATTTTCAAGTGGAGCTTACTTCATCTTAGATCAATTATCTATGCTCCAATCCAACTCCTTACGATCACCTCCATTGACTTTGTTCGTTGTTCGGAGATACGTGGTACACCCTGCTTTCACATCTCATTTTCTAGCCACAAAATGTAAAGTATACACCAAATGTTGATATTGTTGCCTTATAGGTCAAGTTCTCCCTTAATTGTATGTTATTTTTTAGTTACATTCTTTTCAATCATAATACAATAATTTTCTACATTTTTTTAAAAAGGGTTTTTAATTATTGTAGTTGAATTTTTAATTAAGCTAAATCCATTGTAGTAAACAATCTTTTGTTTACATCAATTCAACATAGAAAACATGATCCAGATGTAAGTGCTACTAATACGAGGATAGATCAAGTGGGAAATAATATATAAGTATAAAAAAATCCAATCCAATATGTAACCCACTGGATCAGATTACTTTTGGAATTGAATATTAATGGATTGGATTGGCTCGAGAAAATTTATAATCGTGGAGGTTGTATTGGACATAGATTAAGGTAAAACCCAATCCGATCCATGTGTATCTCAAGTTAGAAGTGTTAGAATGGTAAATATAATGTGATGTGATATTTGTTATATGTCATATTAATCGCATTTATTACGATTAAATGCTCTTGGTGTTATTTTCTTTATTTTGGAGATGGTAAGGAATATTACAGTAAGAGAAGTGTGGGGCCCACCTCGTTTAATTTGAAATAGAAATCGAAGAGTAAAAGTAAGGTAACCTAGATACAAACATGGGTATGACAAAAACAACCAATAATGCCCTAAATCAGAACTCAAGGGGTGATATGGTGGCAGAGCATTGTGCCTACACCTTAAAAGATTCAGGTTCGAATCTCAAGGGAGGCGCTCCTAACCCCCGAACTTACCGAACCTACTACTAAAAAATAATACCCTAAATCTCGATAGTCCCCCTTGTATATATCGACATCCATAGCCAACTCTCCTAGCTCTGTTTTCTAGTATGAAATGCAACTTAGAGCTTCTTGTAGAGGGGTCAACCTTCCCATAATGAAAAGATGAGGAAGATTATTGGTTAGTTTTAATTGGCTTTCCTCGTGAGATACAAAAGAGGAAGGATGTTATTGGTTAATTAATATCCCCTCACTTGATAACAAAAGAAGTCCATAGATCTTAAATCGGTGAAGTTAATATTTTTTTAAGATTATATCCATCATTTTCTTAATAATACAAGATAATAGTAGTATTTTTAAATTATCAATATATGCATTTTGATAGATTAAATTTCCCTCCATGTTTATTTACCATGGGCATTATTTTGAGAGCCTTTGTACATGCCTTATACAAGCTAATGATATGCATGAATCTTGTTTTTAGATTGTTATTCTTAACATGAGTCTAGAAATAGTTGCAAACAACCTCGAAACTCCCATGCAACTGAAAGTACTAAGATGATAATTGATTGATGCTTGTGTAGCTTCCTAATGATGACATTTGATAATGCTGAAGCAAGTTGTTTTGTCATGAAATATGCAAGTTGGTGTTTCCTTGAGATGAACTTGAATTATACTTGCCCTTTTGCAACTTGATCTTTGTCATAATGAACATCAATTTAAATGTGTTTGGGTGATTAAAAACATTGTGCAAATACTTAGAGAGTAGGAGGTTTAGTGTTCTGTTGAAGAAGTTTGACTTAGGAGAGAGCTAATGCATATATGTTTCATCCACTTTATTCTCACATTTTGATAAAAAAACATTAGCTAAAAACATATAAATACATGTTAATACTACATTCTTGTAGATGGACTCTTCACATGGTACCATATTAATACTTAAAAATACTTAAAAAGAAGAAACGAAGAGAAACAAAAGAGAATGAACCATATAAGGATGCATATATGTACGCATATACAAACTTACAGAAGAAAAAAAAATGAATAAATAAGATTGTAAATACACTTGTGGTTTTTAACATATAAACCAAGTTGGAATGGCTTGGTGAACTAACTAAGTTGAACAACAAAAGAAAAATCTAAATTAGCAATGCAATGTACAAAACACATCTTGAAACATTTACACATACTATGTAAGGACCTACAAATTATGCTTGCACCTCAAAAAGACCTTGCCCAGAGGTCCTCCATGAGAATTAGAAGTCATGTCCTAATAGTATGACAGTATCGGAATAGAATTCAACGAAGAGTTTTTTTAAGTGACCAAAGAGGAATATCTTAAGTAACCAAGTAGTCGTTATCATTTTCCTCATTTCGGAAGCCTCTTCAAAGTGACGCAATATGCTAGGATCAAGAGAGCTATCTGTTTTTATTTAAATCTTTCTGAACATTTTCCCCACTTTATGTACTAAAAAATATAAAAAGAGTTACAAAAAATGGTACCATGAATAACTGGAAAGTACACACAAACATTGATCCGTATATAATGTGAATTCCTAAATCTATAACTAATTTATTACATAGTTATGGTATAGTTAACACCATTTTTACCAAACTCACCATTAGACTTCATTGTATAATAAATAATAATCTATAAAAATGCCATAAAAAATTCCCAGTTAAAGAATTAAGCTTTTGACCAGTTGCACCTTTTGCATAATAAACCAATATATAAGCATAAATTTCAAATTTTATAAAAAATATTTCTACTCATTTAAATCAAGATTCTCATTATACCTTGTAAAAAAGTATGTAAAAAATCCAAAAACCAATCCACAAATACTAACATGTTCATGTACTACTAAAGATCGAACCTTAATTTCCAATATGACTACATTCCCAACTTCACATGTCATGTTATAAACTCCATTGTAATTTTACTCGCCTTTAAAGTTCATTTTCTAAGCTAATTCTAATCTTGAAAATATGTTGAGATTGAGAAGGGTTCATGTGTGAAATATATGTTTTAGGGCTCTTATGTATAGAAATAAAATCGTATTTCAAACTTGTATATTTTGTATAAACAGATTTTAACATCTTTTTATTTTCTTTGAATTTTGTATAAATATTTTAATCATGTATTTTAATCTAAAAATATAAAAACAACTCTATAAAGATTCAAAAATATGTATATTTGTATGTATGTAATTTTTACCTATGCAAGCACTTATATAAATTATGCACTACACATAGTACCTTATAAAAAATCCACAAAAATATATTTATGTATAAATTATATTTTATAATCATAATAAAATATTTAACACATGTAGTTTAAGAAGAAAACAAAAACAAAAAAAATCTAAAATCCAGATATTGAAAAGCTATAAAAAAATCACTTTGCATGTAGAACGTAGTTTGCGAAAATTTGTAATAACTTGTAGAACTTCTAAAAAATACAGAACCTTCATGTTTTGTATTTTTCAGTTTGAGATGTTCTAAAATTTGTAATTGCGTGGAGATGACACATGTCCCTCCTCCTTCCACCTCCAGACAAAATATGTGCCCACATGCAGGAGTGCATGTGCATGTTCCTTCTCCTTTCTTGGACACATCCTTGGTCGTCCTTACCTACCACAATTGTCATTAGACAACCATGTAATTGCTTTATGTATTGTAGCCTCCACCTTTCTCCCCAGTGCCCAAACCTCGTTGATAAATCGTTCGCATAATGCCCCTTCGACTTCATATCTCCTCTAAAACCCTATAACACCCACCACTTTTAATAATGTTTTTTGGCGATGACAACGTGCTAAGTTGAGTCTCGAAGGTGTTGTGCCATTCTTGGAACCAAGTGTGAGGTCTAAAGCTTCCTAGTAAGCTCTATGATACACTCCAACATCACGTGTAGCTTCCGCAACCTGACCTTGCTAGGTCGTGTGCACGAAGCATGGTAGACATGTGTCAGGGGGGCATGGAAAAGGGGGATGAAAGGGAGCCCGGACGATGGAAGAGCCATGGAGGTTGGGTCATTTGATGGAAATTCGAGGGTAGGAGGAGGAGGGGTTTGGGGTGACTTTTCTTCAATGAGTCGACAAGGGAGTAGTCTGGCTACCTTGCCTACCATCATTCATGTATTGAGCAGTGGCCCCACTGTAGACCACCTCGAATGGCATGAGTCGCATGCGAGGATGGAGGCAGATCATTTGCTGTAGCATGTAGTGCAGCAGCTTCTGCTGCAACCGCTCGAGTCGCTCGATCTTGATCGAGCAGTTCGCATGATCTTGCACTGTGGGCCCGTATCGTGGAAGATCGTGCAAACCACTTGATCAAGATCGAGCAATTCGAACAATTGAAAAGGGGATCATCAAGGTGTATAGTAAATAATAAATACACGAATTCAAATGAATTAAACGAGAAGCATTACAAATTAACACCATGATAATCACACATTTCACATTCATTATCCGATTACATAATGCAAACATGAACCAATTAATTAAACGAAAACATAAATTAGGGTGCGATTGATGAATCCACGATTCATCGCCTTTATTCTTTTATTTTAGCTTCATTTCTTTAGTCAAACACCTGTAAATACCAACTAATTCCATAAAATTACCATTTTTCATGCATTTATTAAATATGCATTTTAACCCTTTGTATTCAAAATAAAAGAATAAAAAAAGAAAAGAAAGGAAAATAAGGGCTTCAAAGTCAAATGTTTGTAAGCTTGCAGCGGATGACTTGGCTACACAGGTCATTGATGAAACCATGTTTCATGCTTATAATTCACTGAAATTAACCCCTATCTTAGACTAAGTTTCAATAAAAAACCAGAAAAATCGTTGTAATTATCAGAGTCTTTGAATAAATTAAAAATACAAAAATAGTAAAATTAAATATCGTGGTGCTTTTAACCTTAAAAAATGCTCTCAAAAAAATTCTCTATCTTTGTTTGACCTCATCTCCATTTTTGATCAACATGAAACTTGTAGATCTCATCGAGATCTGCAACTTTTGTGTTTTGAGTTTTTTTTCAAATTGGATCATTTCCTCCTTATTTCTTTAATTCTTTGTCACAATAAACTGATTGGGCCACGTGGCGCCTTCTGGTTGCGCCACGCGACCCAATTCATTGCGCGCCACGCGCGCTGTCTCTCTGTCGTACGATGGCCTTCCTACCTTCCTCATCGCCACTGTTAATCCTGCATCTTATCTCAACCATCCGATCAAAACCCGATTTCCATCGCAACCGTCTGCTAGTGCCGTCACCACATCTTGCCACGTGGCGGCAACTGCGCCCCTCGATCTTGCCCTCACCGCTTATCCTCACCGCTCATCATCCCAGATGATCTCCACCGCCCGATCCACCCATTGATCTCATCCAAGCCGTCAGTTGCCACCTTCATGTCCTAGCTCCACGTGACACTTCATTGCGCCCCCATCGATCTCACCCAGACCTTTCATTGGCGCCCACTCCGTAGCCGTTGGATTGCTAGATCCAACAGCCACGAGACCTTCACCTACCTCCAAACGCCCCCTTTCCCACGTTCTCCACCTCGCACGAACGTTGTCCCCTTTCCATTTCCCCCATCTCCTCGGACATCTTCTCCACTCACCAACCAAGCCAGGTCGTAGACCACTCAACCACCATCAGCCATAGCAGGAGGCAACCCCGAGCTCCACTCTCCTCATCGGTGACAACGATTGGGAAAGACATCGAGCGACGACAGCCAATTACCTCCGACGAGATCCGTGGCACACCCCCACCGTGTAGCAGCTCTTCCAACGAGCTGCTTGAGCTCGGGACGCTACCGGCCCTTGAGCGAAGACCTAGAAGCTCTTCTTCGAGCTTCTGACTCCAGGTAGACACCTCCATCATCGTCTCTGATCTCCATCTTCTTTCCTTGCATTTTTCTCCGAATTAATTCCGCATCGCCTTACATCTTTACGCTCGCCTGACCATCCCTTGAGCTCTGCCTTGGAGCCCCCATCTTCGCGCGCCCCTCCATTCTCTCCGACAACACTTGGCACTTCCCTCCGATCACAGCTCCTCCACCACGACGGAGGAGGACGAGTACCCCCGTTCACCTCACCCTCCAGGCCTCACCTCACTCACGCACCTCCCACGAGCACATTGCACCTATTTCCTCGCACAGACTAACCTTGCAGGTTCCTTCACTTCATTGGCCGGAACTTTGCCGGAGCTCCGCTCGAGCTTCTACGCCTACGGTCTGAGGACCTCTCCAGCCACTTCTAGGACCTCCGGTAGCCTCCTAGCACTTCTACGACCAGTCCGAGCAATCCAGGATCCACCGGCGAGCTACTCAGAGCACGAGAGAAGGAGGCGGAGCAAGGAGCTCATCACCGAAGCCCCGCCAAGTCCGCCTCAGGAGGCGGCGGACCGGAGGAACACAACGTACAGCTACCATTGGATCACCTCGATCCTACATCCCTTGTCACGCCACGTCGCCTTGAGCCCACCATCGTTGTATCATTCCAGATCTAACGGACCCTGTCACACCACGTAGCAGCTGCCCGAGCTTCAGTCTCCATTGGATCTATCTCCATCCAACGACCAATAGTCAACCACGTCGACTTCATCCTCCATCGTTAGATCCATCTTGATCTAACGGTCCTCAGACGCGCTACGTATCCAGCATCATCAGCCATCGGATCATCTTGATCTGATATTCCATCTCGTGCCACGTGGAGACTCCGAGCCTCTTCCCGACCCTAGGCTCGGAGCAACCGAAGCAGACCCGAAGCAAGTCCTAGCCTCTGGAGCCTCCCAAGTCTCCGTCCGAGCCTCGTTCGACGTCCGAGCCTAGCCTCGCACGTGCTTCTCGTGGGAGGGCTGGGTATTTTGCACAGAGGCCCTTGAAGGTTTTGGAAATTACAAATTGGTCCCTGTCAGGCGTGTCACGCGAGGAGTGCATGTATTCTTGGGAATTTTGCATCCACCCCCTCCGCATTATAAGTAATTGCATTTAAGTCCCTATCAGCATGTTTTATTTCAGTAACTTTTATTTTCTGTATTTGCAATTTGCTCCCTGTCTTTGCTCACATAATTAGGTGTCCTCTTAGCATCATTTTAAATTCTAAAAATTACATGTTGAAGTCCAAATTGTCCTTTATCTCATGTGACACGTGTTTTATTTTTGTGAGTTCGCTGGAATTTAATATTATTAAATTGGTGAAATTTTCTATATTTTGCCTACTGTGTGCTCTTTAATTCATATTAAATTCCTTGTTGCTCCAAAAATCACCATAAAATCACATTAGACCTAAGATAAAGCACTCTACAATGTGCCCAAAAATCATTACATTTGCACGCATCATGATGCCTGAATAAATCAAATTGTGATTTTCTTAATTGATTTTTAATAGGTTCATATCACGTAGAATTTTAGGTTTATTAATTTTCCTGGATTCATCATATTTAGATCCATCTAAAATAATTTTTGTATCTGGAAATAATGTGTTTTGGTATTTATTAAACTTAATTTTGTAAAAATCCTCATGAATTCATCTTTAATTCATAATAAATTCATTTCGAGTCGAAATATTCCAAAAAATGTAGGCACTTAGATTCATAGCATTCCATCATCTGGCCAAGATTCATAATTTTTGGACTTCATTTGATTATCTTTCTGATTTAACTTGTAAAATTGGTCTGAAATTGCATTGTTTCTTTCCTTAATTGCATAAAAATTTCTAAAAACGATCAAAATATTCTTCTAAAAATCTGATCTCTGAATTCACTTAAAATTCACCTAAGGAGATAGCTGCCTCCCGGAGTTCGACCTTGGGCTTGCTCAAGTAAAATTAATCTGTCACTCGCATTTAATTGAACATTAATTGAAGTGGTATTTTTGACGAAGCCTTGATTACCCGACTGCAACGAATCTAACTATTAATTTGACCATTAATTTGATTGAATTAACAAGGATAGTTCGACGCTTGTCAGTCATGCATCCAAAGATAGGTAGCTACACTGGTTACCGTCCATTCTCTTTTACATCCCCTCTTCTTGAGCTGGTTGTACTTGAACTTACAAGGGAATATCCCCGCTCCTCGGGAAAAGAGTTGCTAGACCGGGGGACTAGAGTTACCTTGTTGGAAGAGGCTATTTCTTTGCTACTTTGAGATGAGGAGCTATATTTCACTTACACCATACAAGTAAGAACTCATGGTCATAAGAATTCGTGTATGTAGACTTGTTCTGATCTGGCTGTTGAGGAGACCTGAATAGGAGTCTTGTGGAACTCAGAGGCTGTTAGGTTTTAAATCCATTTCCCATTAAGGTTCCGACACACGAATAATCCAAAGGTCCGACAGAGATCCATACTACATTTTTATGAAAATAAGTTTGAAAGTGATCATTGTTATAACTTCTTTCCTTTTTATTTTCTTTATTTTTGTTTTCACTCATTTTCCAAATAAGTATTTGCTAAGGGACTAGCAAAGGTAAATTATAGGGGAATGATGAATCCACGATTCATCGCCTTTATTCTTTTATTTTAGCTTCATTTCTTTAGTCAAACACATGTAAATACCTACTAATTCCAAAAAATTACCATTTACATGCATTTATTAAATATGCATTGTTAATACTTTGTAATAAATAAAAGAATAAAAAAAGAAAAGAAAAAGAAATGAAAAATAAAGGATGTGTTTATGAAATAAACGCAGACTGACCCGAACCCTAAGAAGAGGTCAAGACTTGACCTGATCGACCAGGAATAAAGTAGGCGGAGATAGGGTCTTTAATCCAAAAATCAAAAAAATAATTTGTAAATTTTTCCTTGTATATTTGTACAAAACTTACACTATTTTATTTGTACATAAACTGACCTCAAATTAATTATTTTTGTAAACAAAAGTTATGAATAAAACTGTGTTGTAAACTATAAAAATAATTATAAAATAAAATAATGTACTTACTGCAAATAATCACGCTTAGATTAGTCGTAAAGAGATAATCAAAAGACCAATTCCGACTCCATACGAACTCAAATTGAATCAAATTCACTTACATTATACTCTAAATTAAATTATCTTTCAAATGGCTTTGATTTCAAATTTTTGAAGTTATGGTTGAAAAGTCGATTTTCTGGGGTGTTTTATGCAGTTTTACCAATTACCTATTACATATATTTATTCATATTTACTTTTTATACATAATGTACATAATTATAAATATTATCTTCATTATAAAAATAAAAATAATAAAAAATAATAAAATTTAAAAATTATCATTTAAAATTTATTTCCTTATTTGTACGTGTGTATATTGTATTATATGTACATAATATTTGTATATAGCTAATTTCCTTAAATAAAAATCACCAAAAATATTAAATATCCAACATTAATTAATTAAATTAAATTAATTATGAAATTTAGATTTAATCATGTAATCATTTAATTTATTCATTTATTTGATTTGAAAACTTACCTTTTATGTAAAGATTTGATTTTATGTCTTAAATAGCCACCATTAAGGTGGCTAATTAATTTTTGTAAATTAATTAATTATTTTATTTTATTTAATTCCGAAATTTATTTTAAATTAATTAATTAATTAAATTATTTTATTAATTCCGTCGGTAAATACTTTCCTTAAGTATGTATACCTTCCTTTTTGATTTTTTTTCTTCTCTTTCTATTGGCTCCTTCATCCCTCATTCATTCTCCGATCAATCTTTTATGGAGAGGAGTCCGATCTCCGAGAGTCATCTCGTTGAAGAATGGTGCCTAGCCTCCGAGCCGTCCGGTGACAGCGTGTCGGCCCTCGTCGAGGCCATCACGGCATATCCGATCCGGAGGTGAGATCCATTTTATTTCTCATCATTTTTCTTAGATAAATCGTAGGTTTAATCTTTGCTTTGATTTGATTAATCTTTAGATATTAAAAATCCCAAAAAAATTCCACCACAACCCGATTCTAATCCGACACTGATTTTTCATCTCATCTCGCGATCTCTCCATTTCACGTTATATCTAAGCAACCACGCACCTCCGACCACACACGATGGTCGGAGACATGTATCTATTTTCCGCATCGCAAGATCCGATTCATTCACACATTCTATTTTATTGATAAATAAATAAATACAATAAAAACACATAATTGTTTTTTTTATCTCTAATCGTTGTTTTGCAGGAAAAATAAAAAAAATAAAAAAAGAATATTAATAAAAAAATTCTTCTTCCTCTTTGTCTACGGTTCCTGTTTGAAATATATATATATATTGTTTTCTTTTCACTCTTATCTATAGTTTATAACAAAAAAATAAAAATAAAAAATAAAAAAATCGCAGCAGGATCATCATCGCCGCCGCGCCTCCATCGCCCACAGGCGGCCAACGCCGTGCCGACCATCTGTCACGCCACAGCCACGCGAGAGTGTACAGGCCACTTCTGCCATGCTCTACCGGACCCGCGGCGGTGGTCCATCGTCCAGCACGCGACTGGCGATTGCCCAGGCTGTCGTTCTCCCCAACCATCGCCGCCCACAACGGACCCGCGCCTCCCTCCTTCCGCAGATTCCCGACCGCCCCGACATCCTCCATAGCAAGCCCGCGCGAGCGGCGCTCGCGTCCCGACGCCCCCTCGCTCCAGCCATGCCGCTGTCCACGTGATCCAGCAATGCGGCGACTCCTACGTCTCCAACGAGCACCCCCTTCCCTCCTTCCAGACCACCGTACGCGCGCGGCATCGCGCGCGCCGCCTCCCCCGTGCTCCTCCGTCCGCCCGATCTAGCTCCGCGTGGGCGGCGACTCCCATTGCATACTCCCCATTGCATCAAAGAGCAGAGGAACCCTAGGAGGGTTTTAAAATAAAAAAAGATTGGGAAAATTACATTCTGCCCCCTGGAACTTTTCGAAATTACAGAAGAGCCCCCTTCTCCAAAGAAGGTCAAGTGCTTTCCACATGCATTCTAGGTAAATTGCGAATTCTCTACTGCCGTTTATTTCTTGTTATGTTTTAGTGCAGAAATATTAAACATTTGCAAATGAGTCCCTATTGTCCAGATATTTAAATTGCATGTTTGAAATAAATCTTTTTGTGGCTCTATATATTCCGCAAAAATCTGTGAATACTCATGTTATATGCTTGAACATTGTATAAAAATTTCATCATAATTTTTGTCATTTGATATTTTTAAAAATTCAAGAACAGTTTCTTTTTGTCTAATCGAAATTAGAAAAATCATAAAAATTCAAAAATTTGCCTAAAAATTCTGAAAAAAACTGTAGGTGTATTGTAATGTCTTTTAATTTATATCCAATTTTCATGCATGGATCATTTATAAAACTCCAAAAAATGCAAAAAATTAAAAATCTTAAAAAATCATAGAAAATCGTAAACAATCTAAAAAATGTGATTTCAATATATGTTTGTAGATATTTAATTGTACTTTAGCTTAAAAATAAATCCCAGGAGTTTTGGGCACTTGAAGTATTTTTAAGTTGCAAAATACTCTTGGTTGTGCATTGTTTTCTCTATCTTCCACTGTTTGATTTTTATAAAAATCACAAAAACATCAGAAAATTTTGAAAAAAAATTACCAAAATATTTTAAAACCAGTAAAATACAAAAAAGTTTTTCCCATAATTTTTTGGATATTTTTTACTATTCTGAAAAAAATACAAAAAGAGTGTGGTGTTGTGTGTTTTAATTCCCTCATGCTTTGATTGTAAATTAAAAAAAATAAAATTCACCATTAAAAAAATTATCTTGGAAATTTGACTACTTAGTTTTTAAATCGTGCTCCTTGTGTTCGATCCTGGTCGCTATACTAGGTAAATAGAATAGCGAAGATCGCTTACATTTTTATTGATCAATTTTCTCTTAAGTGGTTTATGCATATTTTTCTCGTTGATCAAATAAATTTTCTGATTACATAATGCAAATATGAACCAATTAATTAAACTGAAACATAAATTAGGGCGTGATCCACGAAATGTATAACGATAAACAAAATATGGCAAACAAAATAAAAGAAATATTAGATTAGAGATCACCGAAGCATCCATAAATGGACTATCCTTAGAAGGATATCACCCTCACAATACCGGTGCGTAGGGTATTGGCGATTCGCTCCTAGGATTCGACGGTACATGATCTTCGTCTACGTACACCGACGGGACCGTCCTCAAAGTACCTCCGAGAACTTGTAGCCGAGAGTAACATGTCGTAGACGCGGTGGGAAGAGAGAGAGAGAGAGAGCAAAAGTGGCAGTGTGATTTCTTACGAGTGATAAAAAATGGCATTGGAGGAAGGGAATAAAAAGAAGCTTGCGTGCCCTAACACGTAGTGCTTTCTGTTTTCCGAAAATGTCCCTCAACGGACGTGTTTCTTTGGATTCCGAAACCACAGCTAAAACGAGCCATCTATATCGAGTCGGATTTCCAGTGCGGTTGAATTCATATTAATTTTATATGATAATTTAGTCGGCCCGTTAAATGAGATCTACAACAAAAGTATCATGATCTGAGATCCGAATTGACTCTTTCGATCCCGAGCCGAGGCCAGAGATGGAGCAGAGTGTGCGCGTGTGTGGTCCTCCATTCCTCCTCTCTACTATTGCTACAAGAGCTTGGGACATGAACTCATATATAATCCCACCAAAAGTTTAGAAACACTTGATGTAGTACTAAAACTTTCATCCAAACTACTCCTTATTTCGAATTTGGGAATTCCCAACTTTCCTTCCAATGCAATTTAGTTTCCCAATTGAAACCAAATTAAATTCTAATGCAATTGTATAGGTTTATCAAATTAAAACCTAATTACAATAACTTTAAATACAACAATCCCCCACGAATTCATCAGTTTGGAAAAAGAGATCCATAAAGAGTTAACATACATCTTTCGGTTGCCACATTTTTCTTTCAGTAAAGGTACCTTCCGGTTTGAACCTCTACCCTAGTTTATTACTTTCACTTTAACATGAATGAAGTGAACTATGTTTTGAACTTCAGACCTTAGTTTTAAAGTATACGGTAGAAACAACAAAGTGTTGTTCTTGGTATAATCTTCAGGGTCGGTGCTCTTAAAGGCCATGCATCATTATCCTATTTCATGTGTGTGTTCTGGAAAGACCCTCTTCCTTTAATTGCCGCCTACAGTAACCCTCACATAGGTGGCGTTCTCCAAAGATGCACTGCTAACATCATACCAAAGGCTTAAACCCATTCATAGCTTATGCTCTTCCTAAACTTGCTGTTTAAATAGCACTCATGCTTTCAGGGGTAAGACACTCATGCATAAACATTAAGATAAGAGTATCAACCAGTTCTTCAAAGAGCTGGTTATTACCACATTGAACCTACTTTGTGGGATCTCCACTCATATAGGTTAGGTTGCTACTGTAGAGGAACTCCCAATGGGTCTCAGTCTCATCCTAAGCCTAGACTTTAGGACTAAAGATCTATCAAGTCCCTTGGTCAACGGATCTGTCATGTTATCTTTGGATCCAACAAAATCCACAGCCAACACTCCCCGAGACACCAAATTCCTTAACATTAAGTCTGATTTGTATGCGTCTTCTCGTTTTCTGGTTGAACTTTGAACTCTTTATCCTAGCAATGGTGGTCATGTTATCACAATGTACCGAGATTGTAGGAACTGGTTGGCCTATGATGGGAGTTTCTGAAAGAAGTTTCCTTAGTCATTCAGCTTCAATTCCAGTGGGGTCCATAGCACAAAGCTCAGCCTCAAAGGTAAACCGAGTTAGAATGGTCTTCTTCATTGTTCTCCAGGAGACTGCACCACCTCCAAGAGTAAAGACATACCCAATAACACAATTACTACTAGAATCCTCTATTTTCCTGATCCAGCTTGCATCGTTATATCCTTCTAGTACATATGGATGTCTACCATAATGCAAACTAAAGGAAATAGTTCCCTTCAAGTACTTCAATACTCGATCCAGAGCCTCCCAGTGAGTACGATCAGGACAACTAGTGTATCTACTCAGCTTTGCAACTGCGAATGAGATATCAGGTCTCGTGGAATTTGCGAGATATATTAAGCTTCCTATCACTTGTGAATACCTTAGTTGGGCTACAGGTACTCCACTTTTATTCTTAAATAGCATTTTGGATGAATAAAAAGGAGTGCTTACAACTTTGCAGTCTTGATATCCAAAATTCTCAAGTACCTTCTAAACACAGTGAGTTTGAGAAACTACGATCCCATCAACTGGCCTTGTCAGTTTGAGACCCAAGATAACATCAGTAACACCCATGTCCTTCATCTCAAACTTGCTACTTAAGAATGCTTTAGTCTCATTAATAACCATTGCATGTGATCCAAACAAAAGTATGCCATCAACGTACATGCACAAAATACTATCATCACCTTTTACCTTGGAATAGACACACTTATTGGATTCATGAACCTTAAAGCCACATGACAAAATGACTTTGTCAAATTTTTCATGTCATTTCTTTGGTGCTTATTTCAATTCATAAAGGGATTCAACAAGCTTGCAAACCTTTCCCTCATTCCCATGAGTCACAAGCCCATCATGTTGATCCATATAGATCTCCTTTTCAAGATCACCATGCAAGAAGACGGTCTTTACATCCATCTGGTGGATAGAGATCATATACATAAACTAATGTTATGAGCATCCGGATTATGGTCATTCTATTCACGGGGGAATAGGTATCAAAGTAATCGATACCTTCCTTTTTCTTAAAGCCTTGGTAGTTAATCTGGCTTTATACTTTTCAATTGATCTGTCAGGCCTAAGATTTCTCTTAAACACCCATTTACACCCAATGGTAGAGCACCCTTTGGGTAAATCAATCATTTCCCAAGTTCCACTAGACATAGTGGAATCCATCTCAGATTTGATGGCTTTCTTCCATTCTTTTGCTTTATGTGAAGTAATGACTCATTTAGATCATGGATATGGTATAGTTCAGGTTTTACAGAGACATACCCCTCGTTAGCTCCAAGTCCAATAGTGATCATATTCATTTGTGGACTCCCATCTGCAGCTTTAGGTTGAGCCTTTAAAGATGGACAACTCTTCTTCTAATGACTAACCTGATTACAATGCCAGCAGGTTTATTCTTTCTCTTTTCTGTATCTTGCCCTTTGATTTCGTTTTATTGATGTTACTACCATTTCCCTTCTTATTCATACCCTTCGTGGTCATGAAATTGACCTTAGCTTGAATATCCATAGGAACAACATGCTTTTGTTTCATGTGTTCGTTCTCTATAGCAATTACTATCATCAAGTTATCCATAGAAAATTTCCCCTTCCTATATTTCAGGGTCATACTGAAGTCTTAACAGGACTTGGGAAATTTTTCTATTACAAACATGACCTGAAACTTCTCTGAAAGTTTCATCTCGACATCTTCTAAACCATGGAAAGGAGTAAAAACTCATGTGCATGTTCAGAAACTAACTTCCTTTCGACCACGGAAACCTATAAGAACTTAGCAACGGAGTATATTTCAATGTCGAAATCTTCAGTATTATACTTCCGATCTAATTCTTCCCATAGCCCCTTCACAGTCTACTTGGACGAACAATATACGTCAAACAATGCGTTGAAC
Organism: Ottelia alismoides; assembly: GCA_037367405.1. NCBI lineage: Eukaryota > Viridiplantae > Streptophyta > Magnoliopsida > Alismatales > Hydrocharitaceae > Ottelia > Ottelia alismoides. Next base: position 4,597 of record JAZKJV010001000.1, on the reverse strand, counting down.
ATGGCCAACAAGATGCAACCATGACATACACAGTCGCGTTCCTTCCACGCAGATTACACCTTCTGGTTATCAGTGAGGGATTTTCATTTTCCACCGAAGGACATTTGGTTTCAAGCACTGAGATTAACCTTATGGTGGTTAACCAAATTTTCATGCGTTGTTACCAACGCTTGAAATTCTGACCCCCGAATTTTCGAGGCATATCGGTCATATCAACCCTCGAGTTAAACATGGTTTCCGATGTTATTCTAATTTTGATTCTAGATATCCTCTCAAAGATTGCTGAAAACAGGACCATCAAGGCATATAGTAAACAATAATTACATGGATCCAAATGAATTAATTGAGAAGCATTACAAATTAACATCATGATAATCATGCATTTTCGATTCATTATCCAATTACATAATGCAAACATGAACCAATTAATTAAACGAAAACATAAATTAGGGCATCATCCAAGAAATGTATAATGATAAACCAAACGCGACAAAAAAATAAAAGGAAGATTAGATTAGAGATCACCGAAGCATCCATAAATGGATTATCCTTAGAGAGGATATCTCCCCCCACAATACCGATGCGTAGGGTACTGTGATCCGCTGCAAGATACGACGGGCACACGATCTTCATCCACGCACACCAACGAGACCGTCCTTGAAAGTACCTCCGAGAACTTGCAGAGAAGAACATGTCACAGATGCGGTGGGAAAATAGAGAGCAAAAGTTACGATGTGATTTCTTGCGAGTGATGAAAAACAGCGTCGAAGGAAGGGTATAAAAAGAGACTTGTGTGCCCTAGTGCATGGTGCTTTCCATTTTCCGAAAATGTCCCTCAACGGACGTGTCTCTTCTAATTCCGAAACCGCGGCTAAAACGAATCGTTTGGGTCGAGTAGGATTCCCATTACAGTCGAATTCAAATTAAACTGTATGATTAATTTAGTCGACTTGCTAAATGAAACCCACAACAAAAGTATCGAGATCTGAATTGATTCTCCCAAGTCGAGCCGAGCTGGAGTGGAGCGCGTGCGTGTGTAGGGGTGTCAGAAAATTCTCAAGTTCGGTATTCGCTCAGGTTCGGCTCGCTAAAAGTTCGATTCAAATTCGGTTCGGAAATAAAAAACCGAACCTGAACACAAGTTTAGGCTCGATTATATAAACAAACCGAACCTAAAAATCATAGGTTCGCTCAGGTTCGATTCGTTAAAAGCTCGATAAACACATGCACATACATATTTATCAATCCTTATCCGCAGAAATGGATCTTATTTTGAGATAAGTGGATTTTATCCAAGGATAAGTGAACTTTGTCTAGAGATAGCTGAATATTTACGGGATAAGTAGGTTTTATCTCAGTATAAACTATCCCAAAATAAATAGTCACATCGTATTTACAACATCTATCATCTGTGTGTATAATACTTTTCCCTTCTTTATCCTCAAATCATCAGAATAAGTGTAAACCTTACTCCACATTATTCCTTATCCTCATCTGAACAAATATAAAAATATATTATAATTATATTTTTTTCCCAAAGAGACGAATCCTTATTAATCTATTTTTTTAAAAGATGAAGATGAGTTAGATAAAGAGAAAAAAACTAAATGAATGTTTGTTCTAATTATAGATGCGCATATATTCCCATCTCTCTTCTTTTCACTCTCTCTTATTAGAGACTTCTTGAGTTCGATATTCGCTTAAGTTCAATTCGATTAAAAAGGGATTCAATTCAGATTCGGTTTGAAAATAAATGAACTGAACCTGAACACAAATTTAGGCTCGATTAAATAAACGAACCGAACCTAAAAAATGTAGGTTCGCTCAGGTTCGGTCCGTTTACACCCCTACGCGTGTGGTCCTCCATTCATCCTCTCTACTATTGCTACAAGAGCTTGGGATGTGAACTCACATAACCTAAAAGTTTAGAAACACTAGATGTGTCACTAAATTTCCACCCAAACTATTCCATGTTTCAAATTTGGGAATTCTCAACTTTCCCTCCATGCAATTTAGTTTTCCGATTGAAACCAAATTAAATTATAATGTAATTGCATAGGTTTACCAAACTAAAACCTAATTACATTAGCTTTAAATACAACACGAACGGTTACAACAGGTACAACACCACAACAGAGGATCCTCTCTATGCGAAGATACCCATACGTATGGTTTAGAGGAGGATCCAGCCGGCTGGTGCCCACCCGTCTAGATGGACTGAGAAATTACGAGGGGATATCGCCAAGCGCCTTCGAGCTTCACTCCCATGTCCCTCCATTCAGCCACAATTCACCATCATCATGTAGTATTTTTCATGCCTTAGCTTTACCCCTTCTAGTTTTGTCATTTATTCATTGTGTAGCTTTAATTTAGCATTACCCCAGATGTGTGTTCCTCGGCAACAGTCAATCTTCACTGATCAGATTCTTTGCTGCCTTTCACTCATGTTCCTCAACCCACAACCTCCTTGTTCTGTTGGAATTTCATTCCTCTTCCTTTCACCCCACTCGACGATGAGTTTCACTCAAATTCGTCACCTTTCAACTCACCTCGTTGGAGATCTTCTTCTCCTACAAGCATCTCTCCAAGACATGATACGTATGAACCTTTATACTTAATGCCACCAAGAGCTTCACATGAACACATGCTCGCATCTGAGATACTACACAAGAAGAATCGAGTCCTGAAGCGATCGAGCTGACTCCCTATCAGCATTTCCAGATATCTCGACCTCAGGTCATATCGTTACTCATCTTTCGACTTCGATTTTTACTGGAATGGATAGCTGCCAGATTTTGCCAACATTTTTTTACCATTTCTAATGAGAATCAAAGGCGCCAAGGGTTGCTTTTATGGATGCAAATGATTGAATATAGATATGAAGATAAATATTACTATATCTTTATCTGTTTTAAAATACGAATATAGATGCAGACACTCATTATTTGTATAACTAGATTGTTCCCATTAAAAAGAATAAGAGAACTGCAGTACCATTCTCATTTGGAACAAAGTGTCTCAATGAATTTAAATGAAGGCCATCTACTTCCATATAATCGGGTGATTGTTTTATAATTGTTATTAATACAATATGTGACTTTATTCTTTAATTGGTTTTGGTAATTTAAATACAGTATAATGTAGGAAAAAGTACAGATGCATTACATGGTTAAGCAAGCGACAAATACATGCAATTGATCAACTATTCTGATAGACTTGAATGGACGAAGACCTCTAGATGTCGAGCAAGCAAGCACTCTATAGATGATTCCTGGTATCGCGTCAAAGGAGGATGTTCCACTAGTTCTGGACTTTAGACGCCTAACAGATAGAGATATTTGTCCGACTTGTGAACAAATCAAAGTTTATAATAAATTTTCTCTTGAAATATTTAATGGAAACATGTCTAACAACTACTTTTTAATAGAACCTCAACAATATCGTCTAATTTTGATACCGATGTGAAAGTCAAGGAAGCGATCAATTGTAATTTTAGCAAAACAACTAAAAGAGCCTCAATACAACTTGAAAAAGGATGGGGGATGTTGATCATAATGCATACATGAAAGGAAATTCTGTAGCATTCACACATTTATATCTATTTATATACAATATTCAAATACATCTCATTTCCTACAAACAATGCATCGATTCACCACTGATAAGTTAATGAAATATTTTAGCTGCGGATTTTTTTCCAACAAACTTTGAATCTCACAAAGTCAAAGGTATTTTATCTAGAGAATATTAATGATGTCAATAAAATTATAGGTGTTCAAAACTTTCATAGATGAAAAATGAGGGACAGATATCACTGGTCATTTAATGAATGACTTGTAAAGAACGATTATTCTTCAGTATAATTTTATTGCTTTTCTAATCTTTCAAGTACATTAATTTTCTCAAAATTTCTTTCGGAATGAACCTCTTACAACCAATTAATGGCTGACTAAAGTTGCTGGAACAAAAGAACCGTCGTAGCGTACATGACAAATCAGCATACATGTTCATCCTAGCCATCCAATTCCAGTTGGACGACTAATAAGTATTGGAATTAACATCCAACGATGGACTTATACGTGTATATATTTGTAGTTAGTTATACTGTCAACCTTAATTATGACCAAATATAAAGAAGTGATCAAATAAAGTTCATGAATTCCTTTTGGGCATAAGTGTATTTTTGGTTACATGGAAATTAATTATGTAGAGACCTAAGGTGTAATTTTCAAATCTATGATGGGTGGAACTGAAAATAATCAAATCAAGCGGTTATAGAATGGATCATGGTCTCCAAACAACCAACATGCACGTTTATCTCCCTTCTGAAATCACATCTTTTAAGGGAAGTTACGGTTTCCCTCATTCTCGATATAGAAAGCCTTTTCTTTTGCCGTGAGAGGTGATCCATCGAGAAGGGGAGGGAGCGTGAAGTCGTTGATTGATTTGGAAGGGCGCCTACAAGCTTTAATGGCGTCCATGCAATCAGGTAACTTTTTCTTTGCCTTGCCATATTTGTTATATTGACCTCACCACCAAGTATCATTAATCATCATTTCACACGTCTATTTATTTCTAAATATCTCGATGGAGATAA